>CM023537.1:23454134-24132065 GCA_013350335.1 Chimonanthus salicifolius | reverse complement strand
CCTCTTCTCTTATTACTATAGTGCAAATACTATTGTATTCACTTCCAGGCCGACCTTATTGGTCGGGCACTGAGTGATCTCACTTCCAGGCCGACACTATATTTGTCGGCACTGAGTGACCTCGAGGCTTAACTCAAATTGTTAGATCTGGTCCTATCCAGAAGACAACCGAGAAGTGACCCGAGGATCTAAACCTAACTCAATAAGTCAATCTGGTCAATGCCCAGAAGACAATATGAGTTTTAGACTGAGCACCCCCTTTTTATTATATTATTATCTTGTGGATGATTATAACTTAAAAAGGATAGAAACCAAGCAGGAGACTCAATTCTATGTACCTTGGATATTTTTGGGGAAAACAACTATGATTTCGAAATATTACTTATGTGTATGTATTTGATGCTATGTATATTGATTGAGCATTTGTCCGTTTGTTTGAACAGAGACCGCGAAACCACACATATATGGTGAGTGAACTTGACTTTGCAGTAGATGTAAACAGGTTTTGTTATTTGAGATGGATTTTTGAAGCAATGAGTGGTTTCAAGTTGATGAACCCACTCATGTGCCTAGATATGATGCACCATGGTAAGAGTGCTTATGATGGTGGTGAATATTATAATATTGATCATATGAGATATGATACTGCTTCCACGTACCTTTTACTATTAAACCATCGCCGAACTGAGGTGTCGGTTACGTCTACTGGACTATGTGGGTCTATAGTGACTGGCAAGGTGTGTCAGTACCGGTTTGAGGTGTATACCGGAGATGTACTTGTAAGGATGTATTTTGACCGTGTCGGGACTTAATACTATTGGTGTCAGGATAGTATTTAGGGGTTGCGGTGGATGCCAGCAGTATTGGAAAATAAATGATGAATTATGAGAATGATGATAATATTATGCTTATTTGTGATCAAGCATGAGATATTTATTGCAACTGCTGTTTATTACTAACCTGTTGTTTACTTACCTGCACTGTTATATTTCCTTCACTGGGCTAGTTAGCTCACCCCACTCACCTTTCAGGAGATGAACCCGAGGAGGAGAACCTCCTTTTTCAAGCTTAGGGTGGATAAGCTGCGGCGGTGTTTCGGGATTCCCCCTGAGGGGAAATGCCCTGATCTTTGCTTTCTGGTTCTTGGAACCTTTTGTTTTTATTAAGCACCGGGTGTGGTACTTAATTTGTATTAATGTCATGTATTAGACTACTGCGTTTCTGTAGTGACTCTGACGATGCTTGAATGATAATTCAATGGTTGAAATTTGTGATCATGTTATGTGTATGGATGCATGTGTTATTGTATGTCTATTTTCTTGTGTAGACTTATGGCATATATTTGAGTCCACATGTTGGGGTCATGTGTGACCTCTGGGTCCAACTGTTGATTCGGCCCAGTTAGAGTGCTTGAGTTAGTTTATTTTCGAAAAAAAATAAAAAATCAGTAGCGTTCCGGGCCCACCTTTCAGGTCGGGGCGTGACAGATAAAGTTGAGGAAAAGCATGGGAGCTAATTTGGTGTTTGGCAAACACTTGTATATTATACATGGAAATCATTTGTTTTGCACCTTTATTTGATCTCTTGATAGTATATCTTGGTGCAAATAGAAAATGTTTTTGCAAGTGTTTGTTGGTTATGGCATATCATGGACTTTTATACTTATTGTATGTTTGTGTTTGCCATGTGTCTTCATACTTCATTTCCATGCCTTTTATTGGTATATCACTTATGAAATGAATGTATGGTTTGTGTGCTTGGTGTTTCATTCCTATGTTTATCATTGGTTCATGATATTGGGGAATGAGGTTGTATTCATAAGCACCATGTTTTGTAAACTTGAGAATGCCTTATCAAATGACATCACACATGGGCAATGTTAGACTTGTTTTTGCCTTAGTACTGAAATTGTTTTTGACATTCTCTTGTTTTGTGGTACAGATATGTCGAGCAATGTCAAGTACTCTGAGTTCAGGGGGACCCCTAGCGACCCAATCGACCTGGTTTCTTCGGATTCCAGCATTCCCAACTTTGATGAAGTTGCACTTTAAGAGGAAGTAGAAGTAGATTCACCCGAGTATCACATTGGGGCAGATCCAGAAGAGGAAGAGGGAGATATCCCAATTCTAAAGGAGTCAATAGGGGAGAATGGCTCGTCCCAATATACTCCGGCTACTCTGCCCTTGGATGAGTATTCGGAATATATGTGCGAACTATGCAACCAGGAGGGGTACAACTGTACCTATTGCCCCTATCCCATCGATGTTATTTACCTTGTTTGAGGACTTCGCGGGCATGGGAGTGCAAGGACTAATTGTCCTTATGTTGGAGGACCAGGGATTATACCCTGTTTGACCTACAGAGTGTTCGGGCATAAGTCAGCGACTTGTCCGGACAATTTCTTTTATTTTGGTGATGAGACAGGATCTTCTTCGGAAGATTAGGTTAGTGTATGTTGGGGGCATCAGGGAGATTTTGCTTTGTAAGGGTTGAGTTGTTGTTTTGAAGGGTTTTCATACCCTACTAACCCTTATACTTATATTGAAATTTGAATGATTTCTAATGAATCTTTTGTAAACTTGTGTGTTTTGCTGTAATAAGTTTCTTTAAATTGGTTAATGATATTTACAAGTGTAAATAACAGATGTCATGGCCCAACGCGAACGGAACCAATTACCGTGGGAGGAGGACAGGTCTTCCACCCCGTGACCTACCCAATGAGGCTGTTCGAACGGCGGTCGAAGCATTTCAGCAGATAGCTGAAAACATGCGACACCCGCCAAACCGTACCCCAGAGGAGAGAGCCACCTCGGCTCTCAAGGAGTTCAAGCGGCTGAACCCGATGAGTTTCTAGAGGATAGAAGAACCTAGTGCAGCGAGGAACTGGATGACTCAGATTAGCCGGATCCTTAATACCTTAGCTATCTCTAACGACTTACGAGTGACCTTGGCGGCGTACCAGCTTGAAGGAAATGCCTACGAGTGGTGGGAAGCGAAGAACGTGGTTCGTAACCACGAGCCAATGCCGTGGGAGGAGTTCTCTGCAGCCTTTCTGCCTGTTACTTTCCGAAGACCTTGCAGGAGGCGAGTAAGAGAGAGTTCCTCAACATCCAACAAGGTTCAGACTCCGTGGTACAGTATGCCATGCGCTCCATCGACTTGATGCAGTTCGTGCCTTGGATCACAGCGAAGAGGAGGAGAAGGTCCAGCACTTTGAGAATGGACTCTGACCGTTTTTGCAGCGGCAAGTGGCCGGCCTAATTTTCAACACTTTGGAGGAGATCATTGAGCGAGCTTCAAAGGTGGAAGCGGTGGACTCCATCAACCGGAGCGCTGACGGCTCCTAGAAACCTTCTTCCAACAAGAAGGCCAAGTTTAACCAGCAGAAGCCGCCCTTCAAGAAGAGCCAGCCTAGCGCAGGTCAGTCGAGTCGGTCTGACTCCCGGCAATTTGTGTGCTACACCTACAGCCAGCTGGGGCATACATCTAAGTATTGCCCGGAAGGAAAGGAAAAGACGTGTCATCATTGCAAGCAAATCGGGCACCTCCTTAGAGAATGCCCTTATCTTGGTAAAGCGGCACCTTCGCAAGGCGCAGGAATTTCTTTTTCTATGGAGCAACCGTCTGTCGGTCGAGGTTCTCAGCAGACCTCCAGAGGCTCAGTGGCACCGAGGAACGGACCACCTCGGAACGATCAGGGGAGCGGACAAGGACATCCTCAGGGGAGAGTCTACACGATTGGGACTCTAAAAGAAGAGCCGGTGGAGAACACTGTGTTGGAAGGTACCCTTTATCTTTTTAGCCTTTTGGCTCGAGTGCTTTTTGATACCGGTGCTTCGCATTCCTTTATTTCTAGAACTTGTTGTGATAGATTGGGTTTGAAACCAGTAGAAGTAGTTAATCCGCTAATGGTAGTATCACCCTTGGGTAAGAAAGCTTTGGTGAACCAAGAGTGTAGATCTTGTGTTTTGAAGATTAGTGGAGTTGTCCTATGATTTTCTTGTGTTGGAAATGACGGACTTTGACATCATCCTTGGTATGGATTGGTTGTCAGTTTTTGAGGTCTTGATAGATTGCTCTCAGAGGAGAATTCGTGGCGTCTCCTCAACTGGTGAGAGGTTTCTGAAGAAGTTGGTACCCTATGAGAAGATGAGAGTCACTTTCTCTAGCCTTAGGGCGTATCCTCGTAGTGTGGTGACGAGCATGGGTTGGGAAGATGTAGGTGGTGTAGGGTCTGTTATTCCTCGGGTGGTGTGTGAGTTTATGGATGTGTTTCCTGATCAGTTGGCTGGGCTACCTCCACACCTAGAGATAGAGTTTATTATAGACCTACAGCCAGGAACATCTCCAATTTCCATGGCACCTTATCGGATGGCACCGGCAGAGCAGAGAGAGCTAGCTACGCAAGTAGAAGAGCTTCTTAGGCTTGGTTTTATCCGTCAGAGCAACTCGTCGTGGGGCGCACCTGCTCTCTTTATGAAAAAGAAGGATGGATCAATGAGGATGTGTATAGATTATCGACGGCTTAACCAGGTAACTATTAAGAATAAGTATCCGTCACCTAGAATAGACGACCTCTTTGATACTTTTGAGGGGATCGAAGTGTTTTTCGAAAATCGATTTGAGGTCGGGTTACCATCAGTTGCTGATTCGAGAGGAAGACATTCCAAAGACTGCTTTCCGGACGCAGTATGGTTTGTACGAGTTTGTCGTGATGCCTTTCGGTTTGACGAACGCGCCAGCCATGTTTATGGATTTGATGAATCGCGTGTTTCGACCGTATCTGCGAGAGTTCGTGATAGTCTTCATCGACGATATCTTGATCTTTTCGTCATCAGAGGAGGAGCACGAGCGTCATCTACGGATTGTTCTTCAGACCCTTCAAGAGCATCGGCTGTTCGCTAAGCTGAGCAAATGTGAGTTTTGGTTGACTCAAGTGCAGTTTCTGGGGCATGTGGTGTCTCTATTAGGGATCTCTATAGATCCAGCGAAGGTTGAAACAGTGAAGACTTGGGAAAGTCCCAAGAGCGTGTTCGAGATCCGGAGTTTTCTGGGATTAACGGGATATTACCAAAAGTTTATCCCACACTTTCCTCAGATCACAGTGCCGATGACTCGGCTGACGAGGAAGAACGTCAAGTTCGAGTGGAGCGAAGCTTGTGAAAGAGCATTCCAGGAGCTGAAGGAGAAGTTGACGACGTCTCCAGTGTTGGTGATACCCGAGCAAGGACGAGGTTACGATGTTTATTGCGACACGTCCAAGTTTGGTTTGGGTTGTGTGCTGATGCAAGAGGGGAATGCAGTACCTTATGGTTCCAGGCAATTGAAGGGACATGAGCAGAACTACCCGACTCATGATTTGGAGTTGACAGCCGTTGTATTCTCATTAAAGTTGTGGAGACATTACTTATATGGTGAGAAGTTCAATGTGTTTTCTGATCACCATAGTTTCAAGTATATCTTCACTCAGAAAGACTTGAATATGAGGCAGTGAAGATAGGTGGAGTACTTGGGAGATTACGACTTCAGTCTCTCTTATCACCTAGGGAAGGCCAACGTGGTGGCCGATGCCTTGAGCAGGAAGTCTCACAGCAGCGTGGCGAGGATGGCATCCTTGCAGTGGAAGATGCTGGAAGTTCTGTCTGAGTACGATCTGGAGCTGATCGAAGGAAGCGGGTCAGTGAGGATCCATAGTTTGGTTCTGCAACCCGAGGTAATTGGATTGGTGTTGGAAGGACAACAGAGCGACCCAGAAGCGAAGGAGTTGGCGACTCAGCTTTCAGGAGGAGCGACTCTGGAAGATTGGAAGATCAAGGTGGACAGAAGTCTTACTTTCAAGGATAAACTTTTTGTGCCAAAGTTGGACCAGTACAGGAGAAAGGTGCTTGATCACTTTCATTGTTCACGCTTTGCGGTGCATCCCGGTGGTACAAAGATGTATCATGACTTGCGGTGACTTTTCTGGTGGAAAGGCATGAAGCGAGAGGTAGCAGATTTTGTGTCTAAGTGCTTAACTTGTCAACAAGTGAAAGCGGAACATCAACGACCTGGTGGGAAGATGCAACCTTTAGAAGTGGCTGAATGGAAGTGGGAGCATATCACGATGGATTTTGTAACTGGATTCCCGAAGTCTCCTAAGAAGAACAACGCTATTTGGGTAATAGTTGATCGATTGACGAAGTCAGCCCATTTTCTGCCGATCAAGAAGACGAATTCCTTGGCTAGTCTAAATAGACTGTATTTGAAGGAGGTAGTCAGATTGCATGGAGTGCCTGTATCCATTGTATCTGATAGAGATCCGAGGTTTGTATCAAGGTTTTCACAAGGATTGCAAGAGGAGTTGGGGACTAAGCTGTGCTTCAGCACTGCTTTTCACCCTCAGACGGATGGTCAATCAGAGAGAACCATTCAAACCTTAGAGGATATGCTAAGAGCTTGTGTGATGGACATGCAGGGAAGTTGGGAAGATCACTTGCCTTTGATCGAGTTTCTCTAGAACAACAGTTATCACTCCAATGTGCAGATGGCACCCTACGAGGCGCTCTATGGCAGACCTTGCAGGTCACCTCTTTATTGGACAGAGGTAGGAGACAAAGCGCTGCTAGGACCTGATCTAGTGCGTGAGACGTCAGAACAAGTTGAAGTGATCAGACAGCTTCTCAAGACAGCCTAGAGCAGACAAAAGAGTTATGCTGACAAAAGGCGACGACCTTTGGAGTTTGCAGTAGGCGACAGAGTTTTCTTACGTGTGGCACCACATCATGGATTGCAACAGTTCGAGCGCAAGGGAAACTATCACCTCGATATGTTGGACCCTTTGAAATCTTGAAAAGGATAGGTGAAGTGGCCTATCAGTTGGATCTTCCTCAAGCTTTGGAGAGAGTGCATAATACATTCCACGTGTCTATGTTAAGGAAGTACAAGCCTGACCCTTCGTATGTGATAAGTTTTGAAGAAATTGAAGTCTCAGAAGACCTAACTTTTGAAGAAGTGCCAGTCAAGATTCTAGAACACCGGACTCAAGAGCTCAGGAGGAAGTCTATACCTCTAGTACGAGTGTTGTGGCAACATCGCGACGTGCAACACGAGATGTGGAAACCAGAAGCCACGATACGGAAGCTGTACCCTAGATTGTTTACAGGCCAAAAAGGTAAGAGTTTGTTTTAAATTTTGGGACGAAATTTTCTTTTAGAGGAGTAGGATGTAATACCCGGACCCAGATTAGGCGTAGTTTAACTTGATAATCTTGTTTAGACCAGTTAATCTCCAAGATTACAGTTAGGCCTTTGAGGAGAGCCCAGGTGTGGCCCAATCCGAGCTCGTGAGCTCAGTGATCCAGCTCATCCAGCTAGAGGGGCATTTTGGTAATTTATCGCTTCTTGTGATTATTTTATAAATTATGTTGCTATGTGATTATTATTGGTTGATATTATTCTTCTTAATAAAGGATTTGCGTTTCTGAGTTTAAAATAATTTTATTTTCAGAAAATGGTATTTAAATCCGCCCGTCAAAACCCCGAGAGGGAGAAATAATTATTTTAAAAGGTTTTGGAAATGAGATAAAATTCAAAACTAGTATTTTGTGTTAAACCATTTTAAGTATGGTCTAGTTATTTTTTGTCACCCCAAAATGAGATTTCTAAATTGTTTATTTTAACATTTGTTTAATTAAGTAAATAAGGGTAAATTATGGTTTTTATTTAAATCATTGGTTTTTTGATAGATTTAAATTCCAAAATTTTTTATGGTGATCAAGGTTTTCAAAATCCAACCTATCTGTAAAGTTGGATTAAGATTTTGAGTTTTTAAAATCATACTTTCAGTTTAAAATAGGCTTTTATTAAAACCAGGAACTAAACTGTAAAACTGAAAATTATTGAGGACTTATTTGCAACCACCCAGCGGAACAGTGTTTTCACTGTATCAATGTCTGTACCCCGCTGCACGCAGCGGTATGCAGTGGCCGAAGGGCCCCTTCCTCCGGCCAAAGCTCTATAAATTGAGCTCTTCAAGCTAGCTTTCAAACTCCCATATAATGATTTATCTTTCTCTTCTCCCTCTCTGTCTCAACTACCTAAAAACCAGCCCAGCCGAACCTCTGTTCTTCCCAGTTTTCAGTTACCGTACCTTAGAGAGAAAGCTTTTCAAAAATCAGGATTTTCAGCCCAGGAACTTCAGTGAAGGTAACCACTGTGTTTCTCTTTCGATTCCAGTCAGTTTAAAATCAAGAAAAACCGGTTTTGGCCCTGTTTTGAGTGAAAAAAACCAGCTTGAAATCTAAGGAAAAACCATGGGTATCTTGTACCTGTGAGCTTTCAGTGTTAAAATCAGATGGCCTAGTGAGCCTCAAAGCTCCAAACCATTCCCTATGGAAAGAGGACTCCCAGAGGAGTCCATCGGACCGGCTAGATGTGAAAATCGAGTCCGGAAAACCCCCTGTTTCTGGATTCGTATTTCATTGTTTGTCTACCGTCACTGTCTGCTGTTGCAGACAGTGGAGGAAGACGACTCTCGGACGGTCCGAGAGTCGAGCTTCGGACTGTCCGAGAGCTAACCCTCGAACGTTCCGAGCTTCACCCGAAGCCCAGTTACTCCCGAGGCTAGCCTGACCCTTTCGGACGATCCGAGCAGAGCTCGGAAGGACCGAACCCACTCGGATGTTCTGAGCCCAACATCGGACGTTCAGAGGCTTACAGACCAACTGAGACCAGTTTCCTTCGTTTTTCGGTTCGAAACGACTTCGGATGATCCGAGACCCGATCTTCGGAAAATCCAAAGTCAGACCCAAGATCCGAGGTCAGTGACTAGTTTAGGTGTGGTTCGGATGATCCGAAGCCATAGTACCTGGTTCCGAGGCACATTCCGAGGGACCCAGTTTTTAAGTGTAAATCTTATTTGATTTTGACTGATTGCATGTGATGTTAGTACCCCTTTTGTTAATTAAAAAATGTACTAACCCTCTTCTCTTATTACTATAGTGTAAATATTATTGTATTCACTTCCAGGCCGACCTTATTGGTCGGGCACTGAGTGATCTCACTTCCAGGCCAATGCTATATTTGTCGGGCACTGACTGAGCTCGAAGCCTAACTCAAAATGTCAGATCTGGTCCTATCCAGAAGACAACCGAGAAGTGACCCGAGGATCTAGACCTAACTCAATAAGTCAATCTGGTCAATACCCAGAAGACAATATGAGTTTTGGACTGAGCACCCCCTTTTTATTATATTATTATCTTGTGGATGATTATAACTTAAAAAGGATAGAAACCAAGTAGGAGACTCAATTCCATGTACCTTGGATATTTTTGGGGAAAACAAATATGATTTCGAAATACTACTTATGTGTATGTATTTGATGCTATGTATATTGATTGAGCACTTGTCTGTTTGTTTGAACAGAGACCGCGAAACCACACATATACGGTGAGTGAACTTGACTTTACAGTAGATGTAAACAGGTTTTGTTATTTGAGATGGATTTTTGAAGCAATGAGTGGTTTCAAGTTGATGAACCCACTCATGTGCCTAGACATGATGCACCATGGTAAGAGTGCTTATGATGGTGGTGAATATTATGATATTGATCATATAAGATATGATACTGCTTCCACGTACCTTTTACTATTGAACCATCGCCGAGCTGAGGTGTCGATTACGTCTACTGGACTAGGTGGGTCTACAGTGACTGGCAAGGTGTGTCAGTACCGGTTTGAGGTGTATATCAAAGATGTACTTGAAAGGATGTATTTTGACCGTGTCGGGACTTAATACTATTTCTGTCAGGATAGTATCTAGGGGTTGCGGTGGATGCCAGCAGTATTGGAAAAGAAATGATGAATTATGAGAATGATGATAATATTATGCTTATTTGTGATCAAGCATGAGATATTTATTGCAACTGTTTTTTATTACTAACCTGTTGTTTACTTACCTGCATTGTTATATTTCCTTCACTGGGTTAGTTAGCTCACCCCACTCACCGTTCAGGAGATGAATCGAGGAGGAGAACCCTCTTTTTCAAGCTTAGGGTGGATAAGCTGCGGCGGTGTTTCGGGATTCCCCTTGAGGGGAAATACCCTGATCTTTGCTTTCTGGTTCTTGGAACCTTTTGTTTTTATTAAGCACCGGGTGTGGTACTTAATTTGTATTAATGTCATGTATTAGACTATTGCATTTCTATAGTGACTCTGATGATGTTTGAATGATAATTCAATGGTTGAAATTTGTGATCATGTTATGTGTATGGATGCATGTGTTATTTTATGTCTATTTTGTTGGGTAGACTTATGGTATATATTTGAGTCCACATGTTGGGGTCATGTGTGACCTCTGGGCTCAACTGTTGATCCGGCCCATTTAGAGTGCTTGAGTTAGTTTATTTTCAAAAAAAAATAAAAAATCAGTCGCGTTCCGGGCCCACCCTTCGAGTCGGGGCGTGACAGATAAAGTTGAGGAAAAGCATGGGAGCTAATTTGGTGTTTGGCAAACACTTGTATATTATACATGGAGATCATTTCTTTTGCACCTTTACTTGATCTCTTGATAGTATATCTTGGTGCAAATAGAAAATGTTTTTGCAAGTGTTTGTTGGTTATGGCATATCATGGACTTTTATACTTATTGTATATTTGTGTTTGCCATATGTCTTCATACTTCATTTCCATGCCTTTTATTGGTATATCACTTATGAAATGATTGTATGGTTTGTGCGCTTGGTCTTTCATTCCTATGTTTATCATTGGTTCATGATATTGGGGAATGAGATTGTATACATAAGCACCATGTTTTGTAAACTTGAGAATGCCTTATCAAATGACATCACACATGGGCAATGTTGGTCAAAATTGGTAAATTATAATCCCCAAGGTTATTGGATTGGATTGGATCAAATAGGTAAATTGATCCAAGATCCATAGTTTTTGTGCATGCGTTAAAATCATCAAATGGCACAAAATTTTGTGTGAATGTATGGCTCTCATTGGCATTCAAAGGTCGATAAGCAAAACATGATGTCTTGTGGATTTGCATAGATCACAAGCACACACACTCTTCATCCCTCAATTTGCAAATCTTATAGGGATGTATCATGATATTTCCATATCTTGATAATACACTATCTTGGAAAATCATTAGACATTGGAAACGTGTTTTTGGAGAAATGTACAAACAAGGAAAACCATCCTTCTCCAAAAACTTATGCACCTATGTTCTGGCTCTCATCTTTTAAAGGTGAATCTTAAAATCAAATGGGTTTTGGTAATAAAGCCAACTTGGTTATATGGTCCAAATGTTAATGGACTTGGTGCATCGTGCTCTTAAATCATTAATCAAAGGAGAGCACACCTTGGAAAGTTCAAAGGGAAGAAACAAGCTTCCCAAGTGCATAATGGATTTCCAAGGTTTGGATTTTTGTTCATTCATTGTGTCTCATTGGTGTATGTGCTGTTGAATGAATTTCGTGTGTTGGTTGATGCATTGTGCCCATATAGGTATATATGCTTGCATCACCTTGTTTTCATGAACTATGTACTAAAATTGGTGTATTATTTATTTAGTTCCATGATTGTGTTCACTCATATGTTCATTAATGGAATATTTCTTGTATGAGTGATTCCCTCCTCATTTCATTTCATAAATGTTGTCTCAAAACTAGTATATCTTTGAAAATGCATGTGGCCCTTGTCCTCCTTCTCCATCTCCTCTTAGTCCAACAATTGGGACTTGTTGAAGCACACTACATGTGGTATGTTAGTACTTAATACCCTTTATCAATTTATGACAAAAAGGGGGAGAGAGTTAGAAGTTTGAAAGAAAGCTTATGTTAAGGGGGGGAAAGATTAGAAGCTTGATGTAAGCTTTGTAGGTGAAGCTTAGAGATCTTAGGGAGAGAAGATCTTTAAGAGAGGATAGTTTTTTATTAAGGGGGAGATTAATCAAGACTAAGAGGGGGTTTAGTCCATGTGTTATGGGGGAGCACTATGTGCTTATGGACTAACATTTGAGGGGGAGACTTCTATGCTTCCACGATTGCTTGCATTGTTTGTGTGTACAGGTACATTGGCACACCTTGAGGGGGAGCAAGCTAAGCAAAACAAGAAAGAGACGAAACATAGAGTCTAGAGTCTTTTCATTTGAATATGTACTATAACTGTTGTATCTTTTGTATTCAAATGATTTATATTGGGTTGGATTAAGTCATTAAGTCTGTATTCATTAGCTTCTACGTGTTTTGTCATGCAAATTGACAAAGGGAGAGATTGTTAGTACCCCAACTTGCCGAGTCACCTATTTGTCAATTCCATGACTTAGGTGAAGTATTGTCTTGGAAGTTTAAAGCAATGATCAAGACTCAAGTGATGAAGATTGAATCAAGAACTCAAGCATTGGAAGATCAAGTGCAAATTCATCATCACTATTGTATGGCAATCACAAAGGTAATTTGGTAATAGATGACTTTAGGTGGTACCCACACCTTAAGAGGATCATTCTTAGGCTTAGTTAAACAAATGGTAAAATCATTAAAATGCCTAGAGAGTAAGCTTGACAGTGAATTGGAACCCAACTTGAAAAAATGTATTTGGTTTTACTGTCAGCTCGACCAATCGTTCTCACGGACCCATCGGTGGAGACAGGATCGACCCATCATGGTCAAAGACTAGTCAACCAGATTGACAAAGGTTCTGTATCATAGAACTATTATTCTGGGTATGCCTCTGATCGAGAGTCTCGTATGCACTGACCCCTCGGTGAAAGGCTAAAACGACCCCTCGTGGTCAACGACTCTTCGATAAAGACTTGTGAGTTCTGGAACTTATAACTCAGGTGGGCTCTCGAGAAAACAAACATATCGGTAAATCAAGACCGATCGATGGACTAAGGCAAGGAAGTCGGAACCACTATAAAAAATAGAGGGATAACAAAGTAGACCTTGTGTTGGTTGAACCTTTCAAAATCTAGTTAAGTGGATTAAGGAGAGGTACTCTGGAACCACTATAAAAAAAAACTCTAGAGCTTCGTCTCTCGCACAGTGGTGGGTGGAATTCCCTGCCGATTGAGTGAGGTGAAATTCTTACTCTAATTGTGAGGGTGTAAGTCCCCACTTAGTGAATTCGGGGTGACCCAAGGTTGGGTGAGTCCTTAGAGTGGATGTAGGTTGTTTAACCGAACCACTATAAATTGGTCTTTTGAGTGTTGATCTTTACTTGTGTGATTGTTCTTACAACACCCCCCCCCACCCCCTCCTCTCTCTTGGGACAACCTTGGTCCTTGTTCTAGCACCCAATGGAACTTTCAGAGTGATTTTGAAAGCTTAAACTAAGTTTTGAAAATTTTGGAAAATTTGGATTTTTCCCGTATTTGGTCGTTGTACCCTCAAAATCTATTTCATTTCTCAATTATTTTGTGTCCAATTGATTTCTAAAATATAGAAGACTCATAGACAAATGCATCGGACTGGATAGATGTGAAAAACAAATCCAGAAACCCCACTGTTTTTGGA
This sequence comes from Chimonanthus salicifolius, assembly GCA_013350335.1. Lineage (NCBI taxonomy): Eukaryota > Viridiplantae > Streptophyta > Magnoliopsida > Laurales > Calycanthaceae > Chimonanthus > Chimonanthus salicifolius. Next base: position 24,118,565 of record CM023537.1, on the reverse strand, counting down.
TTCGTATTTCACATGGATTGTCCCGTCATTGCACTCTACAATTGACTGGCTGAGGAAGAAGACTCTCGGAACTACCTCGGAAGTTCCGAAGACCAGTCTTCAGAAGTTCGAAGGACCAGACTTCAGAAGTTTCGAAGTCCAGTTTGGGGTTCCGAATGTGAAAAGGCTAATTCTTTTCTGCCGCTACTCAGAACTTGACTCGGAAGTTCCAAGACAGTAACTCGGAGATTCCGAAGGGTATGTATGACCCAGGTTCTGAAGGGTCAGTTAAAACACTAGTATTTAAGACTGTGGCTCGAAAGTTCCGAAGCCTCAATGATAAGTTCTGAAGTAGGTTCTGAAGTAACCAAAGTTGATTTTTTAAATTAATTTAGAATTAATATTTTAAGATTTATATTTTAATTATGATGATAAAATTTCAGAAGCATGATTCTAAGTTTAAAATATGACTGACTCTGACTCTTGTGTGTTTACATTATCACATTGAGTGTTCACTTCTAGGCCGATACTTTCTACATGTATCGCAGCGGAAACGCCTCTCAGTACCCATCAGTAGCGCTGCGGAAACGCAGCTTGTTGGTAAAAAGGGATTGGGCACTGAGTGATTTATTTACTATACTCTCTAGGCCTAACTCAATATGTCTCCATGGTTCTATCTAAAAGACAATACGAATAGTGGCCTGAGCATTTTACATTTCTGTGCTCTCTAGGCCTAATTCAATATGTCTCTTGGTCCTAATCCATGAAACAATATGTGTAGTAGCCTGAGCACTTTATTTTCCCATACTGTACCCTCTGGGCAAAGTCTCAATATTTTCCTGATGCCGAAAAAATACGAGACTAGGCACTGAGTACTTTCATTTTATTTTTATTGAGTGTTTTGAATGGCTAGCTCTTCTTACATCAAATTAAAATGAATTATTAACTCATAGTGTGGCTATATTGTGATTGTATATGGTATTATCTGTAAATATGTATTTATTTGTAATCTATTGTGCGTTACAAATTCCTGCGATTACCCAATAGTTAATGATGAGGAGACTTATTGACATTAGATTGGTAAAACAGGTTTTGAAAACCTAGACTCTAGGCAATGAGTGGTTTAATGGATATTATATAAAATGGAAAAGACTAAGTCGGCCAGGAAACGAGACTTAACACTGCTTCCATTTAAGGGATGAAATTTATTCTAACTATTAGAACAGAAGCATAATACGGTGTTAGGGAGTCGAGGTCTAATAGTCTATAATGGAGAATGAACCCACTTGCATGCTTAGATATTGATTATTTATTGAGATATATGTATGTTGAGACATAATGATGTTTATTATGCATAGTATTTATGCTTTGAGAAGTTGAGATGATATTCTCTGATGTGTGAACCTGAGCAATGGGACAATTATTGTTATTATGATATTTGCAAATTTGACTGCATTATCTAACCTGTGATATTATGTTAAGATATTATTTAAGCTTTCTTCACTGGGTTAGGAAGCTCACGTCCCTTACATATCAGGTTTAGCACTTCAGGATGAGAAACCTCCACCGTTGTCATAGGATGCGGAAGCCTTTATTATATCCATTTTCGGGCTGATAATGCTTTATTGATTTTAGTACCGCCTGTGGTACTTTAAATCTAAGCATGTATTAAACTATCATATTTTCGTATGTAACTTTGATGATATAATGTAAATATTTATTTGTATGATGTGTTTGTATATGGATAGATATGGTATGTGTTTGAGTCCATGTGTGAAGAGCACGTGTGACATTTTATTATTATGGGCTTAAATGTTTAACTTGAGGATCCAGCCAAGTTATGATAGTACGTGATTGGAGATTATATTTAAAAAAAAAAATAGTCACATTCCGGGTCCACAATCAGGTCGAGGCGTGACACATCAAATCAATTGCAATTGCCCTGAAATTTTTAATAGAAATAGGTCTCCTTGAAGGATTAATAATAGACACAAATATTGCAGTATTCTGATACCTACACGTCAAGTTATAAATTATTTGGTGAACTGCTATAAAATTGCCTTACATATTCCAACCAGAAATTTAGTCTATCTTGCAGATCAGCTCCGAGGTTTCAATACTTATTCAATGGCTCTCAAATTATAATCGTAGATTGGCCTCCGTGTTTACTTCCAGAAATATAAATTTTGAATTTTTCCAATTTCGGGAGCATCAATTTTTTATTTTTCTCGTGATGGCAGGCAAAAAAATACAGTCTGAATATGAGAACCAGTCCTACAACGTCCCACCACTTACAAACTTGATCTAAAAATTCCACATTTAATTTTCAGAGATGTAGAACTTGTCCATGGTGAGTTTGGATGGTTTAGAACTCAGAAAATTAGGTTTCCATCCACAAAAATAAAAAAAACTCAAGATTTGAATCCATAAGAATCGAATGTCACAATTAATACCCCACAACCATGGTTGATTTCTACCTATCCAAAATTTAATTGATCAAACCAACTTTAATTAAAGTCTACGTGGTGTTTTCTTCTCCCTCTTCACTATAATTGAAAATCACAATTAATGGAAGAAGAAGAAGAAAAGAGTATAACATAAATAGAATTAAAAAATTTGAACATACCTGTAGAAAAGGAGAGAAAATCCTAAGAGAATGAGGGCAAGTACAAAATTCATCCGCGCCTGGTATGCCTCTTGCAAAATTCGACCAGGGCTTGTTGCAAAGAGATATATTTATAATTTTTTTGGCAATTTCACAAGGTACCAAAATGCTTTTGCCTCCTTTCTAAAAAATCCTCTCAAGGAAGAGTAAATTAGTATTTCTTTTCCTAAAGAGTAGGTGGCCAAATTGGGATTGACTTCCTCTCCAAGAGAGAAAATTCGAAAATCCTTCTACCATATCCTTGGATTTTCTTCCAAGCTAGGTGCGTAACACCCCGTTCCGCTAAGGGTGCATTATCTCCGAAATATCACAAACATCACAAAAATAAGGATATCGGGATTTTTTTAATATCTTTGGAAACGGGATAACTACTTGCCTCTCGACAACTATAAGTTCACAATACTAGGAAACATAACAAGCAAGCATAAACGGTTTAAATATGGTTATACAGTGACCCAAACAAACAATATACGAATAAAGTTCATACAAACAAAGTATCTCAAGTAAGAATAAACACGATTAGCAAATATCTACTGCTATTACTCCTCTCCAGGGGCTTGCTCAAGGGGCCCGCCTGGTCTCTAGTTGTTCAGGGTACCTGAAAGGTAAGGGATGAGATAACAAGCCTAGTGAAGAGATAAAACATATCACATATCAGCAACATATCAACCATTTGGGTTTCTAAATTTATAATTTAAAATATTTTTTTCAAAACAATTGAATTTTAACATGGGTTCCATAGGTATGCTAAATATGGAAAGTTTCCAAATTTGGGTCAACCTGCTATTTTTGGAACAACAAACCAAATCATTGTTTTCAAACAATTTCATCCAGCAATTTAATAAAATATTGGTTACCTGCTTAATTCTACCAAATTAGAGCTCTGATCTAGTACTTTGAGTTGGACCATTACATGTCTTCTGCGCTCCCCTCTTCCTTTACCTCCACACTATCATCATCACTTACCATCACCTTTTTTTTTTCTCTCTTTCTTTAATTCTTTACTTTTTTTATTTTTATTTTTCTTGTCCCATCGTTCATAAAAACATTTATCCAACAAAATGAATTTTAAACTTAAAGTACTATCAAATGCGAAGCCATCAACAAAAAGACAAGTCAACAAATAATCAAGATTTATGTTAAAGATTTATAAATATATAGACGACATACTAAAATTCAAGTCATTGTATCAAGAGTTTCTTTGGTAGCTCATTTGCTCACAAAATGATTATAATTTCGACTAATATCATTAAAATGAAAGTTAAATAATGAGAACCATTATAAGAGGTGAGTAAAATTCATTAAGAAATGGAAGCACATCAAACCTAAAGCAAATCTATGCGCTTTATTTTCCCATGGGTCTAATTGAAGGAAAAATAAAGTACGTGTGGATCATACAAGAAGTCGCACTTATCAAGTGCATACACCAAAATAACAAGGTATATGTGAACGATGTATGAATACACCCATTCTCTTTTACAGTAACAAGATGAATAATGACACACTATGGTTGAGTCTCTTAATTCATTTCAACATAATTGATGCATATTTGATGTGGCACTTTGTTTATTATTTGTGTTAATTTTATTATAGTATACACTTTCATTGTATTTGCTTTATAGTCAAGAAGTAAAGTAGGTCATAGATTTTAAATAATTGAGTTAGACTTTTGAGTCAAGTTCATCTAAATTTCACTTAGAAAGCTTGCCCTTGATTAACTAGAAATTTAAAATGCACCTTCACCTTCTAAAATAAAATGTTTGCTGCTGCTCAATCACTAAAATAGAAGTGGTGGTGCTTTTATTGTTAACAGAGGCTAATGATAGAAACTTCTCCTCTCTATTTTAATTATGGAAACATATTTACTAAAGTAATAAAAATGATATTTGTTTTTTGTAAAAATAAAATTATATTTAATTTTTACTATCTTAAAACAAAAGGTGCCTTTAACATAAAAGATAAAAATGCAACTATCAACACTATAATGCATGATATGAAGATTTTTCAGAGAACTTCTTCTTGACATCATAACTTACTACATTATTTAATTTTCCATAACCCTACTAAAATGGAAATCCCATTGAGAAATCTCTTTATAAATTCATATATCAAAATGCACAATATATATTGATATATATTTGTATATAAAAATTTATTAATAAAAATAAATAAAACATCAGTTTTACTAGGTTTTTTTTTTTAATTGATCCTATTACATACTGATAAGAGAATATAAAGGGAAGATATAACTTTATAAAAGTTTGATAGATGGATAATAATCCTATTGCATACTAAAAAGATTTAAAAATAATAATAAATAGATATAAATGGTATTGTTGTACGTTTCAACATTGGATAATAGTTCAATGAAGTGACGGTTAGAAACCCACTTCAAGAAGTAAGAATCTTAAGTTCAATCCCCGTACTTCTTGTGGAATTCAGTGGAAAAAATGGTCTATACGAATCGTATTGGCCGTTTTGATTCGATTTGTTTGAACTGAATCTTAGCAGCTGGTATGTATTGTATCTGTCGTACGTATTATTTATCGACTGATATAGCCAATAAAATGGTTTTGTTATCGGTTAAATATCGACCGATATTATTAATATCGGTCAATTTTTTTTTTTTTTTAAAAATTAATTCAATGGTGGGTCCGGGCCTATATCTCGGCCGATATTTAGGTTTTTTTATTTTTTTTAAATCAGCGTCCTTTTGGATTATTTATTTAATTTTTTAATTAAAAAAATATAAAAATAATGATATTAAAAAAGACACAAAAGATAAGAAAGAAATTTATCCGAATTTTATACCATAGTAGAATTAAGAAAGTACATAACAGACTTACACATATCTCAATAATTATGATTTCCATAAATACAGGCGGGTGTGAATGCAGCAGAACCTCAGCCGAAAACGTTGATCGAGAGCCGAAAGTCGCATATGTGAGACAAAAGAAAGGGGACTCTGCAATTCCAATGGTGAAAGCTAGGTAACTTCTCAATCCTGGCCCCACCACCTCTTCACTTCTCGTACGTAATCCACGCTATGTGGGCTCATCTTTGATTGAGCTTCACGAAAGAACGGCTGTTCTTACATTTTTCTTATTTATTTTCAATTATTTGATTTCATGTATAAAATAAAAGTAATTACTAATATATAAACGTTATAAATATTAATCTTGATCTGAAGGTGCATATTATTTTTATAATTATACTGAGGATATCTGACAATTTATAGAAGATAAGTGAGATTGACTGGTTTTATTTAATCATGAATGATTAAACATGGAATTTAACATAGATTTTATTTCTGTAAATGACTAAGCCTTTAAATAGTTTAATGAAAACTAGATTAACAATTTTTGACATGATATAGTTAATTAATTTATCAACTTCATTCAAAACATATGTTTGCATTGACTAAATCAATTTTTAACTTGAATCAACTTAATAAAAATTAAAACAAAATTATGAGTTTAAAAATATAGATAACAAAATTTTTATTGAAATATGTTGTGCCTTTGTAGAAGTGAGACACACACTAAGTATAAATTTTAGTGCTTGATAACTAAGTAATTTTAAATTAATTACAGAATAAATAAATAAATCTCAAATCGCAACCAATCTAAACAGTAACTAACTTAAAGAGAAATCTTAAATCGTGCTTCGTCATTTAACTTTTTTTTATTTACTAACAAAAGTTTGACTACAGTAATATTAATTTTGAAGAAACATATTATTAATATATATTTATACTATCAAAATTAGTCTTCCTGCACTCAATTTCTAATTTATTCTAAAAAATCACTAAATATAGATTTACTTAATATATGGATGAAATAACTTATAAGATTAATTAAGTATTTTAAGAGATCTGAACATCTTAAATTTTTTTTAAAATTTACATATGAAAAATTATGAGATACCCAACATAAAACATCTTAATTATCAAAAAATACTTACTATATAAATGATAGGACATATCTTATTTTTCCACCCAAATTCAAATATTTAATTTAAAATTATAATTTATTTATTATTCAACATTTCTTTTCTGTAGTTTATGTGAGTGTGAATTTAGAAAGACGCGTTCAACTGATCCTCCACGTTTTAATAAATGAATAAACCTCCTAATGCTATCTCTCTTATTTTAAGATAGTTGCGTTTGGAAGCTTCTCTCTTCATTTTCCTTTTGGGAAAGCGGCCTTGCAGTAGTAGGACGTCTATCTTCTCATCAAATTTTCAGATTTGCCCAAATCTTTTTGTCGAAATTACAAACATCAAATGAAGGACGCGCTTTACATCATACATAAAAGGACAACTACGGCGCATGGTACACCCATGGGATACGCACATGGGTGTAGCTATCCACACGGGTCAGCTGGTTACCTTCCGCCAAGTGGGGGGTATAGATTCGAATTTCTTTGATATAATTTTTGTGTCTTGAGAGTAGGAGTCTGGGCGTTTTATATTGAGTATTATGTGGTTTTTAACATGTAAATTTAAAAAAAATATATAGAGAAAGGACAACTATTTTTTACTAATTAAAAATTTAAATCAAAAGATGCATTTCTTTAATTATAAATAAATTTATTTAAATCATAAAATTAAAATAAAAATTATTTTATTTAATCAAATAATTATTTTACTTATTAAATATGAAATGTCTTCAAAAATAAACATTAGGTAACGTCCTTATTATGAATTTAATTTTCTCATATTATATTTTTAATTTAATATTATTAAGATTATTATTAGTTAGTGGCTTAAAATGACCTTTTGGTTATTATAGATAAAAATTTAGATTATTAAATTAAGAGCTAATTCATTACAAGATTTTCAAAAATATTGGACAACTAAAAAGACCAAACTTTATTATGGACTTATTAGTATATTCATGTGTCAATATATATTTCAATTAATAATTTTATTACAATATTTGAATTCAAATTTAGATAAATAGTTATAAATACTGAAAAGTTGCACTTATAAATATATTTTTTAGATAAATTCTTTGACTTATTGGATTGTTGAAGGTGAATTTGCATAATTTGAAAATCCAAGAGAAAAGGAAAAAGAACAGTGCATTACCGTACATGGCCTCATAAACATTACGTCTTGTCTATTTAAATTTTAGTATTGAGTTTTTCAAATGTTAAATATTTAATTTAAAAAAAAAGAAAAAACTCACATGGGTGTATTTGAACTGGTTGTCTCCCACTTTAGGAAGCAAGAGGTTGCGGGTTCGACCCCCTATGACTTAATCTTGATGTGCCTTAGGAATAGTAGGCTCACCCGTAGAAGTTTTACGCTGCGATTTCTACGGTTTCCAACATGTAAATTCAAAAAAAAAAATCAAAAAACAAAAAATCAAAAAAATATTTAATCCAGTTTAAAAAATCGTTAGATGATTAGTTACCTGCAACTTAATCCAACTCATAATGATAAAATAATAGGGAAATTTCGAATCGATTATTAACACACTCCATCGTATGGGTACATGCAGGATCAATACATTAATCCATGAGTTGCAACATGGAGAAGAGAGAGTTGGTAGAAGTACTATCATAATTTATATTGAAATCACAGGTTAAAATATCGGCAGAAATATATTTGTTTTTTAAAAACAGATATATATCTCGATATGTTATATATTTCAATCGTACATTATAAATATTGGCTGATATAGCCAATATGTATTGGCTAAAATATCGACCGATATTTATTGGTTGAGATTCCACAATTTTATTTAAAAAAGAAATAAAAAGGGTCAATATTAAAAAAAAAATCTAATTTTTTTATAAAGAATAAAAAATGACTGATATTTTAAATTCTGCCGATATTGGTTTTTAATATTTCCAAAAAAAAAAATCAACAAGAAGGCTTGAGACTACGATGCGTTTAAACCATTTATATCAAGAGGTATCTCATGCAGCCTAACACCATCAAATAGCCAGATTTGTCTAAGAAAAATAAATTTGAGGCAGCAACAAACCTGATGATTCGTTTGGAAGTAAGAAATAAAGGGGAAAAAATATAAAAAGAAAGACAATGAAGTCATGATTGTTGCCAGCAAAGGAGATAAAAGAAGTTACAGTAGATGGCTGAAATTAAAGAAGTAATGAAGCAAGAAAACCGAATATGCTGCTGAAAGTTTATGGTGTGCTTAGAACACAGCACTAGATTATTTCTACAGCGAGGTGAATAGGATAATTCCAATTTTAATGGTCTTTTCAAACTTCTTGATTAATCACAATAACGTGAAGCAGATAAATAAGATTAATCAAGTGTGTGAAACAAGAGTATGCCAAATTAAAACACCAATCACACAAGCATAAGACAAAATTACTCACAATACACAATGTATAGTGGTTCAGTTAAACAACCTACTTCCATTGTTGGACTCACTCTATTAATTGGAAATTTCACCCAACTCTCCTAAGATTTTGAAAGGTTTGACCAACCCCGATCTACGTCCTTATCCCTCTATGTTTTATAGTGCTTCCGGCTTCCTTGCCTTAGTCCACTTCACAAGATGATTTAAAAATTAAAATCAATACTAAGAAGCACTTGCCTTCTTTGAACTCTCTTGAGATCATGTGTGATTCGTCAATATGTCATTCCCAATGTGATATCGACGATGTCGAAGATGTGCTTTGTGTATGCTCAATCACAAATCTTGGGTAAGGTCTCTAGGACTTAAGATACACCAATAGTTATCCTAGATTTGGTTTACTCTCTCTCTCTCTCTTAATCTCAATCAAGATGATTGGATATTAGATGATTCACCAAGTAAAGTGCTTAGAGAAGAGATTATGAGAGATTTGGTGTCACTAGGGATGCCTTAAGATGTTCCAAGTTGAAGGGTCCAACCCCACTCATAAGAGTTTGAAGTATATATAGGCAAACAAGTGAATCTCGAGCTGAAACGAGCGATCTGTCATGTACCGGCGATTAATAGTGTGTCCAAAAGAGCTGTTGGAATATTACAATTGCGCATTAATGGTTTTCCAACAGATAGAAAACTGATACGGATGATTGATCGTCACTTACAATTGATCGTGCTCATGATTGATCGCCATTCACGATGGGTCGTGTGGACAGTGAAAGTCCTTTCCTTCGATGTTAGAACACTATTGACCCTAGAGGGGGTTGAATAGGTCAATCCCAGCTTTCATGGTGTTTACAAATTTCTTGATTATTTAGAGTTCAAGTTCAGTGGATATTAATCAAGAGATTTGTTTAGTGTGATAAATTGTTTTCAATTATTTAAATGATCACACTAAGTTTAGAGCCCCTTACATATTACTTGATTATCAATGCTTGTGCACAATGTATGAATAAAGATAATCAAATGCAAAGTAATTTGTGTTGAGAATAATGCTTAAATACTAAAACACAAACACACAAAGATCAAATACCATAAGACTAATTTTATAGTGGTTCGGTTAGCTAATCTACATCCACTGTTAGGACTACCTCGACCTTGAGCAATCTCCAAATCCACTAAGTGGGGACTTCACCTCATAATTAGAGTAGGAATTCCACCTCAGTCAATTGACTGAAAATTTTACCCACCACATGTATAATAGGAATTTCACCTATTCATTTGGCTGGGACTTCCACCCACTACATGTGCCAAAGACGACACTCTAGATTTTTTATAGTGGTTCCGTAGCTAAGCCTCCTTAATCCACTTTTATATGACAAAGGTTTTAAATAAAATTAAAACCAAGAAGCACTTGCCTTTATAACTCTATCACTTGATGTGTGATTCTTCAAATCCACCAAATGTGTACCGACGTTCCACATTGTAGCCGTCATAAAGCAATCACAATCTCAAGGTGACTAGGAAAATGATTCTACCAATATCTATCTTAGTTGATTATCCTTTCCCCTCTCTCACAAACTCAATCCATATGATTGGTCTTATTAGATTTCCCAAGTGTAAACACTAGAGAGAGAGAGAGATTGATCCTTTCGTTGGCCCTTATTTAAGCTTATTGATAATAATGAGGGTCCAACGGATTTGCCAAATGATACCAACTGGTTGCACAAAGATTGGTATTTATAGAGAAGGCAACCATTTACAACAACAGTCATCTACCGACAGGTCGGGTGCACCGAGGGGTCGGTGACTAGAAATATTACCGTTCAACAACCCAACCGCTGCGCATTAATGCACTCCCGACGGTAAAATTCTTTCCCGGTCGACATGTCGGTGTCGCCGATGGGTTGATGGTCATGGCATCGAGAGGTCGGTCCATACGAGAGGCTTGGTATGGGGTAACACCATGCTGATAGAGTTTCAAGTCCAGAAACTAATCTTATCCAGACCGAGCTGTCGCCCTTTACCGATGGGTCGGTCCTGGTACTCTCGATCGGTCTTGAGCTAGCAATATGTGTGCTTTCTCGAGAGCCCACCTGAGTTATAAGTTCCAGAACTCATAAGTTTTTATCGAAAAGTAGTTAACCACGAGGGGTCGTTTCACCCTTTCACTGAGGGTCGGTGCATATAAGACTCTCGACCAGAGGCATACCCAGAATGACAGTTCTGTGATCTAGAACCTTTGTCAATCTGGTCGACCAGTCTTTGACCGCTATGAGTTGATCCTGTCTCCATCCAAGGGTCGGTTAGAACGACTAGTCGAACTGACAGTGAAACCAAATATATATTTCCAAGTTGGGTTCCAATTCACTGTCAAGCTTCCTCTCTAGGCTTTTTATGATTTTACCATTTTTTCAAATAAGCCTAGGAATGGTCTTCTTCTAAGGTGTGTATACCACCTAAAGTCATCTATGATCAAATACCTATTTTGTGATTGCCATAATGATGAGCTTTAATCCGGTGGAGCATGATCTTCACTTTTGATCACCTTGGGTTTTCAAGCTTCTAACAAGTCCTTCTTCTTGAGTCATGAAATTGACAAACTTAGGGACTCGACAAGTCGGGGCACTAACAATCTCCCCCTTTGTCAATTTCATGACAAAAACCTAGAAGTTAACCCAATTATAAACCCACCTTTATTACATCACATTTGAATACAAAATATTACATGTACATATTTAAATGCAAAACAAGACTATGATCTTCAGATATCCTTGTTCAGCTTGCTTCATTTCATGTTTTCCTGTTCAAGCACATAAGAAAGCAACACTAGAAAATCATTAGAGGGGTTAGTCCAAAACATAAATGCATCCATGGACTAAACTAAATTAGTATTCATACTCCCCAGACACTAATGATTCCTAGAAACCAAAACTACCCATAGCTTAAGCTTATCATCAAGCTTATCCAAGCTAACAGTGTTGAGAAGATTTTCTCCCCCAATAACCTTTGAGTTTGATCTCCCAAACTCCAAGCGTATACATTCCCTTAGGTCTATTGGCTTCTTCATTCCTTCCCTTTATGGCTCTCTCTTCCTAGAGGCCCAAGCACTTAGGCTTCACCAATTTCTCCCATAATTGGTTTTGATGTCTTATACATTCTACTAATTTCTCCCTCATTTTGTCATATAATTGAAGGCAGACATCGAGTTCAAGCACTCCCCGATGCTTCTTGCATTTAGTTCTTCCTTGAGTTCACTTCCAACTCATTTAGTCTCCATTGATCAACGCATGCTTCCCTGCATTCAAGCATCGATCTCCCCTACAGTATAATGCGTACTCCTCATGCATTACTGTTTTTAACTGCCCCTGCATAAGCTAAATTCCAGCTTAGCTGATTTTTTCATGGGTCAAACTAATTTACCTAGCTTCCTTTGAATCTTCTCCCCCATTCTCAAAGCTATATTCTCTAGCTCTTTTGACCTTGCTCCCCCATAAACTTAGCTACCTCTAAGTTCATTTTTCATCAAGCTTCCTTTCCAGCTTGCATCAACCTTCCTCCTCACACTGTCATGACCAGTGACAGTTGCTAAACAACACATATTTTGTGCTTCCTCAAACTCCAAGGGTGTGTGCAACATCACAGACCGATCCCTATCTCCCTAACATGTCAATATAAAACCAACTCATTCATACTTGCATGTTAGTCTATTTAACAAAATCCATGTTAACAATAGACATGAGATAGAATGCATTCCATCAAATTAGGACACACACTAAATCAAACCATATCATTTCATATAATCAAAATGTCCATTCAGTACATATGGTTTTGGAGAGGAGCAACATGGATGCTTAATTCAATACTAAAACTATAGTTTTTCCAAAATACAAAACATAAAGCATGAAAAAACTATCGTAAGCAGAGCCATCAGGAGAAAGTGATGCTGGAGGAGAAGGGGATTTTCGTCTGGGGCTCTCTTTGAGTTTTTCCATGAATGTGGAGAGACTTTGGATTGATTCATTCATGAAGGTTGTTAAAGCACCAATCTTTCTTTGCAACTTCCGACGTTTTTCAAGGAAGAAATAGAGTTGTTTTACAAGAGCTCTATCGACTCAGCTATTGTATCTTCCATTTGTTCCTTTCCTTTCTCCTCTTTTACCTTGATTATCTTTCTTTCAACATGCTTTCTTTTTCTTCACCACTCAAGACTCCTAGCTGAACTCGTTTTCCTTTTCTTCCACTTTCTTTGACTGGCACTTGAGAAGGAGAGGTAGGTTCTCTAATGGTAATACCAATTTGCCGTCAAGGTATGGGTGGTTATGAGTTCTTCTTGTGGGATCTCCTCGAGAGGGTCTTGACTCGACGACCTATAGTATTCAGGAGAGACGAAGATTCTCCTTGAAACCATTGAGATTTGGGTTTCGTAGGCAAGGTGGCATGATCATTTTCAAAATCAGAGGACACACTGATGACGGGGGACTTGTTCCTTATCATTTTCCACTATGCTTTTCTTTAAACAACAAAAACACTTGGAGGAGAAAAGAATGCACAGAGCTTATCCAACCAATGAGAATCACAAAATCTGTGATTTTCAAGCTAGTGGAGCCGGGAGAAGCAGAAACCCTCTGATTTTCCAGCAAGATTTCGTTCTGGGAGATCCTATCGACTGATCTAGGGCATGGGAGGCAAGAGGGAAATCGCCAAAGCCCAGCAGGAGAATGAACGACGATTTTGAAACAATATGTTGTTTTCGTAGAAAGAGACCTTTTAATTTAATCTTTCTGACTCACCAACATGTTGTGACCAACGACCGGTCTGTGTCGATATGTATCTAGCTATCTCCCTTTTCGATTTTCCCCCCTTTCAGACAGTGTTCTGATTTCCAACAATAACGACATGTCTGATCCTCTGACTAGTCTACCCTTCTACCTGGGTTTTAAAATTGAAAGATGACTGGGGGTGTGTGTGTGTGTGTGCTTTCGAAGTTCATAGTTTATCATACTTTGCTTATACACCTTCCAATGCCAGTGTAGATACATACATTCACACATGTTCTATGCCATTAGATGATTCAACACATCCTTCAGAAAGTAGGCACAAAACATGGATTACAGATCTCTTTTCCTGGATCCAAACCAATCCAAGTACCTTGGGCACATTTCATTTACCAATTCAAACATATTGCCCAAGTGTGTGATGTCATGAGATGCAGCGTCACCGGATTTTAACAAAGACAAGTTGTCTATGAACAAAACTCATTCACATAGTGTGTAAAATAACAGATATTGGAATGAGACAATAAGCACACAAATCATGCATTCATTTCACATTTTGAATACATTAATTATGCATATGGAAATGAAGTATGACGCTACCCACACAGTTCTCATGCTTGTTATCATGTTATTACCCAAAACATGATAAACACTTTTACCATTCTTTCAAGCATACTCCAATGAGGTCCATTCCTTGGAAAGAGCTTGTACATAAATGGATTACAGATAAATATATTTGATCATTTTGATCAACACTTTTGGTAATTCATACCAAACCAAAAAATTCATTTAAGGGCATGAAGCAAGTTTCATTCCACAAAGGATTCCCAAGTTTAAGAACTTGGAATGAAATGACACTGTGTATAGGTACCATACACACCCTATACATGAGGTAATGCACAAACTACATTTATTTTCTAAAGATGCACAAATTATATGGCATATGAAATGAAATGAGATAAGTATATTCCAATACTAGAGTGTAGACTTACATGTACATAGGAGTATCTTACACTAGATCAATCTAACAATCAAACAAGAACATGAATTAAAGGTAAGATACACATGTGATTCCAAAAGTATGTTTCATATGTGATACTTACAGTGGTACCCCTTCACACATTTAAACATAACATTGTGAGACTTGGAATCTAAGTTCACAATCCCATGATGGTCTTTTATCAAATCTGGTTTTAATCTTGGGTGTCTTCCCATTTGACTTTATGAATCAAAACTCCAGGTTTTGTACCATGATGTTGCCTTTCATAAGAGGCAAAAATTTTGGTACATGGCCATACAGGATACTTAGAGGTTACTACCTTCATCAAGTTCCTTTAATCCATCCTCTTCTTCTTTAGAGGATTCAACTTGGACTTTTTCAATGGACAAACTCAAGCAATCACTTATACACAATGGTCATGGTAAGTGATGTCATCCATTGGGCTAGAAGAGGCAATTTTTCGTGGATTCTTTCAGCCTATTTGTTGTTTCATATCTTTTTAAATGTCTTAAAAACATATTATGAAACAATACCGATGAATGCTACTAGTGTTTGATTAAAGTGCATAATCATTTCATCACTAGTCCAAGCTATTTGGTATTTGGACTGAATGGTCATGGAAGTTAAAGTTTTATCAAATACTTCTTCTAAAGGCTTAGACCACTTTCTATTCACCTATTTCTAAACAAATTTATTGATGAAAACAATTAAGCATTTTTCCATTTTCATCACAAATGGAGGTATGGAAATATCTTGGCTTTCTTTCATAGCCATTATTGTAGCATGGATCAACTCAGATGGTTAGATCCTTGTAAAGAGCATTAGGCTCTGATACCAATTGAAAGTCCCTTCATTCGATGCTAGAACACAATTGACCCTAAAGGGGGTTTTTAGGTCAATCCCAACTTTCATGGTGTTTACAAATTTCATGATTGTTTAAAGTTTAGGTGCAACGAATATTAATCAAAAGATTTGTTTAGCGTGATAAATTATTTTCAATTATTTAAATGATCACACTAAGTTTAAAACCCTTTGCATATTGCTTGATTATTAATACTTGTGCACAATGTATGAATAAGGATAATCAAATGCAAAGTTATGTGTGTTGACAAGAGTGCTTAAATACTAAAACACAAACACACAAAGATTAAACACCATACGACCAAATTTATAATGGTTCGGTTAGCCAACCTATATCCACTGCTAAAACTAACTCAACCTTGAGCTATCCCCAAATTCACTAAGTGGGGACTTACGCCCTCACAATTAGAGTAGGAATTCGACCTCACTCAATCGGCTGGGAATTTCACCCACCACATGTAGAATAAGAATTCCACCTGTTCCTTTGGCTGGGAATTCCACCCACCACATGTGCCAGAGAAGACACTCTAGATTTTTTATAGTGGTTCTAAAGCCAAGCCTCCTTAATCCACTTTCACAGAACAAAAGTTTTAAGTAAAATTAAAACCAATAAGAACTTGCATTTGTAGCTCTATCTCTTGATGTGTGCTTCTTCAAAATCCACCCAATGTGTCCGACGTTCCGCATTATAGCCGTCATAAAGCAATCACAATCTCAGGGTAATTAAGAAATTGGTTCTACCAATATTTATCCTAGTTGATTATCCTTTTCCCTCTCTCTCTCACAAATTCAATCCATATGATTGGTTGTATTAGATTTCCCAAGTGTAAGCACAATAGAGAGAGTGATCCTTTTGTTGGCCCTTATTTAAGCTCACTGATAATGATGAGGGTCCAACAGATTTGCCAAAGGATACCAACTGATTGCTCAAAGATTGATATTTATAAAGAAGGCAACTAGTTGCGGCAACGGCTATGTACAGACAGGTTGGGCGTACCGAGGGGTCGGTGGCTAGAAATATTATCATTCAACAACCTGACCATTGAGCATTAACCTAACCGTGTCGCCGATGGATCGACAGTCATGGCACCGAGAGGTCGGTCCATACGAGAGGCATGGTCTTGGGCAACAACATGCTGACAGAGTTTCAAGTTCAGAAACTAGTCTTACCCAGACCAACTTGTCGCCCTTTACTAAAGGGTCTGTCTTGGTACACTCGACTGGTCTTGAGCTATCGATATGCCTGTTTTCTTGAGAGCCCACTTGAGTTCTAAGTTCCAAAACTCATAAGTCTTTATCGAAGAGTCGTTGATTACAAGGGGTCATTTCAACCTTTCAATGAGGAGTCGGTGGATAGGAGACTCACGATCAGAGGCATACCCAAAATGACATTTCTGTGATCTAGAACCTCTGTCAATCTTGCTGACCAGTCTTTAACCACGATGCGTCGATCCTGTCTCCACCGAGGGGTCGGTAAGAACAACTGGTCGAGCTAACAGAAAAACCAAATACATATTTCTAAATTGGGTTTCAATTCACTGTCAAGCTTCATCTCTAGGCTTTTTTTGATTTTACCATTTGTTCAACTAAGCCTAGGAATGACCATCTTCTAAGGTGTGGGTATTACTTAAAGTCATCTATGGCCAAATATATGTTTTGTAATTGTCATAACGATGAGCTTTAATCGGGTGGAGCAAGATCTTCACTCTTGATCACCTTGGGTATTCAAGCTTCTAGCAAGTGCTTCTTTCCGAGTGATGGAATTGACAAACTTAGGGACTCAGCAAGCCGGGGCACTAACAAACAATTTTTCAACAAAACAGCTCTCCGTTAAAATGACCATATCCTGGGATTCTATATCCGATTTGAGTGTCCTTGGGCTCTATGAAAATATCTTTCAATGCTCTATCCAACCATGGTGGTTTCACCAGTTGATTACTTCGTTTGATAGAGTGAAATTATCTCACAGGTCATGACATTTTAACAGCCCATATTTTTCGAAGATATGTTTAGATCTCCAAGGTTTTGGCCCATTTTCTATAGGTTTGGTTTAATCTTAAAAATATGGGTTCTAAGCTTAGGGAAGGTCTTGTCTCGGCGATTGGTCGTGCGCCCTATGTATCATGCTTTATACCACACGATAGGTCGCCGCTAGACGAATGGATCGGCCCGAGCTTGATTGTATTTTTCAATGGGTATCCAACCTAGGCTCCAGGCGATTGATTACGAGAGTGATTGGTCACCGCAATACCCAGGCTAAGGGTCTTCTACATGATCAGTTGTCCGAGACATGACTGTGAATGACAATCCAGATTTTATCGAAGCACAGGGCGATTGATCGTATGCACGATTTGATCGGCCTTGTCCCAGCAATAGATCGTGAGCAGGAATGTATCGTCTTGAGACCACATAGGGCTACACTGGAGATTTCTACGCACTAATACTTGGAAATTCAGATATTTTGTATTTTTCTTTGACATAGTTACATTACATATAATTTGATTTATCTTAAACCATGTCAATTTGTATTTTGAGCTTATGAACTTCTAGTTGGACTCTTTGGACTATGTCGGACATTATGTTAAGAACCTTTGGGATTATCTTCATTGGTACTATCTAATTTGTTTAAATTATGATGTAAAGAATGAAAATGTATTTTTGTAGACCGTGATCGGTCTAAAATGTCCCATTTTTAGGGGAGATATGCTGAAATTTTGGTAGAAATTCCGATCCCAAAAATGTATAGAGTCCCTAAGAGATACCTAGCATGTATATTCCCCACGTGTTCTATTTATGAAAATAAGTTAGGAGTTTCAAAAAAATAAATTATTCCAGTCACATGCCCTCCTGGGTCGGGAAGTGAAACTTTTCTTGTTTTTATTTCAAAAATAAAGCGACAAAACATGTGGGCCATTGGCTTTGTAATTTAGGTAATACGCAATCTATGGTAATATATATTCCTATGGTAATACATATTTATGGTAAATTACAACAATAAAAATTAATACATATAGAAATAATTGAAAAATTATTGGGTTAACCACTCTTGTAATTAGAAGATATAATTGAGATATTAGTTGTGTAAAAGGAGAGATTATTGGGTCAACCACTCTTGTAATTTAGGAAATAAGTTTAACATATTAGTTGTAATTTATTTATTTCCTACATTTTTTGTAATTTTTCATATTTTAAAAAACATTTGAAATTCTCGAGTTCTTAACTTAAAAAGAATATTTGAATATGTAAATGAACGATATTTAATGAAAAAATTGCATATCCATGAAGCCCATATTTTCTTCATTTTCTAAAAATTTTTTGAATTTTTTTGAAAAAAATTCAAAAAAATAAAAAATCACTTGGAGAGAGAAAATATTGTCGACATCGCCGATATTTGAATATTGGCCAATATATAGGCCCAGGCGATATTTTCACTTCTGATTGAAACAATGAATGAGATAACACGAGAATATCTGTTAGTGCTCCAGCTTTCCAAGTCCCTTGTTTTTCAATTCTATGACTTGGGAAAAACACTTACTAGAAGATCTGAAGACTCAGAACCAATCCGAAGATTGAAGATCAAAATCAAAGATCATTAGTGTATGTCAATCACACAGATAAAACTGGTCATAGATGACTTTAGGTGGAACCCAAACCCTTATTGGACCTTGCCTAGGCTTAGTGGAACTTGTTGGTAATAACATCAACAAGCCTTTGAGCACCCGATACATACACAGAACCAAATGGGACAAACATTGAAAAATAATAAATTGTTAGGTCGACATATCGAGTCCACCAACCCATTGGTGAGACAGGACAGGTCCATTGTGGTCATCGACACGTCAACCGAATTGATGAGGGTTCTAGGACGGAAGGACTGTCATTCGAGGCTACTCTCAGTTCGAGTGTATCGAGTTCACCGAACCCTTAGTGATAAAAGACCGACCCATCGTGGTCATTGATACATCGACTGGAAATCTAGCTTCTGGTTGGAAACAGACTGTAAAACCAGGTTGCTCTCAGATCAAGTGTCTCGTGCACATCAATACGTCAATAAGGATAGAACGACCCATTGGTGATCACAACACGTCGACCTGAGTTGAGTATGAGTTTGAGAACTTAGAACTCAAGGTACTCTCAGAACTGAAACATCGATGTAATAGACTCATTGAGAGTACTAGGACCGACTCATCGATGGACCGACCCATCGATGGACCGACATGTCGACCTTGGTTTGACAAGTGCCTAGACTTGAAACTCTGTCTGCATGGTTTTGCCTCAGGTCAATACGATCGACAAAAATAACACATTGAATATAAAGTTGTCGACCCATCGGTGACATACACCCATCAATTTCTCCCGTTACTATACCGTTGGGGCGCATTTAATGCACAAACAGTCGAGTGGTTGAACGGTCACATTTAAGTTCGCCGACCCATCAATATGTCGACATGTTGGTGATGAACAATTTTGCCTCTCTTTATATATATGTCATTGTTTGGTGTTGTTTAGGGATCTCTCTTAAGCATTGATGACTCTGATCTACCAGAGTACATTTGTGAATCAATACCCTTGATTGAGTGGATCAAATCTCTCAAGCATACACTTGGTGAATCGTTCAAGAAATCCAATCTTCATAGGTTGAGATTGAGAGAGAGAGAAGAGCAAGGTATACACTCTAGGATAGACATTGGTGACGCAATTTCCTAGAGGCTTTCCAAAGCTTGTGATTGCTCTACACTCGGTGCATCATTGTCAACTTGCAAGATCACATTGGAAGAAGATTTGAGAAGCACATTTACACATTGCAAAGCTCCGAAAGCAAATGCTTCTTGGTTTAAGTTTAAGTTTTAATTCATCTTGATTGTGAAGTGTATTAAAGAAGGTTTACTCTTGAACCATTATAAAAAATAGAAGGTTTACTCTGGGATTGGCGTTGGATGAAATTCTTAACCAATTGAATATGTGGAAATTCTATTCTATTAGTGTGGGTGTAATTCCACACTTAGTGAATTTGGGATAGTCCAAGATTGGATGACTCCATCAATTGATGTAGGAGGGTTTACTCCGAACCATTTTATATTGGTCTTGTAGTGTTAGAGCTTATTGTTCGAACTCTTGTTTAAACACAATTGCTAACACACATACACACACACTTTATTGACTTGTATCCACTAAAATTGGGTAATTAATCAAACAATTTTTTAAAGGACCGACAAGTGTGTAGATCGCCCTATTCACCCCCGTCTAGGGTCAATCTTTTTCTAGCTCCAGGACTTTCACTATCAAACTCTGCCAGTCGAATATTTTAATTCTTGAATTTTCATAACCAAAAATAAATATTTAGGGAATATTTTAATCTAATATGATCAATAAAATGATGAAGATGTATCAATTAAAATCAAATAAGGTTGGATTTAAGTCTAAGAATAAATTAAAATATTTAAGAGTTTATATTTATTATTCAAAAACCTTAACTTATTATAGTTTTTCCCAAACAATAGTTTCCTTGCTTCATTACTGTTGGGTATGGTTGCACCTCTGTCTAGCCCTGTGGGAGCATATTAAGTTTTCATCAATTTGCATTGATACAATCAAAATGATCCAGATTATAATAATAAGGAGCGCGAACCTCCCACGGGCATTTTGTGTCCATGAACACGGGATTTTATTGTTCTCGATTTTACCCTCTCCATCCGTACCATAATCACGAGAAAAGTTTGAACTCGGATCACCAAACTGGATCCCTTAATCTCCCTTGATGAACCGAATTCACCGAATACTAGAATGTCCCAAAACGGATCACTAATCGGATTCCTTAATGGCCTTTGGCGAACCGAATTCACCGAATGTAAAAAATGGATCACCGACCGGATCCCTTAATGGCCTTTGGCGAGCCGAATTCGCCGAATGTAAAAAACGGATCCCCGACCGATTCCCTTAATATTTTTCGGAGAGCCGAATAAAGGAATGTCCATAAACGAATCCCCGACCGGATCCCTTAATGGAACTCGGCAAGCCGAATAAAGGAATGTACAAAAACGGATCACCAACCGGATTCCTTAATGACCTTTTGGCGAGCCAAATTCGGCGGTTGAGATAGGAATGTCGAAAATCGGATCACCAACCGGATAACTTAGGAACATGTCGGCGAGCCGAATTTCTGTACAGCAGTTAAAACCGAGCACTTGACAGTAGGTCTTTTCTTATACATTTCAATCACACAAGCGTTCAAAATTACTTTTAATTCAAATATAGATATTTTTAAAACATCCATAGCCTTCAAATATAGATTATGACATGTGAAAGCAAATGGCTTCAATCTGTTGGGCAATTTTTAGTGTTGTGCTTGGTTCTTTTTTTGCCTAGTATTAAAGGGACTTTTTCAGTCATAATTTATCCATTTTACAAACTAAATTTTTGTATAAAGAGATGCACTAAATCACTAGTTGGCATTCATTCATCTAAAAATGAAAGGGAACAATTTTTGAACAATGCACATCAAAATATCATAGGAAAAAAATACTTTATATACAGAGGAATGCTTGTAAATTTTTTTTTAAAAAAAAAGAAACTCTGGAGGACATCAGACACCAGTAAATCTTGTTTTCACAGGAGCATCAGGTGTTGTAGGAGTTGTAGAGACGGTTGTAGCAGCTGGTGTGGCAGGAGATGCAAAGGCAGTAGCAAGTGTGCCAAGAGGTGCAGAAATAGCAGCGGGAGTGGGAACAGGTCTAGATGATTCTGCAGTGGAGTTTGGAGCATGCGCTGGAGATGCAGGTGGAGATGAAGCTGTAGCATCAGCAGCAGCTGGAGATGCAGCAGCAGCAGCAGGATCTGGAGATGCAGCAGCTGGAGATGCATCGGACTCTGGAGCAGCAGACTCTGCAACAGCAAGTGGAGATATAGCCTGTGTGGCTGGATGTGCAGGTGGAATAACGATGCCCATGTGACTTGCTAAAGCATCCAATGTTCTATCCATCTTGTCCAAACAACTGATGACATACTCCTTCAATTCTCTGAAATAAGCTGATTCAGATTTATTCGTGGCACTAGAAGTTGCAGAAGTAGAGGCAACATGTGTCAAACGACGGACATGGGTAGGTGGAAGTGGTTGAACATGTCCGGGTTCAAGCTGTTGGTATTCAATATCTTGGACTTCAACTTCTTCGGATTGTCTTTTGGTGCCCTTTTCTTTCCAAACCCAAACACCATCGACCAATTTATAGCCAATAAATTTTATTGTTGTGTCATTTAGACTGTCCGAATGTTTGAGATCAATTCTATCCTCCGTGGGGAGATGAACTTTGAATTTCCTAAAAATTGAGGTTAGAAGGACTGCATACGGAAGAAGGGCCTTATGTTTTTTGTTTGTAACTTAGATGTGTTTGAGAACAAGATATCCAAAGCTGACATTCCTCTTATTAAGGAGGCACCACATCACAAACAAATCCAAATATGAAATTTCGTCGACATGTCCACCTTTTGGAAGAATGTTGTTAAGAATGATGAGGTGAACAAGGCGCCATTCTAGAGTGATTTGACTGGCAAAGATCTTAAAAAGATAAGTAATATCAGTCCTATTATAGATCTCTTTTAAAATGTCTAGTATACTGTAATCTTCCATAACAATCCAACTGTTTGTTTCATATCTTCGGACTCCTCCCGTGGGTATCTGAAACATCTCTTCCAATGATTCCACAGTTAGATCAATTTTGATGCCACGGACTGTGGTCACAATAGCATTACCGGTAGCTTTGGTAATGTTACAGTAAAATTCTCTTAAAAGGGTGGGATAGTAGGCATTGTTTTCCTGTTGAAGAAATTTTACCCACCCGACAACCTAAAAGAACTCTTTCAAACGAAATGGATATGCATCCTACACACTTAGGTTGATACTCTTACTAGGAATCACGTTCATTTGGAATAATTCACTTTTGAAGCGTTTAAAAACTTCGTCCGACACGAATAGATGTGCTATTTCTCAAAATTTGGTCCGTCTCGACTCAGTAACCTCCTCGCCAAGGGTTCTCTTTTCAGCTCTCTCTTTAGTCGCAGTTCTTTCCTCTATTCTTTCCTCTGTTCTCTCTATTGTTCTCTCCTGACCTCTCTCTTCATTAGCCGCCTCAGTTCTCTGCCTCTTTATTGGTGTGGAGACGGCTGCTACCCTCCCCCTTCCGCGAATCTTCGGTGCCATCGAGCGTAATAGGTGCAGATGAATTAGGGAAAGAGAAGAGATTGAAATTCCGATGAGATTCGCCGGAGAGATTTAGAAAAATGGAGTCGATTTGAGGGAGAATCGGATCGCCAAGGGTTCGGGAGTTGGGGGAGAAAAAACAGGAATGGACTTAAACCTCTCAATTTGGGTTTTAATATAACTTTAAGTCGACATTTTGGCAAACCGAATCGACCTTTCGGTGATCCGAATTGGATATTCTTGGCGATCCGAATGTACTGAGAAGAGCACAGTCTTAAGGTCAGCTCGCCAAGTAATTCTTAGCGAGCCGAATTGGAGATAATCGGATCGCCGAGAATTTCTTAGCGAACTGAATATAGGAAACCATCGGATTGTCAAGAATACTTGGTGATCTGAATTGGACAAGATTCCTCTGTATCCAGAGGAAAGAGATAATCGGTTGGCCAAGAATGCTTGGCGATCCGAATTGGACGAGATTCCTCTGTATCCAAAGGAAAGAAATAATCGGTTAGCTAAGAATTTCTTGGCGAGCCGAATACAGGAAACATCGGCTTGCCAAGAATGCTTGGCAAACTGAATTGTACTAGAGGAGAGCAAAGAGAGAATCCGGATCACCAAGAATTTCCTGCCGAGCCGAATATAGGAAACCATCGGCTCGCCAAGGATTCTTGGCGAACCGAATTGTACTAGAGCAGAGGAAAGAGAGAATCGACTCGCCAAAAAATTCTTGATGATCTGAATTGTACTAGAGCAGAGCAAAGAGAGAATCCGGATTGCCAAGAATTTCCTGCTGAGCCGAATAAAGGAAACCATCGGCTCGCCAAGAATTCTTGGCGAACCGAATACAGGAAAATATCGGAACATGTTTTGTTTGTCATTCTTTTCTATTCAATTTTTACAGCCTGATCCCAAAATGAAATCATCCCAATATGAAATGCATGTTACTCCATTTAACAAAATTCAACTACAGTAACATTAGAAACAAGGCACTGTTGCGAAATTCAATCATATCATTTCATTGATTTCCAAATTAGTACATATGGTTAGGAGAGGGGTAAAAAAAATATTATCAAAATGTTTACAAAATATCAAAAAACAAGTCATAAAAAACTATCTAATCAGAGTCATCAGGACCTGCTGGAGAAGGAGAAGGGTCGATACGTCGGTTAAGGTTGACGATCGATTTTCTTAATGCAGAGAATTTTTCATTGGCACTCTGGCTGAATTCTTCCAAGAATTCCTCTAGCCCATACAGAATCGGCTCAATTTGAGACACACGTTCTTCGATTTTGCAAATAAATCGAATCAGGCTTTGTCGAGGCTTAGGGTTATTTGCATTTTCGACATCACGCCTGGCTCAGGGTTGACATTTTCGACATTCACTTCAAACAGGTGTTCTGGCTGAGGGTCTGCATTTTCGACATTCACTTCAAACAGGCGTTCTGGCTGAGGGTCTGCATTTTCGACATTAACCCCTCCTTCTTCATTCGAGTTCTCCAACAAGGAGATTACTTCTGCTACTTCTGCTTCGCCTCTCACTTTTTTGCAGATTGAGAGTTGAGAAAATACGGACGAGTTCTTCTCGGAGCAGAACCAGCACGGCTAGATTCAGCAAAATCAGTAATTTTCTTACTGGTAGAATACCGAGATTTAGCAGTCTCTCTTTTCGACATGGTTGCTTGAAGTTTCTAGGGTACTAGAGGAAAGGAGAAAGAAGAGGTTGGGGAAGTAAATGAGGAGGAAAGGAAAGGAGAAAAAAGAGGTTGGGGAAGTAAATGATGAGGAAAAGGTGGGAGAAAGATAGATGTTGGTAGTTGGTAGGTGTTAATTTAAAATTATTAAGGCGATGCGTATTAAAAAAACAGAGTCAAACGCAGAATTCGGCTCACCGAGTTCCATTAAGGGATCCGGTTGGTGATCTATTTTTGGACATTCCTTTATTCGACTCTCCGAAGGACATTAAGGCAACCGGTCAGGGATCCCTTTTTTTACATTTGGTGAATTCGGCTTGCCAAAGGCCATTAAGGGATCCGGTCGGTGATCCGTTTTTTACATTAGGTGAATTCGGCTCGCCAAAGGCCATTAAGGGATCCGATTGGTGATCCGTTTTGGGACATTCCAATATTCGGTGAATCGTTCGCCGAGGGAGATTAAGGGATCCGGTTTGGTGATCCGAGTTCGAACTTTTCTCGTAATTATAGTACAGACGGAGAGAGTAAAATCGGGAACAGTAAAATCCCGTGTTCGTGGACACAAAATCCCCGTGGGAGGATCGCGCTCCTAATAATAATGATGATATTTTCGAATCAAAACAATATCCAACAGTGATGACAATGCCTGAATAGCAGTGACTTGAACTCGACCTTATCCTCGAAAACTTGGCTCAAGACTAAATAGGGCTCATTTGATGAGGAGTCTATGTTCAGGAATAAGATCTTTTCCTTAAAATATTATATTCTTCTCTAATACTCTCTTTGTCCTAATTTATTTATCTTATATGAATTTTAAAATTGTCTCAAAATAGTTATCTTATTTATATTGGAGTAGCATAAAGTGGGTTAAAAATTGATGATCTCACATTGAATGCTAGCCGTATTTAGAAAGTTCCTTAAAAAATATAAATATTTCAAATGAAACAATTAAAATGGGATAGAGAGATTAATAAATTTCACTTCACCACGATACAATTCCTATTCATCGTTAATATATGCAAAAATCATGAGTCATGATGACCTACCAAAGTGCAAGATATTCAAACTTTTAATAGATGTTTAATGTACTTTGTGTATGATTTCAAAATTCTTAATACATGTCCAATGGACTTTGTGTTTCCCCTTTTGCATCACGCGTAGAAATATTAAAGACTGTGTCATCAAAAAATATTTAAACAAAAGATATGTGCACAGAAAAAGCGATTGTCACAAGATGCATCATGTGAAATCATATGGATCGATATGAATATATCTATTTTTTTACTAGAAGACACTTTTACTATTTCATTCTTATTAAAATAACAAAATGTCTTTGAAGTTTTTAGTATAACAGATAATTAATTTTTTAGATGAATATTTTATTATTCCAAATTTCCAACTAAAATAAAATAAGTAGGAGATTCGTGATGGAGATGGCCGTATCAATCCTTTTTTTGGTGCATCTGTATCTGAACAACTTACTCATTATGGTAGCCAAGAAGATCTGGAATACTTCCATCTTTCTAGATCTTCAATTCAAATTTCAAAATGCCTAAAATTAAGTATGCGTGGGGCTGAAACTCAGGTCAAATTAAATCAGATTTTTATAAATTTAATTTAATTAATGTCAAAATTTATTGAATCGGATCTAATTCGACTCAAATGCTTGTCTCGAATTACTCAATCCAATTCAACCCGAATTTTTGACCTGAGTCAATTCGAGTTTATTATATAACTTGGTGCACTCAAATTGAATCGGGTGACATTGGATTAAGTCAAGTAATTTCAAATTTCTCAATCTAATCCGACTTAAATTTTATACAAGTTTTTATTTTTTCAACCCGATCTGATCCGAAATATACAATTACATAATTTAAATCCATTTATTTTTCGAATCGAACTATGCGGGTTGGGTTAAAGTTTTACCCGTATATGCAATGGTCCCAACATGTCATGAAGCCCAAGAAAATAATATATTTTTTACTGCAAACTGTCCACATCATAAAAAAGTGAAGAGTCCACTTGAAGCCCTTTTTCTACGTTTGCTCTTCATAACTCTACTATCGACTATCGTCAAAGTTATATATTTGATCCTAAACAAAATAAGAACACCCATTGAATTATCACTGTATTATAAAAATATTAATATTATTTTTCTTTGAAATTCAAAAAATTAATGATGTCATGCTTTCCTTCATTGGTGCAAGGCGGCCCAAGTTTTCTAGAGAAATGTTGACATCTCGAAAGCAACTGAGAAATAAGAAATTCTCGTTGGGAAGTTGACAGAAATGATAAGGATGATGGTATCTTTTACGCGTGACTTAGCTGCGAACTATGCATGCACCGCTGGAGACGAAGAAAAGGAGAGGTGTGGAGTGCTAACAAATGCTTGAGTGCATAGCCGACTTCATTGACTGTCAATCTTTCAAGTTCTGAAACCAGACAAACACGCACAATCAGTGGGCAAAATTGGACTTTTAAAATTGCCTCTTTTATAATTATGTCTGTTGTTATTTAAATATTTAAAATTTAAATTTCATTAAATTTTTAATGATACACAAAAGTTTCTAAATTAATAGAACACTTCAAATCACTTTTTATATTAGAAAGTCAAGATATGATAACATTCTTAATTTAAAACTCACTCTTAAAAATTAGCAGCAGAGCAGGTTGCCTAAGTATTATATAGAATTATTGGTTTCTAGAATAAGTTGATATGAGACTTTTGTCATTTCACATCCGTCCTCACATGGAGCTGGACCCTATGACTGCATGTAGAAACTTGACACATGTACAAGTGCACTCTGCAGTTGTATGTGGAAACTTTAGACCCGCTCTCACATGCACTGAGGACGTGGGATCTACTCTGATATCATATTAGAAAATCAAGACATGATAACATTCTTGAAGAACTCAGTCTAAGTGATGCCTAAGAACCCGCCTAAAAAAGCTGAAGTTCTGAGTTCAATTTTCATTTCACACCAAAGAGTTATTTTCCGAAGAGTTTTTTGGTGTGCATGAATAGAAAGACTTGCACATGTCTAGAGGATTAGTCAAATGTTCTAAGAGACCACACTCTGGTCAAAAAAAAGATTTAACAATATTATGATGATGGTAGATTGAATTAGATTTTTTAATTGACCCCAAGTATGAACTCAGGATGTATGAGATTGAGTCAAGTGGACGAGTCTCATCAAATAAGTCCGACTTTGAAATTATGATATCTGATATCAGTGGATCCTTAAGCCACTCACGAGTCTATACAAGTCCATTGACTCGAAAATTGGCTTAAAACTACATACAGTGACCCACTTCTCCAAACTGTTTATTGGTTTATGTTGTGGCTTTCTCCGTGAGAAATATATTATAATCTATAAATATTTAAAACTATCTGTTGTTCTTAATGGTTTTTTGTGATCTTGAGACAGAAATGTAATCACTATCTTAATCCCACATATTATAAAACATGGAAAAAATGTAGTTTTAGTAGAGTTTAGGGTTTCATACCCTTTTGTTTAGGATTTGTTTGTTATTTTGAATCTATGAAATAAAGAGCATAAAAAATTAAGTTTGGGAATACAAAACTAAGATATTTTTCCATTCTTTTAAGTAATCTATTTATCAAATGAAAGAAAAGATATTGATATAAACAAAAAGAACGTAAGGTTTAATGATCAAATACAAGAGTGGTTTTATAACAAAAATTGAAGAGTATGAATTAAATTTAAACAATCTCTAGAGGCATTATTAAACAACGTGACTTGGTTTGGAAAAGTGCTCTCATTCCACGATATTTGAGGCCTTAAGAACTGAGAACTAATGTGGTTAGCTTCATTTCCACTTCCATCATTGTGGAATAGGAATATCATTTATTTCCACCATCCATAACTACGAATGATGAAAATCTTGACACCACTTCTATTTAGGAGTGAAATTTGAACATGTTGACTCAAATTAAGAATGAGACTGAGTCCATCCAAGTTCAAAGACGATAGCAGACTGAGGATGTTATCACAATCAGTTCATTGTGAACTGTATTCTATTTTTTTTATTGAATAAATATTTACTATTTATTTTGTTCCAAAATATTTATCTTATATGGATTTTAAAATTATCTTAAATTACTTGTTCTATTCATTTATTTTCAGCTCCAAATCGCATTCTAACGTGATGGATGTATGACCTTTTATAAGTTTTAATTTGTCTAAATAATAAAATACCAATATCTAAAAGTAATATTTTATAAAACAATTTTTAAAATATAATAAATTTCGAAATGTGACAAGTATTTTGAAACAGAGGGCTTCCTCCTACTCACTTATTTTATAAATTGTACTCAATCTGAATTTATTTCTATGTTACGTTAAACATTTGGATTAAGTTCAGGGTATATGAATGGTTAAAATTTTGTAGTTTAAAAAATCATAATTAAAATATTTTGTTCCAGTTGAATTTTGACACGTAATCTATACGATTTTTTACACTTACCAGCTAATTCTTGTCTTCTAAAATGAGTCTTATAAAATGTTCTCTCTCACTAAAAAACGAAAACTGATTTAAAACAAATAACTTCTCTGGGTGTAACTAGAACATGGTAATTAGATACTTGATGTCGCTCAGCTGAAAATAACACAACGTGCAGCCTGCATGTTAAAATAACCAGTCCAAAACACTTAAAACAAGGTTTAAAAATGAAGATCCATAATCATAATTCATAAAATGACCAAATTTAAACACTTCAAATTCTCTCTCCCCCTCGTGCATTCTCTCTCACATCACAAACTCAAAGCTATTGGTCTTTGGGATTGCCATTTCCAGTATCCCTCCCTTGTTCGTGAGGATCTGAGCTAGAAGAAGAACCCCCATACTGTGATGAGAACTGCAGGATGCCATGCTGGTAACCAAATGCTGACAATGATGACGATGACGAAGACAACGATGATGATGATGTTGAAGATGGCGAATCAATGAAATCCCGATTGTAAAGATTGGATGCAGCATATGGAAGATCTTCATCTCTACTGCACAACAATTGTGCATACTGAAGAAGATCTGGAAATGAATCTTGTGGAAGAGGAGCAGCAGGGAGCGGCGGGGGATGATTGGATGTGGCAGGCCTGTAGTGGGAGACACCTCCACTAGATAGAGAGAAACCTAAATCAGTAGGGCCTTGTACTCTTTCAGGGAAATTTAGCTTGGCTTTGGTTCCTTTAAACTTGAGAGCAGCTCTGTCATAAGCCATGGCGGCACCTTCAGCAGTATCGAAGGTCCCCAGCCAAACACGGGCTGCTTTGTTCGGGTCTCTTATCTCAGCTGCCCATTTTCCCCAGGGCCTTTGCCTTACACCCCTGTAATGTCTTCTCCTGGAAGGAACTTCTGGAAATAGAGAATGATTAAACATACAGGCATAACATTACGCACCATTTATAACAATCATTTATGTGAACTCTCTAAATAAGATTAATAGCGTCAACGAACAACAACAATAGCATAAGAGATTCTAAGAAGAGCATGCAGGTGAATCTCTCTTTCACAATTCAATTCGTAACGCCAATAATAAATGTTGTTGTTAGACGAACTTTTCAATTAATTATTTTGTGCAGATATATATACTTGGAAAATTTCTTGTAACATAATCACCATTTTTATAAACGCAAACTTTTAAGAATAGTCTTTTCATCCATGTAGATACATTTACATCTCTCTGATTGATTGATAACAAAGATTCACCTGCAATTCTACAATATTTGAAAGATTTTTATGGTCCTTTAATACTAATACATGTAGATACATGTAAGCTTTTTTTACGGACATACTAATACTTGATAAATTGACCAGACCCAAACATAATTTGAATTGACGTTTGTGACTTGGTTGGATTTATAACATGTTCTGCACTTGATTAACTACTCTATTATGGCAGTCACTTGTGGAAAACAAAATCAGTTCACTGGAGGGCCAAGCAACAATGTGAAGTGAGAACAGTGATGGTTCATGCATGGGAAGAAGTACGCAATCTGATAGTGGGCTACACTACAGTACAGTAAGAGTGAAATCAGAACATTGCCAATTTATGAATTACATGTCATTGAACAAACTGAATTCAGAAATAATTGAGATGATATAGAAAGATTATACGGGGCAGTATAAAAGGGAACATTTTATATATCTCTCTCTCCCAATAAGAAATAACGCAATATCTTTTACTCAAGATAATTAAATAAAATTTGTAACACTAATTTATTGTTTTAGTTAGTTTCTCATGGAAAAAAAGTGTTAAAATGAAAAAAACAACGTAAGAAACTACTAAAACATCAACATTTAAACGCGTTTAACACAAATACGTAACCCATTTAAAATAATGGATTGAACATTTTATATCATGCATATGAGTAATTTACAGTACTGCCTTTAACACAAGGCTGTGCAGAAAAATCAAAATTCTACTCTTTAAAAACCTCGATCGTGCCAATTCGTAGATGATAAGACATTTGAAACGTTTGGATGACTCATAGATATGACCATTTATTTTGATTTTACTCAAACATACATGATCTCAGCCAGAAAACCAGGAATACAATATGGTAGTCTGACTCAAGGCGTCAATGGTTGTTGAAGGAGTATAGGGGAAGGGAATAAGGGGGAGAAATTATGAATTGGTGTGAACTTTCAATCTCAATTCTTGAATTGAAATATTGTTGAATTTAAAAACTGAGATTTAACTTTTTTTCAAATAGAAGGTTGAAATTGAAATTTCACAGTAATAATTATATTATGAATCAGTACACAATGAAAAAATTCTCAAAAGAAAAGAGAGAGCAAGAAGAAAGAAGTAGTTTTTTTTTTTTAATTACTATGAGCTCATGAAAAAGAGTAGGAGGGAAAAGTTCTCTTTCTCAAGAAAGGGTAAAGGCATTATGTTTTTTATAATAAGAGATATTATGTGTATGTTACTTAGATAATGATAACTGAATAAAAGTAGAATCTCAATATTTGTTGTTATAAAAAATATTGATGTCTCTTTCATTTTTGTACATTAGCATTC
This sequence comes from Chimonanthus salicifolius, assembly GCA_013350335.1. Taxonomy (NCBI): domain Eukaryota; kingdom Viridiplantae; phylum Streptophyta; class Magnoliopsida; order Laurales; family Calycanthaceae; genus Chimonanthus; species Chimonanthus salicifolius. The sequence continues at coordinate 24,086,024 of CM023537.1, read as the reverse complement.
ATTACTGATATAGATTTAAGGACTTAATGACAAAATAACAATCATTGGATAACCTAGTTTAAATCCAAGGAGGTGCTTAAATCTGATCACAGAGAAATCGGGACTTTGCATGTGGAGTAGTGAGTGTGATGATAGAAGCTAAGTGGAAAGTAGGTACAAGGTCGCACAATGAATTTCCAGAAGATCTTTAGTTGTACAAGGTGAGCTGTTCCGATTAGAGAACATCACGAGCTAACATTGTCCTAACAGGATAAAATTTCACATTTTGGCAAACCAACAACCAACCACCATCAATGGTCAATGGAGAGACGATTCAATTTAGTATGTGCTAAATCATCTTTGGCATAACACATGGAATTATTGGTGTAGAAACTATATACGTTGCTTCAATACACTAAGGCCACTTTCATCAAATGCTTTTAGCCATCTAATGCTATGAAAATGATTGATTTCATGAAGTTTCTAGTATAGGAGTTAAAAATTCAATAATTCATTTTCTTGACTTACTGTTGAGTTATTAAGAATTAGGAGTGTAAAATTTTACAATTCAAAATACGTAATTTTTTTTAATTATTGAGATTTAATTTATATAATATAAATTCATTATTTTATATAATAATTTAAAATGTATTAGTTCTAATATGTTAGGCCAAGGTTGGTCAAACTATGGTATTTCTCTATATTAAGAATTATTGTAGTTGGCAATATCGAAACTTTAATATTGAATCCACATGTGGAACATCAATATTAAAACTTCAATATTGTTGAAAAACAAGCCACCACATATATTTTTTAATCTTGCAGACATTGCACTGAGACTTGGAAGAATAATGGTTCATTGAATATATCATTGATGTTGGCATCATCTCTCAAAAACGCTGCAACTACTTGACGAGTATGAGCCAGTTAAAAAGAAATAGAACAAAAGTATGACTTCCACCAACACTTAAAAAATATCCGGATATTCTTATATAACTTCTTAAAATAGGAATTTCACTACATTTGGTTAATTTAAATTGTTTATATTAGTCCACTGGCACATGTTCTATAAAAAAAACAGAATATATTAATTGATATATTAACGTTAAATTATACATTTAATCATTTATAAATAAAATAAAATACTAAAACTTGATTTAATTTAAATTATAACATAATTATATGTATGTGTATAGTAATAAACTAATATTGGAACAAAATCAGTTTCACTCAAAGTGTAACAAATGGCTATCAAAGAAAGTGGAAGAATATTAGATGTTGAAATATAATTCAAATTTACTAAAATTGTGAGATATTAAAAAAATTATTTTTAAGATTGGATCAAGTGGGTTTTCATATAGTTTCATCTTTTAATTGGGCATCAAATGGAGTGACAGTGGACCTAAATGTAGGACACAAATTGTTAGAATTGAATAATAATTTTAAGTGCCTAAAAAACATGACTACTACAAATGATTTGACGTGATTTTCTTGAGTGTAATATTCTTGGATGGAAAGATCTATTAAAAAGACCCATCAAATAGAGTAAAGTTGGACTTATAGGATGCAAAAATTTAGTGAAAAAGAAAATTTAAAACCATGAAAATATGGAGAGCTTAAAAATGATGTTTATGTTTGAATAAAAAAGATGTTGTTGAGGTCCTATTCTTTGGAATGAACCATTTGCATTGGATAAAATTGTGTGAATTATTTCATAAATTAATTGTTAATATTTATTTAATGGACAGTTAAAAGTACTACATGGAAAGAGTGTAGAAGAAGTTTGGTCCTCCTAATTATTCTCACTCTTATATGTCTCAAGTAACATTTTTTATCTAAGAAATCGAATTCACTTAACAAGTATAAATGACTAAACTTTGAACTCCTAAATTTATGGCATGGGGAGAATCAGAGAACAGGATAACCTGTCCATTCTTATAATTTATGTGCATTTACCTGAACCCCGTAATCAGAAAAAAGTAATTTATAACCAGAGACCCGTTTATCCTTATCATTATTGACTACATGAATATTAAGAGATTTTCAAATAAAAAGTTACGTTTTTCAAACGATGGGCTTTTTCTTTTGGGGTCACCGAAACGTTGCAAGCCTTTAAATAGATCCATATGAAATGGAATTTTCCCCATCAGAAGATCTACAGAAGCCTTTAAAGATTCATAACTAGTTTCGGAAGAACTTGGCCTAAAGAGATCTCTCATTTCTGTTATGTGTTTTTTTTTTTTTTTCCTGAGGATGTTGTATATTCATTATTATTGTTGTCTAATAATTTATCCCATTAATTTAGAATAGGCTTTCAAATCTTGATTTGACAATTGATTAACTCCTGCCTCATGAAGCAGGAGGTTGCAGGTTCAGGGTTTAGGAGAAGCAGGAGGTTGCGGGTTCAAGTTCCCATAGTCTAACATTGGTGTGCTCTAGGAGTAGTGGGCTCATCCGTGAGGGTTTTACGCTGGGTATCCCACAGTTTTCCACACGTAAATTAAAAAAAAAAAACTTAATTTGACAAATTCTTTTCATGAACCAACTCTCCTATCTTACGTTCATGAGTTTTAAAGGATGACTTCTTATATGATAAAATCAGATAGACCATGAAATACTTGCTCTCAGACCCAACCAAAACTAAATCAACTTGAATTCATAGCTACTAAACATCTCTTAAAACACAGCAAAACCTTAACTAACTAGAGGAATAGAGTCAACAAAAAGAGTTTTCAAGTGAACAGGCTTATAGATTGCCTTGAATATTTTGCTAGCTTGGAGAACAAACTCTTTGGAAACCGCAAAATTTCCAGGAAAATCCTTTGCTTTTCTTTGTAAACATGTGCCCTACTTTTGATTGTCTATATCAAGCAAGATGATTTATAAGACAACGTCAGATATTCAAGGGTTCTCGTTCACGAGCAATAGAGGGGTGAGCAGCTTACCGTATCCTCTAAAGACTTTCCCTTAAATTCAGAGTCCCATCTCTCGAATGTAAAAGTTATAGTTTAAATCAATGGATAGACATTACAATTTAGTCGTACTTGGCTCTCGTATGGTCTCAGGGGCCATTTCACTAAAGAGAGGGAGAGGGAGAGGGAGAGGGAGAGGCAGGGAGAGAGCGAGAATGAATAAGAATCCAAGTTGCACCATGCAAATGTCATGGAAAGTATTGGAGGCTTGACATGTGGCTCAATTTTGCTAAAGCTGAACTTTTTGACTTCTGAATAGAAAAATTAAATGCAGTTCACATTAGGAACCTCGAACCTTCGATATGAAAAGATTGTGTTTACAACGGAACCTCCTTTGAGTCCATGGGTCAAAGAATTAGGAAAGGGGGCCTACCTATTGAAGGGGATTTTTCTACCAGACATGTAAGATTGAGGATTGAGTTCTCTTCCTTTATCTGATTCTTAATGCTTTAGAGAGAGATGATTACAGTGGGCAAGACTTCCAACAACTGAAAAGAGATGACGAACGGAAAGACAGAGAGAAAGGTGATTAAGCGGGGGAAATAAGACGGTGATTAAGAGGGGAGGTATGATTGTTAGGGAATTGAATTAAGACGGCACTAACTCGTAAGACATGACGATAAATCAAACTAATAACGAATCAAACATAGAAATCCGTTGATCAAGCATAAAATCTCGTCACATGCAGCTGTATTAAAAAATAAAAAAAATGGTTACCTTGTTTTTAGTCCAAGTGACAAAAAACAAAGAGAAAGAAGATAAAAGAGAGCCCAAATCACAACAAACGCATAGACATTAGGGTACTACTTAGCCCCTACAAAAAGCAATAATTACTGATCAGTCTCCAAATATGGTTTTAGAGGTTTGGAGATGATGATATGATACCTTGTTCTTGAGATGGCTGTTGCTCCGTAGTAGAGCCTGAGACCGACCCTTGTATCGTATTTCCGAACATGGACACCGTTTTCCGGGCCTCAGTCGTGCCGATCACATGAGTGAGGGCCGATACCATGGCTGACATATCGTCCTTTGCTCGTGTTGAAGTGAAAGTAGAGAAGGTACCATGTCTTGGAACATGCTCTTCTTCTTCTTTTTCTTCTTCTTCTTCTTCTTCTTTCTCCACAGATATGTCAGGAGGAAGAGGCCTCTTTCCATGCTTTCGATCCACCTTTTAAGCTTCTATACTCGATCTTAACGGATCAAAACCGCATATGTGAGCTGGGTTTTGTTTGATGGAACGTATTCTACCTGATAACAGTAAAAATGAGAAGATTTGTGCTGTTTGGAATGGTAATTGTAGAGGACGACTGCGAGAGAGAGAGAACAAAATATATAAAGCGTGTTTGATAACAAAGAGTCTTATGCAAAACGAAAGAAACCCTAGACAGAGAGAACGAGCGAGATGTGTGGTAATTGTGCAAACATTTGTCCTATTGTAGCTTTTTCCTTACAGGATCCATACTCTTGAGGTCCATGCTGTAGTTCACCGTACCTCTACAATAATAGGGACCATCCTGTCTAATCTCTACCTGAAAAACTCATCTCAATAGGGCCCTTTTGGATGATCGACCTTTAGTTCTTAATATGAAAACCTGCACGCACCTATACTCAATATGTGCCCCACCGCAGTTGAACCAATTAGCAAAATCAAATGGTTCATATTCAACTAAGCTCTTAGATTGGAATTATCAGTGCGTTGTTTTTTCACCATCTCAATGGTAGATATTCAAAGTTGTGATCTGATCACCGCATAAGTGATTAATAGACATAATTAATTAAACTAATTAAACTCAAAATCAGCTTCATTAAATAAGGTAAGATATGATAAAAGGTGGGATTTTTTTTTTAATAAATAATATAGGTATATCTACTCTACATTAAAAGTGAGACTAATTTTATAAATATGTATAAATTTCTCAATCCTACATATGTTGATTAAATCTACAGAAACAATTGAATGTAAATTAAATTTAAGATCTCATTTCATTAAACAGATTTTTTTGACGTTCAGACCTAACTTATTTTTTAAGTTTAAAAAAGTAACCAAAATTATATTATTTATTTTGTTGATTGATAAACTGGGAATCCTTTTTGTTACAATAGACAAGATAAAAAGTTCTAAAACATGCTTATAGATTTAGTTTAGAAAAGTTGTGCAATAACTAAGGGGACAAGAAGATATGTACTAAGAAGTTGGAGGTCCCGCGGCCTTACATTTGTTATTATTATATTGGCAACAAGCTTTTATTATTTTATTAGTTTATTTAAGAGTTGTGCCGTGGTGCTGTTTTCTTTGGACTTTTGTCTTTGTTGAAACTTTAGAGAGAGGTGAAATAACGTGACGCAGGGCGTTTGTGTCTTCTTTGTGTTTGTTAAAACTTTTGGAACAATACCACTTACTTAGGAATGGGATTAATCGAAATGAAGTTGGCTTTTGCAGTCATCTTCTTCTCTCTTTGTCCGGTCATTGTTTCCTTGTTTTCTACCATAAGATAAAGCAGGTTTGGCTCTCTAATACCACACATGACTTGAGTGTTAAAATTATACATGTGCAAAGGATGACTTGAGTGTTAAAATTATACATGTGCAAAGGGGGCAGCCGTGCATGTCGAAGGCATCTAGAGAATAAAAAATTCATTATTTTCTTTAATGTTTATAATGAGAAAACTTCTTTTTAACTTAGAATTTAAAAAATATCTCGTAATATCGGTCAATTCATATAGTATCAATCAATGTCACAAATATCGGCGGTATTTTCAAATTTACCGCGTTTTTATCGGCAAAATACCGTTACCGCGTTAAAAACGCGTTTTTATCGCCAAACGATAAATTTCCGGTAAATTCCCGATAAAATCGCGTTAAAAACGCGATAAACGTTAATAACGCGATAATATCCCGGTAAATTTCCGGTAAATTCCCGAGAAATTCCCGGTAAATTCCCTATACCATTTTTATTTCATTAATTTTTTTATTTATTCTATTTTTTTAATTTTTTAAATATTATAATTTCAGCGAGATTTTCCCGTTAAATTCCCGATAAAAATCCGAGAATTTAAAAATATCCCGTTATTAACAATTGCCGTTAATATCCCGAGAACGGTATTTGTCACTATGGTATCAATAGCAATATAGCCAATATGCATTCTCTTTCTTCCATTTTTTTAGTTTTTAAAAAATCACGAAATTATTAGAACAATTAAAAATCTACTATAGGGATATTTTTGTTAAAAAGTGTCATTTTCATAGAGTACTTGACTTTTGAGAGTTGAAATTTCGATATGAGTGAAGTAATTATTAAACCATTGAAAAATGTCCAAAATTATGGAAAAAGAAAACCAATATGATGAAACACCTCATTTGAAATTCATATTCACTAGTGTCCCATAATAGCATGTACCTCATGAAAATATTAAAAAATTAGAAAATCATAAAACACGCTAAAACCTAATCAATCACATTAATGGTTTTTCATTTAATTCCATTAACATTTCTATATCATTTAATTAAAATTTTCCACACGAAACCTCAAAATAAAAATTATTTTAGAAAACTTGGATTTTATGAATTTTTTAAAGAAAGCTAAGAAAATCAAACAAACACCTTTCACACATATAAAATTTAAAGTGAGATGAAAAAACATTTTCTACATATAAAATTATTTTCAAATCATAATAAATGAATAAAAAAATGGCAAGACATCTCTTCATAAAAATTCATAATTTGTTCATTGGTGATGTGAAATAAATAATATAATAAGATATTATAATAGTGGAAATATCATTAATATAAAAATGATTTTTTAAGTTGGTTATTTTTTTAGTTTATAAAAATTGGAAATAAAAACAATATATTAGAAAATTGGATGATAGTTTTGAAAAAAATACATAGTTCAATCAGCCAATATGTCCAATGAATGGACAGAAGCAATGCAGTTGAAAAATGAAAATATTATCGATTTATTTGAAATTCGGTCGATATTTGTGAAAATTGCATACTTCAGTTCAGGGATTTAAAAATTGGCCGGGCTGATATATCGGCCGATATTTTTCTCTCTCCTCCGATATCGGTATATTTCTCTCTCCTCCGATATCGGAACGGTGAAAAAACTGTGAAAAACCACAAAAAACCGCAAAAAACTGCAAAAAACCGTGAAACCCGTGAAACCCTGAACCGTTGAAAACCGTGAAACCCGTGAAACCCATGAAACCCTCAACTATTGAAAACCGTGAAAAACCGTCAAAAACCATGAAAAACCGTGTAAAAACCGTGAAAAACCGTATCGGTGTTTTAAAAAAAAAAAATACCGATATTTGGTTTGTACGGCCGATACTTATTGTATCGGCCGATATTACTCGGTTTAAAAAAACAGATATATATCGGCCGATACATATTGTATCGGCCGATATTTGAACCTTTGCTTCAGTTTATGATTAGTTGAGAAATTTTTTGTTTAAAATTAAAAAAAAAATTAGCAACATATTAAAAGAAATGATATTTGTGAAATATAAAGATTTTCTTTGAAGTTTATAACAGCATAACTAAAGTAAATATAAAAATATGAGCAATATTCACAAAAACTGGTTGAGATTTGTGAAAAATGGATATTATGGTTTATGATTAGACCAAAATTTTTGTCCAAAATTTGAAAACATCAGAAGTATTTAAGAAAAAAACAGCCAATAATAAAGATTCTTTTTTAGTTGGTCAATTTTTTCATGAAAGGGCATATTCTGGTTTGAGTTTATAAAGAAAAACTTTAAATGGAAATATTAGCAATATTTTAAAAAATTGGCTGATCTTTTTGAAGAATGAACATTTTAATTGGTCAATATTTCCAACGAAATACATGTTTTAGTCCACTTTTATAATAAAAAATGTAGTTCAAAATGAGGAAACAATAGAACGGCAAGGTTTGAGTTCTTGCTGGGAATGACTTTGATACGGTAGTGACCCTATCTGGAGTAACGGGTTAGTGGTAGTGGGAATTAGAGAATTATATTTTATTTTAGCTTGATTGCTCATTTTATTTACAATGTTTTGGAAAACATATTGAGACATAGAAAATAAATTAATTAGCTCCCCAAATGCGCACACCTTCTCCTCAATTAGATTACACAATTTAATTTCCTTTAATTTAAAAAAATATTAATTAATGGGAAAATTGAGGAGAAAAATTAATTAATTAATTAATGAAATTTAGTGGAGACATTGAATTCCGAATTCATGTGGCCCAGTGAGATCCACACCCCAGTGGCGCATGGAGAAGAGAATTCTCTCATATCTGTCTCCAGAATTCAAATTTTAGTAGGCAGACAAACCCAACAAGGCCACCTACTTAGAAAAAGACAAAAGTACCCCTATGGTTGAATTTCATGGAAAAGAAGATCGTCCCTCTCTCTATAAATAATCTTTTTGGGAAAATTTTACCCTACACCTAAAATTCGAAAATCCTCTCCTTATTTTCTCTGAGCTTTGGCGAAAATCACAGGGAATTTCAGAGTTTTTTTCTCTTCTTCAGGTATGTTATTCTTCTCTAAATCTTCTTTCAATTTCTTTAATTTTCTTCTTCATCACTCTCTCTCTTCCTATCTCAAATTTTGACCCAACCATTGTTGCTATTTTTCTGAGAAAATTCAAACATAGAGAGATGCTATATATCATGTAGTTTTGGCCATTTCCAGAGAGACCATCTCACCCTTCTCCATGCATGATTCAATCATAACCTTAGATCACCTATGATCAACCATAGGTATATTTTAATCCATAGATAAGTTCTAAGAAGCCTATCATTTTATCTCTAGGTATAATACTTTATCATAATATCAGAGTTTATTAATTGAGAATCAATCATAAAATCATGCATCATTAAACTTAATGTTCAACATACCTGAACACCTTAACCACAAGATCTTGATTGATTAATACTTGAAACATGGATTAATCTTAATGTATAAATTATAAACATCATGATAATAAGACATACCCAGACCCGAAAAATAGTGAGCTTTGATCTTCACATTGATATGCCAATGCTTCCTAAAGTCCAAAAATAAAAGAAAACACACACCTTGGAGTTTCTATCTCTTTCCTCCTTAATGCCCTCTTCCAATTTCGTGAATAGTATTTTTGGGAACACTGAGTTGTCTTAAGTTGATGGATAATAATGGAGAGAGACCCTTTTATAGGCAGAGGGAAGACCCCTAAGGCAATTATAACTTTACTTTCATACTTCCCATCAAAATAGGAAACTAATCTCCTTTAGAACGCTCCTAAAATATACCTTCCTTATTTAAACACAGTTTTTCCAATTTAAAATCCTCTATACGGAGCCCCAAATTTTAATGTGGGTCATGTTTAGTCTTACATTCTCCCACTTGGCCCACATTTACACTTCATGGGATTTAAAACAGGTATATCATAAGGTGTACACATAAATTGTATTTAATAACATAATGCGGTGAATATCATAATGCTAATACTAAACAAACCACAAGCGTGAGCAATGGATGTTGCATATCATCATATCCCAACATGGACCCTTTTATCACTACAACACAAGTGGCCTACCAAGCATAGCCCTTAAATAGGAGATTTTCATAAATGTCCACATAAGTGTCATAACATAATGATTATTCGTGTTAGTGTCAAAATAAACATACATAATGTATATACATAATCGTAATAAACAGGAACAATAAGTCAGAAATGCATATATGACTACTTAAATGTCAAATAGTACACATTTATTTATAATGCAGTTCAAAAATTCATAATTACATCATAATAGATTACGTTCCAGACCCATTCTATTGGCATATTCCTTAAATGTCTTTATAGGTAATCCCTTCATCAACGGATCTGCTATCATAAGTAAAGTACTTGTGTGCTCAATAGATACCATCCGTTTCTGAACTTCTTCTTTCACAACAAAGTCCTTTAATTCCATGTGTTTCGATCCATTCGAATACTTGTCGTTCTTAGAGAAGAATACTGATGCAGAATTATCACATTAAATTATCAGCGGCTTGGCAATGTTGTCGAAAATTCCAAGTCGTGAGATAAAGTTCTGCAACCACATTCCTTAAATAGTGGCCTCATAGCACGCCACAAATTCTGCTTCCATGGTTGATGTTGCATGATAGACTCTTTGACGCTTTTCCAAGATATTTCTCTGCCAACCATAAGGAACAAATAACCAATCAATACAACCACCAAAATCCGAATCTGAGTAGCCAATAACCTCGAGATTATCGGACCTCTTAAACTTGAGCAAAAAGTCTTTAGTACCTAATAAATACTTCATTACTTTCTTTGCAGCTTTCCAGTGATCCATTCTTGGGTTGCTTTGGTATCTCCCCAGCATACTGACAGCAAAACTAATGTCAGGTCTGAACATACATCAGGCTACCTACAGCTGAGGCATAAGGGATTCCCTCTATTTTTTTCCTTTCAAGTTCATTACGCGGACTGTTGTGCAAATTTTAAATTTATAACTCGCAAGCGCACGAACCATTTAAATAGTATAGCGATTAAGTGCGAGGTCGAACCCATCGGAACTTAGGAAAATATATCAATGAAAATTATACCATTGAATTATATATTTTAAGAACTTTGAGAAATATGGAGATAAATCATGAACGTGGAATTGTTAATCTAATCTATGAATTTTAATCTTAATTTAGAAACATTCTAGATTTAAACATAGAATATAACAATTTAACTAATTTTAATTAAGATGGTGGAATTAATATAAAAATATAAACAATCTTAATCTAATTTAGAAAACAAAATTAAGATGCAATTAAATTATTTCCAACCTAGTTCATCAATTTCAAAGATTTGAGTTTTTATAAACAAAAATAAAAATTAAAGACATCTAAATTACATCTGTACATATTTACAGTGGAACTGGATCAAAGAATTATGGAGGGTTTAATTTCCATATTTTAAAAATAATATCAAGGCCTAGAATACGGAGCTCACATTTATTATTTATCATATACTCAAATTCTTCATCTATTAAAATCCTCATTATGAAATTTATGAAATCAATTAAAATAAGAAAATTCAAATCCGGCCTTAGGCTAAATAAAATTTAAACTTGCAATTTCGAATCTAAAAGTTTTTCTGCTCTTAAAAAGAGCCTTAGACTGAAAAAATCAAGTTTTATTTATCCTAAAGATTTTTTCTGCTTTCATTGAACAACTTATAATAATCTCTAACATAAATCCATAAAAAGAATTAAAATAAAATCAAACTTTCATCATACAAAAATAAATAAGTGGAAAACCATATTTCTAAGGGTTTTTCTGCCTTTTAATTATTAATAAAATTTGGAATTAAGAATTATAATGCATTGAAATTTTGGAATAAAGACATAAGAAAAATACAATGGAAATCAAAATCCACCAACCTTAGAACCCAATGTGGATTGAAAATCCCACAGTCTTTCTCCTCCTCTTCTTCCTCTCCTCTCCTTTGCTTCAATGCCCAAGTTCAGTTTTCTCAATGGGAGAGGGCTAGTATTTATAGATGAAAGGAGGTAGAATGAATGGATTGGATTCAAAGATTTAAATAAAGCAAGGGACACATGGAGGGCGGATTTGATTTGTGCTAAATATGGAATGACTTAAAGGAGGCAAGGAGCTAAATTTGTATAAGGAAAGTGAGTGAAAAATCCCGTTTTTTTACATATGCACCATCTTGCAGCTCAGTTTTGACCCTTTTAACTTCCGAATCAGGAAAAGTCGTAAACTACAAAGTTGTAGCTCTTGAAGTCTTCTTTCCAACTCAAAAAGAATCAAAGCAATTGAATATCGGAGTGGAAAGTTATGACTAAAATACCGAACATGTATCAAACCTTCCTTATTTTTCTTCCTTTCTTATTTTCTCTCTTTCCTTAATCCACTTGCCAAATTCGAAAATCCTCTTATATTGACTTCTAAATTTCGAATTTCCTCTTGAGATAATGAAAATATTATTCACACATGTGGATTTCTTCATGGGCTTTTCTTAATGGGCTTGATAATTGGGCTTGAGGTCCAAAATAACTCATAATGGGCCCAGACTTTATATTTAAGCATTTTTTCTGTCATCCTCACTTTTAAACCTGCAAAACACAAAATTATATTAATTAGATAAAATTAAATAAAATGAGGTACTAACAATAATAAATTTAGGAGTAAAATATGTATTTATTTTGCATTCATCACGGACATTGATTAAGCTAAACTTATCTCCCTTTAGAATAGCGACATCTTGATAGGAACAATTTTGCATATCAAATCTCTCAATGATTCTTTCTATGTAGCCTTTATAAGACAGCCCTAACATACCATGTGTTCTGTTATGGAATATTTCTATTCCAATCACATAGGTTGCCTTTCCCATATCTTTCATTTCAAAATTATTGAAGAGAAACTTCTAGGTTTTGAGCATCATACTAAGATCATTAGTGGTAAGCAAAATATCATCCACATATAATATCAGAAGGATAAATTTACTCCCACTGAGCTTCATGTATATACACAGATCAACGGTGTTTTCCTTAAAACCGGAGGAGGTAATGTTATCATTGAACTAAAGGTACCATTGCCTAGAGGTTTGCTTAAGGCCATAAATTGGTTTTTTTAATTTGTATGCTATATGTTTCTTACTCTTTATGGAAAATCATTTAGGTTGTTCCATATACACATTCTCGTCTAAACTACCATTCAAAAATGTAGTTTTAACATCCATTTGGTGAAGCTCCAAATCATAATGAGCCACCATAGCCATAATGATTTTAAAAGAGACCTTTCTGGATACAGGAGAGAAAATCTCTTTATAATCAATGCCATCTTTCTGAGTAAACTCTTTGGCCACAAGTGTTGCTTTATATCATTCGATGTTGCCCTTAGAGTCTCGTTTGGTCTTAAAGACCCACTTACACCCAACTTTCTTTTATCCTTGAGGCGATTCTATTAGATTCCATACTTCATTTTGGGCCATGGACTTTAGCTCGTCTTTCATGGCGTCTAACCACTTATTAGAATCATCGCATTCTATGGCTTCTTCATAAATGACCGGATCCTTAATATCCCCTAAATAATAATCCGATTATTTTAGATATACTACATAATCATGGAAAATAACATGTCTCATTTGTCTTTCAGACCTTCTTAATACTATTTCTTGCGGTTGTTCCACAATCGTTTCATTATTGGTGATGGTTTCATCATGCAGTGTTTCATCATTCAGGTGTTGTTCATCAAGTTGTTCAGTGACATTAGGAACAACTATTTCTGAAGTCACGAGTATAGGGACTTGTACCCTCATTTCTTGCACACCAACGTTTCTCATTATGTCACTCCCACTAGCCTCACCGTTCTCAATAAATCTTGCATTACCGGTCTCTCCGATTATCATACTATGGTTCGGACAATAGAACCTATACCGTTTGGACTTCTCAGGGTAACCTATGAAGTAACCACTAATTGTCCGTTCATCAAGTTTTCTTTTATGTGGTTTATAAATTCTTGTTTCTGAAGGACAACTTTATACATGCAGGTGTTTCAAACTGGATTTATTTTCCGTCCACAGTTCAAAAGAAGTTTTAGGAACTGACTTACTAGGAATCTGATTAAACAAGTATATTGCGGTTCTTAATGCATATATCCACAACATAATGGGTACAGTGTTATTACATAACATACTTCTAACTATGTCCATAAGTATACGATTGCGCCTTTCAGCAATACCATTCTGCTGAGGCGTACCAAACATTGTGTATTACGCAATTATACCTCGACTTTCTAGAAGTCTAGCAAAAGGCTTCGGGTGTTGACCTATTTCATCATACCTACAATAATATTCACCACTTCTATCTAACCTTATGATTTTCATCTTTCTATCTAATTGCTTTTCAACTTCTGTGATAAATATCTCTACGGTGTTAGCTGTTTGAGATTTATTATGCAACATATAAATATAACCATAACGCTAAAATTTTATCAATAAAGGTGATAAAATAGGTCTCTCCACCAAAAGATGGAACATTAGATGGGTCACAAATATTAGTATGGATCAACTCAGGTTGTCCTTTAGATCTTGTGGCTCCTTTCTTGGTGTGTTTAGTATGCTTACCCTTAATGTATTCCACACACACCTAAATCAGTAAAGTCAAGATTCAGGAGAATCCCATCTTTTACCAATTTTCAATTCTTTCGCGGGATATATGTCCTAAATGTTTATGCCATAAGATAGAGGAATTTTCATTAATCAACACATGTTTAATACCAATATTATGATGCAGAGTTAGGACAAAATTAACAAAGGAATCATCAACCTTTAAATGGTAAAGGCTATCAATCAATAATCCAGATCGAATAAAAGAAGAACCCTTCAATAAACTGAAGGCATTATTTCAAATTTACAATAATAACCATTAACATCAAGTTTTGAAATTGAAATAAGGTTTCTGGCAACAGAAAGAACATAAAGACAATTAAATAAATCTAAGTGGTGGCTAGTGTTGAGGAAAAGAATGTAAGTCCATATGGCATCAACTGGCATATTTTGTCGACTTCCTATGTAAATGTAGGCTTTAGTTGGTTCGATGGTCTAGGTCGTAAGATATCCCTACATCGTATTAGAAACATGAGTTATAGTCCCGGAATCAAGCCACCAAGTTTTAGTGGAAACTTCAGTGAAATTAGATTCAAAACATATAAAAATGGAATGGTTACCTTTCTTTTTGAACCACGCTCTCCTTTAATTGCAGTCTTTCTGGAAGTTCCCTTGTTTCTTATAGAAGTGACATCTCACACTACATGTCCCCTGATTTTGAGTCCAAGAAGACGTATTGTGCTCAAATGGTTTTTTTTCGGCTTTCTTAAATTTCTTGGGCTTCCATCCTCTTTTCTTACTAGGTCTTTGATTTGTTAGATGGAGTCAGCAATGTCCAACCTGCTTAAGTCTGCTCTCCTTTTGAATCAACATACTTGACAGTTCATTTACTTGCCATTTATCTTTCATAGTATTGTAATTTATTTGAAATGACCCATACTGAGGAGGCAAAGAATTTAGAATGAATTGGATAAGAAAAGTATCATCAACACTCATCCCTATATTCTTCAGCTGAATAACAATACTTGTCATATCTGTTATGTGCTCATACATGCTACGACTTCCATCGAACTTAATGGTGGTCAGCCTGGCCATAAACATCCTTGTTAAGGACTTGTCCGCCGTTTTGAATTTATTTTCAACATTTTGGGGGCATTCCTTAGCACTTTCAGCTTTGGATAGTGAAGTCTTGATATTATTTACCATTGTCATGCGTTTGAACATACGACTGAGTCTATTTTACCTGATCCACGCTTTATAGGACTTTTTCTCAGAAGTTGTACTTGTGCCAGTGATAACAGACTTATCAAAAATTAATACTTTATCAAGATTGAGTACACCGAGGTGAAACTCGAGTTGTTCTTTTTATTCAGAGAAATTAAGTCCAATCAACTTTGAGACAGCTGAAGCTTGTCCATGCAGTTTAATAGGGAGAGATGCTACAAAAAATTACATAATTTCATGCTCATGTACATAATACTATGAGTTAAGCTTAATTGAAACACATAAACAATCAACATTAGTGAACAGTACTACCGGATCCACCTTTGGGTGATCTTGTGGCATACCATTTCATTATAGTGATTTCCAGTTACTGATAGAACTGACCAACAAAGTACAAGCAATCAAATACCGCCGCCACCTTTAGGTGTCCAGACAAATACCAACCACAAGTACCCACCAATCATCCTATCCCAATCCGTTAACCACTTGGAATGGTGCACCTTTGGGCCAACCTAATATCTCTTTGATTAGGGGTCGCGATTATCAAATTCATTATTATCCAACCCCTGGGAAAAGTATTAGACTACAATTATATGATCTGATGTCCAAACACATTCCGATTGGGCCACTTTGGTGACTAACAAAATCATATCATAATATATTATTAGGTCAAAATAATGGCTTTCCTCATTAGTGTAGATTGGTTTCCTAAAACATAATAGGAAAAAGCCCTATAATTTCGTAGTCCATAATCATAATTTTAAGGTCTATAAAATTTTAAACTCTATAAATCATTAAGATTTGCCAAAAACATAAGAGGAAAATCCATGATTTTAAAATCCATAAATAATTAAGGTCCAAAAATCATGCAGGACATTAGAACAGCCTGCTCTCTACCCGATCTATCGGCATCCAGCGATGTGTCGCTGGTGGTCGGTCACTGCCAATTGGTCTGCAGCACCGACTGGTCGTCGTTAGTCACCACCGATTGGTCGACAACACCGATCAATTGGTGACGGAAAATGGTTGTCTGCTACCTTAGATCCGAAAATTTCATTTCTTTAATTTTTCCTTATTTCTCGATCATATGAACTCAGTTATGATATCACATGTAATACTTCATCATAATATCAGAGTTTATTGATTGAGAATCAATCATAGAATCATACATCATTAAACTTAATGTCCGACATACTCGAACACCTTAACCACATGATCTGGATTGATTAATGCTTGAAACATGGATTAATCTTATTGCGGAAATCATAAACATCATGATAATAAGACATACCCAGATCCATTGATGAATAAGAGTGAACTTTGATCTTCCCTTTGATATGCCAATGCTTCCTGAAGTCCAAAAATAAGAAAAAACACACACCTTGGAGTTTCTACCTCTTTCCTCCTTAATGCCCTCTCCCAATTTTGTGAATAGTATTTTTGAGAACACTCAGTTGTCTTAAGTTGATGGATAATAATGGAGAGAGACCCTTTGATAAGTCCATAATTATTACATATTTTACTCCTAAAATTATATTTATTAGTATATTTTATTATTTGATTTTATCTAATTAGTGTAATTTTGTGTTTTACAGGTTTAACAGTGAAAATGATAAAATTATGCTAAAGTGCAAAATCTAACATATGCAGCTGATTGAAGATGAAAGTGGAAGGACAGAGTTGGCATTAGAAGGGACGGTACAAGAGAAAGATCACATGAATCATTGGAGTGTGATGATGGTGTGTGGAGTATGTGGAAAACCCAGCTAAGAGATGGCTGAACAGAGAGTAACAGGAGATTTGGGCCGAACATCAGTTTTGTATGCTTTCTTAGCAACCCATTGAAGAAGGCAAGCCCACTGGGCAATCTGATTCATAAAAGAATCAGCAACAAGATGTGTTGAAAGGATGCAATTTAATAAGAAAACAGAGAGGCAACACCGTGTATCAGCCATAAAAAATACATGGGACAACTAAGAAAAAAAGTACAACAGCACCTAGCGGCAAACCTTTGCAAAGGGAATTAGGCAACCAGCTGAAATAGGACCAGCCATTGCATACAACTGGATGCAAAGCAGAGCAGCCACATGTTGCAAGACAATTAGAAGAAGAGGTGGTGGGTTTTATAGCAGCCATTAAACGTTGAAGCAGACTAAGAGGTTGCAAAACCAAAAGCAAACAACATTATTTCAAAGAGAAGGACAGAGAAGCATTGCAAATCAAACCAACATTGAAACTATAGAACAACCTGCAAAGACGATTGAGAGAGCATGAGAGAGCCATTGCTGAATCTGTTATAAGTAACAAGCATAGGCGGTCAGCTTGTATAAAGAAAAGTGAAGCAGCCAGAGTTGAAAGAAAAGATAAAATACAGAACAACATCAGTAACCAAAACAACGTGAAAAATCACAAGCAACAACTTGTATCAGCTGTGAGGGATTCAACCAAATTCCAGCCAACACAACAGAGAAGCAATGAGTTGACTGATTTAGTAGAATGAAAAGTAGATGATTGGGACGGTGTTTCGAAGATTAGCAAAAGAAAAAAAAAATACAACAGATGTTTTCATTGGAAGCAACATACAACAACCCATGACAACTCCGGCTGCAAACTAACTCACGAAATCTATCCTATGTTTGATGCTATTAAAGAATAAATAAGATCCAGGGACAGTGACTGTTCCAGCCATAGCAGGAAGAATCAGTGTTTTTATATTATGGCCAAATCTGAAAATAGAAAGACAAGAGGAGAGTTGGGACGGTAAGAATACAATGATAGAAATACTAATGAAGAATAGAAAAAGAATAAAAAAGAAAGGAGGATAAAAAGTGAAAGGACGGTGGAAATAAAAATAGCAGTGATGTTGTCGTGTATAGAGATAGAGGTTGAAGTGGGACCCACGGCTTACTAATTTAACATCTCCACTCCTCTATAAATTGGAGGCCTTTCCATTGAAAAAAAAATCGAACTTGAACTTGACATCACAGTGGAGAAGTCGAGACAGAGCAGAAAACGCGTGGCATTGGCTCGGGGTGTTCGACTTGCAGTTGGGTTCTATTCTTTCATGTTATTTTTTTTTTTAATTTCATTATGTCATTCTAATTTTTGTACTGAGGTTGAGGATGAAACTCTATTAATGACATAATTTTCTTTTATTTATTTATTTAATTCCAAATTATATGTGTTTGATTATTTCATGATTTTGATTTCATTAGATTAATTAAATATTCATTATTTTCACCGTTAATATCATGTATTTTTTGTAGTTAATAATACTATTTAATTGATCAATAAAAAGATAGTTTTCTTTGATTTAATGTTTTTCAATTTAGTTAGATACATTGGATGTTTAGATTATTTTCTTTGATCCATTGTCTTTTAAATTAAAATTGGATACATTAAATGCTTAGGAATTATATTTTTTAAAAGCGAAGGAAAATCAATTTTTGAGCACCATATTAATGAACTTAAATGTTTACATCTTTAAAAATTGGGAATTAATAAATAAATAATTGGAAGATTATAGATTTAATGGTGGTGGAATCCGATGCCTTAGTAATTTCTCTCAATTGATTCAATCTCTATTTTTAGTTGTTTTAATTAATTTTGCAATTTCAATTCAACCATCCACCATAAAAAATTGTTAACTAGGTTAAGGTTAAATTGTTAGGCTTTTTAATTTATTTTCCCATTCATTCATAAATCAAGTCCCAGTGGGTTCGACCTCGCACTTGCATATCTCTATACTCCAATTTGATTCGTACACTTGCGAGTAAATATAAATTTAAAATTTTGCACAACACCCTTTTATAGGCAGAGGGAGGACCCCTAAAGCCATTAGAACTTTCCTTTCCTACTTCCCATCAAAATAGGAAACTAACATCCTTTAGAACTTTCCTAAAATAGACATTCTTTATTTAAACACAATTTCTCTGATTTAAGATTTTCTATGTGGAGCTCCAAATTTTAATATGGGTCATGTTTAGTCTTACTAGGTTCCGCCGTGACTTGTCACCCAGACACTAGATAAAAAAAATCTAACCTTTAAGGTTCGGCCATAAGAGAACTTGTCCTCTCCTTGTAGGTTCAGTTTTTGAGAGACCGTACACTTCCATAATTTCATCTTAGATCTGTCCTAACCTTGTAGAATCGGCTATGCACCTCTAAGTACGAATATTTTAGCCTAGATTAAGCCGTTTTGTTGTCCAACGACCGAGAGAAACCTTAGACTAGATTGTGCTTTACTCTTATCTTGATCACCCAGTGTTGATAACACCATGTTAGGTTCAATCAGGTCTTGTACTAATGTTTCTATAGAAAGAGATCCCTTGTTGTCCCTAAGGCTAGTTCATAGGGAGACTTTACCTTACAACCTAGATTTACCAACCAATTCAGCCTAGGTTTGATCTTAGACTTCTCCGGCTTGTGTTTTTTTAGAGAAACTAGCCTGGATAGTCTAAAACTTAGACCGAAACCATCCCAAATAGAATACCATAGGTTCGGCGAACACCTAAAGAGCCTTACTTTGTGTTTAGGCCAATAAACCTGGTCGATCTCCTTCCACCTTAGTGTTGCCGAAAGAATTACCGAAAGAGGGGGGGGGGGGGAGGAATTGGTTATTATAAAAAAACTTTTCATCTTTCTTAAGATTTACAAAAATTCAAAGCAAGTACGGAAATGTAACAATCCAAAATTTTAAGATTTATAAATCAAGGGTGATTAGTGATTAACTGAGGTTAAGAAGACTTAATTAAGTAATTAAGAGAAATTAAGTGGGATTTAAATTAAAGGATTAAAATATTTGATTTAATATTATTTATTGTGAGGAATTTTTAAGTTATAAAACGAATTGATGACATGGTGGGCCACTTGGAAAAGTGGGACCCAAGCACCATCCCCATGTGTCACCACATGCACTAGGTGCATAAGGCAACACACCCCACACACGTTTTTCCCCATTACTCAACCCTTACCCTCTCATTTCACTATTCATCACATGGCACTCCCCTTGTTCCATATTGTTTCACATGGCACTCTCTCCCCATTTCCACTCTTCCACACTGCAACACCCCTTTTCTCCACTCTCCACTGCCGTGCACCCTCTTCTTCCACTATGCACACAATTTTCTCCTTCTCTCTTCTCCTCCATTAGAGGAACTCAAGGAAGGAAGAATTCAAAAAAAAGGGAAGGAAAAGAGAAGAAGATAAAAGGAAGAAACTTTGGAGAGCTTCACCTAAGGTAAATATTTCTCTCTAAACCTAGTATTTAGGTTCACTTTATATTTAGAATGATTTAGAACCAACTCTAGGCAAATTTGGGTTAAGGAAATAAACATTGGAAAATTTAGATATTTTTAGGTTTTCCCCAATTAATGAAATTTGGTTTAAATCCATGATTTCGTACATCTAATTATGAATATTAACCTCCACAGATGTCACAAATCACATGGGGAATTAATCTAAGGGATTAGGTTGAGAAACCAAGACCCATAGCCCACCTAAGTGTGATTTCCGAGTTCAAGGAACTCGTTTCGCTCATGCAGAATTCTGTAGAGTTCTGCAAATGACTGTTTGAAGAAGACAAGTTTCAGAACCTGTCTCGGAACCTCCGAGACAAGTTCCGAAAGTTCGGATAGTCAGAAGGAACAAATGATGTTTTGAGGACCCTCGGAAGGTATGAAGTCTTGGAACCTAGTTCGGTCGTTCCGAGGAGACTTATGAAACCAGAAACAACTGAAAAGACTTAGAAATTCTGGTAAGTCCAAAAGAGAACCCAAGGTCTCGGAACTTAGTTTGAAAGTACTGAGACCAATTTCCGAGCACTGTAATATAAGCTGAAACTTGTAGGTCTTGGAAGTGCCGAGAGAAGGTCTCGAAGTTCTGAAGTCTCGGAACCTGACTCAGAAGTGCCGAGATTAAGTTCCGAGTAGACAAATGAGACTGTGTACTTCAGACGATCCGAAGGAGACCCAAATGTTTCAAAGTTTTGGAACAAGCTTCGAAAGTTCCAAAAAATGGTGACCTAGGTTCCGAACTAGTAGTAACAATACTATATTACCCTTAACTCCACACTCTTGTGTTAACCATAAATGTGGGATTAATGAGACACCATTAACCTTCTCCAAGCCTGAGCTCCTAAATAGGAATTTGTAAAAGTGATAAGTATTAGATTTGGAAAACAAGGACATAAACTAATTGTGTGACTTATTGTATCTTGATCCATGGAAATAACCAGAGGACCGGAAAGTGACTTAGGAGTCGTACGTGCCACGTTGTAGTTCACTCTTTCACCGAATTCCATCGATCAAGTAGGTTTTCCTACCTCTTTGAAGTGCCAAGTGACTACTTAATGTATATTTGAATTATAAGTTGATTTGAATGCATGATTTGATGAGGATTTGGTAAAGTGTAGTTTTGAATATGATGTATTTTGTATATTGTCAAATGTATCTGATTTATCATTGTATAGACATGAAACTCATGCATTTTCATGAGACGGGAAAGCATGAGACCGAGGTAAAAGGGACGACGTACTTTACTTGGAAACATTTAGATATGTATGAAATGTTTAACCATTGTATATGGCTGCATCCATGGGTTATAGAAATTATGGCATGTTAATTGGGCAAAAAGCTCCAGGGTCAGAAGAAGTTACGAAACCTGCACAGGAGTATGGGGGTGTAGCACTTCCCTAGTAGTCCCAGTTAAATGATAATATTGGGTAGTAGATCCCAGGCGATACCTTAAAAAAGCTACAGGAAAAAATGGCCAATGTTCATAACCATTGAATGAGAATGAAATATTGATCAATGCATGGGGCATGAGAAGGGTGTGCATCAATTCATGTCACCATGGTATAGTATATCATGATGATTCCTAAGTGCATTTAAAAGTATTTATGATCTTGATTTGTATGAAATGATTATGAAGCGAATTTGACTGATTTCTTAGTATGAATTACGAAATGATTTTGAAATTTGGGATGGGGTATGATTTTCAAATGAGATGTATACTATTGCTTAAGATACATATGATTTGTTTTCTGTTTTTGTTACATCACATGTTGGTACCCACTTGATTGGAATTCCTACTGGGCCTGTGACTAAGTCCACAATTCTTTTCCCTTTTTAGAAACTAATGGAGGAAAAGAGAAAGGCGATGAGGCCGAACCAAGCAATAGTCAGGCATAATTGACAATGAAAGCAAAAGAAAGAGTTCGGAGAGTCATACATTTTGATGTTTTGGAGATAGAAGATGACTTCATTATTTTTGTCTACATTTTGAGAATATGTAATTTTGTAGGAGTTATTTGAATGGAAATGTAATCAATGATGTATAAACTCCTAGATGATTGTGTTAGTCCTTTTTACTTGACATTTAACTTATATGGGATCCTTATACTTTGATTTGGAATGTACACGATTATCTTGCAAATGTTTCAAATGTTATGTATATGATTATGTAGGTATTAGGCTAGTGTGTTGCAAATGTTAAAATAGACTCTGTCAATGCCCACACACTAGTTGTTTAAGTCAAGGGTCGGGTCTTCGTACTCGGACTTGACTCGCGCCGTGACGCTCGCCCCTCTCCCCACTCAAATATCTTTATCATATTACTTTGATTCTAGTGGGAGAGGGAGGGGTGTTACAATTGGTATCAAAGTTAATGAAAAAGCAAAGTAAGGATTGCCACTAAATTAAATTTGAATAACTCATATAAGTTGTGAATAAAAGGTGTTAGTAATGTGATGACATATACGCGAGTAGGAAAGTAGAAGTGAAAACTTAGAATTTGCCCTCCAATGTAGAATGTGAAGTGAATGCATGAACTAACTTCCTTGATATGATGTGACGGTATTTGTTGGAATGAACATACTCATGCATTTGTAAGATGAAGAATTTTCTAACCGTTGTTGTTTGACATAGGAAAATGCCGCCCCGAAGAGGTAGACGTACGCGACGAACTACAGAACGTGCCGCTGAGACTAGCGGCAATGTTCCCCCTGTGACACCAGAAGTTCAAAGCTTCTTTCATAATCTGGTGTAGACAGTGATACAGTTAGTTCAGACTGGGACTAGCACGGCCCAAGCCACTAACATTGGGAATCAGACCGTAGTAAGAGATTTTCTGCAACAACATCCTCCCAAGTTTTATGGCACGGACGGGCTATTAGTGCCCCTGACTTTGCCGTGTCCCTATTTGTCAATTCCATAACTCGGGAAAAAGCACTTGATAGAAGCTTAAATACTCATGATGATCATGCTCCACTAGATTGAAGCTCATCGTTATGGCAATCACAAAACATTTACATGGCCATAGATGACTTTAGGTGATACCCACACCTTAGAGAGGACTATCCGTAGGATTAGTGGAACAAATGGTACAATCATTAATAAAGCCTAGAGAGGAAGCTTGAAAGTGAATTGGAACCAACTTGGATCATTTTCGCGAAAATGACAGATCATTTCAAAATCGTCGTTCCTCTTCCCGCTGAGCTTTGGCAATTTTCTTCTTGCATCCTGTACCCTAGATCAGTCAATAGGATCTCCTGGAGCGAAATCTCACCGGAAAACCATACGGTTTTTGCTTCTCTCACTTCAAGAAGCAAGGGTGTAACCGTGTTTGTGAGATTTAGTGGTCTGGTAAGCCTTGGTCAACTCTTCCCAAGCAACCATGTTAAAGACTACTAAATCTAGGTCTTCAATCACAAAAAAAATACATGAGTCCAGTTCTCATCCCTTTAGATGATCCCCTAGGTTCATGCAGGATACACCTGAATCAAGTTCTGCTCTTAAGAGTACCCCTCATAAGAAAATCCCTGTCCCTAGGACTGGATCCAACCATAGGTGTCAACTCAAGTCTCAAGCTGGACAAAACCTGAGAACTGAAGCAGAAGTGATTTCTGTTATGGACAGTTCTGATGAGGAAGGAGGAGTGAACGTCGAAAATGCTGATACCACTGTCTAACGACAGTAACAACCTGGGTAATCCTGAAGGACAAGAGAGTGGTGAACCTGAACGATTTGAGTCACAACCCCTGATTTGATTTATCTTCAAAATCGAAGCTTGTACCTCTCAAATCGAGGCACATCTACATGAACTAGATGACTTCGTGCAAAAATTCGCTCAGAGTATCCACGAAGAACTCTTTGCAGTATGACAATCAATCGTTAACCTCTTCTGACATATTGACCCTTCCCCTCCAGCATCACCTCCACAGAATGGATCTGCTTAGGAGAGTTTTTCACACTATGCTTGATCAGAAAAACTATCAGTTTAGTAGTAAACTAAGCATCCATGATGTCCCCTCCAAAACCATATGTACTCAATGCACATTTTCCTTATCAATGAAATGATATGGTTTGATTTAGTGTGTGTGCTAATTTGATGAAATATCTTCTATCTCATGTCTATTGCTAACATGAATTTTGTTAAATAGACTAATATGCAGGATCTATGAGTTGGTTTCATATTAACATGTAAGGGAGATAGGGATCGGGCTGCGATATTACACACACCTTGGAAGATTGGGGAGCACAAAATATGTGTTGTTTAGCAACTGTCACTGTTCATGACAGTGTGTGAAGGAAGGAGGTTGCAACCTTGAAAGAAAGCTTGGAGAAAGATAAAATTAGAAGCAGCTAAGTTTATGGGGGAGCAGGGTCGAAGAAGCTGAAGAAATAACTTGGAGAATGGGGGAGAAGACTCAGAGAAGCTGGGAAAATTAGCTTGACCTATGGAGTCATTAGCTAATCTGGTATTTAGATTACGCAGGGGTAGATAAAAACAGTAATGCGTGAAGAGTATGCGTCATACTGTGGGAAAGATCAATGTTGAAAACATGCATTGATAAATGGAGAGTAAATGCAAGAAGCATGGGGGAGTGCTTGAACTCAATGTCTGGCTACTAATCGTTGCAAATTATATGACAAAATGGGGGAGAAAATAGTAAAAGCTAAAAGACATCAAAACCAAGTATATGGAGGAATTGGTTAAGCCGAAGTGGTTGGGCCTCTTGGAAGAGAGAGCCATAAAAAGGGAAGAAGATGTGGAAGCTAATGGACATAGGGAGAATGTCTATACTTGGAGTTTGGGAGATCAAACTCAAGAAGATTGGGGGAGAAAATCTTCTCAACACTAGGTAGTATTGGTGGCTTGGCAATCATTGGTGTATGGAGGAGAATGAATGCTAATCTTGTTTAGTCTATGGATGCATATTAATGTTTTGCGACTAACCCCTCTAATGATTTTCTAGTTTCTTGCTTATGTACTTGAACAAGAAAAATGAAATGAAGCAATTTGAGCAATAATATGAAGATCATAGTCTTGTTGTCTATTTGAATATGTACATGTAAATCAATGTAATATTTTTTATTCAAATGAGATGTAATAAGGGTGGGATTGTAATTGGGTTAACTTCTAGGTTTTGTCATAAAATTGACAAAGGGGGAGATTGTTAGTTCCCCGACTTTGCCGTGTTCATATTTGTCAATTTCATGACTCAGGAAGAAGCACTTGATAGAAGCTTAAAGACTCAAGATGATCAAGATTGAAGATCACGCTCCACCGGATTGAAGCTCATCGTTATGGCAATCACAAAACAGGTATTTGGCCATACATGACTTTACTTGGTACCCACACCTTAGAGAGGACTATCCCTAGGCTTAGTGGAACAAATTGTAAATCATTAATAAAGCCTAGAGGGGAAGCTTGACAGTGAATTGGAACCCAACTTGGAAATATGTAATTGGTCTAACTGTCAGCTTGACCAGTCGATCACACCAACCCCTCGGTAGAGACAGGTTCGACCATCATGGCCAAAGACTGGTCGGCCGGATTGGTAGAGGTTCTGGAACATAGAACTGTTATTCAGAGAAAGTCTCTGACTGAGAGTCTCGTATGCATTGACCCCTCAGTGATGAACTTAAATGACCCCTTGTGGTCAACTACTCATCGGTAAAAAACTTGTGAGTTCTGGGATGTGAACTCAAGTGGGCTATTGAAGAAACAAACATCTCGGTACATCAAGACCGATCGAGAGTACCAGGACCGACCCCTCGGTAAAGGCCTACAGGTCGTTTTGGGTAAGACATGTATCTAGACTTGAAACTACTGTCAGCATGGTGTTACCCCAGATCAAGACCATTGTATGGACCGACCTCTCGGTGCCATGATTGTTGATCCATCGGCGACATCGAAATGTCAACTGAGACAGAATTATACCGTTGGGAGTGCATTAATGCTCAACGGTCGGGTTGTTGAATGTTAACATTTCTAATCACCGACCCCTCGGTGCGCCCGACCTGTCAGTACATTACCGTTGCTGCAACTGATTGCCTTCTCTGTATAAACCTATCTTTATGCAACCGGTTGGCATCCTTTGGCAAATCAGTTGGACCCTCATCATTATTAGTGTGCTTTGATAAGGGCCAACGAAATGATCACTCTTTCTTGTGCTTACACTTGGGGAATCTAATGCAACCAATCATATGGATTGAGTTTATGAGAGAGAGAGGGGAAATGATATAAACTAGGAAAACTCTGGTAAACCAGTTTCCTTGTCACCCTAGAATTGTGATTTCTATACGACGGCTACAAAGAGCGTTGGCACCCATTGGGTGGGATCTTCGAGAAACACACATCAACGAGAAAGAGCTTCAAAAACAAGTTCTTCTTGGTTCTAATTTTGTTTTTAAAACATTTGTCCCGAAAGTGGATTATGGAGGATTGGCTCCGGAACCACTATAAAAAACTTTAGAGCGTCGTCTCTGGCACAGTGGTGGGTGGAATTCCCAACCAATTGAGTGAGGTGGAATTCCTACTCTAATTGTGAGGGTGTAAGTCTACACTTAGTGGATTTGGAGATAGCTCAAGGTTGAATGAGTCCTAACAGTGGATGTAGCTTGGCTAACCGAACCACTATAAATTTTGTTTTATGGTGTTTGATCTTTATGTGTTTATGTTTTAACATTTAAGCACTTTTCTCAGCACACATCACTTTGCATTTGATTATTCGTATTTATACAATGTACACAAGCATCGATAATCAAGAAATATCCCAAGAGTTCCAAACTTAATGTGATCATTTAAGTAATGAAAAACAATTTATCATAATAAACAAATTTCTTGATTAATGTTCCACTGCACTTAAATTAATCAGTCAAGAAATTTATAAACGCCATACAAAATGGGATTGACCTATTCACCCACCCTCTAGGGTCAAATGTGTTTTAACACCATGGAAGGGAACTATCAATTGGTATCAGAGACTGGTGCTCTTCATAAAGGATCTAACTATCCGAGTTGATCCGTGCTAAAATAAAGGCTTTGAGAAAAAACCATGATATTTCCAAACCTCCATTTGTGACGAAAAATGGAATGAAAAAGTTTTAATGTTTTCATCACTAAATATGTTTGTAAATAGGTGAATAGAAAGTGGTCCAAGCCTATGAAAGAGGTATTGGATAAACCTTCCGCATTCATGACCACTCAGCCCAAAGACCAAATTGCTTGGAATAGTGATGAATTGTCTATGCACTTTAACCAAACATTTGTAGCATTCATCATTGTTGTTTCATAATATGTTTTTAAAAGTTATAAAAGATATGAAACAACAAAAGGGGCTAAAAAAATCCATGGAAAAATTGCCTCTTCTAGCCCAATGGATGACATCACCTATCATGACAAGTTTGTGTACTGATAAAATAGGTGATTGACTACAATTCATCAATTGAAAAAGTCCAAGCTAAATCATCTAAAAAAGAAGAGGACGGAATATAGGAACTTGATGCAGGTAGTGATCTCCAAGTATCCTATGAGGCCATGTACCAAAATGTTTGCCTCTCATGTTTAGGTCAACATTGTGGTACAAAATCTGAAAACCTTGAAGTGCAAAGTCAAATGGGAAGGAACCTAAGATTAAAATCAGATTTGAGAAAAAGGCCATCATTGGATTGTGGACTTAGATTCCAAGTCTCATAATGTTATGTTCAAATGTGCGAAGGGATACCACATTGAGTATCACATTTGAAACATGTTTTTGGAATCACTTGTGTAACTCACTTTCAATCCATGTTCTTGTTTGGTTGTTGGATTGAGAAAGTGTAAGGTACTTGTATGTACATGTAGGATTGCACTCATATTGGAATATACTTATCTCATCTCACTTCATATGCCATGTGACTTGTGCATCATTAGGAAATGAATGTAGTGCGTGTATCACCTCATGTATAGGGTGTGTATGTGATTGCTGCTGATATGGTACACATACATAGTGTCATTTCATTCCAAAGTTTTAAACTTGTGAATCCCTTGTGGAATGAAACATGCTTTATGTCAGTTGTGCAAATTTTAAATTTATAACTCGCAAGTGCACGAACCATTAGACAGTATATCGATTGAATGCGAGGTCGAACCCATCGAAACTTAGAAAAATATATCCGTGAAAAACATACCACTGAATTATACATTTTTAGAAAATCTAATTTTAATTTAGAAACATTCTAAAAATAGAAAATAAGTCCAAAAATAGGAAAAACATTTAAAATTAGAAATTGACCATTCAAGAGATCTAATTTTCATGGAAAGACAAAATTCATCTAGTTTCAATTAAGATGGTGGAATTAATCTAAAAATTATAAATAATCTAAATCTAACTTAGAACATAAAATTAAGATGCAAGTAATTAATTTACCAACCTAGTTCCACAATTTTCAAGAATTTGAATTTATAAACAAAAGAAAACAAAAATAAAAAAAATAAAAACAACATATTTACAGTGGAACTGGTTCAAAGAATCAAGGAGGCATTATTTTTCACATTTTAAAAATAAAACAAAGGCTTAGACTACAGAGCTCACGTAAATTGCCAATCATGCATTCAAAGTGTTCATCCATAATTATTTTAGAAATAAGATCCATGAACTTCATTAATTCAAGGATTCCAAATTACACCTTGACTAAACAGAATTTATACTTTTTCTCCAAACCTAAATATTTCAGTGTACTCTTAAAAGGGGGATCTTAATAAGAGCCTTAGATAGAAGAAAGAAGTCGATTTAATCTAAATATTTTAGTTCATTTAATTTGAAAAACTTTAAATTAAATCAACACATAATATTATTAAAAGAATAAAAATAAAATCAAAATTTCGTCACACAATAATTAAATAATTGGAAAACCATAGACTAATATTTAAGCACACCTTTAATTTATTATTAAAACATGAAATTGAAATTACAAATCATGGAATTTGAAAGAGAGAAAATAAAAGATAGCAATGAAATAAATTGAACTTCACCAACCTGAAAATCCCAATATGAAAATCTAAAATCCCAAAGTCTTCTTCGTCTTTTCTTTTTCAATCGTTCTCCAGCACATCATTTCAATTCTCTGGCCAAGTTCAATTTTTCAATGGGAGAGGGAATATTTATAAATAAAAGGAGGTGGAATGAATGGCTTGGATTTAAAGATTTAAATAAAGAAAGGGACACATGAAGGGCTGATATGGTTTGTGCTTAACTTGGAATGGAGTAAAGGAGGTAAGGAGGTGGAAAAAATAGTAAAATTCGTGTAAGGAAAGTGGGTGCAAAATCCTATTTTTTGCACATGTACCACCTTGCAGATCAATTTTGACCTAATTAACGTCTGAATCAAAAAAATTTGTAAATTAAAAAGTTGTATCCCTTGAAGTATTCTTTCCAGCCCAAAAAGAATCAAAGAAATCGGATAACGGAGTAGAACGTTATGGCCAAAATACGGAAGTTGTGTCAAACCTTCCTTCTTTTTCTCCACTTCCTATTTTGTTTCTTTTTCCTCACTCCACTTGCCAAATTCGAAAATCCTCTCATATTGACTTGTGAAATTCGAATTTCCTCATATATATCTTCAGATGATGAAAATAAACTTCACACATGTGGATTTTTTCATGCATTTTTCTTAATGGGCTTAATAAATGGGCTTTTCAAAGTATGAAAAATCTAATAAATAATTTTACCATTTATATTCAATTCTAAAAATGACTAAATTAATACAAACTCTCACAAATGGATTTGAATTAATTAGTTTACAATAAACCCCTAAAATTGTGGTAAAATAATTATTAAATATTCCAATTTTCCAAAATATCAACTTATGCCTGTAAATTGCTAAATCTTAGTCTTCATTCACCAAAAAAATCCTTGAGTCCAGTTCTCATCCCCTCAGACGATCCCCCAGGTTCTTGCAAGATACACCTAAATTAAGCTCTGCTCGTAAGAGTACCCCTCACAAGAAAATCCCTGTCCCGAGGACTCGATCCAGCCGTAGGTATCATCTCAGGTCTCAAGCTGGGCAAAACCTAAGAACCGAAGAACTGACAAAGAAGTGATTTCTGTTATGGACAGTTCTGATGAGGAAGGAGGAGTGAACGTCGAAAATGCTGATACCACTATCTAACAACAGTAACAACCTGGGTAATCTTGAAGGACAAGAGAGTGGTGAACCTGAACGATCTGAGTCACAACCCCTGATTTGATTTATCTTCAAAATCGAAGCTTGTACCTCTCAAATCGAGGCACATCTACATGAACTAGATGACTTCGTGCAAAAATTCGCTCAGAGTATCCACGAAGAACTCTCTGCAGTATGACAATCAATCGTTAACCTCTTCTGACGTATTGACCCTTCCCCTCCAGCATCACCTCCACAGAATGGATTTGCTTAGGAGAGTTTTTCACACTATGCTTGACCAGAAAAGCTATCAGCTTAGTAGTAAACTAAGCATCCATGATGCCCCCTCCAAAGACCATATGTACTCAATGCACATTTTGCTTATCAATGAAATGATATGGTTTGATTTAGTGTGTGTGCTAATTTGATGAAATATCTTCTATCTCATGTCTATTGCTAAAATGAATTTTGTTAAATAGACTAATATGCAGGATCTGATGAGTTGGTTTCATATTAACATGTAAGGGAGATAGGGATCGGGTTGCGATATTACATACACCTTGGAAAGTTGGGGAGCACAAAATATGTGTTGTTTAGCAACTGTCATTGGTTATGACAGTGTATGAAGGAAGGAGGTTGCAAGCTTGAAAGAAATCTTGAAGAAAGATAAACTTAGAAGCAGATAAGTTTATGGGGGAGCAAGGTCGAAGAAGCTAAAGAAAATAGCTTGGAGAATGGGGGAGAAGACTCAAAGAAGCTAGGAAAGTTAGCTTGATCTATGGAGTCATTAACTAATATGGAATTTAGATTATGCAGGGGTAGATAAAAACAGTAATACGTGAGGAGTATGCATCATATTGTGGGAAAAATCAACGTTGAAAACATGCATTGATAAATGGAGAGTAAATGCAAGAGGCATGGGGGAGTGCTTGAACTCGATGTCTAGCTACTAATCGTTGTCAATTATATGACAAAATGGGGGAGAAAATAGTACAAGCTAAAAGACATCAAAACCAATTATGGGGAGGAATTGGTTAAGCCGAAGTGATTGGGCCTCTAGGAAGAGAGAGCCATAAAAAGGGAAGAAGATGTCGAAGCCAATGGACATAGGGAGAATGTCTATACTTGGAGTTTGGGAGATCAAACTCAAGAAGATTGGGGGAGAAAATCTTCTCAACACTGGGTAGTATTGGTGGCTAGAAAATCATTGGTGTATGGGGGAGAATGAATGCTAATCTTGTTTAGTCCATGGATGCATATTAATGTTTTGTGACTAACCCTTCTAATGATTTTCTAGTGTTGTTTGCTTATGTACTTGAATAAGAAAAATGAAGTGAAGCAAGTTGAACAAGAATATGAAGATCATAGTCTTGTTGTCTATTTGAATATGTACATGTAAATCAATGTAATATTTTTTATTCAAATGAGATGTAATAATGGTGGGATTGTAATTGAGTTAGCTTTTAGGTTTTGTCATAAATTTGACAAAAGAGGAGATTGTTATGTCTCGGCTTTGTCGTGTCCTTATTTGTCAATTCCATGACTCGGGAAGAAGCACTTGATAGAAGCTTGAAGACTCAAGATGATCAAGATTGAAGATCACGCTCCACCGGATTGAAGCTCATCGTTATGGCAATCACAAAACAGGTATTGGGCCATAGATGACTTTACTTGGTACCCACACCTTAGAGAGGACTATCCCTAGGCTTAGTGGAACAAATGGCAAAATCATTAATAAAGCCTAGAGAGGAAGCTTGACCGTGAATTGGAACCCAACTTGGAAATATGTATTTGGTTTCACTGTCAGCTCAAGCAGTCGATCACACCGACCCCTCGGTGGAGATATGTTCTAACCATCATGGTCAAGGAGTTGTCAACCGGATTGACAGAGGTTCTGGAGCATAGAACCGTCATTCGGGAAAAGCCTGTGACCGAGAGTCTCTTGTGCACTGACCCCTCGGTGATGAACTTAAACAACCCCTCGTGGTCGACGACTCGTCGGTAAAACACTTGTGAGTTCTGGGCTGTGAACTCAAGTGAGTACTCGAAGAAACAAACATCTCGGTATATCAAGACCGATTGAGAGTACCAAGACTGACCCCTCAGTAAAGGGCGACAGGTTGTTCTTGGTAAAACACGTTTCTAGACTTGAAACTACTGTCAGCATGGTGTTGCCCCAGATCGAGACCGTCGTATGAACCGACCTCTTGGTGCCATGATTGCCGACCCATCAGCGACACCGACATGTCGACCGAGACAGAATTATACCGTTGGGAGTGCATTAATGCGCAACGGTAGGGTTGTTGAACGTTAACATTTCTAGTCACCGACCCCTCGGTGCGCCCGACCTGTTGGTACATTACCGTTGCTGCAACTAGTTGCCTTCTCTATATAAACCTATCTTTATGCAACCAGTTGGCATCATTTGGTAAATCAGTTGGACCCTCATTATTGTTAGTGTGCTTACACAAGGGCCAACGAAAGGATCACTCTTTCTCGTGCTTACACTTGGGAAATCTAATACAACCAATCATATGGATTGAGTTATGAGAGAGAGAGAGAGGAGAAATGATATAAACTCAGAAAACTCTGGTAAAACCAGATTCCTTGTCACCCTGGAATTGTGATTGTTATACGACGGCTACAAGGATGAGCATTGGCATACATTGGGTTGGGTCTTTGAGAAGCACACATCAACGAGAAAGAGCTTCAAAGGCAGATGCTATCTTGGTTTTAATTTTAATTTTAAAACTTTTGTCCCGAAAGTGGATTAAGAAGGATTGGCTTCGGAACCACTATAAAAAACTCTAGAGCGTTGTCTCTGTCACATTGGTGGGTGGAATTCCCAGCCAATTGAGTGAGGTGTAATTCCTACTCTTATTGCAAGGGTGTAGGTCCCTACTTAGTGGATTTTGAGATAGCTCAAGGTTGAGTGAGTCCTAACAGTAGATATAGGTTGGCTAATAACCACTATAAGTTTGATCTTTGTGTGTTTGTGTTTTAACATTTAAGCACTCTTCTCAACACACATCACTTTGCATTTGATTATCCGTATTTATACATTGTACACAAGCATCGATAATCAAGAAATATGCAAAGGGTTCTAAACTAAGTGTGATCATTTAAGTAATGAAAAAACAATTTATCAGAATAAACAAATCTTTTGATTAACATTCCGCTGCAGTTAAATTAATCAATCAAGAAATTTGTAAACACCATGCAAAATGGGATTGACCTATTCACCTCCCCTCTAGGTTCAAATGTGTTCTAGCATCGTGGAAGGGAACTATCAAAGGCCGATAGAATCTGAGAATTGGGTGGAGAACATCACTCAGATCTTTAAATTACTCGAAATAGTAGATGAATGACATCGAATCCTTCTGGCCGGCTCCCAACTCATCAATGATGTTGGAAAGTGGTGGAAAATGGTTGAAGTGAATAAGCTACTGGCGGACGATACATGAAAAGGCTTCACTGAACTATTCTTTGCCCGTTATTTTCCTGAGGAAGAAAAAGAAGCTAAAGTACAAGAATTTATAAACCTAATACGAAGAAGCATGTCGGTTGCAGACTATCAGGTGGAGTTCACCCGACTGTCCACCTATGCTCTTTAGATGGTGGATACCGAGTTGAAGAGGATCCGCAAGTTTAAAAGGGGTCTTCGACCCGCTATCTGGTCAAGGGTAATATCCCCTGCAACGAAGACTTATGCAGAGATAGTGGGTAGGGACATCACCATAGAGAAAGATCTAGCAGAATCGGCAAGTTTTATGGAATGCAAGAGGAAACAAGGTAGTAGAAGTTCCTCTAGTCCCATAACAGATTCCGATCTAGTGCATCACGTGCTTCGACTTCTGTATCTGTTGTACAGACTACTTGCAGTTTCTTCTCATGCTATCACTACGGGAAAGTAGGCCACACGAAGAGGAACTGACCATAGCTTAACAGGACACAGGCTACACAGTCTTTTGGCAACACCTTTTCATGTTATCAGTGCAGGTAGTCAGATCATCTCAGAAAGAACTGTCCTCAGCTTCGCCAAGAAACTCCAGCACGAGCATCCTATCGTTCACCGGGCAGGCCATCTCAGTCACACATGTCTCGGTCACAGACTCTGCCCAGACAGACCCCAGTGCCAGCAGCTTCGGGGCGAGTATACTCTCTTGTTCCCGCACCAGAGATAGTTGATCACTCTGTGATCCAAGGTATGGCCATTATTGGTAGTTCGTGTGTTATTGCATTGTTTGACTCTGGGGCATCACTTTTTTTCTTGTTGCCATGGGCATATTGGTACAACACTTGTCATCTGCTCTCACTATCATATCACCCGTTGGCGACACATCTCTTGGTTTGGTTTGCACTTCGGTAGATACTGAATTGACTGACTTCAAGTTTAAGTCTGACTATCTGGTAATGGACATGATAGAGTACGATGTGATCTTCAGTGTGGATTGGTTGAGTACCTATCAGGCATGCATTGATTATTACCGCATGATGGTAACATTTTTGTAATAACCCGACCCTTAATTAGAAAAATTGAATTTTTTTTAAACCGTTAACTCGGCTTTGTGACAAGTTAACATGATAGAGTACGGAGAGAGCTTTCCAAAAAGATAATGTATGACCCAATCGGAGCTCGTTTGCTCAGTGATTTAACCCGACAAAGATCATAGGGTACTTTGGACATTTCACAAATGTCTTTTGTTTTAAATGAAATCGTGAACAATATCTTGAAAACTTCTTGAGTGTGAATGAATACTCTTCTGATATATTCTTACCTTGAAATTCACACACATACTAAGCTTTTGAGTACGCTACTCAATTGTATTTCTGGAAATTTCAAATGTTTATCGAAATACAATGCTTAGACGTGATTTAACTAAATATCCTACTTTGACAAATACCCCGTATTCCTAAAATTGGTAAACTTGGATCATAGTCAATCTATGTTTTAAGTAAACTTTCGGTATTTTTAGAAAATTGATTTGAGGGTTTGAAGCACTAGAAAATATGTTTCAAAATTTAGGGAAGCTTAGACCACCGGTTTTAGGTGAAACATTATTTTTATAAAAATAGAGGATTTTTTATTGATTAAATGAAAATATGATTTTACCATCTTAGCTAAAACACGCATTCTCAACATGATAGCAGTGTCAGATTTTATCAAATCATCCCCTAAGTATACCCAATTTTAAGTGCTTGGAGGGAGGGAAAAAAGTTGAACTTTTTAACCAATTTTTTGAAAAATAAAAGGGTTAAGTAAATCCGACCGACACTGCCGACAGTAATTAACAGACAAAATTCACTTGCACGGTGATTTTCGAAGGCTATAAATATGAGCTTTGGTTTTTAGAAAAAGATTACCAATTCACTGAGTTTTTAGTTCATTTCAAAGCTTATCAGACAACCCTTTTGTAGTGGATTTTTAGCTATCTTCTGTAAGTATTTCTTTAAATTTATTTCCATCATTTTGTAGATAAACTTTAGTAGAATCTCTGTCCAAGTTTTGGTAGAAAAATATCATGTAGATTTTCCATGGGAAGCTAGAGAAAACTTTGCTCAATCACGACGGATTGCTCGAAACCCAGTGGACATATCGAGTTTTACGATGTGTCGACCTTGTACAGCTGATATATGTCCAACGTCGATATATATGCAAAAGATAAAATTGAGATATCGAGTTTTTAAAATGTATCGACTTTGTCTAATCGATATATGTTCAAAATTCGATATATATACAGAAGTAAATCCTGCACATTGAGTTTTACGATACTTCACTATTTTACGATGTATCGAGAAAATGCACATATCGACATGTCGGGCAAAGAACCAGAGGATACATCGCCATTTTGTGCTACATACAGAAATGGTACACATTGCCATTTCACAATGTATCGAGAAAATACATATATTGGTAGAAGTCGATATGTCGAGTTTTAACAGACAATTTTGTATGTGATTTTTATGAAAAATGTTAGGTTATGTAAACCTCTTTTAAATATATGAATTATTTATATTCTTTTAAATGTTTTAAACAGATTATTGAAAAACTCTCGTCAACTGAAGGTGAGAAGATTCAACCATACTATGTGTTTATTAAAATGCATCTCATTTTGTATTCAATACAATATTCCTTATACCATTAACCTTACGGCAATAAGTGGATGTCTGTGGTCATTTTTATTGACGGAAAAGATGTGCTCTGATTAGAATGCGATACCGACAATGTTCACACGTAAGGAGGTGATTATGAGTTTCTACATATGAAACGTGAACATGAGAGTGTTTTGGGATTTCGAGATCTAGCCCTAAAACAGAGTACGGAACTCACTTATTCCTAGAGACTACTTGGTATTGTTATGTTGATGATCTAATGATAGATCAGATATTCGACTACGATTCTGAATGGAATACGCGTATTTGTGTATAACTGTGTATATTGTAGGATAATTAATCTGTCTGATAAATGATGAGTATAGGGTAGACGTACCCGACTGAAGAGAACGGTAACATTTATTTGTGTTATAATTTACAACCCATTAGTGGGCTTTTTAATGGGAAGTGATTTGTGCACCCCCCATTTTACCCATGGTGCACTCCTTCAATTTTTTTTCCCAATTTTGCCCTCCACCCACCTCTTCTCCATTTCCATCATTTTTTAGGTGGGGGGCAAAATTGGAAAAAGCAATTGAAGGAGTGCACCATGGGTACAATGGGGGGGGGTGCACAAATCATTTCCCTTTTTAATTTGTGTTTAGTGTTTCCGGCATAGTATCGTTAGATATTGATTGCTGATATTTGTATTATGATTCCATGCAGGAGGGCTTAGGAATCCATGTTAGCTGAGCAAGATTATTATGATCATATGTGTGAGAGATATTATGTGGGTTGACAATTGTGTTTAATTCCATATATTGATATGCATATTGATTCGTGTACTTTACATATCAAATTACCTCACACCAATGTATGAAGTACCTAGCTCGTGGAGAGCACTGGTACGAGGTGTATTTAAAATACGGGTTGTGTGA
Organism: Chimonanthus salicifolius; assembly: GCA_013350335.1. Classification (NCBI taxonomy): domain Eukaryota; kingdom Viridiplantae; phylum Streptophyta; class Magnoliopsida; order Laurales; family Calycanthaceae; genus Chimonanthus; species Chimonanthus salicifolius. The sequence continues at coordinate 24,048,284 of CM023537.1, read as the reverse complement.
AGCACTGAGCATGAATTTGCTGATAGTATAGGAAACGTATTACTCGCGGCTAAGGAGGAGCCGTAGACGTCGTTTGACGAGGGTATCTTTTTGAGAAAGAAAGGACATTTCATGGTAGATAACTGTGATGATATTATTCTACATGATTTCTGTGTGTATAAAATGTTGTTTGATAACATATTTATTATGTTGATAATATACTTTATTATCTAAGATTTTCTGTTGTTTTCTCTTCACTGAGCTTGTAAAGCTCACACCCCTTACAAAATAGGAAACCTGGGGGATGTAAGACAAGAGAACTTTCAGCTGCTGTAAACGGTGGAAACCCTCTAGCAATTTTTCCACTGAAAGTTCTCATTTTCAATGTGCTAGAACATCATGATTGACCCTAAGAAGGGGGAAGGGGAAGAGGGGAGGAGGAGGGGGGTGTTGTGGGGGTTGAATAGGTCAATCCCATTTTTAATGGTATTTACAAATTTATTGATTCTTTAACATGCAGCGGAACATTCATCAAGAGATTTGTTTAGTGTGATAATTTCATTAAACAATCACACTAAGACTATTACCCTTTACATATAGTTTGATTATCGATACTTATGCGCAGTGTGTAGAATGAGATAATCAATATGCAAAGTGATGTATGTTAAGAAGAGTACTAAAATACTAAATACAAACACACATATATCAAACACCATGAGACCAATTTAAAGTGGTTCGGTTAGCCAACCTACATCCACTGTTAGGACTTGCTCAACCTTGCGCTATCCCCAAAATCCACTAAATGGGGACTTACACCCTCATAATTAGAGTAAAAATTTCACCTCACTCAATACGCTGGGAATTTCACCCACCATTGTCAAATAGGAATTCCACCTATCCATTTGGCTGGGAATTCCACCCACTACTGTGCTAGAGATGATGCTCTAGAGTTTTTTATAGTGGTTCCGGAGTACCTTTTCTTAATCCACTTTCGGAACAAAGGTTTTAAAAGAAAATTTAAACCAAGAAACACTTGCCTTTGAAGCTCTTTCTCTTGATGTGTGCTTCTTCGAGATCCCACCCATGTATGCCGACTCTCCGCCTCATAGCCGTCGTTTAGCAATCACAATCCATGGTGTCTAGGAAACTAGTTTTACCAAAGTTTTCCTAGTTTATGGTTCTCTCCTCTCACTTTAAAACTCAATCCTCAGATTGGTTGTTATGAGTTTTCATCCTTCCTCTCTCTCTCTCTCACAACTCAATTTATCTAATTCGTTGTATTTGATTGCCCTAGTGTAAGCACGAGAGAGAGATTGATCCTTCTGTTGGCCCTTGTTTAAGGTCACCAGTGAAGATGAGGGTCCAACTAATCCTTTCGAGGGATATCAACTGGTTGCATAAAGATTGGTTTATAAAGCGAAGGGAACTAGTTGTAGTAACGGTAATGTACTGGCAGGTTGGTCGCATCTAGGGGTTGGTGACTAGAAATGTTACCGTTACAATATCGATCGTTGTGCATTAAGTGCACTCCCAACGGTAATATTTTTTCCTGGTCAACATGTTGTTGTCGCCGATGGGTCGACACTTATGGTATCAAGAGGTCGATCCATACGAGAGGGTCGTTCTGGTGAAAAACATGTTTGACAGTAGTTTCATTTATAGAAACTTGTTACCTAGAACAACCTGTCACGCTTTACCTAGGGGTCGGTCCTGTTACTCTCGATCGGTCTTTCATTGCCGATATATCTGTTTCTTCGAGAGTCCACATGAGTTCAATGTTTCAGAACTCAAGATCTTGATCGAGGAGTCGTTGACTAGAGCGGTTGTTTCACTCTTTCACCGAGGGGTCGGTGCATACGAGACTCTCGATCAGAGGCATACCCAGAATGACAGTTCAATGTTCAAGAACCTATATCACTCTAGCCGACCAGTCTTGGACCACGATGGGTCGATCCTATCTCTACCGAGGGGTCGGTGAGAACAACTCATCGAGCTGACAGTGAAACCAAATACATATTTCCAAGTTGGGTTCCAATTCACTGTTAGGCTTCCTCACTAGGCTTCATATGATTTAACCATTTGCTTATCTAAGCCTAGGAATAGTCCTCTCTGAGGTGTGGGCACCACCTAAAGTCATCTATGGCCATAATACCTATTTTGTGATTGTCAAAATGATGAGCTTCAATTCGGTGGAGCATGATCTTTACTCTTGATCATGTTGAGTCTTCAAGCTCCAGCAAATGCTTCTTTCCGAGTCATGGAATTGACAAACATAGTGCAGCACCCTGGATTTTCTTTAGATTATTAATATAATGGATTGGTCCATTTGAATTGTGAATTAAATGAATTTGGGATTAAATGGTTGAAATAGACATTAAATGGGCAATGAAATGGGTCAATTACCCAATTAAGACCCAATGGGTCATAGATGAGTTGATTTTAAAGTAATTGGGTAAGTTTAAAGTAAATGGGTCAATTACCCAATTAAGACCCAATGGATCATGGGTAAGCTTAATTTTAAAAGTAATTGGGTAAGTCTAGTTAAATTATTTGAATTGAATAATTAATTTATTTAATACATTAAAATCCACCTCATCAAGTGAAGTGGCATGTGAGTGATGTGGCATTGCCATGTGGCATTAATGTCATCACATGGAAGCCTAGTAGATAAGGAGGCCACATCATCGAGTGACATGGCCAAGGTGGGACCCAAGTCACCACATGCATGGCCGACCATGTCATGGGTTGACTTGGTCAACCACAAGTGAGTGAAGTCTTGAGTTGAGTTGGCTTGAGTTGGGAAGATGAAGAGTTTTCTTCTCAAAGGGCATGAAGCTAAGAGACTCTTTGGGAAGTCAAGGGGTCTCCTTGGTTCAAGCCACGGGTCTCCTTGGTAAAACCAAGGGCCTCATGGGTTAGACAAATCATTAAGAGAGGGAATGAAGAGTTTGAGCTGTTATACAAAAGGACACAACCTAAGGGGCACACCAAACCCCTTGGCTGAGTCCTCCTCTTGCACACAAGAGTTTTCCTCCTCTCCTCTCCTCTCTCTCTCCCACTTACACATCTATACTTGGAGAATTATTGAAGAACAAAGAAAGGAAAAGAAGGATCAAGGAAGGAAATACAGATCAAAAAGAAAAGAAGGAGACGGAAAAGAAGGTATGTTTTAAGGTCTAACAATATGGGAATAAGTCTAAAGAAGCCATAGGTTTGGCCATGGGGTGGCTGAACCCATGGGTTCCATAATTGGTTAGAATGGATGGCCAAATTGTTATAGGGCCATGGAGTTAGAAATCCATACAAGGAATGGTTATGGGTTGAAACAAACAATCAAAGGGTGGAATTCAAAACCATGTTATAATGATACAAAGATTAAATGAATTATGGAAATGATCCTAGCCTTGGCCAGTGGGTAGAATAAGTTCAACAAAGAAGAGGTATGGAAGATGAAATCCATGTTTAAAAATGATAAGGGTGGATTTCATGGAGAAGGGCTTTACAAAATAAGCAAACAAAAAGAACCGACAAAGAGTTAGATTCAGTCGACTGGAAGGGTGCTGGCCGAGCACATAAGGGATATCAAGGTGTTTCAGTCGACTGAATCCTATGATTCAGCCGACTGAAAGTGCACTGCCTAAGCACAGATGGGTCTATTGATATTTCAGCCAACTAAATCTTTGATTCAATTGACTAAATGAATACGTACCAAAAAAGTAAGTGGTATGGTGTGTTTCAGCCGACTGAATCTCATGATTCAGTCGACTGAAGGTATTACTTATCAAACACATAAACGGTTTATTGATAATTCAGTTGACTCAATCTTTGATTCAGTCGACTGAATCTATACTGGCCAAACACACAAATGATCTGATCCAAAGTCAGCCGACTGAATCTGTGATTCAGTCGTTTGAATGTGTACCGACCGAGAACACATAGGATTTGACCCAAAGTCAGCCGACTGAATCTGTTATTGAGCCGACTGAAGGTCAACAGGTCAAGTTTATATAGTACATAGTTGTGTCTTCAGCCGACTGAATCTATGATTCAGTTGCCTTAACGTTTGCGGGTAAGGCAGAGAATAGTAATTGGGCATGATTCAATATACTGAAACCCTGATTCAGACGACTGAATTAGAATGTTTTATTTTTAAATTATTTTCCAGACGTAAGGGATGATGAAATTAAAATGGAAAATCAAATTAATATATGTGATTGAATTTGATAAGGTAAAGAGATTCGCAAAAGGATCGTGATTCGTTTTACGTGATCGTAAGCATTATCCTCACAAGACTGCAAGGATAGTGTACTAGACATTGGCATCATTCCTACTTTATTGAGACACTATGGATTATATATGACACTGGTTTTTATTCCAAATATGATGTTTACTTTGGTTAAACAAATGGTATAAGTTTAGGAGCTGATTTTAAATGATATTATGCAATTTGATATGGAATGATATTCTTCCATTCATTACCTCATGCATGGCATGGGAGGAAATACATGTGCCCAGCAAGCCAAGTTATGAGCGATTCGGACATGATTTGGGCTTGAGACTAGCTCGTATGAAGCTATGTGAACTATTGATATTTTGGCCTTGTCCAGTTTGCTAGAAATGGGTATGGCGTAATTTGGGCCAAAGAGCTCCTGGGTAGATAGTCCCGAAACCCTGCGCAGAGGGAGGAGTTTACACTCCACCGATAATCTCGATTAATAATATGTGGGGAGGTATACAGTGACCTAGTAGTGCTGTCACAAAACACTGCGGACGTAATTGGCCAAGGGAACACCTTGATATGGCGATTTATCAAGGAAACTATTTATATATGATGTAATTGGATATGGAGATTGGGTGAGTGATCATTTGGCATTGACGCCCACGACATGACACATAAGTAAACATGATTATGATATGGACATCATGCTTTGTTTTTACTACTTATGAGATGTTTTATAATTATGATATGATGTATCTATCTTGATTTTATATTACTCCTATGTGTACCATAACCCTACTTGAAATTCCAAATAGGGTTATACACTTAGGATAAAAATCAGAATAAGAACATTATATTAAAACTGTAAACATATCATAGTATCAAAAACAAGGCATGATCATCATATCCAAACCATGCAAATATATGTGTCATGCCATGGGTGTCATATGCCAACGATCCCTCACCCAATCTCCACATCAAACACCATGCAAATCATAACAACATTTTCCTTGATATAATGAAACCATATCAAGGTGTTCCCTTGGCCATTTACGTTCGCAGTATTTTGTGACGGCACCACCAGGTCACTGTTATACCTCCCCCACATGTGTTAATCGGAATTACAGACTGGACTGGTTACCCCGGAGTCCTTTGGCCCAAATTACGCCGCACCCCTATCTAGCAATCCCGGACAAGGCCCATAGAACAATGGTTCACATAGCTTCTTCCAAGCTAGTTTCAAGCCCCAAATCATGTCCGAACAGCTCATAACTTGGCTTGCTTCCCCATATATTCCCTCTCATGCCATGCATGAGATTATGGATGCACAAATGTCATTTCGTATCAAAATACATAATAACATTGAAAACAGTTCATAAAACATATGCCATTCATTTAACCAAAATAACTCATCGTGTTTGTAAATAAAAACTAGAAACATATACATATATAGATCTTTATGTATTTCAATAAGGTAGGAATCCTACTAAAAGTTCAATGTAATATCCTTGCTGTTTTGTGATGTGACGTGCAACGATTACGTCAAAACCAATCACACACCCGTTTACGAAATCTCTTTACCTTACATGAATTTAATCATATCCAATAATCAATTTAATTATCCATTTGATTTAAAACATCCCTTACATCCTTCCAGTTAGGCTGAGGTTTCTGGAAACATTAAATAAAAAAATCAACTTTTCATTTCAATCTACTGAATCACGCTTAGCTACAGTGTTCTGCCTTACCGCAGACTTTCAGTCGACTGAAACACATTTTCAGTAGGCTGAGCTCCAACTCAGTACTGCTATTCTTTGACTCACTAACATTTCGATCGACTGAATCACAGATTCAGTCGGTTGACTCTGAGTCAAACCCTTTGTATTCTCGGTCAACTCTATTTCAGTCGACTGAATCATAGATTCAGTCGGTTGAAACTCCCATAAACTTATTTTCGATTCGTTTAAAATCAGTTTAGTCGACTGAATCCCAGATTCAGTCGACTGACTGTTTGTGAGTCTCTTTTGTTTGATTATTTTGTACATCCTTTCTTCATGGAATTTACTCCTAACAACATTTAAACATAAACAATATCATACATGTAACTCCTATTGAGTTTATTCTACCCTCTCGCCAAAGCTAGAATCTTTTCATAATTCTTTCCATCTTTGGTTTATAATCTAGATTCGAATATCACCTTCCCTTCTTATTTCAAACCATTGACCAATCCTTGATGGATTCCCAACTTCCATGATCATATAACAATTTGACCATTTATTTCAACCACTCTTGGAGCCCATGGATTCAGTCATCCTGGTCAACGCCATGATTTCCTTAATCTCATTTCTATCTAATTAAACACTAGACATACCTTCTTTCTCGTCTCCTTCTTTTTTTAAGATTTGAATTCCTTCCTTAGTCCTTCTCCTTCCTTGTTTCTTCACTGATTCTCTAAGTCCAGAGGTGTAGAAATGGAAATAGAAAAGAGAGATGAGAGAAATCTTTTGGTGTGCAAGAGGTTGGTTCGGCCAAGGGGGGTGTGATGTGCCCTTTGGGCTGTGTCCCTTGTATAACAGTCCTACCCTTTCCCCTTCCTCTCTTAATGAGTTATCTAACCAAGGAGTCCCTTGGCTAAACCATGGAGACCTTTGGCCTTCCATCGACTCATGGGTTTTTATCCCCATGAGGTGGAAACTTTCCATCTTCCCTCTCAACTCACATTGAGATGGAAACCTTCTCAACTTCCCATTCGACTCAGCTCAGCTCAATTTAATTACTTGAACTCATTTCCCAACTCCACTAATTCATCTTAACTCCTTTGAACTCACCCATTCATGGTTGACCAAGTCAACCATGACTTAGCCGACCATGCATGTGGTACATGACACGTGGATCCTATCATTGCCATGTCATCTGTGATGTGGCACCTCACATACATGCCACCTCACTTGATGAGGTGGATTTATGCCTTGGGTCTCAATTAAATTATCCTTACCCATTTACTTACAATTTGCTCATGTATGACCCATTGGGTCCTAATTGGGTAATTGACCCATTTAATCACCTTACCCAATTATTTCCAAATCGAATTCTATCCATGATCCATTGGATCAAAATTGGGTTATTGACCCAATTCCTTACCCATCTAAGGTCCATTTCATCTATAATTCTTAAATTCAATAAATTTATAATTCAGAATAGACCAAATCCATTATATTATATATGATGAAAATTCAGGGTGTTACAGCAATGAAGGCACAACCTCCAATGAATCACAGGACTGAACATGGTCAGAGATTTCCAACAACAGCGTCCCCCTTATTTTAAAAGGAAAAAGGGACCCGCGGTAGCAAAAAGTTGGATTGAAAACATCACAAAGATCTTGAAACTATTTGAGACTGTAAGTGATGAAGACAGAATATTGTTGGCTACTTCATAATTGGTAGACGATGCCGGCAAATGGTGGAAAGTAATAGAGCATCAACAAGTGCAGATTCCAACGGAAGATAGGACAGGGATGACTTGGGACCAATTCGCTGGGATTTTTTGGATCATTACTTTCCAGAGGAAGGGAAAGAGTGTTAGACACAGGCATTCATATCTTTGGTCCAGAGCACCATGACTGTTGTGGATTATTATCAAGAATTCCTCCGTCTTTCATGTTATGCTCTATACATGGTGGATACGGAATACAAGAAGGCTCGAAAGTTTCAACGAGGCCTGTGACCTAGCATAAGAGCCTCACTATTTTCAAGTAAGCTACTTTGGCAAAAGTGGTCAGTCGAGCTAGCATAGCTGAACAAGAGCTGACGGAGATAGTCAGATTTGTGGATAACCGACGAGGTCAGAGTGGGAGAAGTACTTTTCGCCTTCACAAGAGATTCAGACCCAACTTTGGGAGATCGTCAACCTCTACTGTGTCCACTGGAGGTTTTTGTCCCAATCAGCCCTCCACATCAGGACCAGTCTCTCAGGCTCCACTAGGTGTTAGCACATGTTATCAGTATGTCCAGCAGGACCATTTCAAGAGGGAGTGTTCGCAGAACAATAGACATTCTCACTTCAGGGGTTCTTTCCGTCCTCCAGCTCGACCAGCTCAGTCATAAGCATCTAGAGCACATAACCAGACAGGACGGGCACCCATTCCGACAGGATCTGGATGGCTATATACTTTGGTTCCTCCTCCAAAGACAGTGGATCATTCGATGATTCAAGGTATGGCAGTAGTTGGTAGTTCATATGCCTTTGCATTTTGATTCAGAAGCATCCCACTCCTTTATATCTGCTACCTTCATATCTGCTACTAGTACCTTAGTACAACAACTGTCCACCACACTTACTATTGTATCCCCTATTGGAGACACATCACTGGGTCTAATCTGCACCTCTGTAGACACTGAACTTGTTGAGTTCAGATTTAAATTCAATTATCTAGTACTCGAGATGACAGAATACGACATCATATTTGGCATGGACTGGTTGGCTACCTTCCAGGCCGGCATTGATTGTCATCTTCGCAGGGTGATATTTTGGTCACCTGAGGGGAAACGGTTTATAGTACATGCCAACAGATAGAGCATTCCTATGACCAGGAGATTACATGAAGAAATGAAACATCTCATACTGAACAACATTAGACTAGACAAGGCACCAATGGCTGAACTATCTGCCATAGTGAAAGACTACGCAGGGGTATTTTCGGCAGAACTCCCTGGTTTGCCTCCAAAAGGGGAGATTAACTTTGATATTAAACTTTATCCTGGCACTACTCTTGTATCATTGCCACATTACCAGATGGCCCCAACAGAAATATCTGAGTTGAAGAAACAAATTGATGAGTTGCTCAGACTAGGATGCAACCGGCATAGCACCTCATCCTGGGGAGCACCAGTATTATTCTTAAAGAAGAAATATGGTACTCTTCGGATGTGTGTAGACTACAGGAAACTGTATCAGCTGACGGTCAGGAACAAGTACCCTCTACCCAGAATTGATGATTTGTTCGATCAACTAAGAGGCTCCAGCCATTTCTCCAAGATTGATTTGATGTCAGGCTACCATCAAATCCATGTTAGGGATGAGGACAAAGAGAAAACGACTCTCCGAACTCGGTATGGACTGTATGAATATGTGGTCATGCCTTTTGGACTCACCAATACACCAGCCGTGTTCATGGATCTGATGAACATAATCTTTCATCCTTATCTAGAAAAGTTTGTAATTGTCTTCATTGACGATATCTTGATTTATTCCACCAGTAAGGAGGAGCATGTTGAGCATCTGAGGATAGTTCTGCACACCCTGAAGAAGAATCAGTTATATGCCAAAGCAAACAAGTGCGAGTTTTGGCTATCTGAGGTCAACTTCTTAGGACATGTCATATCAGCAGAAGGAGTAGCCGTGGACCCTGCTAAAGTGGCAGCGATTAGAGACTGGAAAGCTTCAAAGAATGTGATCGAAATCCACAGCTTTCTGGGACTGGCTGGCTATTATCGGAAGTTTATTATGCACTTCTCCAAGATTGTGGCTCTACTCACCCGACTAACTCAGAAAAGAGTCAAATTTGAATGGTTGGACATATGCAATCGAAGATTTGAGGTTCTGAAATAGAAGCTTACCACCGCCCCTATACTGATTTTACCAGAAAGAGGCAAGGGATATGAAGTATACTGTGATGCTTCAGGAGAAGGACTTGGGTGCTCTCACACTCAAAGTCTGTAACGCCCTGCCCTTTTTCACTCACCGAAAATTAGAGTATATTTTTTTTATTTAAATAAAGTGAGGGAGAGCGGGAACATCATGACGCGAGCTAAGTCTGGGTTCCCAAACCCGACCCTTAACTGGCCAACGATATGTGTGCGTGGACTAAGTCCACTAAAACAGTTCACAAGCTATATAAATTAACTGTGGAAATAACATATGAATAGAATATTATCCATAGACTTGATATTAAAAAGTAAGGAAGCCAATCACTATTAAATTAACTTACGATTAAATATCCAAAAATCATCAACCAACCATAGCAAAATAAACTAAGTTATTACAATCCCAAAATGCAATTATCTCAAATACATTATTCCAAAATCAATATTAAATAAAGTAAGCATAAGCTGCCCAAGCTCCTAAACTTGGCTTCTTTCACGTCCATCGTCCTTTCCATTCCCTATTCCATCATCTAAAGGGTAGAAGTAGGGCGTTAGTCAACACGCCCAGTAGGAAATCCAAGTAGGGTTATACACATAGGACCAATATACCAATCAAAATAAGAATATCATATTAAAACTGTAAACATATCATAGTACCAAAAACAGCGCATGATAACTATTGTGTCATGTCATGGGTGTCATATGCCAATGATTCCCCACCCAATCTCCATATCATCACCATACAAATCAAATCATGTGTTCCTTTGGCCAATTACTTCCACAGTGTTTTGTGATGTACCACCAGGTCACTGTTATACCTCCCCACGTATGTTAATCGGAAAAACACGGAATGGAGCGTGGACTTCTCCACACATAAGTTACTTGGAATTAGTGTGGACTCCTCCTCATGTATACTAATTGGATATACCGATGGAGCGTGGACTCCTCCCCATGTATGTTAATCGGAATCACCGAATGGAGCATGGACTCCTCCCCACATAAGTTACTCGGAATCAGTGTGGACTCCTCCCCACGTATACTAATCGGATATACCGATGGAGCGTGGACTCCTCCCCATGTATGCTAATTGGAATTACTAAATGGAGCATGGACTCCTCTCTCATGTTCCCTCCCATGCCATGCATGAGACCATGAATGCAGAAATGCCATTTCATATCAAATCATATTGAAATTCAGTTCATAAAACTTTCACCATTTGATTTACCAAAATAAACATTGTATTGAAATAAAAACCAATAACATATAAGATCCATATGCATCTCAACAAGGTAGGAATCCTACCAAATTCAGTATACTATCCTTGCTGTTCCGTGAAGATACCATTCACCGATCACGTTAAAACCAAATTGCAAACACTTTACGAATCTGCTTTTCCTTATTACATTTAGCACATATACAAATCAATTTGATTTCAATTAATCATTCCATACATCAGTCCAGATAAACTGAACCTCTGGAAAAATTATTTAAAAATTTTCACTTTTAAATTCAGTCGACTGAATCAAGAATTCAGTTGACTGAACCCGGCAGATTACCGTTAGTAACCGTCCTGCGGACTGTAGAAACCCATCTGCGGACGGTAATACCCATCCCACAGACAGCACAATCCGTCTGCACCCACAACACCCTGTCCATGTCTATTACCCGTCCCGCGGATGGTAGAAACTCGTCCGCGAACGGCAATACCCGTCCAACAGACAGTGCAACCCTTATTTAGTCTTCTCTATTTACACTTTTGTACATCATTTCTTCATGAAATTCGTTCCTTTATCATGTCTAAACATGTATTAAATCATTTATACATAAAATCAGTGGACATACTCTACCCACTAACCAAAGTTAGGGTCTTGTCATAATTCTTTCCATCCTTGGTTTATAATTTAGATTCAGATATCATCTTTTCTTTTTTATTCCGAACCTTTACCAATCCTTGAATGGATTCTCAACTTCCATGACCTTATACAGTTTGGTCATCACTTCCATTCAAATATGAAACTCATGGATTCGGCTATTCCATGGCCAAAGCCATGATTTCCTTATTCTATTTCTTACATTATTAAACTCAAAACATACTTACTTTCCCCGTCTCCATCTTTTTTTTGTCCTTTGCTCCTCAGTCCTTCTTTTTCCTTGGTGCTTTGCCGATCTTCTAAGTGTAGAGATGGAGAGAGAGAAAGAAGAAGAGAAAGAATACTCTTGGTTGTAAGAGATGAAGTTCGGCCAAGGGGTGTGAAGTGCCCCTTGGTTGTGTATTTTGGTAATCAGCCCAAGCTTCTTCCTTAATCCTTCACTTCCTTGTTTCTTCACTGATTTCTCCAAGTCTAGAGGTGTAGTTGAGAGAGAGAGAGAGAGAGAGAGAGAGAGAGAGAGAGAGAAAGAGAGAGAGAAGAAGAAGAAGAGAAGAATAAGAAAAATCTCTTGGTGTGCAAGAGGTGGATCGGCCAAGGGGTGGGGTGTGCCCCTTGGGCTGATGTCTTTTTGTTAACCGTTCATGCCCCTTCAATTCCTCCCTTAATGGTTTGTTTAAACCCATGTGTCTCTTGGCTAACCAAGACACCCCTTTACTTCCATCGTGGGCCATGGAGATGGAACTCTCCACCTCCCCATCGGTTCATGGGTTTTCATCTCCATGAGATGGAAACTTTTCATCTACCCTCATTAAGATTGTATTCAACCAAGGTGTCCTTTCGCTTGGCCAAGGCACCTCCTTGCTTCCAATGTGTGCCCCTTGGGTTTCCTCCATGAGATGGAAACCTTCCATCTACCCACTCAACTCACCTTGATTCATTTGAATTCATTTCCCAACTCAACTCCAGTAAATAATTTCTTAACTCACTTGAACTCATTATTAATAAATCCTTAACTCAACTCATGTGAATTCACTTTCCAACTCAAGCCAACTCAGCTCAATTTAACTCACTCATGGTTGACCAAGTCAAACATATCATGGTCGACCAAGTCAAACATATCATGGTCGACCCTAACACATGGCACTTGGGGTCCCACTTGGCCATGTCACTCACATGCCACCTCATATACATGCCACCTCACTTGATGAGGTGGATCCCATGCCATGGATCTTAATTGGGTGTTTGACCCAATTAAATTAATCTTTTACCCATTTACTTAAAAATAAACTCATCATAATCCATTGGGTCTCAATGGGACAATTGACCCATTTATTAAAGGCTTACCCAACTATTTTCAATTCAACCTTATCCATGACCCGTTGGGTCTTAATTGGGCAATTGACCGAACTCCTAACCCATTTAAGGTCCAATTCAATTATTTCAATATCAACTAACAATAATTCACCATTAAATAAACCATTCCAATATATAATCGTGAAATAAAAATTCAGGGTGTTACAAAGTCATCATGTAGTAGCATATGGTTCAAGGCAACTGAAAATCCATGAATGTAACTATCCCACTCATAATCTGGAATTAGCTGCAGTGGTCTTCGCTCTCAAAAGCTGGAGACACTATATATATGGTGAGAAATTTGAAGTATTTTCAGACCATAAGAGCTTGAAGTATCTATTCAATCAAAAGGAACTCAATTTAAGACAGCGCAGATGGATGAAATATCTGGAAGATTACGAATTTACACTACGATATCATCCTGGTAAGGCGAACGAAGTGGTAGATGCCCTCAGTTGCATGCCACATGCAACGGTGGCCAGTCTGATTATGAAAGAATGGGAAATGCTGACGATCATCCGAGAGCTCAATTTGTACATCAAAGATCGTGGAAACATGTATAATCTGATGGTACGGCCCAGTATGGTTTCCAAGATTGAACAAGAACAGCCGACAAATCCTGAAGTGGCAGAGATTTGGGCCAAAATGTCGACTGGAGAAGATGTACCAGAATGGGAATTACGACCTGGACAAGGTCTCTCATTCCGGGGCAGGACATATGTGCCTCAAAGCGTAAAAGAGAACTATTGATCGAAGCTCATCAATCAAAGCTCTTTATCCATCTAGGTAGCACCAAAATGTACCATTATCTGAAGAGACATTATTGGTGGCATGGACTCAAAAGAGACGTGGCTAACTTTGTCTCTCACCACCTTACATGTCAGCAAGTCAAGACAGAACATCAGAAGCCTCCAGGACTGCTGAAACCTCTACCTGTACCCGAATGGAAATGGGATCATATTTCCATGGATTTTGTGATAGGATTGCCGAGGTCTTCAAAGGGTAATGATGCAATCTAGGTTGTAGTGGACCGTCTGACCAAGTCTACACATTTTCTCCCAATCAAGATGACAGACTCGTCTGAAACTTTGGGACGGCGGCATATTAAAGACATCATCAAGCTACATGGTATACATAGGACTATTGTGTCCGACAGAGATGGTCGATTCACTGGCAGGGTGTGGTAGAGCATGCAGTCAGCCATGGGAACAAGTTTATTAATCAGCACAACTTTTCATCCATAGACCGATGGTCAGTCAAAGCGAACTATACAAACATTGGAGGATATACTGAGAGCATGCATGTTAGACTTCAAGGGTGGTTGGGAAGATCATCTACCACTGGTTGAGTTCTCATACAACAATAGTGGCCAGGCAAGCCTCAAGATCGCTCAATTTGAGGCATTGTATGGTAGACCCTGCAGATCTCCAGTATGTTGGACAAAGGCTGGTGAGCCTGCTTTTATTGGACCTGATCTGGTTACAGATACCACGGAACAAATCAAGGTGATACGACAGCATCTGCTCATAGCGTAGAGTCGTCAGAAGAGCTACGCTGACAAAAGGAGAAGATTTCTTGAGTTTGAAGTGGGAGACTTAATGTTCTTGAAGGTGTCACCACGAAATGGACACATGAGGTTTGGAAAGAAATGGAAGCTACCACCTAGATTTGTGGGACCCTTTCCAATCTAGGAGAAGGTGGGGGAAGTGGCCTATCGTTTTATACTCCCTCCACAATTGTCAGGACTGTATGATATGTTCCATGTTTCCATGCTGAGGAAGTACAACCCTGACCCATCGCACATACTGAATGTGCAAGATATAGAAATGTAAAGCGACATATCTTACGTCGTAAGGCCTATTAGAGTGATTGAGATGGAACAAAGGGTGTTACGGAACTGAGCAATTTCATTCGTCAAAGTGGTATCGGATCGACATGGTAATGAGGAAGCCACTTGGGAACTTGATCAGAAATGAGAGCAGCTCATCCTGAGCTATTTGTTTAATTTGTTTGAAACCCTACTTCGCTCGATTTTTGGAAGGAAAGTTTCAAAAGAGGGTACTATTGAAACACCCTAGATTTTCTTTAGATTATTAATATATTGGATTGGTCCATTTGAATTGCGAATTAAATGAATTTGAGATTAAATGTTGAAATGGACATTAGATGGGCAATGAAATTGGTCAATTACCCAACTAAGACCCAATGGGTCATAGATGAGTTGATTTTAAAGTAATTGGGTAAGTTTAAAGTAAATGGGTCAATTACCCAATTAAGACTCAATGGATCATGGGTAAGTTTAATTTTTTAAAAGTAATTGGGAAGTCTAATTAAATTATTTAAATTAAATAATTAATGTATTTAATACATTAAAATCCACCTCATCAAGTGAAGTGGCATGTGAGTGATGTGGCATTGTCATGTGGCATGCATGTTATCACATGGAAACCTAGTAGATAAGGAGGCCACATCATCGAGTGACATGGCCAAGGTGGGACCCAAGTCACCACATGCATGGCCGACCATGTCATGGGTTGACTTGGTCAACCACAAGTGAGTGAAGTCTTGAGTTGAGTTGGCTTGAGTTGGGAAGATGAAGAGTTTTCTTCTCAAAGGGCATGAAGCTAAGAGACTCTTTGGGAAGTCAAGGGGTCTCCTTGGTTCAAGCCACGGGTCTCCTTGGTAAAACCAAGGGCCTCATGGGTTAGACAAATCATTAAGAGAGGAAATGAAGAGTTTGAGTTGTTATACAAAAGGACACAACCCAAGGGGCACACCAAACCCCTTGGCCGAGTCCTCCTCTTGCACACAAGAGTTTTCCTCCTCTCCTCTCCTCTCTCTCTCCCACTTACACATCTATACTTGGAGAATTGTTGAAGAACAAAGAAAGGAAAAGAAGGATCAAGGAAGGAAATACAGATCAAAAAGAAAAGAAGGAGACATAAAAGAAGGTATGTTTTAAGGTCTAACAATATGGGAATAAGTCTAAAGAAGCCATAGGTTTGGCCATGGGGTGGCTGAACCCATGGGTTCCATAATTGGTTAGAATGGATGGCCAAATTGTTATAGGTCCATGGAGTTAGAAATCCATACAAGGAATGGTTATGGGTTGAAACAAACAATCAAAGGGTGGAATTCAAAACCATGTTATAATGATACAAAGATTAAATGAATTATGGAAATGATCCTAGCCTTGGCCAGTGGGTAGAATAAGTTCAACAAATAAGAGGGATGGAAGATGAAATCCATGTTTAAAAATGATAAGGGTTGATTTCATGGAGAAGGGCTTTACAAAATAAGCAAGCAAAAAGAACCGACAAAGAGTCAGTTGACTGAATCTCAGGATTCAGTCAACTGAAAGGGTACTGGCCGAGCAAACAAAGGTAATTTGGGAGTTTCAATCGACTAAATCTAATGATTTAGATCGACTGAAAGTGGGTTGGCTGAGCACATAAGGGATGTCTACGTGTTTCAGCCGACTGAATCCTATGATTCAGCCGACTGAAAGTGCACTGGCTAAGCACAGATGGGGTCTACTATTATTTCAGCCGACTGAATCTTTGATTCAATTGACTGAACGAATACGTACCAAACAAGTAAGTGGTATGGTGTGTTTCAGCCGACTGAATCTCATGATTCAGTCGATTGAAGGTATTACTTATCAAACATGTAAACGGTTTATTGATAATTCAGCCGACTGAATCTTTGATTCAGTCAACTGAATGTATACTGGCCGAACACACAAATGATCTGATCCAAAGTCAACCGATTGAATCAGTGATTCAGTCAACTGAATGTGTACTGACCGAGAACACATAGGATTTGACCCAAAGTCAGCCGATTGAAAGTCTACGGGTCAAGTTTATACAGTACATAGTTGTGTTTTTTAGGTGACTGAATCTATGATTCAGTCGACTGAAATTTTGCAAGTAATACAGAGAATAGTAATTGGCTATGATTCAATATATTGAATCCCTGATTCAATCGACTGAATTAGAATGTTTTATTTTTAAATTATTTTCCAGATGTAAGGGATGATGAAATTAAAATGGAAAATCAAATTAATATATGTGATTGAATTTGATAAGGTAAAGAGATTCGCAAAAGGATCGTGATTCGTTTTACTCGATCGTAAGCATTATCCTCACAATACTGCAAGGATAGTGTACTAGACATTGGTATGATTCCTACCTTATTGAGACATTATGGATTATATATGACACTGGTTTTTATTCCAAATATGATGTTTACTTTGGTTAAACAAATGGTATATGTTTAGGAGTTGATTTTCAATGATATTATCTAATTTGATATGAAATGACATTCTTTCATTCATTACCTCATGCATGGCATGGGAGGGAATACATGTGACCAGCAAGCCAAATTATGAGCGGTTCGGACATGACTTGGGCTTGAGACTAGCTCGTATGAAGCTATGTGAACTATTGATATTTTGGCCTTGTCCGGTTTGCTAGAAATGGGTACGGCGTAATTTAGGCCAAAGAGCTCCTGGGTAGATAGTCCCGAAGCCCTGAGCAGAGGGAGGAGCCTACACTCCACCGATAATCTCGATTAATAATATGTAGGGAGGTATACAGAGACCTGGTGGTGCCGTCACAAAACACTACGGACGTAATTGGCCATGGGAACACCTTGATATGGCGATTTATCAAGGAAACTATTTATATATGATGTGATTGGATATGGAGATTGGGTGAGCGATCATCTGGCATTGACACCCATGACATGACACATAAGTAAACATGATTATGATATGGACATCATGCATTGTTTTTACTACTTATGAGATGTTTTATAATTATGATATGATGTATCTATCTTGATTTTATATTACTCCTATGTGTACCATAACCCTACTTGGGTTACCTACTTGGCATGTTGACTGATGCCCTATTTCTACCCTATAGATGATGGAACAGGGAATGACAAGGAAACGAACATGAGACATGAAGGGAGCCAAGCGTAGGAGCTTGGAATGAATGAAGTTTAATTTATTTAGTTTTGATGTTTATGATGTATTGGGAGGACTGAACTTTTGGACTGTAATAATTGAGACTTATTTGTTATGATTTGATAATTTTAATGTTTTAATTTGAAGTTATATGGTGATTGGTTTTCCTTGCTTCATGATGACATGAATATGGATAACATTTTATTCATATATTGTATTCCGTAAGTATTCAGAAAAATGTGTGAAATGTTTAAGTGGACTTAGTCCATGCACACATAAAGGTGGCAAGTTAAGGTTCGGGTTTTGGAAACTCGGACTTAACTCGCTTCATGGCGTCCCGCTCTCTCTCACTCATTTTTTTTTTAAACAAAATATACTCTAATTTGTGGCGAGTAGAAAAGGGCGGGGCGTTACACATAGGGACTTGGCCAAACCGAGGTACTAGCTATCTCCCTCTTTGTTAATTTCATGAAAAAACCTAGAAGCTAATCCAATTACAATCCCACCCTTATTACAACACAATTGAATACAAAAATATTACATTGATTAAATGTACATATTCAAATGGAAAACAAGGCTATGGTGTTCGTATATTCTTGTTTAGCTTGCTTCATATCATTTTCCTGTTCAAGTACATAAGCAAGCAACACTAGAAAATCATTAGAAGGGTTTGTCCCAAAACATAAATATTCATTTATGGACTAAACAAGATATGTATTCAAGCTTTCCCCCATACTTCTTGATTTCCTATTGACCCACATTACCCATAGCTTCTCCAAGCTATCAGTGTTGAGAAGATTTCTCCCCCAATCTTCTTCAGTTTGATCTCCCGAAGTCCAAGCACATACATTTTCCCTATGTCTATTGGCTTTGATGTCTTTTAGCATCTTTCAGCTTCTACTAATTTCTCCCCCCATTTTGTCATTTAATTGACAAATATTATTAGGTTGACATAAAGATTTAAGCACTCTCCCATGTTTTTTGCATTTAATGCTTAATGAGTTTTTCTTCCAACTCATTTTATTCTTCCCTGCACTCCAATGCATATCTCATGCATAACTGTTTTTCTCCTTCCTTCCCGTGGGGTCAAGCCATTTTTCCAGCTTTCCTTTGTGGATTTTTTCTTGACCCAGCTCTAAGTTATAATCTATAGCTTTCTCGACCCAGCTCCCCCATAACCTTAGCTGCGTCTAAGTTTATTCAAGCTTGTGTCAATATTCCCCCTCACACTGTCATGACCAGTGACAGGTGCTACTCGGAACATATTTTGTGCTCCCCCATTTTCCCAAGTGTGTGCAATTTCACAGTGTGATCCTTATCTCCCTAACAACTTACATGTTAGTCTATTTTACAAAATCCATATAAGCAATAGACAAGGGAAATATCATATTTGCACATACAATAAATTGAACCATATCATTTCATTGATGGAAATCAATACATATAGTTAAGAGGGGGCAACATGGATGCTTAGTTTTAATATTAAAGCTATAGTTCTTCAAAATACAACCTATGAAAAACTATCAAAAACAGAGCCACCGGAGAGGGAGATGCTGGAGGGGAAGGATCGATACGTCAAGAGAGTGACGATTGATCGTCGTAATGTAGAGACTACTTTGTGGTTATCTTGGATGATTTTTTAGACAAGGTCATCAAGCCCATCCAGACGTGTCTCAATCTGTGAGACACGTTCTTCGATTTTGCAGATAAATTGAATTAGGGGTTGTGGCTCAGGGGTATCTTCACTTTCGACATTCACTTCTTCTTCTTCATCAGATCCTTCTTGGAAGGAGACTACATCTTCTTCGGTTCTCAGGTTTTGTCTAGATTAAGACCTGAGAGAATACCGACGATTGGATCCAGCATCTGTGGCAGGGGTTTTTCTGCAAGGGGTACTCTTCAGAGCAAAGTCGGTTGCACTAGATTCGGGAACATCCTGTGCGAACCTAGGTGATCTCCTAAGGAAATGGGAGCTGGACTCAGGAATTTTTCCGGTGGTTGAAGACTGAGATTTATTTGTCTCCTTTTTCGACATGGTTGCTAGGGAAGAGCTGACCAAGATTTTTCCGAACACTAAATCTCACAAACACAGTGACACCCTTGCTTCTGGAAGTGAGAGAAGCAAAAACCCTATGGTTTTCCAACGAGATTTCGCTCTGTGAGGTCCTAACGGCTAGTTTAGGGCACAGTAGGGGAGGAGGAAATCTCCAGAGCTCGGCGGAGGGGAAACGACGATTTTGAAATGTTCTGTCTTTTTCACAGAAAGAGACCTTTTGACTTTACTCTTTTTGATACACCAACCGGTCGTGGCCAACTAATTGTTTGTACCGACATGTCGATATGTTTCGACATGCCTCCCTTTTCGATTCCCCCCCACCCACCCACACTTCAGACAGTGTTCTGAATTCCAACAGTGTTGACTTGTCTATCCATCTGACTAGTCTATCCTTCGACCTGGGTTTTAAAATGAAGAAAGACTGGGTATGTGTGTGTGTGTGTGTGTGCTTGTGATGTTCATAGTTTATCGAGCTTTTCCAATATAACTTTTAATGCCAGTGATGATACTTACATTCACACTGCATCTGTGCCATTTGAATATTCAATTCACCCTACTGAAGATAGGCACAGAACATGGATTACAGATCTCTTTTCTGGATCCAAGTCAATCCAAGATTCTTGGACACATTTAATTCACCAATTAAAGTATATTGCCCAAGTGTGTGATGTCATGAGATGCGGCATTTTCATGTTTCAGCAAGGCAAGGTATATATGAACATAATTCATTCCACATAATGTATAAATTAATGTATATTGGAATGAAACTCTAAACATACTAATCATACATTCATTTCCTGATTTTGGTACATTGATTAAGCATACAGAAATGAAATATGCCCTACACACACAACTCTTATGCCTATGATCATGTTATTAGTCAAAACATGATAACTACTTTTACCACTCTTTCAAAAGAGCTCCAATTCCTTGAAATGAGCAGGTACTTAAATGGATTCAGATACACACATTTGATCATATTGATCAATACTTTTGGTAGGTTAAACCAACGATAACCCATTTAAGGGCATAGAGCATGTTTCAGTCCACATGAGATTCACAAGTTTAGGACCTTAGAATGAAACGAAACTGTGTATGTGTACCATATCAGCTGTAAACACATACACATCCTACCCATGTATGCCGATGCTTTGCCTCATAGCCGTCGTTTAGCCATCACAGTCCAGGGTGTCAAAGAAACTGGTTTACCAAAGGTTTCCTAGTTTATGGTTCTCTCATTTTCACTTTCAAACTCAATCCACAAATTGGTTGTTTATGAGTTTTCATCCTTCCTCTCTCTCTCTCACAACTCAATTTATCTAATTGGTTGTATTTGATTCCCCTAGTTTAAGTAAGAGAGAGAGAGAGTGATCCTTCTATTGGCCCTTGTTTAAGCTCACTGGTGAAGATGAGGGTCCAACTGATCCTTCCGAAGGATACCTACTGGTTCCATAAAGATTTGTTTATGTAGCGAAGGCAACAGGTTGTAGTAACGATAATGTACCGACAGGTCGGTTGCACCGAGGGGTCGGTGACTTGAAATGTTACTATTACAATCCCGAATCTTGTGCATTAAGTGCACTCCCAACGGTAATATTCTTTCCTGGTCGACATGTCGTTGTCTCCGATGGGTCAACACTTATGGTACCGAGAGGTCGGTCCATACGAGAGGCTCGTTCTAGTGTAAAACATGCTTGGTAGTTGTTTCATATATAGAAACATGTTACCCAAAACGACATGTCGCCCTTTACTGAGGAGTCGGTCCTGGTACTCTTGATTGGTCCTTGATTGCCGATATGTCTGTTTCTTCGAGAGTCCACATGAGTTCAAAGTTTCAGAACTCAAGATCTTGATCAAGGAGTCGTTGACCACGAGGGGTCATTCCAGCCTTTCACTGAGGGGTCAATGCATACGAGACTCTCAATCAGAGGCATACCCAGAATGACAATTCTATGTTTCAGGACCTATATCACTCTGGCCAACTAATCCTTGACCACGATGGGACGATACTGTCTCTACCGAGGGGTCAGTAAGAACGATTGGTCGAGCTGATAGTGAAACCAAATACATATTTCCAAGTTGGGTTGCAATTCACTGTCAGACTTCCTCACTAGGCTTCATATGATTTAACCATTTGTTTCTCTAAGCCTAGGAATAGTCCTTTCTAAGGGGTGGGTACCACCTAAAGTCATCTTGGCCATAATACCTGTTTGTGATTGCCATAACGATGAGCTCAATCCAGTGGAGCATGATCTTTACTCTTGATCATCTTGAGTCTTCAAGCTTCCAGCAAGGACTTCTTTCCGAGTCATGGAATTGACAAACATAGAGACTTGGCCAAGCCGAGGCACTAACAATCTCCCCCTTTTTCAATTTCATGACAAAACCTAGAAGCTAACCCAATTACAATCCCACCCTTATTACAACACATTTAAGTACAAAAATATTATATTGATTACATGTACATATTCAAATGGAAAACAAGACTATGGTCTTCGCATATTCTTGATCAGCTTGCTTCATATCATTTTCCTATTCAAGTATATAAGATAGAAACACTAGAACAAATACCCTCTATCGAGAATTGATGACTTGTTCGATCAACTAAGAGGGTCTAGTCACTACTCAAAGATTGACCTCATGTCAGGTTATCATCAGATCAGGGTCAAGGAAGAGGACATAGAAAAGACAACATTTTGAACTGGATATCGAATATATGAGTATGTGGTGATGGCCTTCGGATTGATGAATGCGACTACAGACTTTATGGATTTAATAAATCGGATCTTCCGTCACTACTTGAACAAGCTTGTGATTGTGTTCATAGATGACCTTCTCATCTACTGTAGTAGTGAAGAAGAATATGCCGAGCACGTACGGATTGCCTTGGATACCTTGAGGAACAACAAATTGCTTGCTAAGGTATGTAAATGTGAATTTTGGTTGTCTAAGGTCAACTTCTTGGGACAGATAGTGACGACAGAAGGGATAGCAGTGGCCCCGGAAAAGGTAGCTACAATGAAATATTGGAAAACCCTCAGAATGTCACTGAAGTCAGAAGTTTCCTAGGGTTAGCGGGGTACTATCGCAAAATCATCATGGACTTCTCCAAAATTGCAGCCCCACTTACCCGGTTTACTCAGAAAGGAGTCAAGTTTGAATGGACCGACGAGTGTAACAGAAGGTTCAAGGAACTTGTAATAGCCCGGATTTTCAATGCAATTATTAGATTGGTTATTATCTATTTTAATTGTTATAAATTAAGAATTATAGATGGAATGGATATTAGATGGATAAGAATTGGGGCAATGGCCCAACTATGATGCAACGGATCATGGATGGAGTTGATTTTAATTAATTGGGTAAATGTAGTTAATTGGGTCAAATACCCAATTGGGACCCAATGTGTCGAGAAGAATTGATTTAATCGGGTCATGTACCCAATTAGGACCTAAGACATGGGATCCCCCTCATCAAGTGAGGTGGCAAGTGTAGGAGGTGATATGGAAGTGGCATAGCCAAGTGGGACCCAAGTCCACCTCATCAAGTGAGGTGGCGAATGGTCTAATGTAGCTTGTGGGGTCGGCTACCATGGTTGACTTGGTCAACCATGGGTGAGTTCATGGGTGAATTCAAGAGGGTCAAGTGAAGTGAGTTGAGTTAAATTATTTAATTAAAATCACCTAAGTTAAATGGAAATGAATTTAAGTGCTTGAGTTAGGGGAATGAGTTTCATTTAAATGAAGTGAGTTGACTGGGTGGTGAGTCACATGGAAGATGAAAGGACTTAAGTGAGTCAAAGGGGAGGTGGAGGATGGAAACCCTAGACACAAAACCGTTGGGTAGAGGGAGAGTGCCATGTGCAAGCCATGTGCCCTCTTGGTTAGCCAAGGGACACATAGGAAAGACCACACCTTGATGAAGGTGGTTGGGGAGATTAGGGTTAGTAACAAAGGCTCACACCAAAACCCTAGGGCTAACTCTCCTTGAGACAAGTTTCATCTCATTCACTCTCTCCCTCTCTCCACACCCTCTTTGGCTGATCCACCCTTGGGAGAAAAATATAGAAAATTCCCATCTCATTCTTCCTTTCCCTCTCTCTCAAATCTTCAAACCCTAGGCCGAACTCTCCCTTAGGGTTTCACCTCAAACCCTCTCCCTCTCAAGCAACCTCTTTGGCCGAATACATCAAGAAGGCTCTCAATCTCTCTTCCTCTCATTTTGGCACTAAACTTGGAGAAACCGAAGAACGGAGGAGGAAGAAGAAAGGACTAAGGAAGGAGAAGAACGGAGGAGTAAGACGGAACGAAAGAAAACTGAAGGAGATGCGAAAAAGGTAAGGTTTATGTTTCATGTTACTAAAAATAGAAGAAACCAAGGAAACCATGGTTTCCGCTATGGAATGGCCGAAACTATGGGGTTCCATTTCGGGTTGAAAAATTCGGCCCAATGGTTATAGACCATGGATTTAAAATCCATTCAAGGAATATCAATGAAATGGACATAAAGTAAAGTATTGTTCAAAAATCCGAAATGTGGTTTGTTTTGAGATTGCAAAATGGACAAAAACCCTAACCTTATTGATGACTAAGATGGGTTGAACCAATGAAGTAATGATGATGAAGATTAGGGTTACATATATGACTAATGGATGATGTTAAGAACTATGGGTATACATGATCGATGAATGATCCTATGTATGTTAAACATAAGGGGTAAATTTCATAAAAAGAATGATCAAGAACAAGGGTCGGTCTCTTGCATGGCCGAACCCTATTTTGATGTATAAGGACCACATGAGGACTCAAAAAGAGATTGGATGAGGTTCGGCCATGTTGTATGGCCGAACCCCATCAAATGAGCTAAACATGTGTATGTAATTGTTAAGAGAAAAATGATGAACCATGGGTTCGGCCACGTTGTATGGCCGAACCCCATCGAGGAAGTTTTATGAATCTAGGCATATTTATGATTAACTATGGATTACCTAGTTAAGGAATAAGAGGAAAATGAATGATGGTTAAAATGGAAAGAGGATGAAAATGGATGGACCATGGGTTCGGCCACGTTGTATGGCCAAACCCCATGGAGGGAATTTTATGGATCTCTATCTATTAAGTTAAGAACTAAGATGACAAAATTGAAGCACCATGGGTTCGGCTATGTTGTATGGCCGAACCCCATGGATGGCTTTTGTGGATCTAGGGATAATTGGATTAATAAATCAAAGAAAGAATGATGTGGGACCCGCATTGTTTAAAATAACAAGGACTAAAAGAGGGGTCAAAACCAAAAGAGTGAGGTTCAACCATGTTGTATGGCCGAACCCCACTAATGAGTTTTTGTAGACTTAAACATGTTTCAGCCCTAATGTATGGCCGAAACCCCTTGGGGGTCTTAACTAGCTTAAGGACCATGAGCATAAATAGAAAAGAATATGGAATGGTGTAGGGGTTGATGGAAATCAAATGGGTCATCGATTTGATTTATTTGTTAAATGTAATAAGGTAAACGGGATTTCACAAACGGGCATACAATAGGCTTGACGGGATCGGTGATCATTTTTTGGACGAAAATGCAAGGACAAGATATTCGGACGTTGGTAGGATTCCTACTTTTTTGATACACTGGATTTATGTATATGGATGGTTTTTATTCCTATGTGTTATGATTTATTTTTGGTATCAATATGCTATGTTTAAAGGAATGGAATTTCAATACTATATGTGCAATATGAAATGGCATGATGCACTCATATCTCATGCATGGCATGGGAGGGAACTTATGAGGGGAGTCCACGCTCCATTCGGATATCCGATAAACAAACGTGGAGAGGGATCCGCACTGATTCCATATATGATGTTTGAAATGAAAAGTGTAACACCCCGGATTTTCAAGTTATTATTATATATGAAAATTAACCATTTAATTTGTGAATTATTAGATATGGACCTTAGATGGGTAAAGTGTTGGGTCATTGCCCAATTATGACCCAACGGATCGTGGAAATGGTTTCAATGGAATTAAATGGGGCTTAATTAAAATGGTAATGCAATATCTATAAATAAGGGATCTAGATTAAGTGGTATGCGCATGAGGTGTATGAGGATGACACACACACGCATAGAGAAAATCAAGGAGTTTAGTCACACAAGGTTGTCCAAAAATGGGTTACACGCTTAGATGATTTGGATTAGGCAATGACATCCAATTGCCTAATCCAAATAAAGAAGATGTCTAAAAGATTGGATATAGATTGCATGGCCGTGTATGAAGATATGCATATCCATGAGATATGCGCATACAAGATGAGATATGTTAGAGTATCTTTTTAAAAGGGCTCTTTTCCTTGATTAAGAGTGAAACTAGGGGATTGCTAATTAAAGATAGATTGCCTTGGCCGTGTGCGTGGGATTTTCAAATCCATGTTGATGCGCCAAAAGGAGTTCCTTTCCTTGTTAAAAAACGGCACTAAGGCAATGGCTAAATGAAGGGGCGCTCAGCACCTTCTAAGATGGAATCGAGTGGAAGCTTTATTGAAGGGATTTTGGCATCTTCTAATTATAGATAGGACTGATTGGAACGTTGATAAAAGAGAGGCAATAAGGGGCGCAAGGTACCTTCTAAATATATGACCGAGTAGAAGGTTTTATAAAAGAAAGGAAGCATAAGAAGGGGCGCACGGCATACATAATTAAGGGAGGCTTTTGACGCTGGTGTGCTCTGGTAATAAGATCAATCTCGGTTAAAGATCAAGAAGAAGAAGGAAAAGGCTAATGGAAGAAAAAGATCGGAAGAACAAATCGGAGCGAAGGAAAACCGGAGGAGTCACGGAACCGGTAAGTAATTTCGATAATTTTGTTTAAAGAAAAGAACCATAGGGTTCGGCCATGGTGTATGGCCGAACCCTCTGGAAGAAAATTGGGAGATGAATATAGTATTGTAATGGAAGGATGAACCATAGGGTTCGGCCATACATGGAAAGAAATTGGTTATGTTTAATAAATTTTTGAGGGATGAAAACCATGCAATGTTATTAAAGATGTTAAGGGTTTTAATGGATGTTTTTGGTGAAGATCCTTAGATCATGGGTTCGGCCATGGAGTATGGCCGAACCCCATAAATAATTATGGAATTATGTTCATGCAATTAGATCATGAAAACCATGGAGGGTTATGATGTTTTGATTGCATTTAAAAGAGAAGATTATGAACCTTAGGGTTCGGCCATGGTGTATGGCCGAACCCCATGGAAGATGGATAATAATTTAGAAAGTGATGTGAACGGTTGGATTGTCTCTATGAGTGAGGTTCGGCCATGGTGTATGGCCGAACCCCACCAGGGTTTATATCATGGATTCAAAAATGGTAATTGATTAAATGGAGAAATTGGAAAGTTAGATATCATAGAGTTCGGCCATGGTGTATGGCCGAACGCCATGAAACAATTTTTATGTCACGGTTAATGGATCGTTTATGGAGCAATATTATGGATTGGTTATGGATATGTATAATGGCAATGATGTAAATAAGTGTGAAAATGATAGACCATGGGTTCGGCCATGGTGTGTGGCCGAACCCCATGGGGAATGATTTATGGTTCTAATGTATGAAGGGTTCGATTAATGGAATGATAACCATGGATGGCAATATGGTAATCAAGTAGAAATAATGGACCATGGGTTCGGCCATGGTGTATGGCCGAACCCCATGAAGAATATTTTGTGGACCTATGTTTTTGGACCCTAAACGTAAGTTGATGGAGGTAATGGCAATATTGTAATACAGGCTGAAAATGAAAGATCATGGGTTCGGCCATGGTGTATGGCCGAACCCATGAACCTTGTTAGTGGGTTATTTATTAGCCTTAGCATAGTTTAAATGAATAAAATGGACAGCCATAGATTAAACAATGGCATGGATGTAATAAAGGGTGAAAGTGATGGATCATAGATTCGGCCATGGTGTATGGCCGAACCCCATGAGGAATGTTTTATGGACTTAGACATTATTGTAAATCAAATGGGACATGGTTTTAATTGATTGATATATTATAAGGTAACGGGACCTCACAAGGTGTGTATGATTGTGAGCGGTTACTGGACGAAAGCGCAAGGACACGTTAGTGGTCTTTGGTAGGATTCCATCCTCTTTGAAACCATGGGTTTATGTACAATATTTTTATCTTATTTTGATGAATTCATGTTGTAAAGGATATGTTTTAAATGTGAGTTTTAAATGCTATGTTACAATATAAAATGGTATGTGTTTCATTAGCATCTCATGCATCATGAGGTGAAGGATATGTAACCGGGGCCACACTCCGTCGAGGCGTCCGAAAAACCTATGTGGGATACCTTGATTGTCTTTATGAGCGAGGTTCGGCCATGGTGTATGAGCGAGGTTCGGCCGAACCCCACCAGGGTTTATTTTATGGATTCAAAAATGGTAATTGATTAAATGGAGAAATTGGAAAGTTGGAAATCATAGGGTTCGGCCATGGCGTATGGCTGAACCCCATGAAACAATTTTAATGGGTGATATGAGGTTTTTATGTCACGATTAATGGATCGTTTATGGAGCAATATTATGGATTGGTTATGGATATGTATAATGGCAATGATGTAAATAAGTGTGAAAATGATAGACCATGGGCCATGGTGTGTGGCCGAACCCTATGGGGAATGATTTAAGGTTCTATTATATTTCCGCTAGTTATGATTTTAATCCGCATGTTTATATTGTTATGTGTGAACCATTTTCGTGGACTTAGTCCATGCACACATAGGGTTGGCTAGTTAAGGGTCGGATTTTAGAAGTTCGGACTTAGCTCGTGTCATGACGTCCCGCTCTCTATCACTCTTTGTTTATAAAAAAAAGATAGACTCTGATTTGCAGGAAGCGTAGAGTGAAAAAGGGCGGGGCGTTACAGTTGGTATCAGAGCGAACCAGAATGATTGAATCTTTCGGAGTAAATTAATCTGGCCCCCGTGCATTAATTTACTTCGTTAGACTCAGACGGAACATTCAATCTGAGAACAACAATGGATGATAGCAAAAGAAGTACAGTCAAATTGGATTTATCAAACATAGTAAAATAGGATATATTTCCCCCGAAAAACAAAGAAAAATCAAGAGTGCTTATTTGGAAATTTCCCCAAAAGTAGGAAAAATACAAACTTTAAGATGAAAACTAAGTCATGATATTTTTCAATGGCTTAGGGAAAAATACCTCCAAAGATAAATACCCGACAAAACCAGAAAGGGAAGGAAAAAGAGGTACAAACCTCTCAACATGAAGAGGAGGTAGAAAAATCTCAACATGAAGAGGAGGAATGACACTCTCGACATGAAGAGGAAGAACAACCATCACAACATGATGAACAACCATCCCAACATGATGAACAACCATCCCACCACAAGGAGGAAGAACAAAGCAGCGTGAATATACCGGTGGTGCCTCCTGAACTACAAAACTAGGTTCAAACGGTGGTCACTTCGGTGCTTCAACAACACTTGAATGGGAATGGAACCACCAACGAGACCAATGACAGGAGCATGGTTAGGGGCTTCCAACAACAACGCCCTCCTTACTTCAGAGGGAGAGAAGGAGCTGTCGGAGCGAAAAACTGGTTGAAGAAGATTAGACAGATCCTGACTTTATTGAAGATCACGAGTCATGCTGACAAGATTTTACTGGCCATGTCACAACTGGTTGATGATGCCGGTAAATGGTGGGAGGTAATAGAGAAGCAGCGAGCACTTCTTCTGGAAGGAGAGAGGACTGCAATGACTTGGGAGCAGTTCTCAGCTACCTTCTTGGACCATTATTTCCCTGAGGAGGAAAAGGAGCGCTAAACTCAGGTTTTTCTATCTTTGGTACAAGGTACCATGACGGTGGCAGAGTACCACCAGGAGTTTCTCAGCTTGTCTTGCTATGCATTTTATATGGTAAATACAGAGTATCGAAGGGCACACAAGTTTGAACAGGGCCTTCGGCCAAGTATTAGGGCCAAAGTAACCATATACAAGGCAGCTACATTGGCAGAGGTGGTCAACAGGGCCACTATAGCAGAGCAAGAGATGGCTGAGTTAGTGCGTTTTGACAATCGTCGAGCTCAGAGTGGGAGGGGTACATTTCAGCCCAACAAGAAGTTCCGACCGAACTTTAGCAGACCCTCACCATCCACTGGGTCAACAGGGGGCTTTCGTCCCAATCATCCTTTCCCATCTGTATCAGTCACTCAGGCTCCCAGAGGGGTGAACAACTACTTCCATTGTGATCAGCCGGGCCATTTTAAGTGGGAATGCCCACAACTCAACAAACCCTCTTATTCCAGAGGTTCATCTCGTCCACCAGTTAGGCCAGCTAATTCACGAGGAGGCAGAACATTTAATCATGCGGGACGGACGCCTACAGGATCTGGACGGTTATTCACCTTAGCTCCTCCAGCAGCAGTGGATCACTCTGTGATTCAAGGTACGGCTGTAGTTAGTAGTTCCAACGCTTTTGCTTTATTTGATTCGGGAGCATCCCACTCTTTCATATCTGCTGCATTCATGACTGTAACTGGAACTTTAGTACAAAAACTGTCCACATCACTCACCATTGCATCCCCTGTCGGAGACACGTCATTGGGGCTTATATGCACAACAGTGAATACTGAACTTGCTGGACTCAGATTTGAGTTCAATTATTTGGTACTCGATATGGAAGAGTACGATATTATCTTCGGCATGGACTGGTTGGCTAGTTTTCAGGCCAACATTGATTGTTATTGCCGCAAGGTGACATTTTGGTCAACCGAAGGAAAACAACATGTAGTGCGTACTGACAAACAAAGCAGACTGCATGAAGGGTTGATTCATCTTGTATTGAACAGTATCAGAATCAACAAGGCACCGGTGGCTGAACTTCCGGCAATAGTAAAGGACTATGCGGACGTATTTCCAATAGAACACCCTACCTGGCCTGCCCATGAGGGAGATTAATTTTTGAAATCAAGCTGTACCCTGGCACTGCACTAGTGTCATTACCACACTACCGGATGGCACCAGAAAAGATGTCCAAGCTAAAGAAGCAGATTGATGAGCTGCTTAGACTGGGTTGCATTCGGAACAGTACATCGGCTTGGGGAACTCCGGTTTTATTTGTGAAGAAGAAGGATGGTTCACTCCGTATGTGTGTGGATTACTGAAAACTGAACTAGCTGACAGTCAGAAACAAGTACCCTCTACCCAGGATCGATGATTTATTTGATCAACTTAGAGGTTCCAGTCATTTCTCTAAGATTGACCTGATGTCCGGATACCATCAAATCCGGGTTAGGGTGGAGGACATAGAAAAGACAGCCTTCAAAACGCGATATGGACTATATGAGTTTGTAGTCATGCCGTTTGGACTCACCAATGCACCGGCTGTGCTCATGGATCTAATGAACAGGATCTTCCGTCCTTACTTGAACAAATTTGTCATTGTATTTATTGATGACATTTCGATTTATTCCAAAACTCAGGAAGAACATGCTGAGCACCTGAGGATAGTTATGGACATTTTGAGGAAGAACAAGCTATATGCCAAAGCCAGCAAGTGTGAATTCTGGCTACCCAAGGTTAACTTCTTGGGACATGTCATATCAGCAGAAGGTATAGCCGTGGACCCGGCTAAAGTGGCGGCAGTGGGAGAATGGAAAGCGCCAAAGAATGTAACCGAGATCTGTAGCTTCTTGGGATTGGCTGGTTACTACAGGAAGTTTATCATGGATTTCTCCAAAATATCAACTCCATTTATTCGGCTCACTCAGAAAGGAGTCAAATTTGAGTGGTCAGACATGTGCAACCGGAGATTTGAAGAGCTGAAGAATAGATTTACAATTGCACCTATCTTAATTTTGTCGGAAAGAGGCAAGGGATATGAGGTACAATGCTACGCTTTAGGAGAGGGACATGGGTGCGTCCTCAGTCAAACTCATCATGTGGTGGCTTATAGTTCAAGACAATTGAAAATACATGAACGCCTTTATCCTACGCACGATCTTGAACTAGCTGCAGTGGTCTTCGCTCTCAAAAGTTGGAGACATTATCTATATGGCGAGAAATTTGAAGTGTTTTCAGATCATAAGAGCTTGAAGTACTTGTTTGATCAGAAAGAGCTCAACCTGAGGCAGCGCAGATGGATGGAATATCTGCAGGATTATGCGTTCGCACTTCGTTATCACCCTGGCAAGGCGAACAAGGTGGCAGATGCCCTCAGCCGCATATCACATGCATCAGTTGCATGTTTGATCAGGACAGAATGGGAAATGCTGAATACCATACGAGAGTTCAATTTATATATCAATAACCATGGAAGTATGTACAATTTGATCATACGGTCCAACATGGTTACCAAGATTGAACAGGAACAGCGGATAGACCCGGAAGTGGAGGAGGTATGGGCCAAGATGTCTACTGGTAAAGTCATACCGGAATGGGAGTTACAACCTGGATAGAGTCTTGTATTCCGAGGAAGGATATATGTGCCTAAGAGCTGTAGAAAAGAGTTACTGATTGAGGCACATCAGACAAAACTTTCAATTCATTCGGGTAGCACCAAAATGTATCACGACCTGAAGAGACATTACTGGTGGCACGGACTCAAGAGAAATGTGGCAGAATTTGTGGTGCATTGCTTAACGTGTCAACAGGTTTAGACGGAACATCAGAAGCCACCAGGGTTACTCAAACCCTTAACAGTGCCGGAATGGAAATGGGAGCACATCTCCATGGATTTTGTGACAGGGTTGCCAAGGTCTTCAAAGGGCAACGATGCAATATGGGTCGTGGTAGACCGATTGACCAAGTCTGCACATTTCATTCCCATTAAGATGACAGACTCATCTGAGACTTTGGGTTGGCGGTATATCAAGGATATCATCAGATTGCATGGTATTCCTTGGACTATTATTTCCGACAGAGATGGTCGATTCACTGGCAGAGTATGGCAGAGCATGCAGTCGGCCATGGGAATAGACCTGCTGACTAGCACAGCATTCCATCCACAGACTGATGGGCAGTCTGAGAGGACAATACAAACATTGGAGGATATACTGAGAGCATGCATGTTAGATTTCAAAGGTGGATGGGAGGATCACTTACCGTTGGTAGAATTCTCAACAGTTACCAGGCAAGCCTCCAGATGGCTCCATTTGAGGCATTATATGGTAGACCATGTAGATCACCTGTGTGCTGGACAGAGGCCAGGTAAACCGCACTGATTGGACCTGAGTTGGTTGCAGAGATGACAGCGTAGATACAGGTGATACGACAGCATCTATTGACTGCGCTAAAGTGGTCAGAAGAGCTATGCTGACAAGAGGAAGAGGTTCCTTGAATTTGAAGTGGGGGACATGGTGTTCTTGAAAGTCTCGCCACGAAAGGGACACATGAGATTTGGAAAGAAGGGGAAACTATCGCCAAGATATGTGGGACCGTTTTCAATCATAAAAAGGATGGGGGATGTGGCTTATCAATTGGCACTCCCTTCACAGTTGGCATCTTTACACGATGTGTTCCATATATCGATGTTGAGGAAGTACAATCCTGATCCCTCTCATGTGCTAAACATACAAGACATAGAGGTCCAAAGCGATGTAACATATGTCAAAAGACCTGTCCGAGTGGTGGACACAGAACAAAGGGTATTACGGAACCGAGCGATCCAGCTTGTCAAGGTGGTATGGGATCGACATGGCATTGAGGAAACCAGTTGGGAACTCGAGTCGGAAATGATAACAGCTCATCCGGAACTATTTATGTAAATGTTTGAAACCCTATTTCACTCGATTTTCGGGACGAAAAATTTAAAAAGAGGGTTGTATTGTAACACCCCGGATTTTCAAGTTATTATTATATATGAAACTTAATCATTTAATTTGTAAATTATTAGATATGGACCTTAGATGGGTAACGTGTTGGGTCATTATCCAATTAAGACCCAACGGATTGTGGAAATGGTTTCAATGGAATTAAATGGGGCTTAATTAAAATGGTAATTCAATATCTATAAATAAGGGATCTAGATTAAGTGGTATGCGCATGAGGTGTATGAGGATGACACACACACGCATAGAGAAAATCAAGGAGTTTAGTCGCACAAAGTTTGTCCAAAAATGGGTTACACGCTTAGATGATTTTGTAACTCTCGCCCCTTTTCACCGAAATCAGAGTCTATTTTTTTTTTAAAATGCAGAGTGACAAAGGGCGCGGACGTCACGACACGAGTTAAGTCCGAGCTTCTAAAGTCCGGCCCTTAACTGGCCAACCCTACGTGCGCGTGGAACGAAGTCCACGAGAACGGTTCACACGTAGGCGTAAGCTCGCGGAATATAACTTAATGTGGAACATTATAATAGAGACTATCCTACCAGTTTTAGATAGCAAGGAAGTATGGTGCTTAAATTACTAAAATACCCCTAAATTCATAATTATTTCTCAAATTGATAATGTCCAAAGTAAAGATCAAATCATAGTAAGAAATCTACGTTATTACATTCTGACGAGTTAAGCTATTCGAATTACATTTCCAAAATAAATTAAATAAACTAAGTAGTCCGTCTTCCCAAAATCCTAAGCTTGGCCTCCGTCTTGTCCTTCGTGTCCGTCATCTTCTGCGTCATCAGCTAGGGTAGAAGTAGGGCGTTAGACAATGCACCCAGTAGGACTCCGAGTAGGGATAACACATGGATTAGTGATAACAAACACATAGGTATAATATAATGGAAACCATAAAAAGAATGCCATGCCATGGGTGTTTTATGTCATGTGTCCCACCCATCATCCATACCATCATGATGCCATATCCCCCTTGACGGAAAAACCTCGACAAGATATAAACAATCACAAATCATCCCCCTTGACGTCAAAACCTCGTCAAGATATAAACAATCACAAATCATCCCCCTGGACGGCAAAACCTCGTCAAGATATAAACAATCACAAATCATCCCCCTGGACGACAAAACCTCGACCAGATATAAACAATCACAAATCATCCCCCTTGACGGCAAACCTCGTCAAGATATAAACAATCACAAATCATCCCCCTGGACGGCAAAACCTCGTCGAGATATAAACAATCACAAATCATCCCCCTTGACGGTAAGGCCTCGTCAAGATATAAACAATCACAAATCATTCCCCTGGACGGCAAAACCTCGTCCAGATATAAACAATCACAAGTCATCCCCCTTGAAGGCAAGGCCTCGTCAAGGTGTCCCCATGTTTGCTTCTCGGTCGCCCCGACGGAGCATGGACTCCGATTTCTTTATTTTCATCCTTCCCATGCCATATCCCTCCTATGTCATGCATGAGATATAGATGCCATATGCCATGTAATATATATGATAGCACAAACCATGACATTTAAAATCCCATCAATAAAACATATAATTTGATTATAAAAAATAGATCAAGCAAAGCATCAATATACACATCATAGCCTTAAAACCCATCTTAAAACAATCATATGCTTACCAAAATAAATCAAGGAAAAACCCATACATCACACATAATCCATGGCTTGCAAAAAGGTAGGAATCCTACCGAATACCGACTAGCGTTACTTTACGTTTCCGTCCGATAATCCGGTCACCGATACGCGCACCGCTTTCGATGTCCGATACCTTATTATACATCATCAATTAGACTCACGTTTTAATCATTAAAGTCCATTAATCATACCTTAGCGGGGTTCAGCCATACACCATGGCCGAACCTCACTAACTAGGTTTGTGGGTCCCATTTAATCCATTAATTATTTTAATTACATGAGTCTAGAAACCAGCCACCCTAGGCTTTATTTAACCATACACAAGGTCATCTTTAAAACACCTAAGTCCATGATTAATCTCCATGGGATTCTTGAATTTGGCCATTATTTACGATTTTGCCACTACTCCTCCATGGTTAGGTTCTCATTTCATTTCTCCATTCTTAGGTCCATAATTGATCCATAATCTTGGATCCATTAATGACTCACCAATCATGAGATACAACCATTAAAAATCAGCCACTATCTTAACCTAATTCCCATTAATTAAAGCATATTCATAGACCTTAATCTTAGCCTATCCATTGGTTCACAAAATGGGTCCATTGATGTCTCATTAACCATGACATAACAACACTAGAAATCAGCCATTTAATTAACATAATCTCCATTCATTTAAACACATACATAACCCCATACTTAGCCCATTAAGTGGCTCATAAAAATGGGTCATGGGTTCGGCCATACACCATGGCCGAACCCATGATGTTAATTTCCTTATTTCTCTTGGATCTTTTCCCACATTTTTGATCCACATCTTAGATCCCTTAATGCCTTACCACTTCATGTCATAAGATCTTTAAAATTAGCCCCTTTAATTAACATTAGGCTCACTTTCTTGAGTCCATCAAAACTACCAACATTCCCCATTATTTTTTCCTATTTACATATCCATTAAAATTATGAATACATTACCATAGGGTTCATCATTCATTGGTGACATTTAAGACCATAAAACATTAACCTTCATCCATAGATTCCTTCATTTAAAAACCCCTTTCAAAATTACTATCATTCTTTCATTTAAAACTTTAAAAATCATTAACCACTTAACATAGCCTCCATTCTCTAACACCATAACCATAAGTTCATGGTCCATCATTCATTCATGCCTTTTAAGGCCACAAAAATCATTCACATCTTCCATGAATTTCATCATAAAAACCCCTTTAAAAATTACCTACATTTAATCATTAAAATCTTAAAACCCTAAATCATCCTCCATGGCTTCCATTCTTTATAAACCCTAATAAATCAATTAATCACCTACCATGGTTTTGACCTTAAAAACCCCATTCCAATTTACTTAATTACTCACCATGATTCCTTCCAAAAATTCCATACATCCATTACTTAAATAATTTAATTACATAATGTCCTTAATCCATTTATTTTTCTTAACCCTAATTTACCCATTAGGGTTTTGTCCATTTTTCATCCTTCCATGGGATGGATTTGAGATCCAAGGCCCATAATGTTTTGGCCACCACTAAATCTAAGAAATGGACCCCAAATCTTAAACCCTAAAAAAATCCAATCTCTTGTTTAGAAATACGTACAATCCGTCGGCTCCTCCGACTTTCTTTGCTCCCTTCGGACTCCTTGGCCTCCTCTCTTCTTCTTCTCCTTTGTTGGCCGGCTAGGATGCTTGATCAAGATGAAAAACCTCCAAGCTTGGGTTCGGCCATCATGGGGTGTGTTTGAGAGAGGGAGAGGAGGAGATGGTGAGGAAGAAGATGCTAGGTCTTGATTTTGGAGTGGTGGCTTTTGCTTGCACTTCTCTTCTCTAAGTCTTCTTCTTCTTTTCTCCTTAGTTTTTTTCATCTTCTTTTCTTCTTGGTGTGGGACGGTGGTGGAAGTAAGAGAAGGAGAGAATGAAATGAGTTGGATGAAAAGAGAAAGAGATAAGGTTCATTTCCTTTGGTGGAGTGACCTACACTCCACCATTTAATTTTCTCAACAACCACATGGGATTTTTATTTATGCTTTATGCTTTATGCTTTATGGTGGTGGTTGGGATAAACCACCACCTAAGCCAACGTTTTTGAGCTTGGTGATAAGGTGGTTTGGTCTCCCAATTTTGACCATTTGACCACATTTTTTTTATTAGCTTAATTAATTAATTAATTAGATCATTAGGTTAATTAATTCCCATTTAACTCAATTCTATTTGCTTAAATTCCCTTCAAGCATACACCCATGGTTGACCAATTCAACCATGGTGGCCGGCCCCACCAATCCTTGGTCCACACTCCACCTCACTTGGTGAGGTGGAGGTGGGTCCTAATCTGCCATGTCACTTTGGTCAATTCATCACCAACTTAGGTGATTTAATTTTTAATTAAATCCATTCCAACTAGTTGGATCACCATTAGGGCCCATGGCCCAATTACATTCACCCTTACCCATTTACCTTAGAGCTTACATTATCTTGACCCATTGGGTCCCAAATGGGTATTGGGCCCAATTTGACCATCCCTTGGCCTAATTGACCATCATTGACCATTTAAATGATTTTAAATCCAATCCATGGTCCATTGGGCCATACTTGGGCCTTTGTCCATATTTTGATCTATTCACCATTTATTCCATAAAATTTCCAATTTCCACCATTAAAATAAATAATGTCCCCAAATATATTGATTTAAAAATTCCGGGCCATTACAGATTTGGATTAGGCAATGACATCCAATTGCCTAATCCAAATAAAGAAGATGTCTAAAAGATTGGATATAGATTGCATGGCCGTGTATGAAGATATGCATATCCATGAGATATGCGCATACAAGATGAGATATGTTAGAGTATCTTTTTAAAAGGGTTCTTTTCCTTGGTTAAGAGTGAAACTAGGGGATTGCTAATTAAAGATAGATTACCTTGGCCGTGTGTGTGGGATTTTCATATCCATGTCGATGCGCCAAAAGGAGTTCTTTTCCTTGTTAAAAAACGGCACTAAGGCAATGGCTAAGTGAAGGGGAGCTCAGCACCTTCTAAGATGGAGCCAAGTGGAAGCTTTATTGAAGGGATCTTGGCATCCTCTAATTATAGATAGGACCGATTGGAAGGTTGATAAAAGAGAGGCAACAAGGGGCGCAAGGCACCTTCTAAATATATGACCGAGTAGAAGGTTTTATAAAAGAAAGGAAGCATAAGAAGGAGCGCATAACATACATAATTAAGGGAGGGTTTTGACGCTGGTGTGCTCTGGCAATAGGATCAGTCTCGGCTAAAGATCAAGAAGAAGAAGGAAAAGGCTAAGGAAGAAAAGGATCAGAAGAACAAATCGGAGCGAAGGGAAACCGAAGGAGTCACTGAACCGGTAAGTAATTTCGATAATTTTGTTTAAAGAAAAGAACCATAGGGTTCAGCCATGGTGTTTGGTCGAACCCCATGGAAGAAAATTGGGAGATGAATATAGTATTGTAATGGAAGGATGAACCATAGGGTTCAACCATATGTATGGCCGAACCCCATGGAAAGAAATTGGTTATGTTTAATAAATTTTTGAGGGATGAAAACCATGCAATGTTATTAAGATGTTAAAGGGTTTTAATGGATGTTTTTGGTGAAGATCCTTAGACCATGGGTTCAGCCATGGAGTATGGCCGAACCCCATAAATAATTATGGAATTATGTTCATGCAATTAGATCATGAAAACCATGGAGGGTTATGATGTTTTGATTGCATTTAAAAGAGAAGATTATGAGCCATAGGGTTCGGCCATGGTGTATGGCCGAACCTCATGGAAGATGGATAATAATTTAGAAAGTGATGTGAACGGTTGGATTGTCTGTATGAGTGAGGTTCAGCCATGGTGTATGGTCAAACCCCACCGGGGATGATTTTATGGATTCAAAAATGGTAATTGATTAAATGGAGAAATTGGAAAGTTAGATATCATAGGGTTCGGCCATGGTGTATGGCCGAACCCCATGAAACAATTTTAATGGGTCATATGAGGTTTTTATGTCACGGTTAATGGATCGTTTATGGAGCAATATTATGGATTGGTTATGGATATGTATAATGGCAATGATGTAAATAAGTGTGAAGATGATAGACCATGGGTTCGGCCATGGTGTGTGGCAGAACCCCATGGGGAATGATTTAAGGTTCTATTATATTTCCGCAGTTGTGATTTTAATCCGCATGTTTATATTGTTATGTGTGAAACCATTTTCGTGGACTTAGTCCATGCACACATAGCGTTGGCCAGTTAAGGTCAGACTTTAGAAGTTCGGACTTAGTTCACGTCGTGACAGTCCCACTCTCTATCACTCTTTGTTTATAAAAAAAAAAAAAATAGACTCTGGTCTTCAGGAAGCGCGGAGTGAAAAAGGGCGGGGCCTTACAAAAAGAGAAGTCCACGCTCCGTTCGGTGGGACCGATAAGATATACGTTGGGAGTCATGACAATACCTTGATGTGGCTCGTACATCAAGAGGAATACTATGTGATTGTGATATGGTTGATGGGTGGGATTCATGGCATATGACACCCATGGCATGACATTGACTTGCATGGTTTTGACATTATATATATCTATGTGATTTTTATACTAATCCATCTGTTTGACCCTACTCGGAGTACCTACTGGGCGCGTTGTCTAACGCCCTAATTCTACCTTAGATGATGACACAAGAAATGGACGGAACAAAGGACGTGAGCGAAGCCAAGCTTAAAAGCTAGGATGATCTACATTTATCTTATTTAAGTTTTTATTTTGGCCAATGTAATTTAAGTAATTAGCATTTTGGGACTGTAATAACTTAGGACTATTTGCTATGGTTTGTTTTATTTTGGACATTGAAACTTAAAGTTATATAATGTGATGGACTTCCTT
Source organism: Chimonanthus salicifolius (assembly GCA_013350335.1). NCBI lineage: Eukaryota > Viridiplantae > Streptophyta > Magnoliopsida > Laurales > Calycanthaceae > Chimonanthus > Chimonanthus salicifolius. The sequence goes on along the minus strand of CM023537.1, from coordinate 24,007,758 downwards.
GCTATTTAAAAGTGGATAGGATAGTAACTCTATTATAATTCCACAACTACGTTTATTCCTAGCTTAGCCTTAATGCGTGTGAACCATTTTTAGTGGACTTAGTCCATGCACACGTATTGTTGGCCAGTTAAGGGCCGGGGTTTGGAAGCTCAGACTTAGCTCGTGTCGTGATGTCCCGCTCTCTCTCACTCTTTATTTCAAAAAAAAATATAGACTCTGATTTTTCGGCGAGTGAAAAGGGCGGGGCGTTACAGAAATGAAAGAAAGACTGATAACAACTCCCACCTTGATCATTCCAGAGCGAGACAAGGGATACACAGTGTGTTGTGATGCCTCTCGTGAAGGACTTGGGTGTTCACTCTATCAAGGTGTGCATGTGGTGGCTTATGGTTCTTGACAGCTGAAGTTTCATGAGCGGAATTTTCCCACCGATGACCTGGAGTTAGCCGCAGTGGTGTTTGCACTCAAAAGTTGGCGACATTATCTTTACGGAGAAAAGTTTGAAGTCTACTCCGATAACAAAAGCCTCAAATACATGTTTGGACAAACAGAGCTCAACATGAGATAGAGAAGGTGGATGGAGTACCTTCAGGATTATGATTTTGCTCTCCATAATGACTCGAGCAAGGCAAACAAAGTCGCGGATGCACTCAGTCGTATCAACCATGGAACAATGGCTAGTTTGATTAGAAATAGTGGGAAATGACGTCGACAACTAAAAACCTGAACCTGTAGATCACTAATAGCAGATGTGCGTACAATCTCATAGTACACTCCACTATGACATCGAAGATAGAACAGGCATAGAGGTCAAGTCCAAAATTGACCGAAATATGGCAAAAAAATAGCAGAGAGAAGAAATAGTTCAAGATTGAAAACTACAGCGGGGACAGGGCCTTATGTACCAAGGCAGGGTATACGTACTCGAGGATTGTAGATTGGAATTATTTAAAGAGGCATATCAGTCAAGATTCTCGATACACCCCGGGAGTACAAAGACGTACCGAGATCTCAAGAAGCAATATTGGTGGTCCGAACTTAAGAAAGATGTTGCAAAATTTGTCTCCAAATGTTTCACATGTCAACGAGTCAAAGCAGATCATATACGATCACCCGGTTTACTTCAGTCCATCTCCGTACCAAAATGGAAATGGGAACACATTACCATGGACTTTGTGACAGGATTACCCATATCTTCCAAGGGCAATGATGCAATTTGGGTTGTGATTGATCGCCTCACGAAGTCTGCACACTTCATATCTATCAAGGTAACTGACTCATCAGAAAGCTTGGGTAGACAGTACATCGAGGACATTATCAGATTGCATGGGATATGTTGAGAGCTTGCATGCTCGACTTTGAGGGTAGTTGGGAAGACCAGCTCCCATTAGTTGAATTCTCATATAACAACAGCTACCAAGCAAGTCTAAAGATGGCACCTTTCGAGGCACTGTATGGTAGGCCATTGTCGATGTCATGTATGTTGGGCTGAGGTAGGTAAGCTGCACTCATTGGACCAGAATTGGTTGAAGAGACTAGAAAATAGATTAGGATCATCAGGCAGCGTATTTTGACCGGCACAAAGTAGACAGAAAAGCTATGCTGACAAGAGAAGAAGGCCTTGGGCACTTGAAGTGGGAGACCAAGTGTTCTTTAAGGTCTTGCTACTGAAAGGGTCAAATCCGATTCAGGAAAGAAATGAAAGTTGTCGCCGAGATATATTGGACCATTTCCAATCTCTGAAAGGATTGGTGAAGTTGTGTATTGCCTTGTACTCCCTCCAAAGTTGTCCAATGTGAACAATGTTATCTATGTGAACAATGTTATCTATGTATTGGATGTATAAGAATTGAATGTACAAAGTGAGTTGTCTTACGTCGAACACCCAGTCAAGATCATAGATGCGGAGCAGAGAGTCTTCCTTTTATCAAGGTGATGTGAGAAAGGCATGGCAACGAAGATGCAACATGGGAGTTAGAGTCAGAAATGAGGATGCATCATCCGAAACACTTACGTAAGTTGTTTAAACCCTACCCTACCCAATTTTCGGGACGAAAATTCCAAAATGTGTTACTATTTGTAGCACTCCGAAATTTTAAGATTTATAAATCAAGGGTGATTAGTGATTAACCGAGGTTAAAGGGACTTAATTAAGTAATTAAGAGAAATAAGTGGGATTTAAATTAAGAGATTAAAATATTTGATTTAATATTATTTATTGTGAGGAATTCTTGAGTTATAAAATGAATTGATCACATGGTGGGCCACTTGGAAAAGTTGCAAGCACCATCCCCAAGTGTCACCCCATGCACTAGGTGCATGAGGCAACACACCCCACACACATTTTTCCCCATTACTCGACCCTCACCCTCTCATTTCACTATTCATCACACAGCATTCCCCTGTTCCATATTGTTTCTGTAACGTCCCGACCCAAGGGTGGGCCAGGAATAGTATTAATTTTTTTTTTTTTATATAATAACAACTCCTAATTGGGCTGAAACAAAAGTTAGACACAGAGATAAATGTCACACATGCTTTGTACATGTGGACTCAAACATATACTATAAGTCTACTATTTATAAAGTACATATCATACAAACGAATATTTATCACAACAAATATTTCATTCACATCAAAGTTACTAACAACAATATGGTGGTTGAAACATGATTACAACATAATAAGTACCACATGAGGTACTTAGCAAAAAAAACATGGTTCAAAAAACCAACAGTCAAAATAAATAAAATTCTCGTCCGTGGGAATCCCAAGTAACCGCTACAGCTTATCCATTCTAAGCTTGAAATGGAGATTCCTTCTCCTCAGGTACATCTCCTGAAATGTGAGTGATGTGAGAAAAGAACATAACAATGCAGTGTAATGAATATCAGGTTAGATAAAATCAACATCATCATCATAATTGGTTCATGCCAATACATCAAATCATGTCTGTTACTGCTGACATCCAACATAACACCTAGGCATTACATTGACTATAAGCATTAAGTCCAGACACGGTCAAAACGCAAATCTTGCAAGCATATCTCAGACACACTTGGGCCGGTATGGACACACCTGGGCCAGTAACTAGCAAACCTGGGCCAGTAGATGCAAACTGACACACCTGAGCTGATAATAGTTCAGTAGTTAAGGGTACGTGGAAGCAATATCAATATCATCATTGCTCATAAGCATTTTATCAACATAATCACAATATACGATTAACATCGTTAGTATCAATAAACACTTTACACAATAGTGCATCATGTCTAGGCATATAAGTGGGTTCATTAAGTTTGATCTTTAACACCATTCATTGCACTAGATCCACTTAACCTAATTTACTCCTACTGCAATGTTAATTCTCCTCACCGAAAATGTGGGGTATTGAAGTATATGTCAAACACACAAACAATGATACAATGACTTATACAATCATTAATCAAACCTAATACACAGAACAATACAACACATATTCATAGTATTTCAAATTTTTCTATCCTATTTTCCAGAAAAACTCTAAGGGAAATGGATCTGAGTCTCCTATATGGGTTACTATCTATTTTAAATTATAATAATCAGAAATATAATAAGGTGCTCAGGCCACTTCTTATATTGTCTTCTGGAAATGACCATATAGACATATTGAGTTAAGCTTAGAGATATAAGATGATCAGACCGCTACTCATATAGCGAGTTAAGCCTAGTGATCACTCAGTACCGGAACCCTTATTTTCTACCGAGCGGCGAAGTTAATAGCACAGGCCTTGGAATTTCCGAGCTTGCTTCCTTACAGAAGTTAAAAAAACAGGAAAATCAGTACGTCTTAGCGTGTCTTGGAACCTGCCAAGGTCTGCTCGGAACTTCTGAATAGTTTGGAACATCCGAGGGGCTCTCAGAACATCAGGGTCTAAACAGTAGAGGCAGAAAGAAACATTTGGCCTTTGAGCGCTTCGGAACCCCAAACAGAAGTTCGGAACTTCCAAAGTCCGATTCTCAGATCTTCAGAGAGTCGTCTTCTTCCACTGTCACCTGTAATAGAACAATGACTGGAGAAACTGTGTAAATTACGAATCGAGAAATAGTGGGTCTTCTGGATTCGTTTTTCACATCCTTCTGGTCAGATGGACTTTTCAAGGAGTCCTCTTTACTTTGGGAATCAATTGGACCATTAATACTGATTAAAAACATCAGATTTTAATTGGAACGCCAGTGAAACACATGAAAATTCAAGCTATGCACTAAACTTCAAATTTGATTTTAGGACTCAAATCTTAACTAAATTAAGTTCTGTTTGATCATAAACATGTTAGAATTTGAAAATAAATCTAAATATTACCTTCGCTTTGTAAATTAGGCAGAGTTTCAGTAACTGGAAAAACTTCCACTTCAAAGCAACGGTGAAAATTTAAGTTAGGAAGAAGTAGGAAAAAAAGAGGGAAATGTAGAGAAACCATGAAGATTTCCTCTGCATTTGAGGCCTTTTAAATATAAATTGGAGGCTAGGGAGGTAGACTCCATGCATGGGTGTGGAGAGAACACCTCAATCTACAAGCTATGGATGTAGCCTGTATGAGTCAAAGCCCATGCAGCAGCTTCGTCTCAACACCTGCCACGCAGGTGCATTTAAAAAAAAAATTGAAAAATTTCATTTTAGTCCTTCAAACTTATTTGTATATAAGTCCAACTTATTTTCTTTTTTAATTTTTAACTAATTAGAGGATTTATTTAATTTAATTTATTTAATCCATGTTAACCAAAATGTTGGGTTTTAAAAACTCTAAATACCACAAAATGTTGGAGATTCATATTTCACCAAAAGTTATTGATTTAAACAAGAAAATCACATTTTATTACTATTCCCTTAATTCTATTTGTATTTATTTAAAGGGTTTAAAACCTTTATTTCAAAATCTGAAACAAAAAAACAATGAGTTAAAACAAACTACACATATTTTTCTTAGAATTTTTCTCACTTCTAAAATTGTTTCAAATGATTATTTCGTAACTTTCGGGATCTTTTCGAGTAGTTTTTAATAACATTTTTCTGAAGTTAAAAATATAATAAAAAATACTTATAAATTTCAAAATTTAAATCCTTAATAAGGAAATCAATATCATTTAAACAATAATCAAACAATTATAACAAAATAACACTGTAAATGGTAAATTACCATTTTGCCCTTCCAGCTTAGATAAATTGGATCATCGAGCTATCGAGCTCTGATTGGGCGAAACGTGGAATTTTCACAAAGTCCTAACTGGAAGCTTCATGATTAACATGTTAAATTATGATTTATTAAAATAAATCATATTAATTAAGACTAATTCGAGTTAGGGTATTACATCCTACCCTCCTTAAAGAAATTTCGTCCTGAAATTTAAAATAAACCTTGTACCATTTTATTCCGTGAACAGACTAGGGTACAACTTCTGCATTGTTGACTCCGGTTCCCACGTCACATGTTGTACGTCACGATGTTACCACAACACTTGCACTAGTGGAATGGACTTTCTTCGGAGTACTTGAATACGAGATCTTTGTATCTTTACTGGTACTTCTTCAAATGCCAGATTTTCTGAGACTTCAATGTCCTCGTAACTCAACATGTAACAACCCAGATTTTCCTCAGCTTATAAACTTATTGGATGGGCTCACTTGGATTGCAATTTAATTGAATTTGAAATTAAAAAGTTGAAATGGACATTAAATGGGTAAGGAAATGGGCCAATTACCCAATTAAGACCCAATGGGTCATAGGTGATCTTGATTTAAAAATAATTGATGAATTAGATCATCATATAAAAATTACATAATAAGAGGGGATAATAGAATTAAAATAAAAAAATAAAATGGTATATGGAAGTTTGAAAATAATTGGATAAATTTAGTTAAGTTAGTTGAATTTGGATAAGTTAGTGCATTTAATGCATTAAAGTCCACCTCATCAAGTGAGGTGGCGTGTGGGTGATGTGGCATTGTCATGTGGCATCCATGTCATCACATGGAAGCCAACTAAGCAAGGATGCCACGTCACCAAGTGAGGTGGAAAGTAGAATTGAGGTGGCATACAAGTGGAGGTGACACATCAAGTGACATGGCCAAAGTGAGACCCAAGTGCCATGTGGTGACCAAGTGACCACATGCATGGTTGACCATGGCATGGGTTAACTCTGTCAACCATTTTGAATTTTAAATCTTGAATTAGGGTTTTGTTTTTAAGAGCTCTTAAGTTGGGAAGATGAAGGGTTAAGATGGAAGGGTAGGATTTCATCTAAGGAAAGATCAAGGGTGGAGATTAAGAGTTGGGGTATCTTGTCTAGGTACATTGTACCTACACACGTAGGAACCCAAGGGTCTTCACCTCAAAAACAATGAAGCCACCCTTGGGAAACGAAGATCCTCCTTGGTTAGACCAAGCAATTATGTGAGGGAGGGAAGACATTAGGGATTTAATATAAAAATCCAAACCAAAGGGCACTCTAAACCCCTTGGCCGACCCCCCCCCCTCTCTCTCTCTCTCTCGCAAGAATTTCTCTCCACTCCTCTCCTCTCTCTCCCATCTCTACCTCCATACACTTAAAGATTTTGAAGAACAAAAAAAGGAGAAGAAGAACTAAGGAAGAAGAGAAAGATCAAAAGAAAAGAAGGAGATTGAAGAGCCAAAGAGGAGGAGCAACTCATTGAAGGAAAGGTATGTCTAGACTTAATAAAATCAATGAGAATTAATCTAAGGAAACCATAGGTTCGGCCATGGTGTGGCCGAACCCATGGGTTCTCTGTTAATTGGAATGAATGGCCAAAAGTGTTATAAGGCCATGAAGTTGGAAATCCATCCAAAGGATGGTTATGGGTTGAAACAAAACAACCATAAGATTAATCGCGACCATCATGGATTTGGACATGATATGGTAAAATCCATGGGTCTAACATTTTAAGGGTTTTGATGAATCCTTGTTAAGAACTTGTAAGAGGGAGGAATGATCAAACATGACGGAACATAGGTTCGACCATAATGAATGGCCAAACCCATGCTATGATTATGATTGGATGGATGGATTAAGAAAAATTAGAAAAATGCCTAAGGTAAAAGGATGAAAACCCACCATGATGGTTCGACCATGTTGTGTGGCCGAACCCTAACCTTGACTAGTGGGTAGGATAGATATATATTGAGTTAAGTATTGAAGATGGAATCCATGTTCAAACTTGATTAAGGATGGATTTCAAGGAGAAAGAATCAAAGAACCAGGTTCGGCCTCTTGCATGGCTGAACCCTATTTTTGTATGGAGACCATTTGAGGACTAACAGGGATACTAGATGAGGTTTGGCCATGTTGTATGGCCGAACCCCATCAAGTGACCTAAAACGTGTTTGATGTATTTTTTTTTAAGAAAAACCCATCCTCAATGTGATGTAGGATGGAAAGGAGATGAAAAGGAAGAACAATGGTTCGACCATGTTGTATGGCCGAATGCCATAGATAATTTTATAGATCTATGTATGTTTAAAGGTTAAATGACTTACTTGGGATTATTAGATTAAGAAATGAAAAAAAAATGAATGATGATTGACTCACATCGTTTAAAATAATATGATGATTAAAAAGAGGGTCAAAACCAAAGAATGAGGTTCGGCCATGTTGTATGACCGAACCCCATCAATGGGTTTTTGTGGAACATGAACACATTTAAAAGAAAAAAAAAATGGGACAATTGGGTTCGGCCATGTTGTATGGCAGAACCCCATTGAGGGTCTTAAACGGTTTAAGGACTATGATGCGTAAATGCGTTGAGAAATGAAAATGGAACTTAGATGGAAATAGGGATGATGAAATTAAAATGGAAAATCAAACTAATATGTATGTTTCAATTTGATGAGGTAAAGAGGCTCGCAAAGGGATTGAAATTTGTCTCACGCGACCGTTAGCGTTATCCTTGAAAGACAAGAAAGGATAGTATATCGGACATTGGTAGGATTCCTACCTCATTGAGAACACTATGGAGTATAATATGACACTTGTTTTATTCAAAATAGGATGAATACATTGGCTAAATAAATTGTATATGATTATGAGTTGATTTTCAACGATATGATGTATTTTAAATAAAATGACATTCTTGCATACATTACCTCATGCATGGAATGGGAGGGAACACATATGACTAACAAGCCAAGTTTTGAATGGTTCAGACTTGACTTGGGCTTGAGACTAGCTTATATGAAGCTATATGAACCGTTGAGATTTGGCCGCGTACGGTTGATAGAAAAGTACGGCGTGATTGGGCCAAAGAGCTCCTGGGTAGTCAGTCCTGAAACCCTCGGCAGAGGGAGGAGACCACACTCCATTGGCAATCTCAGTTAATTTGTGGATGGGTATACAATGTTCTGGTGGTTGCCATCTCAAACACTGTGGACATAATTGGCCAGGGAAACCATTGATTAATTTATAATGTGATTGGGTATGGACATTGGATGGGATTTCATTTGGCATTGACACCCATGACATAACACTTATGTTAGCATGATTATGATATGGACATCATGCATTGTTTTATAACTTAAAAGATGTTTTTACAAATATGCCATTAATGATGTACAAATCCTTGATTTATGATATTCTAATATTACTCCTATGTGTACCCTAACTCCAATTGGAATACTTACTAGGCATGTTGACTAATGCTCTACTTCTACCCTATCGATGTTGGAATAGGAAATGCTAAGGAAAGGGACGCAGGATCGGAAGGGAGCCAAGCGTAGGAGCTTGGAAGGTTGAAGTTTAAATTGCTTAGTTTTGATTTCAATGATGAATTCGGAGGACTTGCAGTTTTGGGTTGTAATAATTTAGATTATTTGTGACACCTTAGAACTTATTTGCTATGGTTTGATAATTTTTAGTTTTATTGAAATTTTATGGTGATTGACTTTCCTTGTCAAATGATGTGAAGAAAATGAATAACAGCTTATTCATATAAGTTATTCCGCAAGCAATAAGATAAGCGTGTATAAATGTTTTAGTGGACTTAGTCCACGCACACATAATAGTGGTCAGTCAAGGGTCGGGTTTTGGAAACTCAGACTTGACTTGTGTCGTAACGGCCCGTCCTCTCTCACTTATCAAAAAAAATATATATATATACTCTGATTTATGCAAGTGAAAAAGGGCGGGGCGTTACACAACACATGGGATGGATCAGGCTCATACTTTTTCAATATAGATACATGAAATGTACTATGTACTATTTCCATAGTCCGAGGGAGATCTAGTTGATAGGCTACTTCCCCTATTCTCTTCAAAATTTCAAAGGGTCCCATATATCGAGGTGATAGTTTCCCTTGTGACCAAACCGTTGTACTCCATGACATGGTTCCACAAGTACGAATACTGGGTCATCGACTGCAAACTCCAAAGGTCTCCGCCTTATGTCAGCATAACTCTTTTGCTTGCCTTGGACTGTCTTGAGACGTCGTCTTATTACTTCAACTTGTTCAGACGCCTCACGTACCAAGTCCGGACCCAACAGTGCTTTGTCCCTACTTCTGTCCTACATAGAGGTGACTTGCAGGGTCTACCATATTGGGCTTCATAGGGCGCCATTTGTATACTAGAATGATAGCTATTGTTCTATACAAATTCAATCAATGCTAAATGGTCTTCCCAACTTCCCTGCATATCCATGACACATGCCCTTAGCATATCCTCCAAAGTTTGAATGGTTCTCTCTGATTGACCATCAATCTGAGGGTGAAAAACAGTGCTAAAGCATAGCTTAGTCCCCATTTTTCCTTGTAGTCCTTGCCAAAATCTTGACACAAATCTAGGGTCTATATCAGATACAATTGACACAGGTACCTCATGTAATCTAATTATATCCTTTAGATACATTCTACTCCGAGAACTCAAAGATTCATTCTTTTTAATAGACAGGAAATTAGCTGATTTTGTTAGTCGTTCAACTATTACCCAAATGACATCGTTCTTCTTAGAATACTTTGGGAACCTAGTCACAAAGTCCATAGTGATGTGCTCCCATTTCCATTTAGTCACTTCAAGAGGTTGCATCTTTCCACCAGGTCGTTGATGTTCTGCCTTAACTTGTTGACATGTTTGACATTTAGATACAAATCTGCCACTTCCCGTTTCATACATTTTCACCTGAATAGTCGTCACAAATCGTGATACATCTTTGTACCACCAGGATGTACTATAAATCGAGAACGATGAAAGTGATCAAATACTTTTCCTCTGTATTCATCCGATTTTGGTACAAAAAGTCTGTCCTTGAAAGTCAGACCTCCATCAGCTTTAATCTTCCAATCTTCTAAAGTGACTCCTCCTGAAAGTTGAGTCATTAACTCTTTTGCTTCTAAATCATTCTGCTGTCCTTCCATCACTAATTCGACTATTTCGAGCTACAGAACCAAGTTTTGAATTCTTGCTGGTCCACTTCCTTCGATCAGCTCCAGATCATAGTTAGATAATATTTCCACCATTTTCCACTGCAAGGATGCCAAACATGCTATGGTGCCATACATGCTATGTTGCCATGTAACTTCCTACTTAAGGCGTCTGCCACTACATTAGCCTTTCCTGGATGGTTGGAGAGACTGAAATCGTAATCTCCTAGATATTCCATCCATCTCCGTTGTCTCATATTCAGATCCTTTTAGGTAAACAAATATTTGAGACTATGGTGATCAGAAAACACATTAAATTTCTCACCATACAAGTAATGCCTCCAGAGTTTTAATTAGAGGACAACAACTGCTAGTTCCAAATCATGAGTTGGATAATTTTGTTCATGTCCCTTCAGTTATCTAGAACCGTAAGCTACTACATTTCCCTCCTTCATGAAAACACATCCTAATCCAAATTTAAATGCATCACAATATACATCATAACCTCATCCTTGTTCATGTACAATCAGCACTGGAGATGTGGTCAATTTCTCTTTCAATTCCTAAAATGCCCTTTCACAAGTATCACTCCATTCGAACTTGACGTTCTTCATTGTCAATCGGGTCATTGGTACTGCAATCTGGGAAAGGTGTGGGATAAATTTCCTATAGTATCCGGCTAATCCCAAAAGGCTTCGGATTTCAAACACATTCTTGGGACTTTCCCAATTCTTCACGGTTTCTACCTTTACTGGATCTATCGAGATTTTTTTTGTAGATACTTCGTGTCCAAGAAATTGCACCTGAGTTAACCAAAACTCACACTTACTCAGTTTAGTGTATAATTGGTGATCTCTAAGGGTCTGAAGAATAATGCATAGATGGCGCTCATGTTCTTCATCAGATGATCAATATATCAAAATATCATCTATAAAGAGTATCACAAATTCCCTCAGACACGGTCGGAAAACACGATTCATCAGATCCATAAACATGGTTGTTGCATTGGTTAACCCAAATGGCATCACCAAAAACTCATACAAACCATACTGCACTCTGAAAGAGGTCTTACGAACATCTTCTTCTCGTATCCGCTACTGATGATATCCTGACCTCAAATCGACCTTAGAGAAACATTTTGATCCTCTCAATAAATCAAAGAGATCATCAATCGTAGGCAAATGATACTTGTTCTTTATAGTTACCTGATTGAGTCATCGGTAATCTATACACATTCTCATCGATCCATCCTTCTTTTTCACAAAGAGAGCGGGTGTTTCCCAAGGTGAATTGCTTTGTCGAATAAAACCAAGTTTGAGAAGCTCGTCTACGTGTGTAACTAGCTCTCTCTATTCAGTTGACGCCATCCGGTAAGGTGCCATGGAAATAGGAGATGTTCCTGTCTGTAGATCAATAACAAATTCTATCTCTCGGCGTGGAGGTAGCCCAGCTAACAGGTCAGGAAACACATCCATAAATTCACACACCACCCGAGGTACATCAGATTCCTACACCACCCACATCTTCCCACCCCATGCTAACCACCACACTACCAGGATACGCTTTAAGGCTAGAAAAATTATTTCTCATCCTCTCATAGGGTATTAACTTTTCTACAAACCCTTCATTGGTTGAAGGGACCCCAAAAATTCTCCTTTGAGAATAATCAATCAAAATTTGATAAAGTGACAACCAATCCATGCCTAGGATGATGTCAAAGTCCGTCATTTGTAAGATCAGAAAGTCATAAGACAAATCTACACCACAAATTCTTAAAATGCATGACTTGCATTTTTTTTTACTAACTCCTTTTTACCCGAAGGTGACACTACCATCAATGGGTTACTTACTTCTACCGGTTGCAAATCCAATTTATCACAGAAAGATTTAGAAATAAAGGAATGCGAAGCACCGGTATAAAAAAGCACTCATGCCAAATAACTGAAAAGGGTTAGTGTATCTTCCATCACTGTATTCTCCATTGGCTCTTCCATTTGAGTCCCAATCGTGTAGACTCTCCCTTGAGTGGTTTGAGGACATCCCTGTCCGTTCTGTAGTGATCCATTCCTAGGTGCACCGAGCCTTTGGACGTTTGTTGAGACCTCTACAAAAAGATGATTGTACAAAAGAATAAACTGGCCTCGTGCTTTGTGAAGGTACAGCTCTGCCAAGATAGGGGCAATCCCTAAGTATGTGTCCTGTCTGTTTGTAGTGATTGTACGTCCTCTCATTTCCTGTTGGGTAACTTCTGGTTGTATGCCCTGGCTGGTTGCAAAATAGCAAACCAGTTGTCGTGTGTTAGCTTGGCTCGTTTGTCCTACTGCAGGTTGGTTTTTCTTAAAGAATGGCCTCTTCTGGTTGAACTGGCCTTCTTATTGGAGGAGGGTTTCTGGAAACTTTCACTACTCCTATTTAAAGGTGGAGTCTACAGCTTCCACCTTCGAAGCCCGCTCGATGATATCTTCCAAAGTGTTGAAAGTTAGCGCAGCCATTTGCCATTGTAGAAATGGTCGAAATCCATTGTCAAAATGGTGGATCTTCTTCGCTTCATTTGCTACTATCCAAGGCACATACTGCATGAGTTTAATAAACCTTATGGCGTATTACACCATATTAGACTCCTGTTGGATGCTGAAAAATTGGCTCTTCTTTGCTTTTTACACTGTTTTAAGTCAATAACGGGCGAGGAAAGCAGCTGAAAACTTTTCCCAAGTCATTGGCTCATGATCATGAAACAGACTTTTTACCTCCCACCATTCGTACGCATTTCCCTCTAGTCGATAAGTTTCCAACATTACTCACAGATCATTTGCAATGGCCAAGGTATTAAGGATCCGGCCAATCTGGGTGATCCAGTTCTTTGCCGCACTCAGGTCTTTAATTCCCAAAAAGCTCGTCGGGTTTAACCGTTTGAATTCTTTTAGAGCCATAGTGGCTATCTATTCTGAGGTCCTATCAGGAGGATGTCGCATATTGTCGGTAATCCTTTGGAATTCCTCCATCGCTACGTATACAGCCTCTTAGGGTACATCTTGATTAACATGGGGTTGAGGACCTGTCCTCCTTCCTCGGCCTCTGGTATTTCCGAATTGTCCTGACATTTTCTTGTCATTCACATTCGTAAATATCACTAACAATTCGAAAAAACATTATCAAGATAGACCATATGAGTTCTGTAAATCATAAACATGCATCTGTCATACATATAAACATGACTCAGGTTTTATGAATATACATGAGTTAGTAGGGTCGGTAAAATCCTTCATACCGTGCACACTTATATACAGATTCATATTTTTTTACAAAGGTCTTCCCTAACCCTTCTCCTACATTTCATTGTCTAGTTATTTGTAGAGGATTCTAGATCAGCATCATAGTTGAAAATGATGTTGTCAAGACATGCTGCTGACATATGCCCCAACACTCCACAAGTTAGGCATGGTACAATCCCTGGTCCTCCAATGTAAGGACAGTTGGTCCTTTTCCTTCCATGTCCACAGTATCCACATACAAGGCATATTACATTGATGGGATAAGGATAGTAGGTGTAATAGTGCCCTTCCTGATTCCACAGTTCGCAAATATACGCCTTCATGTCCTCAGCCTCAGCATTTGGGGTGAACGGTGTATATTCGGGCGAGCTTATTTGCTCTACAGATGACTCCTCTGTAGCAGGGACAACTCCAACATTTTCATTTTGGACACTGGAGTTGCCGGTAGACGAATCCAGTACTATTGGGCAGCTAGGGGTCCCTCTGTCCCAAATCTCGGTGTATTCCTCGTTACTTGACATATCTGTATCACACAATTTATCAATATTGTTAGATAATGTCAATAATAAATGTAACGCCCTACCCTTTTTCACTCGCCGAAAATCAGAGTCTTTTTCTTTTTCTTTTTTTTTTGAAAATAAAAGAGTGAGAGAGTAGGACGTCATGACGCGAACTAAGTCCAAGCTTTCAAAGCCCTGCCCTTAACTGGCCAAGCATACTTGTGCGTGGACTAAGTCCACTAAAACGGTTCACACGCGATAAGGTTAAGCTTGCGGAATTAAACATAATGCGGAATTATAATAGAGTTCTATCCTATCCAATTTTAATTAGCAAGGAAGTCCATCACTTAATAATCAACTTAAGTTGAAATGTCCAAAATTAAAAATCCAAACCATAGTAAATAGTCTAAGTTATTACAGTCCCAACAAGTTAATTACTCAAATTACATGTCCAAAATAAAACTTAAATAAGATGAAACCAGATTATCCAAGCTCCTAAGCTTGGCTCCAATCGCGTCCTTCGCTCTGTCCATTTCCTGTGTCATCATCTAAGGTAGAAGTAGGGCGTTAGACAACACGCCCAATAGGTACTCCGAGTAGGGTCAAACACATGGGTTAGTATAAAAATCACATAGATACATATAATATCAAAACCATGCAAGTCAATGCCATGCCATGGGTGTCATATGCCATGAATCTCACCCACCCATCATCCATATCACAATCACATAGTATTCCTCTTGATGGATAATCCACATCAAGGTATTTTCATGACTCCCCACGAATGCCTTATCAGTCACACCGAACGGAGCGTGGACTCTGGTTACATTTCAAACACTATATCTCTCCCCTTGAATGCCTTATCGGTCGCCCCGAACGGAGTGTGGACTCCGGTTACAATTCAATCATACATCCATTGGAATCAGTGTGGATTCCTTTCCAATGTTGTTTATCGGAAATCCGAATAGAGCATGGGCTCCCCTCATTTGATCCCTCCCATGCCATGCATGGGATGCAAGTGCAAACATGCTATGTAATAATAAACATCATAGCGTTAAAATCCCATAGTTGAAACATAGTACTTTGATACCAAAATTAACATAGAAGTAAAACATCACATATACATATTCCATAGTTTTCAATAAGGTAGGAATCCCACAAAATGATCCATCAAAATGGTTCATGTTGTATGGCCAAACCCATGATGTCTCATTTTCATCCCCTCATTTCTTTTCCCCCCTCCCTCACCCACCCCCCCGCCCCACCCACCCATTGGGGTTTAATCATGCACTTAGTTCATTTACACATACTTAGATCCTACAAACATGATCCATGGGGTTCGGCCATGTTGTATGGCCGAACCCATGGTTCTTCATCTCCATTAGCCATGGTTCATCATGAAAAATGCATTAACATCCATAAACATCTTTCTATCATTTTCATTATTTAGAACCCATTTAAAATCACCAATATTCTTCCATGGGGTTCGGCCATACAACATGGCCGAACCCTATGGCTCATCATTTCCTCTTAAAGATTACATACCCTTGATTAGATCCTTTGATGGGGTTCGGCCATACATCGTGGCAGAACCTCATCCAATCCCCTTTTTTTTTTCTTTAATGGTCCTTATACATAAAATCTAGGGTTTGGCCATGCAAGGGCCAAACCATGATCTTTGATCCTTCTCCATTCTTTATATTGAACATGCATGAGGTCCTTATGCATGTCAAGATTAGGGTTTGGCCATGCAAGGGCCGAACCATGTCCTTGATCCTTTCTCATGTTTAATCATGCATGCATACATATTGTCCTTAATAATCTATCTTACCCATTAGGGTTTTGTCCATTTTTCCATCTCATTCCTTGGATGGATTTTAAATCCATGGCCCATAACATTTTGGTCAACTATTTTCAATCCGAAATGGAATGTTCCCTTAACCTCCTTTTAATTAATAAATCATACATACCGATTCCGCGACTCCTTCATTTTCTTTCGTTCCGTCTTGCTCCTCCGTTCTTCTCCTTCCTTAGTCTTTTCTTTCTTCCTCCTTGATTTCGGCCAATGACTATTGCTTGAGAGGGACAGGGTTTAAGATGAAAACCCTAAGAGAGGGTTCGACCTAGGTGAAGGTTTGAGAGAGGGAGAGGAGGAGAGAATGGAAAGAAACTGTAATTCTTTTGTCTCAAAGAGAGGTCGGCCCTAGGGTTTTGGTGAGAGGGAGAGGAGTTGAGATGGAAAACACTCTAAATCTTTTCTTTTGTCTTAGAGGGTCATCCAAGGGAGAGCTTGAGAGAGGGAGAGAGTGAAAGAGATGAAGAGTTAGCCCTTTCCATCTTGTCTAGGGTTTCTTGGACAAGACCTCACCTCCCAACCACCCTCATTGAATGTGGAGTCCTCCCCATGAGTTCTTTGACCAAGAAAGAGGATGCATGCCTTCCACATGGCACACACACCCTCTCCAACGTTTTTGGTCTAGGGTTTCCATTGAGATGGAAACCCTCCACCTCCCCTTTGGTTCATCTCCACCTCCCCTTTGGCTCATCAAGAGGATGCATGCCTTACACATGGCACACAGACCCTCTCCAACGAATTTGGTGTCTAGGGTTTCCATTGAGATGGAAACCCTCCACCTCCTCTTTGACTCACTCCATCTTTTCATCTTCCATGTGTCTCACCTCCTATCCAACTCACTACATTAAATAAAACTCATTCTCCTAACTCAAGCACTTGAATTTATTTTTAATTAATTAATTCCTATGCTCCACTCATTTTACTTAATCCTCTTGGACTCACCTTTGAACTCACCCATGGTTGACCAAGTCAACCATGGTGGCCGACCCCACATGTGCCTTAGTCCACACGCCACCTTACTTGATGAGGTGGACTTGGGTCCTACTTGGCTATGCCACTTCCATCTTACCTCATACACTTGCCACCTCACTTGATGAGGTGGACCCCATGCCTTTGATCTTAATTGGGTCCATGACCCGATTAAATCCATTCCTTACCCATTTACCCTAATCATCAATTCATCTTGACCCATTGGGTCCCAATTGGGTATTTGACCCAATTGACCACTTTGACTCAATTAAATAGAATTAATCCTATCCATGATCCATTAGACCATACTTGGGCCATTGCCCCAACTTTTATCCATTTAACATCCATTCCATCTATGAATCTTAATTATTAACAATTAAAATAAATAATAGCCAATATATTTATTGCATCGGAAATCTAGGCTATTACAACAAATACATTTCTAATCCCAAAAATAGATTCTAATCATGTATTACCCATCATAGTCCTAGAGTTTGAGCCAACACTTTGATACCGAGCTGTAACGCCCCCACCCGAAGGTGGGCCCGGAACTACTAATTTTATTTTTTTAAATAACAACTCATAACTGGTCTGGAACAAAAGTTAGGCCCAGAGATAAATGTCACACATGCTTTGTACATGAACATGTACCATAAGTCTACCCTTTATAAACTACATATCATACAAATAAATATTTATCACAACAAACATTTTCATTCACATCAGAGTTACTAACAGTAACATGGTCGTTCATACACGATTACAACATAATAAGTACCAGATTAGGTACTTTACAAAAAAAATGTGTTGATGTTTTAAATTTGTAATTCTCGCAAGAGCACGAACCATGTATAGTATATCGATTGAGTGTGAGGTCAAACACAAAGGAAAATCTCAAAATATATGAATTAAAATTAGATTTGTATTCCTTTAAAAAGAATTATTTTCAAGAAGTAGAACCTTTATATGAGTTATGTATATCTAACTTGAAAAATCAGCAAATTAGATGTGTGAATTAATTATCCTTGATTTAAAATGGTGAATTAAAAGATAATCTTAATCATAGTTAAAATTACAAGTTATAAGATTAAAATACTACATCTTCCTATCTTTAATTGAATGAATTTTGAGAGAGATAGTGATTACAGGGAAATTAAAGAATTAAAGAATGCATTAAAGAATTAAAGAATTAAAGATTAGATTATACAAGATTTGGGTTAAAACAACTATTGCACAACAAACATGAGATTTAACATAAACTAAGGCAAAAAATTAAATTGCATGAAAATAAATGGCTGAAATTAAATGTGTAGTAATGGAAAGGTTGGTTGTTTGGAATAGACCGTTCATCACCCAAGATGTGTAAACAAAATAAAGGCCAAGATCTGAAATTCACTTAAAGATCAAAAATACAATTCATATTTATTAATAAAACAAGATTCACAACTTTCAATTTAATTAATCAAAACCTTAGTAATCATGATTCAAGTCTTACAATCAAGATCCTAACTATTGCATACGCTCATGTTCAATCAAATAAATAAAAGTTGTGTTCTTGAAATTAAAATAAAATAATCATAAAAGTATTTTAGAAATTGGATGTCCCAGGGTTCTAAATGAATGTTTTTCTTTATTAAATGGAAGAATTAAAGTACAAGTCTTTTATAAATTAAATATAAGAAGGACAACATAACAAGATAAAAATCTACACTCACTTGTAAATTCGCATGGTCCTCCTTGTCTTCTTGTTTTTTGCTCCAGCCTTTAGTCCTCTTGAATTCCAGGTCATATTCGAATTGTACCCATAAAGTAATGGGGTATTTATAGGTTTTGAAAAGAGATGGATGGCTTGCATTAAATCAAGGTTTAAGTTGGAAAATCAAAGCACTGGATTGAATCTAAATGGGAATGGATAATGGGGATTTCAGCTTGGATTTTAGGGTTGCACAAGGTACGAAATTCAAATGGATTGGATTGGGATTGAGAAAATCGTGTGGGATACTTGGGGATTGGATGGCTAGGTGTGTTTGGATCTTAGGAATGTATTTAGATGGTTTTTAGTATAAGTGTATGGAGAGGCTTTAGGTTGCAAAAATCATGGGATGATGAGGTGTAATATGCGCATGGAGGCTAGCTTGAATTACAAGTTGTTCATTGCTTAGGGTTTATGAATGGAGGGCTTAAATTAAATGTGTTTTGATCTAATGGCTCTCAGGCATTTTGGGTAAAATAATTATAGGAATGGGTAGTTAGTTGATGGAGGGTTTAGATGCATGGGTGGATCTAAATGGAGGCTGAAATGCATGACCTAAATCTAAGGTAATGTGTTTATGTGATGGATGCATGTGGAGGCTCTAGGGTTCCTAAAAGATTAATGAATGAATGTGATTGGATTACCTAATATCTAATGGCTAAGATGATCAATGCATGAAATGAATGCAAGGATTAATAGGTGATGCATGGATGAACACTAATCTAAAGTTAAGATGATCATGATGATGATGGATGACCTAGATCTAATGATAGATGAATGGATGTGTTAGATTTGATGGTGGATCTAAGGTTTGACCTAATTTGGTATGTGAGATGGAGGGTTAAGATCTAAGATGGAAGTTGGATGGTGTGGATGTGAAGTTGGGTTATGGATTTTGGACATAGGTATTAGGGTTGGACTTAGGTAAATTCAAACATGGACCATGGAGTTCATTGGACTTAGGCCTTTGGACTTGGATCTAGACCTCAACTCAGGCTCATTTGAATTGGATTTGAGAGCTTGGGCCTTAGTTGGACTGAGCTTGCACATTGGCCTGGCCCAAAGTGTGAAATGCACATGGGCTTGCATGTGGCTTGACCCATTGAAGCTTTGTGGAGCATAGCTTGGCCCATTTGAAGTGAGTCTTGGCCCAATGACTAGAAATTCAGGTTTTGGCACTTGGATTGCAACTTTTAACCTCTAGAATTAAATCATTATTGAGTCACTTTAAATCTAAAAATTATTAATTAATCTTGGACTCTCATAATTGGATCCAGATTAATTAATTTACATGAAAATCCTAAAAAGTGACATAAAATAATTATAATAATTGAAGATATTCTCTTTAAAGCTCTAAACTTGCAATCATTTGTTGTTTTAACTTGATTTTCCTGAACTTTCCATTTTTTACTATAAAATTGAAATACTATATTAAATACATCACTATATACAAAACTGAGGATTAACTGGCCCAATAATCAGGGGTAAAAATGTAAGTTTTTAATGCTCAACAAATTCACCCAAACTCATATTTTGCTAGCCCTTGAGCAAAACTAAAGTTAAAAATTCTAAAGACACACAAAAATCCTATTCTAGACCAACTCAATAAATTGAAAAATCTAAACTAAACTACTTTTGCTGGTAGTCTCGATTGCATTTAGCGTATACAACAAGCCTTTAAACCCCTAGGTTACCCCTAATGGATGAGTTATAGTCTCGTGAGGGCTTTCAATGATAATACCCACAAATATCAACATATTTAACAGGAACACAAAGATGAGAGGTCTAGACATTATACAACTGTAAATTTTATTTTACAAGGTTTATACTTGGAGTGTAGTGTGTGCTTAGCTAACATTAAGATAAACCTTTTTTTTCCAAATTGACTCAAGTTTTGTTCACACCCTTGGAAAAATGGCTTTGACCTCAAACCTCATTGGATATATCTCTCAGAAAAATTAACACTCAGAGGTTTTGGTTCATTTTCTCTCAAGTATAAGTGAACAAAATTTATGTACTCAAAATCAAAGTATCTCACATATGTATTACAAAGACGGCTCAATTCAAAGAAAATTAGTGATCTTAGGAATAGGTGCCACTTTCTTGAGAATGTTGACTCAAATACCATCATTTTTCTTCCTTTATTCTCCACTTGAAACACCCTATTTAGACCTAAGATCAATAGGACTTCCTTTTAGGATGAAACGTGGCTTGGGATAGGGTTAAATCAAAGAAGGATATAAGGCTCTAAAGATAAATACTTTGAATTGGTTAGAGCTCTTCATGATTTTGAATGTGATATTTTTCCTCTATTTCTTTTCAGCACTTTCAAAGTATTTTCTTTTTTCTTTTCTTTTTCACATCTTTCTTTTGGTATCTAGATGTTTCCCGTTTTGGATGTTATTTTCTTTTTCTTGTTCTTTTCTTTCTTGTGCCCTTGTTTTTAGAGTACTATCTCAAAAAATTTCATCTCTAACCTTTTCCAAGAATAGGTCATGGATATTTTTTATTGACTCGTACTTCTGAACTAGAGTTGTGTATGGTAAACATGATTAGTCAAGAAAGTTGGCTTATATAAGGCTCAACTGGAGAACTATCAAGATAAGATGACCAACAATAGGTAGGCTTTTAGGCTCAAACGATCAAAACATGGCCTAAATCATATCCCAAGTTTCAACAGATGGTTTCCTTGTTTCAAATAAATTCCAAAAAATTTCAGGTATAATAACTCAATTTTGATGGCATTTTCAGTAATATGACCAAGATGAATAATATTGAGATCAACGACGACTTTTTCTTTGTGCTACCAAAGAAAATAGAATTAACTTATAACCCTCAGAAGAAAAGATTGGCTCTAAAGCTCACTAGGCAAAGTCTCCACTGGTATTCCTCTATTGATCACTTGACTCAAAAATGTTTTCATTTTCGGACTAAACTCAATATGGCTGTGTACAATGGTTTTTCTAAATATAAATCCTATAAAAGTCTTTTCCGAAAAGTATGATATAAAGATCTCTATCTAAGTATTACTGTTAAAAATGTGACTCTTTTTACGTCAGATTGTCAAGACACATGCTTTTCTCAAGTTAAGATTGACAGTCTTTTTAAGCACCAAGGAGTCTCAGCCTTCGCATACTCTTCCCTTGAAAAGGTTAAGTCTGCCTATCTTTTCCTAAGAAAACTATTTTTTTTTACTCAAGTGTAACCCCTCAATACCCCCAAACTCGATTTGAACATTGTCCTTAATGTTCCCTTATCTACAGTGATCAGGTGCAAAGCAAAAAATATCGGAACAGTGCTAACTGGGTTTAGATGTACCTAAAAGGGATCACAATGCAAAACCCATAAATAGACCTAATAACAAAATTCCTAAACTGACTTAATAAAAATCACAGGCTAGATTGACTAGAATAAATTAACTAAAATCCTAGACTGACTCAATGCAAACCAAAACTAGATACTAAGGACTCTGACCAACTCAGACATAGACATGTGGGCAGTGGGTCTGGGTAAAGAAAGATGAGTGAGTGAATATGGGTAAATGAGTGTGGGTGGATGGGTAAATGGGTGATGGGTAAATAGGTGGATAGGTAAATTGATAAATGAAATAAATGGGTAGGTGGATAAATAGGTAAATGGGTAGATGGGTTGATAGGTACATGGGTAGATAGGTAAATTGATAAATGGGTAGATAAGTAAATGGTTAAATTGGGTGGATCCTTTGATGGTTCTAGTGTGGGTGAAATGGATTATTGGGGAATGGTGATGAGGGTGGTCTATCTATGACTGGGCCTGACTGAGCCCCGGACGCAATGATCGATGTAATGACGGGAAGTGTAACTCGAACCAAGCGATTGGTGGAGTCACCAGACCAATGATGCATACACAGACACGATCACACACGCTCACACAAAAATCACACAAGAAAATGCCTAAATCTATATTCAAATTTCTTTTAAGAGAAATTGAATTTTTATTGGCAGCTAGTAGGACCTTAAAATTTGACTCTAGACTTACTCCTATTTTTCTCTCCAAATAATCCAAGTCTCCAATGAGAGTTTAACCAGAAGATGGCCAGGTAAGTTCCCAGGTAAGTGGGGGAGCACGTGGCATCTTGTTGTAACACTTTGGAATTTCATGTTATTAATATTTATGAAATTTGTCATTTAATTGTGAATTATTGGATATGGATTTTAGATGGGTAAAGGGTTGGGTCAACTGCCCAATTAAGACCCAACGGATTGTGGATATGGTGACAATTGGAATAATTGGGTAAGATGTATTCAATTGGGTCAAAGTTGTTAATTGGGTCAAAATGTCCAATTGGGACCCAATGGGCTGTATTTGACTTGGTTGACCACCAAGTGAGTTGAGTTAAATTAAATGAGTTGAGTTAGACGGTTTGCATTTTAAATTTAAATTCAAACAATGGGAAGGACAGTTTGTATTTTAAATTTAAATTCAAATAATGGGTTGGATGGTTTTTTTCAAATTCAAATGAGATGGAGGAGTTATGATCAATTCAAATTCAAAACAAAGGTAAGGATACACGTTGGGGAGGAGGTTGGTTTGTTTCAAAATTTAAACGTTGGAGAGATGAAGGTGGTTTAAAATTCAAATTCAAAATAAATGGGGTGGACGGTTTTAAAATTTGAAATTCAAGCAAATGGAATGTTTATGGATTAATCTTCAAATGCAAACAAATGAGATGAAGGAGTTATGTTTGATACACGTTGGAGAGATGAAGGTGTTTTAAAATTTGAAACTCAAGCAAATGGAGATGTTTGTGGATTAATCTTCAAATTCAAACAAATGAGATGAAGGAGTTATGTTTGATACACGTTGGAGAGATGAAGGTGTTTTAAAATTTGAAATTCAAGAAAATGGAGATGTTTATGGATAATCTTCAAATTCAAACAAATGGAGGAATATTGGATTATTTCAAATTCAAAGGCACACATTGGAGAAGATAATGGAGATGGTGATGGTTTAATTTTCAAATTCAAACTCTCCCTCTCCCTCTTGGCTATCTCTCCCTCACACTCTATCTTGGTCGGCCAGCAACCTAAGAGAAAGAAGATCAAACTTTTGGAAAATTATATCTCATTTTCTTCCCCTCTTGGCCGTTCCTCTCAAGTCAAGTACTTGAAGTAATTTTTCCATCTCAAGTTTTTCTATCTCTCTCAAATCTATACCTTAGCCGAAACACCTCAAGGAATGCAACAAGGTCAGTCTCGGCTAAAGGAAAAGGAAGGAAGGACTAAGAAAGGAACGGAAGAACAAGCCGGAGTAAAGATCAAGAAGTAGTCAAAGAACCGAAGGAGTCACGTTATTGTTAAGTGCAATATAAACCCTTGTTAAATAAATTGGTTAAGGGAATATGATCCGGCCATTGTATAACCGAATCTATCAAGGATTTAAATCAAGGATAATGATGTTTAAAAAGGGTAGAAAATGGATCATAGGGTTCGGCTACTTTGGATGGCCAAACCCCATGAAAAGACTTGGTTATTTTTATGGTTTTGAGAGATAAAAAAACCATACAATTTTATGAAGGTTTTAAAGGGTTTTAAATGGAGATAATGTTAATGTTTTGGGTCGGCCATTGCATGGCTGAACCATATTGTTATTATGGCTAAGCTGCTATGTATAAACCATACATAAATGTTGGAATGTTTGAATCAAGAAAACCACACATGGCCGAACCCCATGGACCATTTTTATGGGTTAATTGGAGTTAAGAGCATTGTTGGAAATTATTAATGGTTCCATGCTTTAGATTAAGGAATCAAGAGTTCATGATCTTATATCTAAATTAAAAGAACAAAGGACATGAAAGAGGGATCAAACCCAAGATGGTGTGGTTCGGCCATGTTGTATGGCCGAACCCCACTAAGAGGTATTTGGTAGGTTATTATTTAACCTAGGCATATTTTTGAATGGAATGGTTAGCCATAGAATGATCAATGGCATAAAATGTAAATAGGAGTAAAAATGCAAGATCATGGGTTCGGCCATGGTGAATGGCCGAACCCCATGAGGAATGGTTGTTTATGTATTCTATGGGTTGAGTTTTAAATGAGTGACTTGGATTGGCAATTGGACTTAATTTAAAAGGGATTAAAGGACCTAAATTTATGATGGTGAGGTTCGGCCATGTTGTATGGCCGAACCCCACTAAGGTGGATTTGTTGGACTTAAGTTATTATGTGGTTAGATGATTAATGTGTAAATGGGTAGATCAATGGAATTGTGTGTTCGGGCTTAAGAATCCAAAGGAGGAACCAAAACAAAATTAGTGAGGTTCGGCCATGGTGTATGGCCGAACCCCACAAAGTTATATTTGGTGGATTTAGAGTTTTTAAATGATTACTTGAAAGGGTTTGGTTAAAACCAAAAGGGACCCAATTTAAGTGGGTGAGGTTCAGCCATGGTGTATGGTCGAACCCCACAAGGTGGTTTTTGGACTTAGACTTAATTGGAGCTCAAAAGGATATTGTCTTGACTTGTTGTTATATAAACAAGGTAACGGGACTTCTTGAGCGGTGCGCAATTGCAAACGGATGACGGTTTAAGAAGAACGGATATTTCTAAGTGACTTTTGAGTAGGTTTCCTACCTTTTTATAACCACAATTTATACTTGTTGTCTTACGTTGATTTTTATGAGATATGTGTTAAACTATTATGTTTCAATGTGGTTTTGAATGTTAAAGATTTATTTACAAATGACATATATTCATTGACATCTCATGCATGGCATGGGGTGATGGTTTTGTAACAGGAAGCCACGCTCCGTCGGGGTGTTTGTAAGGCAATCGTGGGAAGACCTTGATGATGAGAATCCCATCAAGAAGAATCCGGAGGCCACACTCCGTCGGGGCGTCCGAAAGACCACTCTGGGGTACCTTAATGATGAGAATCCCATCAAGAGGAGGCTATGTATACTTGTGATGGGTGGGACTCATTACATTCACATACATACATAGCATTGTTTTTGTAAGATTTTGATGATCATGTATTATTATGTTATATGCATATTTTATACTAACCTTGTGGTAGCCCTAATCGGAAACACCTACTAGGCGGGTTGATCTAACGCCCTATTTCTATCCTTAGTGGATGACGCAGGAAAGGGAAAGGTTGAGGATTGTGAAGGAAACCAAGCATAGGAACTTGGGCATTTGAATGGTTTTATTTATGGATATTTTGTTTAAGTTTACATGGACATGTAATTCGTTAGTTAGATACTGGCATGTAATAACTTAGTGATATTTGCTATGGTTTGGAATGAATGTTTAAGTTTAAGATAACTTTGGATAAATGACAATGTACTTTGCTATCTAATAAAATGGAGTAGATTTAGGTTCCATTATAATCCGCAGTTAGTTTAAGTATTATTCTGCAATGTTTATACTTTACTATGTGAGAACCATTCTCATGGACTTAGTCCATGCTCACATAGGTTTGGCCAGTTAAGGGTCAGACTTCAGAAGTCCGGACTTAACTCCCGTCGTGACACTCCGCTCTTATCACTTGTTTATTTATTTTTTAAAGAAAATAGACTCTGATTTATAGTGAGAAAGGGGGGGTGTGTTACACTTGTCCCAGCTTATCCTTAGACGATGCTCAACCGCATGTCTGGGTGACAGAACTAGTCTTAGACACCATTCTTGAAGATAAACTATTCATTGGTTACAAAAATTGATTTGAATTAAAAAGGTTCCTAATGCGCATGAAACCCTAGCGAATCTAGCCATATGGTTCCTCAATCGATTTTATTAGGAGATGCATGAACCTTTTTATTTTTTTATTTTTGTGAATGCAATCCTAAATCTAACAATGCAATACTCAAAGCAAATATGCAAACAATAAGCAAACAATCTAATCTAATGCATGAAACTAGCAACCTAAATTTATGATCAAACTAAATATGCAATATTTGTCTTTTTTTTTTTATGCAAAATAAATGCAAAACACTCTAAATAAAATCCATATGAATGCATGGAAAAAAAGAATTAAAGAAAATGAGGTTAGGAACTTACCTTGGCCTGAAGTGCTTTGTTACCAGAAATTTTTATTGCTCAATTCAAAATTCTTGTACAATGAAATACCACAAAACAAAGTGAAGATTCTGAACTCTCATAAAAAATGCATGAAATGTAATCTAGATGCAAGTTTTCCTAAGCTACAACTAAATAAGGAGATGCAATATTTATAATCTATAAACAAGAATTTTAAAATATGATAAGATTATGGAAATTAAATCAAAGTTCACCAAATTAAAAATTTATTCCATAATTCCCAAGATTTGACATCTTATTTTGTAGATGTCAAAAGTTAGATAAAAGTTCTAATTTTTAGAAAATTTCTAAGTTTGGAAATTTTTCTAAAATTGGAAGGTTACCAAAAATAGATTTTACTAAAAATAGAAAACTTTCCAAAAATAAATTGATTCAAATAATTGAGATTTTCAAGAATTTATTATTTAAGGTAACTTTCCAAAAATAGAAAAAGTTTCCATTTTTAAAGAGTTCCAAAAAATAGAACCTTCCAAAATAATAATTTTTCCTAAAAATAATTAAATTTTAAAGAGAACACAATTTAATTTTATGTTTCCCCCGCAAAGCGGCAAAAACTTGTTGATGTTTTAAATTTGTAATTCTCACAAGTGCACGAACCATGTATAGTATAGCGATTGAGTACGAGGTCGAATCCAAAGGAAAATCTCAAAATATATGAATTAAAATTAAATTTGTGTTCCTTTAAAAATAATTACTTTCAAGAAGTAGAACCTTTATATGAGTCATGTATCTAACTTGAAAAATCAGCAAATAAGATGTATGAATTAATTGTCTTTGATTTAAAATGCTAAATTAAATGATAATCTTAATAATAGTCAAAATTACAAGTTATATGATTAAAATACCACATCTTCCTATCTTTAATTGAATGAATTTTGAGAGAGATAGTTATTACAGAGAAATTAAAGAATTAAAGAATGCATTAAAGAATTAAAGAATTAAAGATTAGATTATATAAGATTTGGTTAAAACAACGATTGCACAACAAACATGAGATTTAACATAATTAAAAGGCAAAAAATTAAATTGCATGAAAATAAATGGCTGAAATTAAATGTGTAGTAATGGAAAGGTTGGTTGTTTGGAATAGACCGTTCATCACCGAAGATGTGTAAACAAAATAAAGGCCAAGATTTGAAATTCACGTAAAGATCTAAAATACAATTCATATTTATTAATAAAACAAGATTCACAACTTTCAATTTAATTAATCAAAACCTTAGTAATCATGATTCAAGTCTTACAATCAAGATCCTAACTATTGCATACGCTCATGTTCAATCAAATAAATAAAAGTTGTGTTCTTGAAATTAAAAATAAATAATCATAAAAGTAGTTTAGTGATATTCTAGGGTTCTAAATGAATGCTTTACTTCATTAAATGGAAGAATTAAAGTACAGGGCTTTATAAATTAAATATAAGAAGGACAACATAAAAAGATAAAAATCTACACTCATTCGTAAATTCGCATAGTGCTCCTTGTCTTCTTGTCTTTTGCTCCATCCTTGAGTCCTCTTGAATTCTAGGTCATATTCGAATTTTACCCTTGGGGTAATGGGGTATTTATAGGTTTTGAAAAGAGCTAGATGGCTTGGATTAAATCAAGGATTTAAGTTGGGAAATCAAAGCACTGGATTGGATCTAAATGCGAATGGATGATGGGGATTTAAACTTAGATTTTAGGGTTACACAAGGTATGAAATTCGAATGAATTGGATTGGGATTGAGAAAATCATGTGGGATACTTGGGGATTTGATGGTGAGGTGTGTTTGGATCTTAGGAATGTATCTAAATGTTAGTCTAAGTGCATGGAGAGGTTTTAGGTTGCAATAATCATGGGATGATGTGGTGTAATATGCACACGGAGGTTGGCTTGAATTACAAGTTGTTCATAGCTTAGGGTTTATGAATGGAGGGCTTAGATTAAATGATTTTTGATCTAAAGGCTCTAAGGTATTTTGGGTAAAATAATTATAGGAATGGGTTGTAACGCCCCGCCCTTTCCGAGATTCAGAGTCTAATTTTTTTTTTTATAATAATAATATAATAACACCGGAAGAAGGCAGGACAATGTCACGACTCGAGCTAAGTCCGGACTACCCAAGTCCAACGCTTAACTGGCCACCCATGTGTGCATGGACTAAACCCATGAAAGACAAACCACACATGGAACTAATCAAGTCATGCGGAATAAACTAAACCAATTGCGGAAATAAACTGATTAGATAGCAAGTACAAGTCTCATCTATTAACATTAAATAATCCAAACATCCAATGTCAAAAACCATAAACAAACCGTAGCAAAGTTTACTAGCTATTACATGTCCATAAAATGTAATTCAAAAGACAGTAATATAGAAATCCCAATCATCATTCAAGCGCTTAAGCTTGGCTCCCCTCCTGGTCCTCGACCTTCTCTTTCCATTTTCCTTTTCCTTGCATTATCCTCTAAGGATAGAATTAGGGCGTTAGATCAACGTGCCCAGTAGGTTTTCCGATCAAGGCTATCACATGGTTAGTATATAAAACATGCATATATCATAGTATATGATCATCAAAACATCTGAAATCAATGCCATGTATGTAAGTGCAAATGTAATGAGTCCCACCCATCACAAGTATACATGACTATCACTTGATGGGATTCTCACGTCAAAGTAATCCAGAGTACTCCTGTAACACCCCAATTTCTCAACGAAGTGGATAATTATGAAAATGCCCCTGATGTGTTAAATTAATTATTTTGTGATGTCAAATAAGGAAATGGTGGAGCCCATTGCTCAAATTAAGATCATATGAGCACATTATAAATGTCAAGTTTGATTGGATGGGTTATGTACATCAATTGGACCGAAAATGGCTAAATGGGTCATAATGGATGATTTGACCATTGTGTAAGCTCAAATTAAATGGGGACAAGCTGAACTGATTGGAAATCAAGTATAGCAAAAATGGGTAGGCTTGATGCACAAGTGAAAACCAATTAAAAATGCCAAAATCAGCTCATGAATGGGTCATGTTGTCAAAACGGGTCAAGGGGCTGATTGGGGACCCAATGGATCAGGTTGACTAAGTTGACCATGGTTGACTGTGTGGGCCTTCAAATGAGCTCAAGTGTGAGTTAATTCAGGCTGAGTTGGGACTGAATTGCATTGGGTTTTAATTAAGAAAATGAGTTGACTAAAATGCATTAAAATGAGATGCATTAAGTGTGTTAAGTGGGGTGAGTTGAGTTGGAATAAAAAGGGCTTTGAGTCAAGTGAGTTAAATGTATGTTGAAAGGGTGTTTGAATCTCACACAACACTCAGGAAATAAATCCCAACCGTTGGGAGTGAAAGGGTGCCTTGGCCAAGCCAAGGGACACCAAGCTTGGGCGGCATGCATCTCATCTCATGAGATGCATGGGCTGAAATGAAAGGTTGCACCGTTTGGGTGAGGGGGTGTCTTGAATAACACCCAATGACCCATCGTTTTTGCCAAGAGGTTATGAGGGAAATAAATGGAGGTTGTGGATGATTATATAAAACGATTACACCCATCTTGTGGCCGTTTTTCACACAAGAAAACCTTAAGGAATCCTCATGTCTCTCCCTCTCTCCAAGTTCGTTTTTCTTGGCTGAACAGCAGAGGTTTTGGCACTAGTTAATCAAGCATAAACCAACAAAGAATTAAGGAAGAAAGGAAGGTTAGAAGGGAGAAGCCAAGGATCATAGGCTAAGGAAATTTGGTAAGATTTCTTAAGTGTTCAAGTTAAACAAGTTGTAAGAAAAGGGTGTGTATTGGGCCATGGTTATGGCCGAATGCACCAAGGTTTTAACCTTGAGTAATAGAAGTTTTGAAATGGTAAAAATGATCATTGGGTTCGGCCACCATGGAGGGCCGAACCCCATGTAAATGATTAGTGGTTTTGATGTTTTTGAAACATGGAAACCATGAAGTTTTTGTGGACTGTTTTTGATGTTTCTTTAATATTCAAATGCATATTTTAAAGAGGGATAAGAACATGGACTTGAATGATATAAGGACTGAAGTTATCATGGGTCTGAACAGTGGATTAAAATTGATGAAATAGACCATTGGGATCGGCCATCTTGGATGGCCGAATCCCATGAAGTATTACGGTCATTAGGACAAGTTGATGAACTTATTTGGATGGTTTTGAAGGGTAAAAACATGGTAACATTGTACTGATTTTTATATGTGTAAGTGACACTTAAAACATGCTAAAGAGGACCAAAACATGGACATAGGGTTCGGCCACTTTGGATGGCCGAACCCCATGAAAGTATTTGATGATTTTGGTGAGTTAAAAACCATATAAAGTATGGTGTTTTATGTGATTTGATGAAGATTAACTCGCAGTTATTGTTTGGCCAATGTAGGGCTGAACCATGTCAAATGTTAGGGTTAAATTGCTAATTCAAATCATGGGTAGATGATGGACCAATTAGATCAAGAGAACCATTGGGTTCGGCCATGTGCATGGCCGAACCCCATGGGCTACTTTTGGGATAAATGGACTAAGTTTACGGGTTGGGTTTGTTATTATTTCCATGATTTCATAAAGGGTTTGAAGTATTTTAATGGAGAACCATTTGATGATGGAAAAGTGGGAATACAAGGTTCGGCCAAGTATAGGGCCGAACCCCATAAAATGGCAAATCCTAAGTTGATGATGTTCGGCCATGGGCATGGCCGAACCCCACATGATGTGGTTGGGTCTTAGATGTGAATGAATAAGTAAATGATAGTATGATTTACTGATTGTTATATGGACAAGGTACCGGAAGTTGAACGACGTGCGAGTCGTGACCGGGTGACGCTAAAGAAAGATCAATTACTGAAGTGAATCTTCAATAGGTTTTCTACCTACTTGTAACCACATTTACACCTGTTTTCATGAAGGGTTTTATGAGATATTGAGATACTATTACTTATCATATTTTGAATGATGAATTATGCATTTACAACTGACATACAAAGCATTGGCATCTCATGCATGGACATGGGATGATGACTGAGGATATGCTATGTTGCAATTATGAGTTACCGTCCTCCTTAGGCGATGAGAGTCCCTCCAGGAGGAGTAACATGATGATAAGAGTCACAATTGGTCTCCTTAGGCGATGATAGTCCCGCCAGGAGGACTAATATGTGATATGAAACAACTCAATGATGAAGTGTTTTTCCACAGGTAACAAGGATTACTGTGGATTACCTTATCGTGTGAGTCTCAAATGGAAGAGTATTGTGATTTACCTTGACGGTGAGAGTCCCGTCAAGTGATGGCTATGTATGTGTGATGGGGTGGGGCTCATTACATTTGCATACTTACGTAGCATGGTTTTATATGTTTTTGATAATCATGTACTATGATATATATGCATGTTCTATATGTTAACCATGTGGTAGCCCTGATCGGGAACCTACTGGGCGCGTTGATCTAACGCCCTAATTCTATCCTCAGAGGAGAATGCAGGTACAAGGAAAGGAAAGGAGAAGGTCGATGACCGGGAGGGGAGCCAAGCCTAAGCGCTTGAATGTTGAACTGGACTTCTTTATTACTGTCATTTGATTTATAGATTGTGGACATGCAATAAGTTAATACTTTGCTATGGTTTGATTAGGTTATTAACTATGGATGGTTGTTTAGGTTAATTAATATTTGAGACTGTTACTTGCTATCTTTTCATTCTATTTCCGCAGTTAGTTTAGTTTATTCCGCAAGTCATTGTTTAGTTCCATGTGTTTATTATCTTTCATGGTTTAGTCCATGTACACATGGGTGGCCAGTTAAGGTTCAGACTTGAGTAGTCTGAACGTAACTCGCGTCAGTGGCACTCCCGCTCTCGTTCACTCTGTGTTTCTTTCAAAAGAAATTTTCAGACTCTGATTTTCGGAAGGGTGAAAAGGGCGAGGCGTTACAGTTGGTATCAGAGAGAAACGGGAAGTTGAATCATCGAAGTAAGATTAACACGGTTTCATGTCTCACTGACGGATAAGAATCCCAACTGATCGACTTTTCGGAGTCCGCTGGCTGAGGGCCGGATTAATTTACTTTGAGTGACTCAGACTAAACAATCAATCTGAGAACGACAATCAAAGATAGCAAAGTAAAGTACAATCATAAAAACTGGACATATCAAACATAGCAAAGTAGGATGTACTCCCCTAATATCCCCCATTGAGAAACAAACAATAGGAATTTAGAGATTTCCCCAGAAACAAAAGAACAGAAAGAGTGATGATTTGATAATCTTCCCAAACAAAGTACATCATATTATGCATGATCAAATTCCCCTGAAAACCAAGAGTGGTTTATTTAGAATTGTTGTTGATTTATGTGTTTTAAATGTTGTGGCACAGATATGTCAAGCAACGAGGAATACACAGAGTTATGGGATAAAGGGACAACTAGTTGTCTAGTAGATTTGGTATCTACTTCCAACAGTATCAGCATGGAAGTCAATGTGGACCTTCAAGAGGGGCCTCCCGAGGAGGAGGAATGGAACTTAGCACCATTGGAGGAGGTGAACCTAGCACCATTACCGGAGTATCTTATGGAAGATATTCCTTGGTTAATGGGACCTCCTGAGGAAGAAGAAGAGGATCTAGCACCTTTTCTGGAGGATCCTATTGCAGATGTTCCTATTATATTGGAATCGCTTGGGTAGATAGATCCCTATGATACGTGTGAGTTGTGCAACCAGGACGGGCACAACTGTATGTATTGTCCTCACCCGCTAGGCACTGTCTACTCGTTTTGTGGATTACATGGGCATGGGGAGGCGAGGACTAATTGTCCATATATTGGAGGACCTGGATTAATACCCTGCACGACTTGTGAAGTATTGCGGCACACAGCGATGACGTGTCTTGATAACCGTTTCAAGTTCGCTGATGATGCGGAATCTTCTACGGAAGACTAGGCTAGGAAGTAATATGAAGGGGTATTAAAAAGAGGGTTATATTGTAAGGGTGTATATTTTTATATAGGGTTTTGTTTCACCCTACCCACCTTTGTACAAAGATGAAGTATGAATTTATATAAAGTATACGATTTTATGATTTTATGAGGATTTATGATACTTAATGTATATTATTGATGGAAACTAAGTCTATGATGCTTCCATGAATTAGGAAGAAATGGCGCCACAGAAAAAGGTTATAAAGAATCCGAAAGGAAAGGAAAAAGTTTTGCAAATCGGAATAGGTGAGGGGACATCAAAGAGAAGGACCCGACAAGACAGTAGAAAAAAGGATGAGGTGTTCATAATCACGCCGCAAGGGAAAGTGGCACCCCAACGAGAGAAGATTGTACATAAGAAGGTGCAATCGGTACATGATCGGGAGCAGTCCGTGCATGATGAGGAAAGATTAGTGCACGGAAGATCATGCGATGAGGAAGAATCACATCATTCTCGGCGAGAGGAGGAGGAAAGTGACCCTACGTATCGACGGTACGAAGAGGAATATAATGACTCTTCATATCGACGGGAAGAGGAAGGAAACAGCAACAACAACGTGACTATACCACATGTATCGCATGAACTACAGAGCTTGGTACAGGCAGTAGTCACTTCTGTCCTCCAACAACATATGAATGGGGGTGGAAGCACGAGTGAAACTAACGACCGTAACATGGTCAGAGATTTTCAACAACAGCGTCCACCTTACTTCAAGGGCAGAGAAGGGCCTGTCGGGGCGGAGAACTGGTTGGAAAAGATCTCCCACATACTGACTCTTTTGAATATCAAGAGTCATGCTCACAAAATCCTATTGGCCACGTCACAGCTGATTGATGACGCTGCTAAATGGTGGAAAGTAGTGGACAAACAGCAGACACTTGTGCCAGAAGGAGAAACAATTGCTATGACCTGGGAGAAATTCTTCAGCGACATTCTTAGAGCGCTATTTCCCGGAGGAAGAAAGGGAACGTCAGATTCAGGCCTTTATGACAATAGTGCAAGGCTCGATGACGGTAGCTGAGTATCACCAAGAATTTCTCAGCCTGTCAATTTATGCATTTTATGTTGTGGATACGGAATATCAGAGGGCTCGCTAGTTCGAGCATGGGTTATGGCCAAACATTAGGGCCAGGGTGACCGTGTTCAAAGCAGCCACGCTGGCGGATGTGGTCAGCAGGGCTACCATTTTGGAACAAGAATTGGTGGAATTTGCAAGAGTGGACAACCGCCGAGCGCCGAGCGGGAGGGGTGTGTATCAACCCAACAAGAAGTTCAGATCAAACTTCAGCAGATCCTCGCCTGTCTATTGGATCTAGTGGGGGCTTTCGCCCCAACCAGCCCACTCAATCTGTAGCAGTCACTCAAGCTTCTCGAGGAGTGAACACTTTCTTTCACTGTGATCAATCAGGTCACTACAAAAAGGACTACCCAAAACTCAATAGGCTATCATACTCCAGAGGATAATTTCGTCCGCCAGCTAGACCGGTAAACTCTAGAGGAGGCAGAATGCAAAGTCGGGGAGGTCAAGGGTCTAACCCTGCTGGAGCGGGACGATTATTTACTCTAACTTCTCCAGAAGAAGAGGACCATGCGGTGATACAAGGTATGGCGATAGTGAGTAGTTCTTATGCATATGCACTATTTGATTCTGGAGCATCACACTCCTTCATAGTTGCATCATTTATTACTGCCACCGGTACATTAGTTCAAAGATTAGCCACAACACTTACTATTGTATCCCCTGTCGGAGATTCGGCATTGGGACTTATATGTACGGAGGTTAACACTGAATTAGCTGGACTCTGTAACACCCCAATTTCTCAATGAAATGGATAATTACGAAAATGCCCCTGGATTTGGTGAATTTAATAATTATGATGTTAAATGAGAAAATAATGGGGCCCATTGCTCAAACTCAGATCCCATGAACATATTATAAGGGTCAAATTATAATGGATGAGTAATGTACATCAAATTGGGTCAAAATAGTTAATTGGGTCAAAGAATTCTCAATGTTTGGAATAATTACGAAAATGCCCCTGGATTGGTGAATTCAATAAATATGA
This sequence comes from Chimonanthus salicifolius, assembly GCA_013350335.1. NCBI lineage: Eukaryota > Viridiplantae > Streptophyta > Magnoliopsida > Laurales > Calycanthaceae > Chimonanthus > Chimonanthus salicifolius. The sequence continues at coordinate 23,971,884 of CM023537.1, read as the reverse complement.
TTGTAAATAAGGAAATGGTGGGACCCATTGCTCAAATTAAGATCATATGAGCACATTATGAATGTCAAGTTTGATTGGATGGGTAATTTCTCAATGAAGTGGATAATTACGAAAATACCCCTGATGTATTAAATTAATTATTTTGTGATGTTAAGGAAGGAAATGGTGGGACCCATTGCTCAAATTAAGATCATATGAGCACATTATGATGCCAAGTTTGATTGGATGGGTAATTTCTCAATGAAGTGGATAAATTACGAAAATGCCCCTGATGTGTTAAATTAATTATTTTGTGATGTTAAGTAAGGAAATGGTGGGGTCCATTGCTCAAATTACGATGATATGAGCACATTATAAATGTCAGGTTTGATTGGATGGGTAATGAACATCAATTGGGTCGAAAATGGCTAAATGGGTCAAAAGGCCCAATTGGACCCAATAAGTCAAAATGGATGATTTGACCATTGTGTAAGCTCAAATTAAATGGGGTTAACCTTATTTGATTGGAAATCAAGTGGAGTAAAAATGGGTAGGCCTGATGCACATGTGAAAACCAATTACAAATGACCAAAATACCCATAATTGGGTCATGGAGTCAAAAATGGGTCAAGGAGCTAAAAGGGGGGGCCCAACGGGTCTGGTTGACTTTGTTGACCACAGCCGACAGTGTGGACCCACAAATGAGTTCAATGGTGAGTTAAATTAGGTTAAGTGGAACTGATTTTATTTAATTTGAATTAAAAATGAGTTGATTCAAATGCATTAAATGTTTGTCAATTAATGAGGTGAGTTGGACATGTGAATTGGGTGAGTCAAAGTGGAAGTCAATGGGACTGTAAATCACTGAGTTCAAAGGGAATAGGAGGAGTTTGGCTTAGTCTTAACCACCAAAACAAGTCCCACACGTTGGGGACTTGTTGGGGTGTTTTTCATGTTAAGTTTTAAATGAAAGACATGGAAATGGGAGGTGTTGCTTGGGGAGTGGAAAGGCTGCATAGGCAGGTACCAAGGGGTGCTTGGAATAGCACCCAAGACCCATCGTTTTTGGTGGGAATTGATGAGGGAATGGAGGGGTCTTGGGGGCTGAATTACTAAAGGAAACAAACACCAAGGTTGGCCATTTTTCACCATTGGTAAGCCAAGAATTTCCATCTCTCTCTCCCTCTCTCAAATTCGTTTTTCCTAGCTGGAACAGCAGAGGTGTTTGCACCAGTAGATCAAGCACAAAACAGCAAAAGAAAGGAAGAAAAATAAAGAAGAAGGCAAGGAGCAAAGGCAACAGGAAGAGCTTGGAATTTGGTAAGTGTTTCGTGGACTTTTGGATTAATAAAATGGGTGTGTATTGGGCCATGGTTTTGGCTGAATATGCCAAGGTTTTAACCTTGATTAATGGAGGTTTAGAAATAATAAAGATGACCATTGGGTTCGGCCACCATGAAGGGCCGAACCCCATGTGAAAGATTGCTTGGTTTTCATGTTTTGGAAACAAGAAAACCATGGATTTTGTGGACTGTTTTTGTGTTTTGATTTAAGATTTAAATACATGTTTTAGAATGGGTTAAAAATATGGATCTGAATGACATAGGGACTGAAGGTATTATAGGTATAAAACAGCGGTTTAAAACTGATAAGTTGGACCATTGGTTTCGGCCACTTTGCATGGCCGAACCCCATGGAAACAAATGGTTGATGTTGATGGTTTTTGGAAGTTAAAACCATATAAAAGTGGGACTGATATTAGATGTTAGTGTTAGTTTTAAAATCATGTTTTAAGAAGGTTAAAACATGGAGTTGGATTTTGATTCAGACCTAAGATAAATGATTGAATATTTCAAAACCAAAGGTCATAGTGTTCGGCCAATGAGCATGGCCGAACCCTATGAAATTGGGTTGGTTTTTAGATAATTTTTAAAGGGTTAAACTCGGTGATAATACGCTGGTTATTACATGATTATTGGAGGTTTAAAAATAGAAGAAAATAACCATTGGGTTCGGCCACCATGGAGGGCCGAACCCCATGTGAGCCGAACCCCATGTGAAAGCTTGTTGGTTTGCATGTTGTGAAACATGGAAACCATGGACTTTTATGGACCATTTTGGATGGATTTAATTAGAGGGTTCTAAGAGGTATAAAGGCAGCAATATGATACTGATATTGCATGATTTAAATAACACCTAATGCATGTTTGAAGGATCAATTCATGGACATAGGGTTCGGCCAACTTGAATGGCCGAACCCCATGAAAGAGATTGATGATTGTTATGAATTTAAAGAGTTAGAAACCATGCAATATCATGGGGTTTCTATAGGATTTTAAATAGAATTATGTTTGCTGTTTTTATGCCTAAGATACATGATAAATGATGAAAGATCATTAGAAGAATTGGATTCAAAGAACCATGAGGTTCGGCCATGTGAGTGGCCGAACCCCATGGGTTACTTTATAGTTTTTATTTGGTTTATATATGGTTATGCTTACTGATTGGGTTCTATGATTTTGACTCAAGAATCATGTATGTATCTATGTACTTAATATCAGTAAATAACCAAGCACGTTGATGGACTTTATGCTAATTCATGGTGAATGGGTTAAATAGGCTAAACTTATGAGTAGTAGTTGGTAATGGTTCTATGTTGATTTAAAAGGTTTAAAATACCCTAATGGAAAACCATATGGTAATGGATAAAAGAACCATTGGGTTCGGCCAAATGTATGGCCGAACCCCATGGAGTAAGTTTGGTGGATTAAAGAAGGGACATTTAAATGTTAGTATTGATTTGCTGTTACATGATAAGGTAACGGAACGTGAACGACTGCGAGCGGTGACCGGATAAAGCCTAAGAAAGAACGGACGCTGAAGTGATTCTTCAGTAGGTTTCCTACCTACTTGTAACCACAGTTTTACCCCAGTTTTCTTATGAGACTCTTATTTTATTATATGTGTTTCAAATGATATATTATGCATTAACAAATGGCATACAGGCATTGGCATCTCATGCATAGACATGGGATTATGAATGAGGTTCTACAGTGTTTCAAGTTATGAGTTACGTCCGTCCTCGGTGGTGCAAGTCACGCCAGGAGGAGTAACATGATGGTGGCTATGAATGTACATGATGGGGGAGGCTCATTGCATGTGCATACTTCATGGCATTGTTTTACCTGTTTTTACTAATCATGTACTATGATATATATGCATGTTTTGTATGCTAATCATGTGGTAGCCCTGATTCGGGAACCTACTGGGCGCGTTGATCTAACGCCCTAATTCTATCCTCAGAGGAGAATGCAGGTACAAGTAAAGGAAGAGGAAAGGTCGATGACCGGGAGGGGAGCCAAGCCTAAGCGCATGAATGTTGGATTGGACTTCTTTATATTACTGTCATTTGAACTATATTTTGTCGGACATGTAATAAGTCATTACTTGCTATGGTTTGACTAGGTTAACAACTTGGATGGTTGATTTATGTTAATTAATGTTTGAGACTGTTACTTGCTATCTAGACTTTCTATTCCGCAATTAATCTAGGTTATTCCGCATGTTGATGTTAGTTCCATGTGTGACTCATTATCATGGTCTAGTCCATCTACACATGGGTGGCCAGTTAAGGTTCAGACTTGAGTAGTCTGAACTTAACTGGCGTCGTGACGCCGCCCGCTCTCTTCCGATTTTTATTATTATTTAAAAAAAAAATTAGACTCTGAAATTCTCGAAGAGGGCGGGGCGTTACAGACTCAGATTTGAGTTCAATTATCTAGTGCTAGACATGTCTGAGTATGACATAATATTCGGCATGGATTGGTTGGCTAAGTTCCAAGCCAACATCGACTGTTATCGTCGAAGAGTGACATTTAAGTCACCCAAGGGCAAGCAATACGTAGTTCGTGCAGATAAACAGAGTGGATTGCATGAAGGGTTAAACCACGTGGTATTGAATAATATCACCATAAATAAAGCTCCAGTTACTGAACTTCTGGCAATTGTACAAGAATTTGCGGATGTATTTCCAAAGGAACTCCCTGGTTTACCGCCTATGAGGGAGATTAACTTCGAGATCAAGTTGTATCCTGGCACAGCACCAGTGTCGTTACCACACTATCAGATGGCACCAGCAGAGATGTCGGAGCTGAAGAAGTAGATTGATGAACTGCTTAGGCTGGGTTGCATCCGGAACAGTACATCATCATGGGGAGCACCAGTGCTGTTTGTGAAGAAGAAGGACAGTTCACTTCGGATGTGCGTGGACTACAGGAAGCTGAATCAGCTAACAGTCCGGAATAAGTACCCTCTACCCAGGATCGATGATTTATTCGATCAATTGAGGGGTTCCAACCATTTTTCGAAGATTGATTTGATGTCTGGCTATCATCAAATCCGAGTTAGGGAGGAAGATATAGAAAAGACAGCCTTTCGGACGCGGTATGGACTGTTCGAGTTTGTGGTCATGCCATTTGGACTCACAAATGCGCCGGCTGTGTTCATGGATTTAATGAACAAAATCTTCCGTCCCTATTTGGATCAATTTGTAATCGTATTCATTGATGATATCCTGATCTATTCTAAGAGTCAGGAGGAACATGTAGAGCACTTACGGATAGTTTTGAATACTTTGAGGCAGAATAAGTTGTATGCCAAAGCCAGTAAGTGTGAATTCTGGTTATCTCAAGTGAATTTCTTGGGACATGTTATATCCGAGGAAGGAATAGCCGTGGATCAGGCTAAGGTGGCGGCAATAAAAGACTGGAAAGTGCCAAAGAATGTAACCGGGATCCGTAGTTTCTTGGGATTGGTGGGTTATTATCGGAAATTTATCATGGATTTTTCCAAAATTACATCTCCATTGACTCGACTCACTCAGAAAGGAGTCAAGTATGAGTGGACAGATCAGTGCAACCGGAGATTTGAAACACTCAAAGAGAGACTTACAAGAGCTCCTATTTTAATTTTGCCAGAAAGGGGCAAAGAATATGAAGTACAATGCGATGCTTCAAGAGAAGGACTAGGGTGTTCACTCATGCAAGGTCAACATGTGGTGGCATATGGGTCAAGACAGTTAAAAATACACGAACGTCTTTATCCCACACATGATCTGGAGTTAGCTGCAGTGGTCTTTGCTCTAAAAGTTGGAGACACTACCTCTACGGTGAAACATTTGAGGTATTTTCTGATCATAAGAGTTTAAAATATTTATTTGATCAGAAGGAACTCAATCTAAGGCAGTGTAGATGGATGGAGTATCTGGCGGATTACGAATTTGAGCTTCGATACCATCCAGGCAAAGCGAACAAGGTGGCGGATGCCCTCAGCCATCTATCTCATGCATCGGTCGCATACTTGATCAGAACAGAATGGGAAATGTTGCACACCATTCGAGAGTTCAATCTTTATATCAACAACCGTGGGAGTATGTATAATTTGATCATACGGTCCAATATAGTCACCAAGATTGAACAAGAACAAAGAACAGATCCGGAAGTGGAGGACGTATGGGCCAAGATGTCTACTGGTACCGTTGTACCGGAATGGGAATTACGACCAGGACAGGGTCTTGTATTCTGGGGAAGAACATATGTGCCAAAGAGTTGCAGGAAAGAGCTACTGATTGAGGCACATCAGTCCAAGCTCTCTATCCATCCGGGCAGCACCAAAATGTATCATGATCTAAAGAGGCATTATTGGTGGCATGGACTAAAAAGGGATGTGGCGGAATTCGTGGCACATTGTCTAACTTGTCAGCAAGTTAAGACTGAACATCAAAATCCACCAAGGTTACTCAAACCCTTAGCAGTGCCAGAATGGAAATGGGAACACATTTCCATGGACTTTGTATCGGGGTTGCCAAGGTCTTCAAAGGGCAATGACGCCATATGGGTCGTAGTCGACCGGCTGACCAAGTCAGCACATTTCATTCCTATCAAGATGACGGATTCATCTGAGACGTTGGGTCGGCAGTATATTAAAGAGATCATTCGGCTACATGGCATTCCCCGAACGATAGTATCGGACAAAGATGGTCGTTTTACCGGCAGAGTATGGCAAAGCATGCAGTCAGCCATGGGGACAGACTTATTGACTAGCACCGCTTTCCATCCTCAGACTGATGGACAGTCTGAAAGGACAATACAAACCTTGGAATACATGCTGAGAGCATGCATGTCAGATTTCAAGGGTGGATGGGAGGACCATTTACCACTGGTAGAATTCTCCTATAATAACAGCTATCAGGCAAGCCTTCAGATGGCTCCATACGAGGCTTTATATGGTAGACCGTGTAGGTCACCGGTATGTTGGACAGAGGCTGGAGAGCCTACATTGATTGGACCGGAACTAGTCGCAGAGACTACCGCACAAATTTAGTTGATACGTCAACACTTATTGACAGTACAGAGCCGGCAAAAGAGCTATGCCGATAAAATGAGATGGTTTCTGGAATTTGAAGTGGGAGACTTGGTATTTTTAAAGGTCTCGCCACGGAAGGGACATATGAGGTTCGGAAAGAAGGGGAAGCTGTCGCCAAGATATGTGGGACCGTTTTCCATCATAAGAAGGATGGGGGATGTAGTTTACCAATAAACACTTCCTTCGCAGTTAACAACTCTACATGATGTGTTTCATGTGTCAATGCTAAGAAAGTATAATCCGGATCCGTCCCATGTTTTGAATGTTCAGGATATTGAAGTGCAAAGCGACGTGACGTACGTCGAGAAGCCGGTCAGGATAGTGGAGACCGAACAAAGGGTGTTGCGAAATAGAGCGATTCAGTTCGTAAAAGTGCTATGTGACCGACATGGTGATGAAGAGGCCACATGGGAACTTGAATCGGAGATGAGAACGGCTCACCCCGAATTATTTATGCAATTTAATTTGAGAACCCTACTTCGCTAGATTTTCGGGATGAAAATTTTAAAAAGAGGGTTATATTGTAACACCCCAACTTCTCAACGAAGTGGATAATTATGAAAATGCCCCTGATGTGTTAAATTAATTATTTTGTGATGTCAAATAAGGAAATGGTGGAGCCCATTGCTCTAATTAAGATCATATGAGCACATTATAAATGTCAAGTTTGATTGGATGGGTTATGTACATTAATTGGGCCGAAAATAGCTAAATGGGTCATAATGGATGATTTGACCATTGTGTAAGCTCAAATTAAATGGGGACAAGCTGAACTGATTGGAAATCAAGTATAGCAAAAATGGGTAGGCTTGATGCACAAGTGAAAACCAATTAAAAATGCCAAAATCAGCTCATGAATGTGTCATGTTGTCAAAACGGGTCAAGGGGCTGATTGGGGACCCAATGGGTCGGGTTGACTAAGTTGACCATGGTTGACTATGTGGGCCTTCAAATGAGCTCAAGTGTGAGTTAATTCAGGCTGAGTTGGGACTGAATTGCATTGGGTTTTAATTAAGAAAATGAGTTGACTAAAATGCATTAAAATGAGATGCATTAAGTGTGTTAAGTGGGGTGAGTTGAGTTGGAATAAAAAGGGCTTTGAGTCAAGTGAGTTAAATGGATGTTGAAAGGGTGTTTGAATCTCACACAACACTTAGGAAATAAATCCCAACCGTTCGGAGTGAAAGGGTGCCTTGGCCAAGCCAAGGGACACCAAGCTTGGGCGGCATGCATCTCATCTCATGAGATGCATGGGCTGAAATGAAAGGTTGCACTGTTTGGGTGAGGGGGTGTCTTGAATGACACCCAATGACCCATCGTTTTTGCCAAGAGGTTATGAGGGAAATAAATGGAGGTTGTGGCTGATTATATAAAAGGATTACACCCATCTTGTGGCCGTTTTCACACAAGAAAACCTTAAGGAATCCTCATGTCTCTCCCACTCTCCAAGTTCGTTTTTCTTAGCTGAACAGCAGAGGTTTTGGCACCAGTTAATCAAGCATAAACCAGTAAAGAATTAAGGAAGAAAGGAAGGTTAGAAGGGAGAAGGCAAGGATCATAGGCTAAGGAAATTTGGTAAGATTTCTTAAGTGTTCAAGTTAAACAAGTTGTAAGAAAAGGGTGTGTATTGGGCCATGGTTATGGCCGAATGCACCAAGGTTTTGACCTTGAGTAATAGAAGTTTTGAAATGGTAAAAATGATCATTGGGTTCGGCCACCATGGAGGGCTGAACCCCATGTAAATGATTAGTGGTTTTGACGTTTTTGAAACATGGAAACCATGAAGTTTTTGTGGACTGTTTTTGATGTTTCTTTAAGATTCAAATGCATGTTTTAAAGAGGGTTAAAAACATGGACTTGAATGACATAAGGACTGAAGTTATCATGGGTCTGAACAGTGGATTAAAATTGATGAAATAGACCATTGGGATCGGCCATCTTGGATGGCCGAATCCCATGAAGTATTATGGTCATTTGGACAAGTTGATGAACTTATTTGGATGGTTTTGAAGGGTAAAAACATGGTAACATTGTACTGATTTTTATATGTGTAAGTGACACTTAAAACATGCTAAAGAGGACCAAAACATGGACATAGGGTTCGACCACTTTGGATGGCTGAACCCCATGAAAGTATTTGATGATTTTGGTGAGTTAAAAACCATATAAAGTATGGTGTTTTATGTGATTTGATGAAGATTAACTCGCTGTTATTGGTTGGCCAATATAGGGCTGAACCATGTCAAATGTTAGGGTTAAATTGCTAATTCAAATCATGGGTAGATGATGGACCAATTAGATCAAGAGAACCATTGGGTTCGGCCATGTGCATGGCCGAACCCCATGGGCTATTTTTGGGATAAATGGACTAAGTTTACGGGTTGGGTTTGTTATTATTTCCATGATTTCATAAAGGGTTTGAAGTATTTTAATGGAGAACCATTTGATGATGGAAAAGTGGGAATACAAGGTTCGGCCAAGTATAGGGCTGAACCCCATAAAATGACAAATCCTAAGTTGATGATGTTCGGCCATGGGCATGGCCGAACCCCACATGATGTGGTTGGGTCTTAGATGTGAATGAATAAGTAAATGATAGTATGATTTACTGATTGTTATATGGACAAGGTACCGGAAGTTGAACGACGTACGAGTCGTGACCGGGTGACGCTAAAGAAAGATCAATTACTGAAGTGAATCTTCAATAGGTTTTCTACCTACTTGTAACCACATTTACACCTGTTTTCATGAAGGGTTTTATGAGATATTGACATACTATTACTTATCATATTTTGAATGATGAATTATGCATTTACAACTGACATACAAAGCATTGGCATCTCATGCATGGACATGGGATGATGACTGAGGATATGCTATGTTGCAATTATGAGTTACCGTCCTCCTTAGGCGATGAGAGTCCCGCCAGGAGGAGTAACATGATGATAAGAGTCACAATTGGTCTCCTTAGGCGATGAGAGTCCCGCCAGGAGGACTAATATGTGATATGAAACAACTCAATGATGAAGTGTTTTTCCACAGGTAACAAGGATTACTGTGGATTACCTTATCGTGTGAGTCTCAAATGGAAGAGTATTGTGATTTACCTTGACGGTGAGAGTCCCGTCAAGTGATGGCTATGTATGTGTGATGGGGTGGGGCTCATTACATTTGCATACATACATAGCATGGTTTTATATGTTTTTGATAATCATGTACTATGATATATATGCATGTTCTATATATTAACCATGTGGTAGCCCTGATCGGGAACCTACTGGGCGCGTTGATCTAACGCCCTAATTCTATCCTCAAAGGAGAATGCAGGTACAAGGAAAGGAAAAGAGAAGGTCGATGACCGGGAGGGAGCCAAGCCTAAGCGCTTGAATGTTGAACTGGACTTCTTTATTACTGTCATTTGATTTATAGATTGTGGACATGTAATAAGTTAATACTTTGCTATGGTTTGATTAGGTTATTAACTATGGATGGTTGTTTAGGTTAATTAATATTTGAGACTGTTACTTGTTATCTTTTCATTCTATTTCCGCAGTTAGTTTAGTTTATTCCGCAAGTCATTGTTTAGTTCCATGTGTGTATTATCTTTCATGGTTTAGTCCATGTACACATGGGTGGCCAGTTAAGGTTCAGATTTGAGTAGTCTGAGCTTAACTCGCGTCGTGGCGCTCCCGCTCTCGTTCACTCTGTGTTTCTTTTAAAAGAAATTTTCAGACTCTGATTTTCGGAAGGGTGAAAAGGGCAGGGCGTTACAACTCCACATTTCCTCTGAATAGAACTCTCCTGTCAAGGTAATCCAGTGTACTCCACATTTCCTCTGGATAGGCCTTTCATCATTAAGTTGTTCCTCCTGGCGGGACTCTCATTGCCTAAGGAGGCCCCACAGATGCATCACGGGCATACCGACGGAGTGTGGGCTCTGGTTTCCATAATCATCACCCCATGCCATGCATGAGATGTGAATGAATAATATGTCATTTGTAAGTATATAACTCATCATTCAAAACCAATTTGAAACTTAAATCAATAACATTATATCTCATAAAAATCCTGAATAAACCAACTATAGCAATGGTTACAAGTAGGTAGGAAACCTACAGAAAATTCGCTTAAGTGTCCGTTCCTTTCAAGCGTCACCCGTTCACAACTAGCGTGCCATCAAAGAGATCCGTCACCTTATTCACATAAACCATGAATCAACTTTAATCACATACGTCATTTGGATGGGGTTCGGCCATACAACATGGCCGAACCTCATCATCTAAGTTTGGTCCCTATTTCCCATTTTTGTCATTGTTTTAAAGTCCCCAAATCAAGTCCCTTGATTTAATAATTCCATCCATTCGCTTCATTAAAACAATCCATTAAAATTAATATCCAAAAATATTTATAAGTGGGGTTCGGCCATACACCTTGGCCGAACCTCACTTATTTACTTGGGTCCCCTCTTTCAACTCTTGATTGTTACCCTTAATCACAAAACTGCCATTGCTACCAATACATAATTATATCATGCTTAAACATTAAAACCACCAATTATTTCCATGAAATTGATTCATAAAACCCATAGCCATGGTCCATGGGGTTCGGCCACTGAATCTCTTTGTCATAACTTAGCCATGGTAACCCCAGTGGTTCAGCCATGAAATGGCCGACCTATGTCTTGTCCAAATGTTCACTTAGAACCCTTTTTAAACCCTTCATATTGTTCCATGATCTACAAGTTTGAAACCCTTTAATTCAACAAAACAGTCCATATAACTCACCATCCTTTCCATCCTTTAAATCCATATAAGATGGTCCATGGGGTTCGGCCATAACCATGGCCAAACCCTATGGTTCACTTGGTTCAATACTTCCCATGATTATTCATGGTTTTGACATGCTGATTCAACCATAATCAATATATAGTTCAGCCATACATTGGCCAACCCAATATATACATTTTATCTCCATTTTTTAAACACCTTAACCCTTCCACAACTTGTATGATTTTTATCTCTCAAAACCATCAAAATCACCATAAAATAATCATATGATTTCATGGGGTTCGGCCCTCACAAGTGGCTGAACCCAATGATCCATTTTATCATTTTTAAACAACCACTACCCAAGGTTTAAATCCTTGATGCATTCGGCCATTCTATAGCCTAATCATGATATCCAAATCCATGATTGAAAAACCCTTTCAACATGCATCTTAGGTCTAATTAAAACATCCAAAATAGTCCATCATTTTGCATGGTTTTAACTTACAAAAATCATCAACATAGCCATAATATTTCATGGGGTTCGGCCAACCAAAGTGGCCGAACCCTATGGTCCATGGTTGCTATCTTTTAAACATCAAAATACATACTCCAAACCCTTGGTAGATTCGGCCATCCCATGGCCAAATCATGTTCCATTTATCCCATTTTATTAAACATAATTCAATGGAAATACTTACCAAATTCCTTTGCTTTTCCTCTCTCCTTTTGACCTTGCTTCCTTCCTTCTTTCTTCCTTAGTCTCTAGCCGAAAAGGTGTTTGATCAATGGTGAAAACACCTATAGCTGGTTTGGCCAAGGAGATGTGTTCTTGAGAGAGGGAGAGAGATGAAAGTCTAAGGTTTCCTTGGAATGAAAATCAGCCAAATATGGTGGTGTAATCCTTTTGTTAAACAGCCCCACTTCTTCTCATTAATCCTCATTAATACTTGATCAAACCAAGGAGGCATTTGGTGCAAACCATTGCATCACTTGGCACCAACCAATGCATCCTTTGAGATGGAAAGACACCTCCATCTTATCTCATTAATCCCGCCCCCAACCATGGTGACCCTTGGCTTGGCCAAGGCACCCCTTCACTTCCAACGTGTGGGACTTGCTTCCTTGGTGATGTTTGAGATAAAAGCAACTCTTCACATCTCCCATTGACTCACTTTAACTCAAGGTCCCTTTGATTTCCAACTCAACTCACCCAACTCACTACACTTAATGCATATCATTTAATGCACTTAAGTCAACTCATTACTTGATTTAATTCCAACTCACTTCAGTGCCAAATCAATCTGATTTGACTCACATTTGAGCTCACTTGAGGGTCCACATGGTCAACCATGCTCAACATGGTCAACCCGACCCATTGGGTCCCCATTTGGCTCATTGACCCAATTGACGCCATGACCCAATTATGGGTTGTCTTTGCCATTTGCATATGATTTTCATATGTGCATCAGGCCTACCCTATTTATGCTCCATTTAGTTTCCAATCATTTCAGCTTAGCCCCATTAAATTTAGGCTCATCCAATGGTCAAACAAGTCCATTATGACCCATTGGTCCCAATTGGGTCCTTTGACCCAATTAACCATATTCACCCAATTTGATGTTCAATACCCATTCATGACAAGTTGACCGTTATAGTATGTTCATAGGGTCTTAATTTGAACAATGGGCCCCACCATTTTCTCATTTACACTCACATTTATTAAATTCACCAATCTAGTGGCATTTTCGTAAATATTCATATTATTGAGAAATTGGGGTGTTACATGGGTAGATGGTTGATGGAGGGTTTAGATGCATAGGTGGATCTAAATGGATGATGAAATGCATGACCTAAATCTAAGGTAATGTATTTATGTGATGGATGCATGTGGAGGCTCTAGGGTTTATAAAAGCTGAATGATTGGATGTGATTGGATTACCTAATATCTAATGGCTAAGATGATCAATGCATGAAATGAATGCAAGGATTAATAGGTGATGCATGGATGAACACTAATCTAAGGTTAAGATGATCATGATGATGATGGATGACCTAGATCTAATGATAGACGAATGGATGGGTTAGTCTTGATGGTGGATCTAAGGTTTGACCTAATTTGGTATGTGAGATGGAGGGTTAAGATCTAATATGAAAGTTGGATGGTGTGGATGTGAAGTTGGGTTATGGGTTTTGGACATAGGTAGTTGGGTTGGACTTAGGTAAATTCAAACATGGACCATGGAGTTCATTAGACTTGGGGTCTAGATTTTGATCTAGACCTCAACCCAGGCCCATTTAAATTAGATTTGAGAGCTTGGGCCTTAGTTGGACTGAGCTTACACACCGGCCTGGCCGAAAGTGTGAAATGCGCATGGGCTTGCATGTGGCTTGGCCCATTGAAGCTTTGTGGAGCATAGCTTGGCCTGTTTGAACTGAGTCTTGGTCCAATGACTTGAAATTCAGGTTTTGGCACTTGGGTTGCAACTTTTAACCTCTAGAATTAAATAATTTTTCAGTCACCTTAAATCTAAGAAATTATTAATTAATCTTTGACTCTCATAATTGGATCCTTTACATGAAAATCCTAAACAGTGACATAAAATAATTATAATAATTCTAGGTCTTCTCTTTAAAGCTCTAAACTTGCAATCATTTGTTGTTTTAGCTTGATTTTTCTGAACTTTCGATGTTTGTACCAAATTGAAAAACTATATTAAATGCATCATTATATACAAAATTGAAGATAAATTGGCCCAATAATCAGGGGAAAAAATGTAAGATTTTAATGCTCAACAATATGGTTCAAAGAACCAACAGTCAAAATAAATGAAATTCCCGTCCGTGGGAATCCCAAGTAACTGCAACAGCTTATCCATCCTAGACTTGAAATGGAGGTTCCTCCTCCTCAGGTACATCTCCTGAAATGTGAGTGGTGTGAGCTAACCAGCCTAGTGAAAAGAACATTACAATGCAGTGTAATAAAGATCAGGTTAGATAAAATCAACATTAGCATCATAATTGGTTTATCATGCCAATATATTAAATCATCTCTATTACTGCTGACATCCAACGTAACACCTAGGCATTACATTGACTATAAGCATTACGTTTTGACACGGTCAAAACGCAAAATCTTGCAAGTACATCTCCAACACATTTGGGCCGATACTGACACACCTGGGCCAGGAACTGACACACCTGGGCCAGGAACTGACACACCTGGGCTAGTAACAGCAAAATGACACACCTGGGCTGATAATAGTTCAATAATTAAGGGTACGTGGAAGTAGTATCAATATCATCGTAGCTCATAAGCATTTTATCATCATAATCACATTATACGATAAACATCGTTAGTATCAATAAACACTTTACACAATAGTGCATCATGTCTAGGTATATAAGTGGGTTCATTAAGTCTGATATTTGAAACCACTTATTGCACTAGATCCTCTTAACCTGTTTACTCCTACTGTAATGTTAAGTCTCCTCACCGAAAATGTGGGGTATCGAAGTATCTGTCAAACACACAAACAATGATACAATGAATTATACAATCATTAATCATACATAATACACAAAATAATACAACAGATATCCATAGTATTTCAAATCTTTTTATCCTACTTTCCAGAAAAAACTCCAAGGGAAATGGATTGAGTCTCCTATATGGGTTACTATCCATTTTAAGTTATAATAATCAGAAATATAATAAGGTGCTCAGGCCACTTCTCATATTGTCTTCTGGAAATGACCATGTAGACATATTGAGCTAGGCCTACAGATATAAGATGCTCAAGCCACTACTCATATAGCGAGTTAGGCTTAAAGATCACTCAGTGCCCTAATCCTTCTTTTCTACCGAGCGGCGAAGTTAATCGTACAGCTACTGATAGCTACCGGGTTACGTTTCCGCTGTGCCACAGATAAAGAGTATCGGCCTGGAAGTGAACACATAATATAGGCTTTAATAATACTACTAAAGAGAGGGGTTAGTATCACTTTTAGTTATCAAAATGGTATAAACATACATCAAAACCTAGGATCTAAGTTTTAACATAGAATTCTAACTTAGACTAAGTTTCAAAAACTTGTTCTCGGTTCCTTGGAACATGCCTCGGAACCAGGTACTGTGGCTTCGGAACTTTCGAGCCATTGCCTAAAATCTGGGCTTTATAGTGCCGTTGGAACTTGGGTTTTGTCATTCGGAACTTCCGAAGTTCAGGTCTCGGAACTTCCGAGCCTGCTTCCTAACAGAAGCAAAGAAAACATGAAAATTAGTAGGTCTCACTGTGTCTTGGAAGCTGCTGAGGTCTGCTCGAAACTTTCGAACAGTTCGGAACGTCCGAGGGGGTCTCAGAACGTCAGTGTCTGAACAGTAGAGGCAGAAAAAAACATTTGGCCTCTGAGAGCTTCGGAACCCTGAACAGAAGTTCGGAACTTCCAAAGTCTCACCTTTGGAACTTCCAAAGGCCAATTCTCAGATCTTCCTGAGAGTCGTCTTCTTCCTCTATCACCGACAACAGAGCAATGACGGTAGGGGCTGTGTAAATTATGAATCTAGAAACAGTGGATTTTCTGGATTCATTTTTCACACCATTCTGGTCAGATGGACTCTTCAAGGAGTCCTCTTTACTTTAGAAATCGATTGGACCATTAATACTGATTAAAAATATCATATTTTAATTAGAAAACCAGTGAAACACATGAAAATTCAAGTTTTCCACTAAACTTCAAATTTGATTTTAGGACTCAAATCTTAACTAAATTATGTTCTGTTTGATCCTAAACAAGTTAGAATTTGAAAAAAAGTCTAAATATAACCTTCGCTTTGTAAATTGGGGAGAGTTTCAGCAATTAGAAAAACTTTCACTTCAAAGCAACGGTGAAAATTTAAGTTAGTAAGAACTAGGAAAAACAGAGGGAAATGCAGAGAAACCATGAAGATTTCCTCTGCATTTGAGCCCTTTTAAATATAAATTGGAGGCTAGGGAAGTAGACTCCATGCATGGGTATGGAGAGAATACTTCAATCTACAAGTTACGGACGTAGCTTGTATGAGTCGAAGCCCATGCATCAGCTTCGTCTCAGCACCTGCCACGCAGGTGTTTTTTAAAAAAAAATTGAAAATTGTCATTTTAGTCCTTCAAACTTATTTGTATATAAGTCCAACATATTTTATTTTTTTAATTTTTAACTAATTAGAAGACTTATTTACTTTAATTTATTTAATCCTTCTTAACCAAAATGTTGGGTTTTAAAAACTCTAAATACCACAAAATTTTGGAGACTCATATTTCATCAAAATTTATTGATTTAAACAAGAATATCACATTTTATCCCCTTAATTCTATTTGTATTTATTTAAAGGGTTTAAAACCTTTATTTTCAAAATCTGAAAAGATAAAACAATGAGTTAAAACAAACTCTAAAAACACATATTTTTCTTCGAATTTTTCTCACTTCTAAAATTTTTTACATGATTATTTCCTAACTTTTGGGATCTTTTTGGGTAGTTTTTAATAAAAAAATTCTAAAATTAAAAAAATATTAAAAATACTTATAAATTTTAGAATTTAAAGCCTTAATAAGGAAATCAATATCATTCAAACAATAATCAAACAATTATATTAAAATAACACTGTAAGTGGTAAATTACCATTTTGCCCTTGGATAAGTTGGATCATCGAGCTACCGAGTTCTGATTGGGCCAAACCTGGGCTTTTCACAAAGCCATAACTTGTAATCTTCATGATTAACAGGTTAAATTATGATTTATTAAAATAAATCATATTAATTAAGCCTAATTCATGTCAAGGTATTACAGTTTCACATGGGACTCTCTCCCCATTTCCAGTCATCCACACGTCAACACCCCTTTCCTCCATTCTCCACAGCCGTGCACCCTCTTCTTCCACTATGTACCCGATTTTCTCCTCCTCTCTTCTCCTCCATTAAAGGAACTCAAGGAAGAAAGAAATCAAGAAGAGTAGAAGGAAATGAGAAGAAGAAAAGAGGAAGAAACTTTGGAGAGCTTCACCTAAGGTAAATATTTCCCTCTAAACTTAGTATGTAGGTTCAATTCAAGGTTTATAATAATTTAGAACCAACTCTAGGCAAATTTGGGTTATGGAAATAAACATTGGAACATTTTGGGATTTTTGGGTTTTCCCCAGTTCATGAAATATGGTTTAAATCCATGATTTTGTGCATCTAATTATGAATATTAACCTCCAAAGATGTGACAAATCACATGGGGAATTAATCTAGGGGATGTGGTTGAGAAACCAAGACCCACGACCCACCTAAGTGTGATTCCCGAGTTCAAGATGTAATGCCCCGCCATTTTTCATTTGCATAAATCAGAGCATATTTTTTTTTATAAGTGAGAGAGGACGGGTCCTTACGACGCAAGTCAAGTCCGAGTTTCCAAAACCCGACCCTTAACTGGCCACTATTATGTGTGCGTAGACTAAGTCTACTAAAACATTTTCACACACTTTTCTTAATGCTTACGAAATAATTATATGAATGAGATGCTATTCATTCTCTTGTCATCATTAGGCAAGGAAAGCCAATCACCATAAAATTCCAATAAAAATTAAAGATTATTAAACCATAACAAATAAGTTCTAAGGTGTCTCAAATAGTCTAAGTTATTACAATCCAAAATATAAGTCCTCCGAATACATTATTGAAATCAAAACTAAGTATTTAGAACTTTAAATCTTCCAAACTCCTACACTTGGTTCCTTCCGGTCCCACGTCCTTTTCCTTATCAGTTTCTGTTCCATCATCTATAGGGTAGAAGTAGGGTATTAGTCAACATGCGCAATAGGTATTCCAATTAGGCTTAGGGTGCACATAGGAGTAATATTAGAATATCATAAATCAAGGGTTTATACATCATTAATGGCATATTTGTAAAAACATCTTGTAAGTAATAAAAACAATGCATGGTGTCCATATCGTAATCATGCTAACATAAATGTCATGTCATGGGTGTCAATGCCAAATGAAATCCCACCCAATGTCCATATACAATCACATCATAAATCAATCAATGATTTCCTTTGCCAATTATGTCCACAATGTTTTAGGCGGCAACCACCAGGGCACCGTATACCCATCTACAAATTAATCGAGATTATCGATGGAGTGTGGACTCCTCCCACTACGCAGGGTTTTGGGACTGACTACCCAGGACTCCTTTGGCCCAATCACGTCATACTTTTCTATAAATCGGACGCGGTCAAATCTCAACAGTTCATATAGCTTCATAGAAGCTAATTTCAAGTCCAAGTCATGTCCAGACCGCTCAGAACTTGGTTTGCTGGTCATATGTGTTCCCACCCATGCCATGCATGAGGTAATATATGTAATAATGCCATTTCATTTAAAATACATAATATCATTGAAAATCAACTCATAATCAAATACAATTTATTTAGCCAACGCATTCATCATATTTTGAATAAAACAAGTGTCATAATATACTCCATAGTCTTCTCAATGAGGTAGGAATCCTACCAATGTCCGATATACTATCCTTTCTTATCTTGTAAGGATAATGCTACCGGTCACGTTAGATGAATCACAATCTTTTTACGAACCTCTTTGCCTCATCAAATTCAAACATACATATTAGTTTGATTTTCCATTTTAATTTCATCATCCCTATTTCCATCTAAATTCCATGTTCATTTCTCAACGCATTTACGCATCATAGTCCGTTATCCGTTTAAGACCCTCAATGGAATTCAGTCGGCTGAAACACAACCAGATCCCATATAAACTTGACCCATACACTTTCAGTTGATTGAATCACAAGATTCAGTCAGCTGAAATACAACCAGATACTATACATGCTTGGCCAGTATACTTTCCGTCGACTGAATCATAAGATTCAGTCGGCTGAAATACAATCAGATCCTATACGTGGTTGGCTAGTATACTTTTAGTCGACTGAATCATAAGATTCAGTCGGCTGAAATACAATCAAATCCTATACGTGTTTGGCCAGTATACTTTCAGTCGATTGAATCACAAGATTCAATCGGCTGAAATACAACCAGATCATTTGTGTGAATGGCCACTACACTTTCAGTCGACTGAATCACAAGATTTAGTGGACTGAAATACAACCAGATTCCATATGTGTTTGGCGAGTATACTGTTAGTAGACTGAATCACAAAATTCAGTCGGCTGAAATACAACTAGATCCTTTGTGTGCTCGGACAGTTCATTTTCAGTCGATTGAATCATAAGATTCCGTCGACTGACTTTGTGTGAGGCCATTTTTGTTTGTATTCATTGTAAGGCCCTTCTCCTTGAAATCCAACCTTGATCATATTTAAACTTGGATTCCATCTTCAATACATAACTCCATAAATTTATCCAACCCACTAGCCAAGGTTAGGGTTTTCATAATCCATCCAATCATAGTATCATCATAGCATGAGTTCGGATTTAATCCAATAGTTGTTTTGTTTCAACTCATAACCATCCTTTGGATGGATTTCCAACTCCATGGCCTTATCATAATTTGGCCATTCATCCAACAATCATGGAACCCATGGGTTTGGCCACACCATGGCCAAATCTATGGTTTTCTTAGATTTATTTTCATATTATTAAGTCTTAGACATACCTTACTTCAATCTCCTTCTTTTCTTTTGATCTTTCTCTTCTTCCTTAATTCTTTTTCTCCTTTCTTTATTCTTCAAAGTCTCCAAGCGTATGGAGGTAGAGGTGGGAGAGAGAGAGAGGAGAGGAAGATAATTCTTGCTCAAAGGAGGAGGAGTCGGCCAAGGGGTTTGAAGTACCCTTTGGTTTGTGTCTTTGTATTAAAACTACAACTCTTCCCTCCCTCTCATTATGGCTTGGTTTAACCAAGGAGGCCCTTGGCTTCCCAAGGGTGGCTTCATGGCTTTTGAGGTGAAGACCCTTGGGTTCCCAAGTGTCTAAGTACAATGTACTTAGACAAGACATCCATCCTTTAATCTCCACCCCTGATCTTCTTTTAGATGAGATCCTAGCCTCCCATCTCGTCCCTTCATCTTCTCAACTTAAGCAAAATCCTTAATTCAAGACTTAAACTCAAAAGTGGTTGACCAAGTCAGCCCATATCATGGTCGACCATGCTGGTCACCACATGGTACATGGGTCCCACCTTGGCCATGTCACTTGATGACGTGACAACCTTGATTAGTTGGCTTCCACTGTATGATATGAATGCCACATGGCAATGCCACATCACTCACATGCCACCTCACTTGATGAGGTGGACTGTAATGCATTAATTGCACTAATTTATCCAATTCAACTAACTTAACTAAATTTACCCAATTACTTTTAAATCAAGGTCACCCATGACCCATTGGGTTTTAATTGGGTAATTGATCCTTGCCCTTCTAATGTCTATTTCAACTTTTTAAATTCAAATTCACTTAAATTGCAATCCAAATGGGTCAATCCAATAAATTTATAAGCTAAGGAAAATCCAATGTGTTACAATATTACCCTCTGTTGGAATTTCCGTCTCGAAAATTGGGCGAAGTAGGGTTTCAAGCAAATCATACAAATAGATCAGGATGAGCTGCTCTCATTTCTGACTCCAGTTCCCAAGTGGCTTCCTCATTACCGTGTTGGTCCTTTACCACTTTGACGAACGGAATCGCTCTGTTCCGTATCACCTTTTGCTCCGTATCAGTTACTCGGACATGCCTCTCGACGTAAGATACGTCGTTTTGTACTTCTATGTCTTGTACATTCAGCACGTGTGATGGGTCAGGGTTGTACTTCCTTAGCATGGAAACATGGAATACATTTTGGTACTACTTGGATGGATGAAGAGCTTCGATTGATGAGATTCTGTCAACAACTCTCTCCTGCAGTCTTGAGGTACATATGTCCTGCTTCGGAATAAGAGACTTTGTCCAGGTCGTAATTCTCATTCTGGTATGACCTCTCCAATCGACATCTTGGTCCATATTTCTGCCACTTCAGGATCTGTCCATTGTTCTTGTTCAATCTTGGAAACCACTCTAGACTGTACCATCAGATTATACATGCTCCCATGATTTTTTGATGTGCAAATTGAACTCTCGGATGATCGTCAGCATTTCCCATTCCTTCATAATCAGACTGGCCACAGTTGCATGTGAAATACGACTGAGGGCATCTGCCACTTTGTTTGAAGGTGATGTCGCAGTGCAAATTCATAGTCTTGCAGGTACTCCATCCATCTACGCTGTCTCAAATTGAGTTTCTTTGGATCGAACATATATTTTAAGCTCTTATGATCTGAAAACACCTCAAATTTCTCACCATATAAATAGTGTCTGCAGCTTTTGAGAGTGAAGACCACTGCAGCTAGTTCCAGATCATGAGTGTGATAGTTGCATTTATGGATTTTTAGTTACCTTGAACCATATGCCACCACATGATGACTTTGATTGAGAGAGCACCCAAGTCTTTCTCCTGAAGCATCACAGTATACTTCATATCCCTTGCCTATCTCCTGCAAAATCAGAATGGGAGCGGTGATAAACTTCTGTTTCAGATCCTCAAACCTTCGATTGCACACGTCCGACCATTCAAACTTAGCTCCTTTCTGAGTTAGTCAGGTGAGTGGAGTCGCAATCTTGGAGAAGTCCATAATAAATTTCAGATAGTAGCCAGCCAGTCCTAGAAAGCTGCGAGTTTCAGACACATTCCTCAGAACTTTGCAGTCTCTAACCGCTGCCACTTTAGTCGGGTCCACAGTTATTCCTCCTGCTGATATGACGTGCCCTAAGAAGTTGACCTCAGATAGGCAGAACTCGCACTTGCTTGCTTTGGCATATAACTGATTCTTCTTCAATGTGCCCAGGACTATCCTCAGATGCTCAACATGCTACTCCCGACTGGTGGAATAAACCAAAATATTGTCAATGAAGACAATTATGAACTTATTTAGATAAGAATGAAATCTTCTGTTCATCATATCCATGAACATGGCTAGTGCATTTGTGAGTCCAAAAGGCATTACCACATATTCACATAGTCCATACCGAGTTCTGAAAGCCGCCTTTTCCATGTCCTCATCCCTGACACAGATTTGATGGTAGCCTGTCATAAGATCAATCTTGGAGAAATGGCGGGAGCCTCTGAGTTGATCGAACAGATCATCAATTCTGGGCAGTGGGTACTTGTTCCTGACAGTTAGCTGGTTCAACTTCCTTTAATCCACACACATTCGAAGAGTACCATCTTTCTTTTTTACGATCAATACAGGTGCTTCCCAGGATGAGATGTTGTGCATGATGAATCCTAGTCTGAGTAACTCAACAATTTGTTTCTTCAGCTCTGACATTTTTGTAGGGGCCATCCGGTAATGAGGCAATGATACAACGGTAGTGCTAGGGTAGAGCTTAATCTCAAAGTCAATCTCCCTTTTTGGAGGCAAACCAGGGAGCTCTGTCCGAAATACCCCTGCGTAGTCTTTCACTACAACTGGTAGTTCAACCACCGATGCCTTGTCTAGTCTAATACTGTTCAATACGAGATGGTTCATTTTTTCATGTAATCTCCTGGTCATAGGAATGCTCTGTCTGTTGGCATGTACTATAAACCGTTTTCCCTTGGGTGACCAGAATATCACTTTGTGTTCCTTACTTGGGGAAATTGCCTAAGTATCATATATTGTTTCTTGTTTTTTTGGGGAAATCATGTAATGTTTCTTATTCGGGGGAGGGATGACCTATTTCGCTATGTTTGATAAATTACAACTTATAGTGATTGTCCTTCCTTTGTTGTTGTTTTTCTCATCGAAGGTTGTTCTCAGATTGAATGCTTACAGTCTGATTCTCATCAAAGTAAATTAATCCGGCCCACGTGTAGCGGACTCCGAGGAGTCGGTCAATTGGGATTCTCATCTATCAGTGAGACATGATACCGTATTAATCTTACTTTGCGAGACTCAACACTTCCGGTTTCACTCTGATACCAACTGTAACATCCCCACCCTTTTTTCACATACATAAATCAAAGTATATTTTTTTTTATAAGTGAGAGAGGACGGGTCGTTACGACGCGAGTCAAGTCCGAGTTTCCAAAACTCAACCCTTAATTGGCCTCTATTATGTGTGCGTAGACTAAGTCCACTAAAACATTTTCACACGCTTTTCTTAATGCTTACAGAATAATTTATATGAGTGAGATGCTATTCATTCTCTTGTCATCATTAGGCAAGGAAAGCCAATCACCATGAAATTCCAATAAAACTTAAAAATTATCAAACCATAGCAAATAAGTTCTAAGGTGTCTCAAATAGTCTATATTACAATCCAAAATATAAGTCCTCCGAATACATCATTGAAATCAAAACTAAGTATTTAGAACTTAAATCTTCCAAGCTCCTACGCTTGACTCCCTTCCAGTCCCACGTCCTTTTCCTAATCATTTCTTTTTCCATCATCTATAGGGTAGAAGTAAGGCATTAGTCAACATGCCCAGTAGGTATTCCAATTAGGGTTAGGGTGCACATAGGAGTAATATTAGAATATCATAAATCAAGGGTTTATACATCATTAATGGCATATTTGTAAAAACATCTTGTAAGTAATAAAAACAATGCATGATATCCATATCGTAATCATGCTAACATAAGTGTCATGTCATGGGTGTCAATACCAAATGAAATCCCACCCAATGTCGATATCCAATCACATGATAAATCAACAAATGGTTTCCTTGGCCAATTATGTCCACAGTATTTGAGGCTGGCAACCACCAGGGCACCGTATACCCATTCGCAAATTAATCGGGATTACCGATGGAGTGTGGACTCCTCCCAGTACGCAGGGTTTCGGGACTGACTATCCAGGAGCTCTTTGGCCCAATTACCCGTACTTTTCTATCAACCGGATGCGGCGAAATCTCAACAGTTCATATAGCTTCATATAAGCTAATCTCAAGCCCAATTCATGTCTGGACCGCTCAAAACTTGGTTTGTTGGTCATATGTGTTCCCTCCCATGCCACGCATGAGGTAATGTATGCAAGAATGTCATTTCATTTAAAATACATAATATCATTGAAAATCAACTCATAATCAAATACAATTTGTTTAGCCAATACATTAATCATATTTTGAATAAAACAAGTGTATAATATACTCCATAGTGTTCACAATGAGTAGGAATCCTACCAATATCCGATATGTTAGTGACCCGGCTCGTCTGAGTCACCCACATTGTCAATTACGTGATTCACTTGGATATTGCCTTGGAAGAATATGAAGATGACAGAAATTCGACTCTACACCGAATTTGTTAGTGGCATACACGTCAGTGAACCTTAGTAGACCTTAGGCTAACCCCAATAACCTAAAAGTCAATAAGTTTAACAACTGAAAAATTATAAAATGATTGACTTCCAACCTCGAGGCCTCAAGTAGTTTGTCGAGGCCTCACAGACTGTCTTTAGCTGAGTGATATTTGTGACAGGTGTAACTCAGCAAGGCCTAGTGACCTTTGACCGAGTATCTTACAGATTTAGTTAAATAAATATTTAATAGGTTTTCTCTGATTTCTAAACTGATCCTTGATTGAGAGTTTTTATGGAAATAAGGAATAAACAAGATTTTCTTTTGAAACTCAAGCTGCCACCTCACCCAGATTGAACAAATTTGTTGGAGCCTTGCATCGTGGATATCTCTTACTGGTTTGGAAAGGCTCCTCAATTTGTCCAAGTGCGATTGACAATCAGGAGCACTCTGCTCCTCAATTTGTCCAAGTGTGATTGACAATCAGGTGCACTCTGCTCCTCAATATGTCTAATTGTGATTGACAATCAGGTGCACTTTGCTCCTCAATTTGAGGCCTCGAGACATGTATGCCCAGAACCAGCCTGTCTTATTTATATCTCGTGGGCTGAATGAAATATAACGAGAACCTTTTTGGAAAAAGAACTGTGTGACCAGATAGATTATCTGCCTTCATTACACCTTTTTCATCATCTTCTAATAGAGATGTTTGGGTAATCAATACCTTACTTTTGATCAAGTTAAAGGTGTTCTCTTAGGACCAGAAAACCAGTGTTTCTCCTTTCCTTTATTTTTATCATTGTAAGGTGGATTAGAACATTGTGTTCGAACCATTCAAAAAACATAGGTGTCGAGGATTAGACCATTTGGGTCGAACCTCTATAAAAAACTAGGTTGTACTATTTGGGTGTGAGGCCCATTCATAGTATATTTGAGACGACCCTAGAGTTGGGAAGTCTAACAGTGGATGTAGGTTAATTGAAACCAAACGACTATAAAATATCTGTGTCTATATGTGGTTGATGGTTTGACATGAATGCTTTGATTGAATATTACGTCACGTACACACACACATATTGGTTCGGTCATTTTAATTAACAGTGGTTAGTTTAAAGGTAAAAATAACTCATTGCATATCTCATACAGTTAAGTCGTAATTCTGTTAAGGATTTTTAAAATGGAAATTAAAATTGAAATTCCGACATATTCACCCCCTCCAGGTCGGGCATTACTCTAGTAACGGAATTTCAATTGGCATCAGAGCTCGGTTACTCTGAGTTGGACTTAATCGTCTGAGTTGATCCTGTGCTAGAATCATGACAAAGGTGATAGTCACAATGTTTCTAAACCTCCCTATTTTGACGGCTTTAACTATGCCTCCTGGAAGGCAAAAATGAAAACCTTTTTTATATCACTTGATGGAGCTGTCTGGGAATCAATAGTAAGAGGTTGGGAACATCCGATTGAGGAAATCACTGTAAAATCTACTAGAAATGAAATAGGAAAATTGTTCAACAAATTGTTGGTATTAAACCTAAGGATTACTTCACCTGGACAGACATAAAGAAAATGTTATATACAACAAATGGAAAGGCGTTAAATGCCATTAACTGTGCTATCTCACATGATGAATTCAAACATATAATGACATGTGTGACGGCCAAAGATGCTTGGGACATCTTAGAAAGAACACATGAGGGAACCTCAGTTGTTAAGAGGTCTAAACTCCAAATCCTCCAATCTAAATTTGATAACATACGTATGGAGGAAAGTGAAATATTTATGGAGTTCTACTCAAAGCTAAGTGACATAGTAAATTCTATGTAGGCCTTAGGTGAAATAATTCCTGAATCTAAAGTATGCACCAAGATACTTAGAAATCGGCTCAAAAAATTTAAACCTAAAGTAGCTGTTATTGAAGAGGACAGAGATGTATCTTCAATGAAAATTGATGACTTAGTAGGATCTCTTCAAACCTATGAGCTCCACTTTGAAAATGCCTAAAAAGAAATTTGTTGCTTTAAAGTCATCTTCAAACATTGATAAGCCTAAAGAAAACAAATCAGAATGTGAAAGTGAGGATGATGTTTCTTTGTTGACTAAAAAATTCCTAAGAAACTTCAATAAAAGGCACAAGTTTAAGAATTTTAAAAGAAGTGAACTAAAGGATAAAAATGCCAAAAGATTTAATACACTGAAAGAAAAAGGGAGAGATAAGGACAAAGAACAAAAATGCTATAATTGTGGAGGTCAAGGACACTTTGCTGTTGAATGTCCTTCAAAAAGAAATAAGAAAGCCTTGACAGGAACATATGAAAATACATCTCAATCAGAAAGTGACTCTGATGAATCCACTCAAGAAAAGTTTGAAGATCTGGAAGGCTTTATAGCTTCTATAGCACCTATTGAAAATGATTCAGATCATGAATCAGACAATGAGGAAGATGATGATCTTCAAGAGGCTTATGATTCCTTTTTCATTGGAAGTCAAAATCTGGCCAAAAAACTAAGTAAAATAAAATCTGAAAATACAAAGTTAATGAGCCAGTTGGAAGAAGAAAAAGGCATTAATGAAAATCTTGTAATAACTTTGAAAACTTCAAATGAAGAAAATCTTAAATTAAAACAAATTCAAAATGAGTTACAAGATAAGTTGAAAAATTATAAGAATGATATTAAAAAATTAGAAGATATTCGAGGTATTTTATCAGAAGAAATCATTAATGCTCATTCTAAAATAAACAATTTTAAAAATCATAAACTCAACTTTGAAAATAAATTTACCCAAGGACAATACAAATTAGAAAGATTGCTAAACTCGGGTAAAATTCATGGTGACAAAACTGGTCTTGGGTACAACCAAGACAAAGTAAAATCGATGAACCAAACTGTGTTTGTTAAAGGTCAATCTTCTCGACCTTCAAATGTTACATGTTTTTACTATGCTAAAAAAGGACATTTCATATTTGAGTGCAAACTTCGAAAAAGAAACTTATGGGAAAAAGCCAACAAGAGACAATTTGAAGAGAAAAATTATGAAAAAGAAAAGAAAGAATATTATCATCGTGAAAATTTGGCTAAAAAATTAAACAAATTTCTAAATGAAAAGATGAGCAAAAAATTTAGGTATAACCTTCAAAAAACTGTCCCAAGAAATCTAAAATCCACAACCATTTTAAAATGGGGCCCTAAGTATAAAAGCTTGATCGTTTATACAGCACTAAAGGTTGAAAACCAACATAAGTGGTATCTTGATAGTGGTTGTTCAAGGCATATGACTGGAGACAAAACATTTATGTCAAATCTTGTAGATTGCAATAGTGGTTCAGTTACCTTTGGGGATGGAAATCTAGCTAAAATTGTAGGGAAAGTAACCTTAGAATTAAATGACTCCCTTACCTTAGAAGATGTGTTGGTCGTTGATGGTCTTAATCACAATCTCTTAAGTATATCTCAAATATGTGAAAAAAATCATTATGTCACCTTCCGTAAGAATGATTGCCAAATCTATAACGATGAAGGTGAAGCTGTCCTCAAGGGGTTGAAAACTTCTGATCAATGTTATGCCCTTGAAAATTGTCCAACTCCGAGTAAAAATTGTTGCAATATGTCTAAACTTAATGAAGCAGAGTTGTGGCACAAGAGATTATGACACGTAAACTTCAAAGACTTGTCAAAATTGAGCGCACACATCAAAGGACTACCCAAGATAAGTCGATCAGACCGAGTGTTTTATGGTGAGTGTCAAAAGGGTAAACAAGTGAGAGCAGCTCATAAAAGGATAAATGTTGTAACTACCACCAAACCTCTTGAGCTTTTTTACATATGGATTTAGTTGGACCAATCGAAAATATGAGTATAGGAGGTAAGATGTATTTCATGGTTGTCGTTGATGACTATACCAGACATACATGGGTAGGTTACCTTAGGGAGAAATCAGATGTATATCAAGAATTTAAATATATTGCAAAACGTGTTACGAATGAAAAACAAACACCCATAAATAGAATTAGAAGTGATCATGGGGATGAATTTGAAAATCATCGCATTCAAAAATTCTGTGAAAAATATGGCATACATCATGAGTTCTCTGCTCCTAAGACACCCCAACAAAATGGGGTGGCCGAAAGGAAAAATCAGGTTCTTCAAGACATGGCCACACTTATGCTAGATAGCAAGATATTACCAAAAAATCTGTGGGCCGCGCTGCGTGTTTCATCATAAATAGAGTTTATCTAAGGGCTGGCCTTGATAAAATAGCGTTTGAATTATGGACCAATAAGAAGCCTAATGGTAAGTATCTCAAGGTCTTTAGTAGTAAATGTCACATTCTTAGAGACCGTGAAAACTTGGGAAAATTCGATGCAAAAAGTGATGAAGGAATTTTTCTGGGCTACTCTAGCACTAGCCGAGCTTGTAGAGTTAAAAATATTAGAATTGGTGCTATCTTGGAATCCATTAACGTAGTCATAGATGACCAGTCTTCATTTGTACATGAAACCATAGATGAGGTGGATCTATCTTCAAATCAAATTGATAATCTTCCTTCTTCTTCTTCGACACCTATTGAACTTAAACCAAATAAGAAGCACCCTATGTCGAACATCATTGGGGATCCCATGACGGGAGTAAAAATAAGGAAGCAACTTGAGAACATCTCTAGCTGTTTTTGCTTCACCTCACAATTAGAACCCAAGAATATTGATGAAACGTTGTGTAACACCCCGATTTCTCAATAAGATGAATATTTACGAAAATGCCCCTGGATTGGTGAATTCAATAAATGTGATTGTAAATAAGGAAATAGTGGGGTCCATTGCTCAAATTAAGATCATATGAGCACATTATGAATGTCAAGTTTGATTGGATGGGTAATTTCTCAATGAAGTGGATAAATTACGAAAATGCCCCTGATGTGTTAAATTAATTATTTTGTGATGTTAAGTAAGGAAATGGTATGGCCCATTGCTCAAATTAAGATCATATGAGCACATTATGAATGTCAAGTTTGATTGGATGGGTAATTTACATCAATTGGGTCAAAAATGGATAAATGGGTCAAACGGCCCAAATGGGACCCATCGGGTCTTACTGGAGTATTTGACCGTTTTGTGATTTTAAATTAAATGGGGTTAAGCCTATTTGATTGGAAATCAAGTGTAGAAAAAATGGGTAGGCTTGATCCATATGTAAAAACCAACTAGAAATGACCAAAATACCATAATTGGGTCATGGAGTCAAAAACGGGTCAAGGAGCTAAAAGTGGACCCAACGGGTCGAGTTGACTATGGTTGACCGTGTGGACCCTCTAGGGAGCTAAAACACGAGTTAAATCAGTTGAGTGGGACTGAAGTGAGTTGGAATTAAATCAAGGGTTGAGTTAACTCATGTGCATTGAATGAAATGCATTAATTATGGTGAGTTGGACATTGAGTTGAGTGAGTCAAAAATGGAAGTCAAATGGGTTGAAAATTCAGTGAGATAAGTGGGGTGGCTGTTTTGAGAGTTACAAATACAAGGTTAACCAAGGGGCTAGTCATTGGAACATGGAGAGTTTTATTTAAAAGTTGAAACTCCAAGATAGATATTAAAACCAATGGGAGTTACAAAGTGTGTTCACACTTGGAGGAGGGGAGTTTCATTTCAAGAATGAAACTCTCAAATGGGACATTGATGAGGATCAAATGGGCTGAATGGAGCTGCTGTATTATAGAGTTACAAATGAGGTTTTGACTTTTAAAATTCAAATATGATAAGACTACACATTGGAGGGGGGGGGGGGGGGGGGGGGGGGGTAAGGTTTCATTTATAGATGAAACCCCCATGTAAGATGATAATGAGAGGAGGAAGAAAAGGAGAGGTTACACAAATACCAGCATGGGAGACGTTGGAGAGCTTGGGGAGGTTTCATTGCATAGATGAAACCCCCAAGTAAGCATAAAGGACTTGGGGTTAACATGGGAGTTACATGTGAGGCAAGTTTGGGCTGAATTTAAGTAGCCAAAAGAGGTTCAATTTTCTATCTCTATTTCTCTATCTCCTTGTTGTCTTCTACATTCCAAAAGCAAGAACAACAGCTGGTTACTGATTTGCAATCAGTCCTTGGTTGATTTCTTTCACCAAGACAAAAGCACACTTTGAGCAAAAGGAGTTGGCACCAAGGTTTAAGATCAAAGTTTCCTTTCTCTCTCTTTCTCCCTCAAATCCATGTCATCTGGCTGAAGTATTCCAAGGAGATTGCAGCAAGGTCAGTCTCAGCCCAAAGAACAGTAAGAGAGAAGGAGAGGTCAAGCAAATAAAGGGTCAAGAAAGGAGTCAAAAGAACCGAAGGAGACGCGGTGTTCGTAAGTGCATTTTGAACTCTTGTTTAATAGATTGGTTAAGAAAATGAGATTTGGCCATCGTATGGACAGATCCATCAATGGTTTAAATATGGGATTATGATGTTTAAAAGTGATAAAATATGGACCATAGGGTTCAGCCCTTTGGATGGCCGAACCCCATGGGAAAACTTGGTGATTTTTATGGTGTTTGAGAGATGAAATTCATATTATGTATTGAAGTTCTTTTAAAGGATTTTAAAGGGAGATAAGGTCACTGATTTTGACCAGTTATTACATGGCTGAATTATGTGTTTATTAAGCTAAATACTGATCAAAAAATATGGACAAATATTGGAGGGTTTACATCAAGGAAACCTTGGGGTTCGGCCATGTGTATGGCCTAACCCCATGGACTGTTTTTTTATGGTTATTTGGGTCAAGTGTCGGATGGATTTTTATGTGAACATAATGTGCTTTGATTTAAGAATAAACCAAGTTTATAAATGGATAAATGGATCTAAACCATAGGCCATGAGGTTCAGCCAATTGGGTGGGCCGAACCCCATGAAATGGTATGACATTTCATGGAAGTATTAAATGGTTTTGTGAGATTTTAAAGGATTTAAAGTGAAGATAAGCTTACTGTTTTTAGGTAACTATGGCTTGGCTGAACCATATTAATACTATGGTTAAATTATGGATTAAAACCATGGACAATGGTTGGATTAATTACACCAAGAACCATAGGGTTCGGCCATATGTATGGCCGAACCCCATGGACTGTTATGTGGATATTTGGATTGAGTTTTACAAAATGGAAATCATACAAAGTGATGGGCTTATTGGATGGTTTTGAAAGGTAAAAATATGGTAACATTATACTGTTATCCTATGTCTAAATGAGACCAAAAACATGTTTAAAAGGACCAAAACTATGGGGTTTTATGGCTAAGATAGGACATGGAAGTTTAAGTGGATTTTTGGGTTTTAGATCAAATTAGAATCATATGGTCAAATGATTAACTTGCTGCCATGTACATAGGGTATTCGAATTTCTAGAACGGTGAACAAACCGTGATCGGAAGACGGTCCAAAGGAAGGGTCGAGCAAAGTAAACTATGGTAGGTTTCCTACCTTGTTGTAACCACATATCTTATTCGTTGTTTTATGTTTATTTGAATAAGTTATTTGAATGAAATGATATTTACAAATGACATGTTTGCATAGACATCTCATGCATGACATGGGATAATGGTGTGTAACCGGAGGCCACACTCCGTCGGGGCGTCCGAAAGACCACTGTGGGGTACCCTGATGATGAGAATCCCATCAGGAGGAATCCGGAGGCCACACTCCGTCGGGGCGTCCGAAAGACCATTGTGAGTTACCTTGACGATGAAGAATCCCGTCAAGTGATGGCTATGTTGAATGGTGATGGGTGGGACTCATTACATGTTCATTTCATACATAGCATGTTTTTATGGAATTTTGTCACACATGTGTTATTATTATATTATTTGCATGTTTTTGACTAACCATGTGGTAGCCCTATTCGGAAACACTACTGGGCGCGTTGATCTAACGCCCTATCTATATCCTTAGTGGATGATGCAGGGAAAGGAAAGAACGTGGTTGGAAAAGAGGATCAAGCACGGAAACTTGGGCGGTTTGAATGATTTTGAATGGACTATTCATGGATGTGTTATTTGAATTATGTGGACAATGTAATTTGGTAACTAGATAAGTAGATGTTGTGGATTGATTTATTTTGGATGGTTGGATTGAATGGTAGACTAAGGTTATTTGATAATTTTGGAGAATAAACCTTGTACTTTGCTATCTTAAGTTTTAAAATGGATTAGTCTTAGGATCTATTCCTCAGTTAGACTAAGACTAAGTATATTTCCTCAAGTTGTATTTGTACCATGTGTGGTTCATTTTATGGACTTAATTCATACACACATGGGCTTGGCCAGTTAAGGGTTGGATTTAGAGATCCGAACTTAACTCGCGTCGTGACACTTCGCCCCAATCACATGATTATTATATAAAAAAAAATAAACTCTGAACCTTAGAGTGAAAAGGGTGGGGCGTTACACGTTGCTGGATGAAGATTGGGCAAATGTAATGCAAGAAGAGCTTATACAATTTAGAAGAAATGAAGTATGGGATTTGGTGCCAAGACCAAAAAATACAAATGTAATATGTACTAAGTTGATTTACAAAAATAAAATGGATGAAAATGGGACAATAGTTTGAAATAAAGCCCGCCTTGTTGCTCAAGGGTATACACAAATTGAGGGAATCAGTTTTGATGAGACTCTTGCTCTAGTAGCACGTCTTGAGTCAGTACGTATTCTATTGTCTATTGCTTGTTATTTAAAGTTTAAGTTTTTTTCAAATGGATGTAAAGAGTGCATTCTTGAATGGGTTGTTAAATGAAGAGGTCTATGTAGAGCAGCCCAAAGGGTTCATGGATCCAAAATACTCGAATCATGTCTACAAATTGAAGATGGCATTTTATGGCCTTAAACAAGCTCCACGGGCCTGGTATGAAAGTCTTACACAGTTTCTATTGGATAATAATTTTCAAAGGAGAAGTGTAGACAAGACACTATATGTGAGAAAAACCAATGAAACCATATTGATAGCTCAAATATATGTGGATGATATTGTGTTTGGATCCACTGATGAACAAGCTGCTATTAGTTTCTCAAACCTTATGAAATCATAATTTGAAATGAGCATGGTTGGAGAGCTAAATTATTTTCTTGGGTTACAAATAAAACAACTTAATGATGGATTTTTTATTTCGCAATCCAAGTATGCGAAAGATCTTGTTAAAAGATTTGGCCTCGAAGGTAGTAAGCACTCAAATACACACATGAGCACCAATGTGAAATTATCAAGAGATGAAAATGGAAAAGAGGTTGATCCTAGCAAGTACAAAAGCATGATAGGTAGTCTTTTGTATTTGACTGCCAGTAGACCCGATATTTCTTTTAGTGTGGGAGCTTGTGCTAGGTTCCAAGCAAATCCTAAAGAATCCCACTTAAAGGCAGTAAAACGTATAATTAAATATGTATCAGGAATGTGTCTATATGGAATTTGGTACCCATTCGATACATCATTTCATATTGCGGGGTACACCAATGCGGACTGGGCTGGAAACTTGGATGATCGAAAATCTACAAGTGGTGATTGTTTTTACATTGGAAACTGTCTGGTTGCCTGGCACAGTCGAAAACAGTCCTCAGTATCTCTTTCGACTGCAGAAGCTGAGTACATAGCTGCAGCACGTTGTTGTACTCAACATGTCTGGATGAGACAAATGCTAGTTGATTATGGCATGACAGGAGGATCGATGACTCTTCACTGTGATAACACAAGTGCCATCAATATCTCTAAGAATCCTGTCCAGCACTCTCGAACCAAACATATAGACATTAGACATCAATTCATTCGAGTTAGTTGAAGAGAAAACTATTGAGTTTGAGTACATTTCCACTGAAAATCAATTTGCAGATATAATGACAAAACCACTTCACTCAACTCGTTGTCTTGCTCTGAGAAAATAAATTGGGGTTTGCATTGTAAATTAAATATTTCTGATACGATGTTTAGTGTGTGTGGATGATAATTCAAAATTTAAAAAAAAATTTCAGTCTCGAGGCCTCGAGCCCTCGAGGTCGAGTTAAGTTACGCGTGTGTGGTACCTCCTTCTGAATCTTCGTCTCGAGGCCTCGAGCCATCTCTCGAGCCCTCGAGGTTGAATTCAGTCACTCGTGTGTGATCCCTCTTTTTAAATCCAAAACAAGTCTTTTTCAGGAAAACACTACTGTTATTCCTCTGCTAGGGCTCCAAAAATCAGTACTGCACGAAAGGGGATTTCGATTGTGTGTCTTTGGTTTCGATCTTCTTTTCCTCTCTCGATCTCTTAATCAGTCTTCTTCTTTGATTCAAGGTACTATATCCTCTCCTATTCGTCTTTCTTTGGTTCATTGTTTGGTTAGGATTTTGGATCGAAAATGCGTCGAAAGAAATTGGGGGTTGTCCCAAATAGTTCCAAACGGTGCTTGCGGAGTCATGCCGCGTCGTCATCTGCTGCCACCCTTTCTCCTCCTCCGCTGAAGAAACCTAAGAAACTCCGGGCTTACAAAAACCCAGATCGGTCCATACTTATTAGCCCATTTACGGTTTCCTCTTCTCAATAAACAGAGGCAGAACTGCACGGAACCCCTGTGACTCCAACTTCCCCTATCCCTCAGTCCCTCGCTTGCTCGTCAAGGCCGTCTCTCACTTCTAAGGTAAACGTTGATGGATCTGATGCATTATCCCCTCCCTCTTATCCTCCTAGTGCTCGTCTCTTTCGGCCTGTTCAAAAGGAACTTTCCTTCAAGAACTTCAATGTTGAGCATACATGTTATCTACCTGACCTTGAAAATTTCAATACCTACAAAATTCTTAAATAAGTAGGTTGGGAAAATATTTTAAATTGGGGTGAAAATGCCTACCCATCAATGGTGAAGGGAATGTATTCCTCCATTCATAAATCCCTGGATATCCCCCTCATTCCTTTTCAGTCAAATTCTCAAACAGAGAAAAAATCACTGTCACACCTGAACTGATTTCTCAGGTAATGAATATTCCCATGTTTAAGGGTGGTGATATTTCTGCTGCACGAAATGGAATCTCTTCTGAGGACACACAAAGGATAGTTTGCAAACTTTGTAGATACGACGTACAATTGGAAGGCAAACTTCAACTGCATTCCTCATCTCTCCTTCCTAAATTCAAGGTCCTTCACTTGATTTTTACTTCAAATGTGTATCCTCGACTGAAGAACAAATCCCAGCTTTGTGATTATATGGTGAATATCCTGTACTCTGTGTCTATGGGACGCAAAGTATGTCTTCCCTCGCTGATCTGTGCTCATATAACGCGTTTTTGGAAGTCATTTGGTCATGGTGCAGTCCCGTTCTACTACATACTTACCAGACTTGGTACCCATTTTGGCATGGTCCTTTATCCTTGTGAAGTTCCCCACAATGTTCGTACTCTAACAAAGACAAGTATTGAACGAAGTCTTAGTTCGTCTCGCCCATCTTCTGGCTGCTCACCCATTTATGCTGCTTCTACTGAACGACGGAGTTGCAAGGTTGCTTCTAGTCCGTCAAATTCGACTGATAGTAAATATTTTGATGAGCGCTTCTCCGAACTTGAACAGCGACAGGAATCTTATTTTTCTGACATCAGGACACGTCAAGATCGTCTGTTATATCAACATCAGGAACTCTCGGTTTATGTGCGAACATCGATCTGGTGCATCTTCCAATCTCTTCACAACATATCAGAATTCTGCCGACGTACCGATGCAACATTTCCTCCTTCTCCTCCTCATGACTGAAGACTATTTGCTGGGGTTGTTTTTGTTTTGATTACTTTAGTTCTATTTTTGGTATTGTGAATGATTAACTCTCCCCTTGCTGTTTTTGTACTGATTGTCTGAGTTGCCTTATGATTCTCATGTTCTATTAAATGCATCTTTTTTATCTCATGTTCATGTCTGGCTCAACCTTGTCAATTATCTTGACAAAAACGGGGAGTAATATAAATGTGCTAATGTTGAGGGGGAGCACATAAGGTCCCACCAGTTTTTATCTATTTGTATGCAGGAAATAATGGTGTGTTGAAGGTACATGCTAAGGGGGAGTAGCTTGTAAATTTAGAGGATCAAATATCATTGTAATTTTATATGTTGTAGAAACTAAGGAGTGACTTGTATGGATATGCATTTTTGGGAAATTGGTGTAATTGGTAGATCTTAGATTTTGTCACAAAATTGACAAAGGGGGAGATTTTTAGTGCCCCGGCTCGTCCGAGTCACCCATATTGTCAATTACGTGATTTAGTTAGATATTGCCTTGGAAGAATATGAAGATGACAGAAGTTCGACTCTACACCGAATTTGTTATTGTCTCACAGGTAAGTGAACCTTAGTAGACCTTAGGCTAAGCCCAATAACTTAGAAGTCAATAAGCTTAACAGCTGAAAAATTAGAAAATGATTGACTTCCAGCCTCGAGGCCTCAAGCAGTTTGTCGAGGCCTCACAGACTGTCTTTAGCTGAGTGATATTTGTGACAGCTATAACTCAGCAGGACCTAGTGTCCTTTGACCGAGTATCTTACATATTTAGTTAAATAAATCTTTAATTGGTTTTCTCTGATTTCTAAACGATCCTTAATTGGGAGTTTTTATGGAAATAAAGAATAACCAAGATCCTCTATTGAAACTAAAATTGCCACCTCACACAGATTGAACAAATTTGTTGGAGCCTAGCATCGTGGATATCTCTTACTGGTTTGGAAAGGCTCCTCAATTTGTCCAAGTGTGTTTGACAATCAGGTGCACCCTGCTCCTCAATTTGTCCAAGTGTGATTGAGAATCAGGTGCACTATGCTCCTCAATTTGTCTAACTGCGATTGACAATCAGGTGGACTCTGCTCCTCAATTTGTATAAATGTGATTGACAATCAGGTGCACTCTCTAAGTAAACCATTGATTTAAAACATTTGGGAAATCTTTTTGAGACTTTCGGTGTTCTCAAAAGATCACTTAAAATCATGGTGTAATCCCATGATTGGTTGTTGAAATAATCTAATGGTCAGTCACGAGCAGGTGGCATGTAGATTGGCTCGTCATTATCTTAATTTCTAAGCAGAAAAGTTTGATTTACAGAATCTGTGTTCTGTATTACTTTTTACAACCTCGAGGCCTCATAGGAAACCTTGAGGCCTCGAGACATGTCTGCCCAAAACTAGTCTGTCTTATTTATATCTCGTGGGCTGAATGAAATATAACGAGAACCTTTTTGGAAAAAGAACTGTGTGATTAAAGAGATTATCTGCCTTCACTACACCTTCATCATCATCTTCTAGTAGAGATGTTTGGGTAATTAATACCTTAGTTTTGATGAAGTTAAAGGTATTCTCTTAGGACCAGAAAACCAGTCATACATTTGTCCTAAGACTCTCATACCGCTGTGCCAATAATCAACCTTGATGAATTGAATCTGAAGGAAGAAGCGCATAGACATTGAGTAAAGAAGAAAGCACTTTCAGAAGATTGGATAAAGCCCAAGGCAAGTGTTTCTCTTTTCCTTTATTTTTATCATTGTAAGGTGGGTTAGAACATTGTGTTCGAGCCACTAAAAAAAAATAGGTGTCGAGGATTAAACCATTTGGGTTGAACCTCTATAAAAAACTAGGTTGTACTATTTGGGTGTGAGGCCCATTCATAGTATATTTGATACGACCCTAGAGTTGGGAAGTCTAACAGTGGATGTAGGTTAATTGAAACCGAACCACTATAAATACCTGTGTCTATATGTTGTTGATGGTTTGACATGAATGCTTTGATTGAATATTATGTCACGTACACACACATATTGGTTCGGTCATTTTAGTTAACAATGGTTAATTTAAAGGTAAAAAGAACTCATTGCATATCTCATACAGTTAAGTTGTAATTCCGTTAAGGATTTTTAAAATGGAAATTGAAATTGAAATCCAACCTATTCACCCCCCTCTAGGTCGTGCATTACTCTATTAATGGAAATTCACAACATACTATCCTTTCTTGTCTTGCAAGGATAACGCTAACGGTCGCGTGAGATGAATCACAATCCTTTTGCGATCCTCTTTACCTCATCAAATTCAAACATACATATTACTTTGATTTTCCATTTTAATTTCATCATCCCTATTTCCGTCTAAATTCCATGTTCATTTCTCAAAGCATTTACGCATCATAGTCTGTTATTCGTTTAAGACCCTCAATGGGGTTTGGCATGGCTGAACCCTATTGTTCTTCTTTTTTATCTTGTTTTCATCCTACAAAGTAGGCAGAGGCTCTAGAGGATAATCCAGAATAAAGCCTTCTAATTCAGTCGACTGAAACACAACCAGATCCCATATACACTTGACCCGTACAATTTCAGTCGACTGAATCACAAGATTCAGTCGGCTGAAATACAACCCGATACTATACATGTTTGGCCAGTATACTTTCCGTCGACTGAATCATAAGATTCAGTCAGCTGAAATACAATCAGATCCTATACGTGTTTGGCCCATATACTTTTAGTCAAACCGAATCATAAGATTCAGTCGACTGAAATACAATCAGAACCTATACGTGTTTGGCAAGTATACTTTCAGTCGACTGAATCACAAGATTTAGTCGGCTGAAATACAACCAGATCCTTTGTGTGTATGGCCAGTACACTTTCAGTCGACTTAAATACAATCAGAACCTATACGTGTTTGGCAAGTATACTTTCAGTCGACTGAATCACAAGATTTAGTCGACTGAAATACAACCAGATCCTTTGTGTGTATGGCCAGTACACTTTCAGTCGACTGAATCACAAGATTCAATCGATTGAAATACAACCAAATTCCATATGTGTTTGGTGAGTATACTGTCAGTCGACTGAATCACAAGATTCAGTCAGCTGAAATACAACCAGATCCTTTGTGTGCTCGGACAGTTCATTTTCATTTGAATTGTGTCAGACCCTTTTTCTTTGTATTCATTGTAAGGCCCTTCTCTTTGAAATCCATCCTTGATCATATGTAAACATTGATTCCATCTTCAATACTTAATAAATTTATCCTACCCACTAGCCAAGGTTAGGGTTTTTCATAATCCATCCAATCATAGTATCATCATAGCATGGGTTCGGAATTTGATCCTATGGTTGTTTTGTTTCAAACCATAACCATCATTTGGATGGATTTCCAACTCCATGCCTTATCACAATTTGGCCATCCATTCCAACCAATCATGGAACCCATGGGTTCGGCCACACCATGGCCAAACCTATAGTTTCCTTAGATTTATTCCCATATTATTAAGTCTTATACATACCTTCCCTCAATCTCCTTTTTTTTTCTTTTGATCTTTCTCTTCTTCCTTAATTCTTCTTCTCCTTTCTTTGTTCTTCAAAGTCTCCAAGTGTATGGAGGCAGAGGTGGGAGAGAGAGAGGAGAGGAGAGGAGAGAAAACTATTTCTCAAATGAGGAGGAGTCGGCCAAGGGGTTTGAAGTGCCCTTTGGTTTGTGTTTTTGTATTAAAACTAAAACTCTTCTCTCCCTCTCATAATGGCTTGGTTTAACCAAGGAGGCCCCTGGCTTCCCAAAGAGACCCTTGGCTTCCCAAGGTTGGCTTCATGGCTTTTGAGGTGAAGACCCTTGGGTTCCCAAGTGTCTAAGTACAATGTACTTAGAGAAGACATCCATCCTTTAATCTCTACCCTTGATCTTCCCTTAGATGAGATCCTAGCCTCCCATCTCATCCCTTCATCTTCTCAACTTAAGCAAAATCCTTAATTAAAGAGTTAAACTCAAAAGTGGTTGACCAAGTCAACCCATGTCATGGTCGACCATGCATGTGGTGACCTGGTCACCACATGGTACTTGGGTCCCACCTTGGCCATGTCACTTGATGACATGGCATCCTTGCTTAGTTGGCTTCCATGTGATGACATGAATGCCACATGGCAAGCCACATCACTCACATGCCACCCCACTTCATGAAGCAGACTTTAATACATTAATTGCACTAATTTATCCAATTCAATTAACTTAACTAAATTTACCCAATTACTTTTAAATCAAGGTCACCCATCACCCATTGGGCCTTAATTGGGTAGTTGACCCTTTTCCTTGCCCATCTAATGTCCATTTCAACTTTTTAATTTGAAATTCACTTAAATTGCAATCCAAATGGGCCAATCCAATAAATTTATAAGCTAAGGAAAATCTGGGGTGTTACACAAGAAACTCTTTTTGCACATGTAGAATTCTACAGAGTTCTGTAGATGATTGTCTGAAGAAAGTAGGCTTCAGAACCTGTTTCGGAACCTCCAAGACAAGTTCCAGAGTCTTGGACAGTCCGAAGGAGCATGTCATGTTCCGAGGACCCTCGGAAGGTATGAAGCATCGGAACCTGGATCGGTTGTTCCGAGGCCAAGTTCTGAGGAGACTTATGAAACCAGAAACAACTGAAAACACTTAGAAATTCTGCTAAAGTCCAAAAAGAACCCAAGGTCTCAGAACCTGGCTCGGAAGTGCCGAGACCAAGTTCCAAGCACTGTAAGCTGGAAACTTGTAGGTGTCAGAAGTGTCGAGAGAAGGTCTCAAAGTTTCGAAGTCTCGGAACCTGACTCGGAAGTGCCAAGATCAAGTTCCGAGTAGACAAATGAGATTGTGTACTTTGGATGATCCGGCGGAGACCCATATGTTCCGAAGCTTCGGAACAAGCTTCGGAAGTTCCAAAAAATGGTGACCCAGGTTCCGAACTACCAGTAACATGACTATATGACCCTTAACTTCACACTCTTGTGTCAATCATAAATGTGGGACTAATGAGACATCATTAAACTTCTCCAAGCCTGAGCTCCTACATGGGAATTTATAAAAGTGATAAGTATTAGATTTGGAAAACGAGAACATAAACTAATCGTATGACTTATTGTATCTTGATCCATGGAAATAACCAGAGGACCGGAAGGTGATTTAGAAGTCGTACGTGCCACGTTATCGTTCACTCCTTCACCGAATTCCAACAATCAAATAGGTTTTCCTACCCCTTTGAAGTGCCAAGTGGTTACTTAATGTATATTTGAATTATAAGTTGATTTGAATGCATGATTTGATGAGGATTTGGTAAAGTGTAGTTTTGAATATGATGTATTTTGTATATTGTCAAATGTATCTGATTTAATCATTCATAGACATGAAACTCATGCATTTACGTGGGATGGGAAAGCATGAGACCGAGGTAAAGGGACAACGTACTTTATTCAGAAACATTTAGATATGTATGAAATGTTTAACCATTGTATATGGCCAAGTCCATGGGTTATAGAAATTATGGTATGTTAATTGGGCAGAAGACTCCAAGGTCAGAAGAAGTCCTAAAACCTGCGCAGGAGTATGGGTGTGTAGAACTCCCCCGGTAGTCTCGGTTAAATGCTAATATTGGGTAGTAGTTCCCAGCCATGCCCTAG
This sequence comes from Chimonanthus salicifolius, assembly GCA_013350335.1. Lineage (NCBI taxonomy): Eukaryota > Viridiplantae > Streptophyta > Magnoliopsida > Laurales > Calycanthaceae > Chimonanthus > Chimonanthus salicifolius. Next base: position 23,930,006 of record CM023537.1, on the reverse strand, counting down.
GAAAGCTACGGACAAAAATGGCCACTGTTCATAACCATTGAATGAGAATGAAATATTGATCAATGTATGGGGCATGAGAAGGGCGTGCATCAATTCATGTCACCATGGCATAGTACATCACGATGATTTCTATGTGCATTTAAAAGTATTTATGATCCTGATTTGTATGAAATGATTATGCAACGAATTTGAATGATTTCTTGGTATGAATTATGAAATGATTTTGAAATGTGAGATGGTATGATTTTCAAATGAGAAGTATACTATTGCTTAGAATACATATGATTTGTTTTCTATTTATATTACATCACATGTTGGTACCCACTTGAAGGGAATTCCTACTGGGCGTGTGATTAAGCTCACAATTGTTTCCCCTTTTTAGAGACTGATGCAGGAAAAGAGAAAGGCAATGAGGCCAGGCCGAGCAATAGTCAGGCATAATTCACAATGAAAGTAGAAGAAAGAGTTTAAAGAATCATACATTTTGATGTTTTGGAGATAGAAGATGACTTCATTATTTTTGTCTACATTTTGAGAATATGTAATTTTGTAGGTGTTATGTGAATGGAAATGTAGTCAATGATGTATAAACTCCTAGATGATTGTGTTAGACCTTTTTATGTGACATTTAAGTGATTTGAGATCCTTCTACTTTGCTTTGGAATGTAAACGCTGATGTTTTAAATTTTTAAATCTCGCAAGGGCACCTACCATATATAGTACAGGGATTGTGTGCGAGGTCGAACCCAAAGGAAACATTCAAAATACACATGCTTCAATTTTTATGTTTCTTAGAAAACCAAGATTCAAAAATTAAATCTAGGATAGAAATCAATTTTAATCTTAAAAGTATAATCCCAAACTAATCAAATCTCTATTCAAATAAGTAGATCTACAATTTTAGAGCGTTGATTTAAAAGTGATTAAAATAATATTTTAATAAAGAGTTTATAAATAATCTCGACAATAATTCAAGTTCACAAAATTAAAGCCTAATAAAATTGAATCTTAACTAGTTAATCAAATTGTTAGGGAGGTTTTAAGTACATGAAATAAATACATAATAAAGATTTCAAAATAAAAACTAAAATACAACATTCAAGTGAAATAAAATTAACCTGAAAAATAAATTGACAAGAAAAGTAAATGACATAAATTAAAACTTTGGAAAATAAATATAAAGAAAGTAGAAGGTGGTTGTTTGGAAAACACTGTTCATCACCAAAGATATTTAAATAAGCAAACGACCTAGATTTTAAATTGGCGTAAAAATCTAAGATCTAGTTCATGTTTATCATCAATATTAAAAATCATACACTTTAATTTATAAAATCAAACCTTAGTAACTTAGATTTAACATTTATAACCTAAGTCCTAACTGTTTCATATTCAAGTAAATAATTGAAGCGTACAACTCTAATATCGAATCAAGAACAATCATAAAAGGAAATTAGAAATTGGATGTTTCAAGATTCTAAACGGATGTCCTTTGATTATTTATTGGAAAAATTAAATACAAGATTGATTGAATACAAGAAAGATGGAAATTGAAATTGCAATAAGAGACTCACTGCAAAAGTCGAATGGCACGTTGGATCTCTGAGTCTTTCATTGATCTTCTCTCCAATCCTTTGGTCGTCTTTGGATCCTGAGTCAAATTCGAATTTTACAATGGGTTTAGTGGGCTATTTATAGGACTTGGGATTGGCTGGATGGCTAGGATTAAATCTAGATTTCAATTGGTAGATGAAAGGTTGGGATTTTATCTAACTTAAATTGGGTGGTTTGGATTAGAAACTCGAATACTAGGGTTTCTAGTGCTATGGTCGAATTTTATTATGCATTGGTTGGCTTGGAGTGGAGTGCAAGCAAGGAAGGAAAGAAGATTGGGACTGGATATGACCTTGTGATTTTCGAATTTGACTAGTGGCATAGGGTTTAGGATTGTGCAATGATATGGACGACTGGGATTGAATGGACTGGATGGATGAGATGTAATATGGTCAGGTGGAGGGTTGACTAGGTGTGAAATTCAAATGTAGTGGCTTTGGATTGTGAAAATCGTGTGAGACATGGTGGTTGGGATGATGAGGTATCTAGGTGGTTTTAGGTCTAAGTGCATAGAGAGGTTTTAGGTGCTAAAATTGTGTGGACTATGTGTTGGATGGATAGAGTGGTGACAAGGCATGGGCGATGGAGGCTAGCTTGAGCTTCAAGTTGTTCTAACTTAGGTTTTGTTTAATGGATGGCTAAGATTGGTTTGAGTTAAATCTAATGGATATGATGGGTGATCTAAGTGGATGGATAAGTAGATGTTGCATGGATGATCCTAATCCTCAAGTTTATCTATATGGTGGATGGTTTGGATGTCCTAGATTTAGATATGATGCATGAACGGGTTAGATTAACTCAGTAGATCTAGGGTTTGATGATATGAGATGCATAAGATGAATATGATGAATGAATTGAATGGTTTGGATTGGTTAATGGGGTCAATGGTTGGTGTGGATAGGAGATTGGAAATTGGATTGTTAAGATTAAATGGGTAGGATGGATTTTTGGGATTTGGACCTAAAATGCATTTGGGCTTGGAGTAGTGAACTTAGATTTGGACCTGGAGCATTTGATCTTGAATTGGACTTGGACTTCTTGGACTGGAGTCTTGGGCTTGCTGGGTCTGGATTCACTTTGGCCTAGCCCACATTGGGAAATGCGCATGGAGTGTTTGGCTTGCCCAATGTTTAGCATTTGGGGTAAAGCTTGGTCCAATTGTAGTGGATCTCTGGCCTATGGATCTTGATTTCAACTCTTGGCCTCTTTGATTGCAAACTTGATTTAAAAATTAAATAATTAATCAAACCACTCATAAATCTAAGTATTGAATTAATCTAGACTCTCATAAATGGATCCACATTATCCAATTTACATTTAAAACCCTAAAGTGGCATAAATTAATTTTGAAATTCTTAAATTTCCATTTTAAGCTCTCTTCTGGCAATTGTCCACTGTTTTATGCTTGTTTCCTGTTTTTCCATATTTTTTATCTACAAAACTAGGAAAAACCATTAAACGTATCTTTTATAATACAAAATCAAGGCTAACTTAATCATAATTAAAGGGTAAAAATGTAAGATTTTTAGACTCAACAGCCAATGATTATCTTGTAAATGTATCAAATGTTATGTATATGCTCATGTAGGTTTTAGGCTAGTGAGTTGCAAATGTTAAAATGGACTCTGTCCATGCGCACACACTAGATGAGCCAGTCAAGGGTCGGGTCTTCGGACTCGGACTTGACTCGCATCATGACGCTCGCCTCTCTCCCCACTCAAATATCAATATCATATTACTCTAAGTCTAGTGGGAGAGGGAGGGGCATTACAGGAAACAATAAAAACATCAAAAAATAAATTCAAATGAGTAAAGAGAAATGGATGAGAATAGATGGAGAAATGAACTCGTCAATTTTAGCGAGGTTCATTAAACAGTCTACATCCTCAACTCAAGAGAGCCCTTGAGATTTGCAACACACATTTTCTGTCTTTCTTAACGGTGAAGCACAAACCGATACAAAAGCAACTTACGGTTGGAGAGAGACCCACGTCAAAGATCTGAAGTAGAAGACACTCTTCTTCTTCAATAGGGTTGAACTAACCCTTCACTAATTGATACCAAATTGTAACAACCCGACGCAAACTAGTGGGTCATAGTTCACTTAGAGTCTAATAGGGTAGAGTCTATCGGGTAATTGGTTAATTCTAATTATTTGCCTGGTTATTTCTTGAAATTGTATCAAATGATGAAATTTTGAGTTCTTGACCCAAGTGTATGCTTATCTTTGTCTTAATTAAATATTTGAGATGAAAAAAAAAAAATTTAGACTTGGTGTTCCAAAATTGGCAGGTGTCTAAATGTGGAAACATTCTAATTTTAGCATACCTGTGGGGCCCATTTCTATTAAATTAGATGATATTAGGTGATTGTAGTTCATATTTTTACTTAGAAACAAAAAATGGCAGGTTGGACTAAACTTGGAAACTTTCCAATTTTAGCAAGCTTGTAGACGCCCATGTGTGTTACATTTAAATTGTTTGAAGTATATTTTTCTTTTATAATTCAAATTTTTGGAAAGTTCAAATTTGTTGAATCTAGAGAGTGAAATGACTAATCTACCCATGCATTCGACGAATTTATTGAATATTTTGACAAGGATAAAATTGACATTCCTATGTCTCCTATTTTATCTCTCCTTTAAGTTGGAAATTTCTTGTTACTTACCCTTACACGTTGAAACCTTGGGAGAAAATCCAAAAATCTCTCACAACTTTTGTTGGAGAGAGAGATAGGGTTACACGTTGGAGGGCATAGGTATTCTTAGAAATAACTTATTTTTTTAGAGAGAAAATGAGACAACTGCTAAAAGCTTGGAGAGAAATTCTCTCCTTGGCCGACCAACCATTGCTTAATTAGAGAAAAATCGTGTATGGCCATGCACTACACGAATTTCTCAAGCTCTCTCTTCTTTGGGGACGATTGTTGCAAGCCTCTCTCCTGTCTCCAAGCTTGGGCCTTCTCTTTGGATTTCATATTCTTCAAGAGGAATGTTATTTTTCTCTCTTCTCTTTAATTTTCTTTGATCTCTTGATTTATATCTTCCATCTCCATGTCTCTCTCTCTAAAAAATTCGACCAACCATAGTGAGAAATTTTGTGAAATTCGAATAAGAGAGAAAGAGAAAGAAGAAGAATAGAGAAAAAGAAGACCAAAATTCAACGATGGAAAGGCTAACCAAAATTTTCTTTGGTTCAACCCTAATCAAAACCATTAAATCGGCCATAAATAGATGGGATTGAATTTTAAATATTGGGTTTTAATCAATTGGTTTTGGGCATGCAGAGATTCGACCATGGTTTGTGGAATTCAATGGTGAAACTTAAATTTTCATTGATTGGAATTATGAATTTGATTTCTATGGATGGAAATCCGATTTTTGTTTTTATTTCATAGCCATCCAATTACTCCATGGATGAGTTATAAATCTCCAAGGATTTATTGTTGCAATCTAAAACCATGATTTTATTGTTAAAATGTTGTGGGACTGGTTCTTAGATTCAGAACTATGGTTTTCTACACACTGTCGTGAGAAAAATCATAATTGGGGCTCCCGAATGTCTTTTTCGACGAAATTTTATTTTCTAGAAACTAGACAGAGAGATATAGTTGGTGTAAAATTTGAGAGCCAAAGCAGTAATGTTCGATTCCTCGAACCTGATCTTCATGACATACCAAATTCTGGATCTGAAATCTGAGACAGCTTTGCAATAGTTTACAAGAAAATTCATAACGTGGTCTGTGATTATCGAAATGTGTGCAAAATTTATGTCTATTTTCAATAGAAATGGGAGATCTTTCTGCAATAAAAATCTGAGAAGGAAATTCGTTGATTTGAAGGGTCATTTATTGTAACACCTTCGGATTTTCAAATTATTATTTTATATGAAAATTATCCACTTTAATTGTAAATTTTAGATTGGGTCTTATATGGATAAAGAATTGGGCCATGACCCAATTAGGACACAACGGTTTTGGAGTTGGTTTCAATAAAAATTTAAATGGGTTGAATTATCTTAGTAATGTATTATGTCCAAGAATTAATTAAAATATTAGGACATGGCCGAACATTGGATTTGAATATCCAAGGAGATGTTTAAAAATCAAATGAGGATTTCTTTGGCCGTGTATGACATTACCAAAGTGGGAAGGTCGGCCATTTCCATTTAAGATAAAAGCAAGGGGTGTATAATACTTACTAAAAATTAAATAACAAGGGGCGCATGTTATTTTCTAACTAAAGATAACACAAGGGGCGCACTTGCCTAAGGGGGGGAGTAGCTATCTTAAGCACTTCCTAAATATGGACCAAGGAAAGATTATAAAAGGGGAGACATAGAGGGGTGCACAGTTTTTACACCTTTATAGCCGAACTCTCTTTCTATCTCTCTCAATCTCTCATTCTAGCCAAAGAGCAAGGAGAAGAAGAAAGCAGCCAGCAAGAGGTGTTCTTGGCTAGGGAAAAATTAAGAAGAAAGGAAAAGGATTGGAAGAGCAAGAAATCAAACGGGAAAGGTTGGTATTTTTATTTGATAACTATGTTTTGAAACAAAGAACCATAGGGTTCGGCCATGGTGTGTGGCCGAACCCTATGGAAGAAGATTGCAGATGGCTTTAATGATTTGAATGGAAAGAAAGAACCATAGGGTTCGGGCCATAGTGCATGGCCGAACCCCATGGAAAGTTATGGTTTATTTTGTTGGGTTATGAATATTGAAAACCATGGAGGAATATTGATTGATTAATGGAAAGACATGGTTCATTTAGTTGAATCGAAACATGGAAAGTCATGGTCTGATTAGGGGTTTATGTTCTTAGATTTTAGATCATGGAAACCTTGGACCGTTAGGTGTTTGGTTAATTATTAAATAAGTATTTGGTGTTAATGATATGTGATTTTGAGGGGATTAAATGGAAGATCCATGATTGTTAATTTTAAAGAGAGGGATCTTGAACCATAGGGTTCGGCCTTGGTGTATGGCCGAACCCCATGGAGTTGTGTAGGTATTATTGATGAATTTTTAATGAACTAAATTAATGGTCAAGATTATGAACCATAGGGTTCGGCCATGGTGTATGGCCGAACCCCATGGGGTTGTTTTGGAATGGTAGATAAATGTTGGTTGCTAAATTTGGAAAGCATCCAATTATGGAAAGATGGTTTCTAATTTAGGAAACTATCTAATTTTGGATTTTAGGTTGCTAAATTTGGAAAACATCCAATTATGGAAAGACGGTTTCTAATTTGGGAAACATTCTATTTATGTAAGGAGGTTGCTAAAATTAGAAGCTACCTAATTATGGACCTTAGATTAAAATGAAAGGTGGAGTTTAATTTATGGAAACCTTCCGATAATGGAAAGGTGGAGTTTATTTATGGAAACCTTCTAATAATGGAAGGAGGAGTTTAATTATGGAAACCTTCCAATTATGGAAAGGTGGAGATTATTTATGGAAACATAGGCATCATGGGTTCGACCATGTGTATGGCCGAACCCCATGAATTAAAGTTATGGTTTATGTTTAATGAGTTATGATTTTAATGTTTTCAAGGATCGAATTATTGGTTATGTAAGCCATGGATGGCAAAGTTGTAATTACATGCCAAAGTGGAGGATCATGGGTTCAGCCATGGTGTATGGCCGAACCCCATGAGGTTTATTTTATGGACATGATTGGTTAATAAATTAAGACAGAGTTTTGTTATGGTAGATTTAAATGAATGAGGGAACCAGTGGCAATCTTGTAAATATATGGAAATATTGGACATAGGGTTTGGCCATGGTGTATGGCCGAACCCCATGAATTATTTATGGGACTATGTGTTTGGATTAAAATAAATATGCATGGATTATTTGGAACCTAAGCAAGGAAAAAGGGATATGGTTATGAACAATGGCTGAACCCCATGGGGTTTTGTTTATGAACTTAGAACCTTGTAAATCAAGTGGGACTTGGTGTTGATTTATTATTATATTATAAGGTAACGGGACCTCGCAAGCGGTGTGCGATCGGTGATCGATTCTTGGACGAAAGACGCAAGCACACGTTAGCGGTCTTTGGTAGGATTCCACCTCTTTGAAACCATGGGTTTATGTACACTTGTTTTATCTCATGTTTGATGAAAATTATGTTTCAAAGGATATGCTTTATATGAATTTTAAATGCTATGTTTATTTGTTTAAATATCATGTATTGATTATGTTTCAAAAGGTGATTTTCAATGCTATGTTTATGTTATAAAATAGCATGTTTTTCATTGGCATCTCATGCATGGCATGGGGTGGAGGATTTGTAACCGGAGGGGTCACAGTCCGTCGGGGCTTCGAAAGACCTATGTGCGGTACCTTGATGTGATTTCCATCAAGAAGATTCCGGAGGCTCCACACTCCGTCGGGGCGTCCGAAAGACCTATGTGGTGGGTACTTTATGTACATGTGATGGGTGGGACTCATTGCATTTGTCATCATTGCATGGCATAGATTTTATATGGTTTTGGATATTATGTTATAATATATGTTTTGTACTAACCATGTGTTAACTGTAACTGGAATACCTACTGGGCACGTTGTTCTAGAGCCCTATTTCTACCCTAGTTGATGACACAGATAATCAGGGGAACGAGGAACGCAAGACGGGCCTGGCTTAGAAGCTTGGATGATTTATTTTATATGTTTTGAATAAGTTACTTATGGACTTGTAATTGAGTAACTGGTTTCATAATGTAATAACTTAGATGGTCGGATGTTTAGTTTGATGATTATGACGTTTTAATAATGATTAAGGATTTGACGTACTTTGCTATCTGAATGGAATAGAACTTGGTTCTATTATGATTCCGTAATTTTGATGTTATGATTCCGCATGTTATGATTTTTATTCTGCATATTGATATTGCTATGTGTGAACCATTTTCGTGGACTTGGTCCATGCACACATAGGGTTGGCCAGTTAAGGGTCGGACTTTCGAAGTTCGGACTTAGCTCGTGTCGTGACGTCCCGCGCTCTATCACTCTACTCTGTTATAAAAAAAAAAAAAATAGACTCTGAATTTACAGGAAGAAGCGAGTGAAAAAGGGCGGGGCGTTACATTTATGATGTGTAAACATAAATTTCATCATAGACTACAATCTGCCTGGGTAGTGTAACTCTTGGAGTAAAATGGCTATAACTTGGGGTAGGAAACTCTCTTCTGGCGAAACGAAATATTTTTGAAATTCTCATTTGGAGACCTATCTACTGTAAAAAATTGGGATCCTAATAAAATTTGTGATGTTCCCAGAAAAATCTTCAATAAGCATGAATTCTTGAACCTCTTATTTATAATGGTTGGAATAAACATATTGTTGTAATCTTAAATTTCAACTCGCTAGCGCACAAACCATTGATTAATATAGCGAATGAGTGAGAGGTCGAACCCAAGGGAATTATGGAAATATATCCAAAAATATTACAAAACATAGGCCTAAGAACAAATTTTTGGAATATATTCATTTAAAACATATAATGGCTGAATTTAATTAAAAGATTTAGAAATAACCTAAATCTAATGTAGATTTAATCAAAATATTTATTCTTAATCCAAACCTAGTTCCACTTTTTGAATCGAATTTATAAAGATAATAAAAGAATAAAGAACAAATAAAATCAATATATTTACATATTTACATTGTAAATTGTATTGAAGATTAAGGAGGCATTATTTTCAATATTCTAAAAACAAAATTGAAACCTAGAACATGGAGGTCGCATTTATTAATTATAGTTGATTCAAATCCTTCATTCATAATTAATTTAATTAAGAAAAAACATGAGTTTCATTAATCAAGAAATAATAAAATTAAACCTTGGTCTTAGAAAGAATTAAACAAAAAATCCCGATTCTAAATTCTTCACCTACTCTTAAAAAGAGTCCTAGAACAGAAAATTAGGGTTCTCAGCTTTCCCAAAAATTTGTTGTTTAAAAATGAAAACTCTAAAATTAAATCAAGACATGCATTCATAAAAAGACTTCAAATTGAATCATCAAGTGGAAAACCATGGATCTAAAAGCTTGTCTCAATCTTATTAATAAAACAAAGAATAAAAAACTACATAACCATGGAATTGAATTGAAGAAAATAAAAGAAAAATAATTCAGAGAATTTGCAAACTACCAACCTTAAACCCTATGTGATTTTTGAAAATCACAATGCCTTTCTTCCTTCTCTTCTCTTCTCTTTATTCTCTTTTTGCTCTCCAAAATTCCACAAGCCAAATTCAAATATTACCCTATGGAGAGGTCTCTATTTATAGGTGAAAGGGGTGAAAATGAGTGATTAGGATGGATTAGGGTTTTAGGGAATGGAGGGGAGAGATTTGAGGCGGCAAACGAGGCTAGGGTTTTGAGGACATGGAGACTAGAATTGTGGGCCCATTTACACCTATTGTTGTGAATTTACCACTTTGACAATCAAAATCTCAAAATTAATTATCATAATTCAAACTCTCTTAGCTGGATTTGAATTATGACATTTTAAAATAAATTCTAAAATTAAGTGGAAATATTCACACTCTGCAAAATTAGCAATTATGGCCCACATTCGGCATTATTCTTCAATTTCAAATCATTTCCTTGTATTCTCCTAAATAATCTACAAAACTAAAAAATACCATCAAATACATCTAATATACATAAAATAATGGCTAGCAAATTCAATATCCAGGGGTAAAATGGTAATTTCCCAGTGTTCATCAAATACTGCCAAACTTAGATTTTGTTAGTCCTAGAGTAAAACAATAATTAAGAACTAAAAATTAAATCCTAATCTAATCTTAATCTGCACCTACTTTCGCTAGTACTCTCGATTGCATTTAACGTATGCAATAAGTCTTTCATCCCCTAGCTCACTACTAGTGGACGAGTTATAGTCTCGTGAGGGTTTCCAGTGATGGTACCCATAAACATCAAATTCAACAAAAACATGTAAGCAAAAATATAAACATCATACAACTCCCAATTTATTTTACAGAATTTATACTCATAGTGTTGTGTGTTAACCAAATATTAATGTAACCCTCTTTTTCCAAACGCGAACAAGTTTAGCAACCGACATCGGAAAATGAGCTTTGACTCCAAATCTCACCAGACATATTTCTCAGAAAGACTTTCTCTCAGAGATTTGGTTTTTATTCTCTCTCACAAGTATACGTGAGTAGATTTATGTTCACAAAAATATCTTATATATGTAAAGACGGTATATATTAAAGAAAGCAAAGATCTTATGAATGGATGCCCTTTTCCTGAGAACGTTGAGTCAAACACCATCATTTTTCTTCCTCTATTTTCTACATAAAACACCCTATTTAGACTTAGGATCAATGAGGTCTTATTTATTGGACAAAACGTGGCTTGGGGCCGGGTCATATCAAAGAAGGATAGAAAGACTTTAAAAATAATACTTTTAGAAGAAGAGGTTAGAGGTCTTCATAATGTGAATGGGATATCTTTCCTCTATATTTTCTTTTAGCAAGCAGAATTTTCAAAGCATTTCTTTTCTCAATTTTTTTTTCACATTCTTCTTTTGATGTATGGATGTTCCCTTTTATTTTCTGATGCGATTCCTTTTTTTTTATCATTCATTTTTTCTTTTCAAGTGCCATATTTTTTAGAGTACCATCCCAATTTTTCATCTCCAACCATTTTCTGAGATCTAGAACAGGTCACAGATATTTCAATTTTGGCTCAAACTCTACTGACCGGAGTTGGGATGGTAAATATGGGTAGTCAAGAAAAATTTGGCTTTATAAAAGGCTCAACTAGGGAACTATCGAGATAGAATGACCAAAATAGGTGGGCTTGAAGGTTCAAACAGTCCAAATAGATGGCCTATATCACTTATTAACCTTCATACGGTGATTTCATTGCTTTAAATAAATTCAGAAAAAATTTCTAGTGTACTGACCCAATTTTGATATTGTTCTCTGTAACACCTTGGAATCTTAGACTGATAAAATTAAGGTAATTATCTCTTAAAGATTGGAATGAGATGACATGATTTTGATTAGAGTGTTAATAATGAATGGAATAAAAAGAAAACTAGAAAAGAGATAAGGAAATCTAAATTTCCAAGTGGTACATATTGACCTGGACGATGTGTATCTACTTGGTATGTATCGAGTTTTATACATGTATTGGCAAATCGATCCGAAGCTAAGAATTTTAGATGTATGTATCGAGTTATGTCGTTGTGTAGTAAAAATCTCAATTAGATACATATCGACTGTAATGGCCCAGGTCAACAAAATGGTTATGGGAATAAGAGGATATATGAATCGTACGATTTTACGATTTTCGATTCACAATTCACCTACACCTATTTTGATACGATTCAAGTTTGATAACATGGGGTAAAATTGGAGAATGCCATACACTTTGAGCATTGGGAATATTTGTAAAATTCCATGCTCACAAAGTGTTTGATAATATGTTTGAGTGAATGTTGCTTTGTGCACATTCCAATGCATATTTGGGTAAAGTTATGATTTGACCTCCCTATGCTTACTTGTGATTGATGTGAAATATAGGGTCTTGATAACTTCTCATACTTGTCTATGGTTATGAGTAACATATGCATCAAATAAATTCTATGATTGTGATTAGAATTCTTAGATGGGTAACTCATATAATAAGCATGATGAATGTGTCTTAATGTCATGCATGGATTTTGTGATGATGTGTACATCACTGGTGAGTACCTATGTTGATAATGGTTGTGGTAGATCAACCTAACCATGTGTCGAATGAATTTCCATTATTTGAAGAGGAACTTGAGGATGGATTAGACTAAGTGAAATGGATGAGTTAAGGTCAAGTATCTTAAATCCCTAGGGAGTTAACTTGTGCTAAAATGGGGATGAGCTAGCATGATTGAGAATGCATGGAATGCAATGTGAATGCTAAGAAAGCCTTTGTTAGTGCCCCGGCTTTGCCGAGTCCCTAAGTTTGTCAATTCCATGACTCGAGAAGAAGTACTTGCTAGAAGCTTGAAGACTCAAGGTGATCAAGATTAAAGATAATGTTCCACTAGATTAAAAGCTTATCGTTATGGCAATCACAAAATAGGTATTTGACCATAGATGACTTTAGGTGGTACCCCCACCTTAGGAGGGACCATCCCTAGGTTTAGTTGCATATGTTGATAATCGACATAATAAGCCAAGAGAGGAAGTTTGACAGTGACTTGGAAGTGAATTTGGAAATATGCATTAAGTTCACTGTCAGCTCGACCAGTCATTCTCACCGACTCCTCGGTGGAGACAGAATCTACCCATTGTGGTGAAAGACTGGTTGGCCAGATTGACAAAGGATCTGGAACATTGAATTGTCATTCTAGGTATGCCTTTGAGCGAGAGTCTCGTTTGCACCGACCCCTCGGTGATGAAGTTAACGACCCCTTCTGGTCAATGACTCGTCGATGATCACTTATGAGTTTTGGAACCTAAAACTCATGTGGACTCTCGAGGAAACAGACATCTTGATAATTCAAGACTGATCGAGAGTACCAGGATCAAACCCTCTGTAAAAGGCGACAGGTCATTCTGGGCAAGACAAGCTTCGGGACATGAAACTCTGTCTGCATGTTGCCCCAGATGGAGATCCTCGTATGGACCGACCTCTTTCTGGCATGACTGTCGACCCATCGACGACACAGACATGTCAGCCTAGTATAAATTATGCCGTTTAGGGTGTGTTTAATGTGCAATGGTCGGGTGGTTGAATGGTAATATTTTTAGTCACCGACCCCTTCATGTGCCTGACCTGTCGGTACATGACAGTTTCTGAAACAGGTTGCCTTCTCTATAAATACCAATCCTAGGCAACCCCTATGGCAAATCCGTTGGACTCTCATCATTATTAGTGAGCTTAAATGAGGGCCAACAAAAGGATCACTCTCTCTCTCTCTCTCTCTTGTGCTTAGACTTGGGAAATCTAACACAACGAATCATAGTGATTGAGGTTGTGAAAAGAGGGACAGGGGAAATGATATACAACTAGGATTGATATTGGTAGAACCTAATTTCCTACTCATCCTGAGATTGTGATTGCTCAACCACGGCTACGAGGCGGAACGTCGGGATCACACATTGGGTGGATCTTTGAAAAGCATAGATCTTTGAGAAAGAGCTACAAAGCAAGTGCTTCCCTGATTTAATTTTCTTATTAAAACATTTATCATGTTAAAGTGGATTAAGGAGGCTTGGCTTCGGAACCACTATAACAAAATCTAGAGCGTCATCTCTAGCACACATGTTGGGTGGAATTCCCAACCAATTCAAATAGGTGGACTTCCTATTTTACGTGTGGTGGGTGAAATTCTCTGTCGATTGATTGATGTGGAATTCATACTCTAATTGTGAGGGTGTAAGTCCGTACTTAGTGAATTTGGGGATAGCTCAAGGTTGAGCTAGTCTTAACAGTGGATGTAAGTTAGCTAATCGAACCACTATATATATTGTGTCATTGTGCTTGTGGTGTTAAGAGTTAATTCCTTGTGTTGATTGCTTAATCACTTTTACTAACACACACTCACATGGTTGTTATATCCGCTGCACTTAATTAATCAATCAAGTAAATTTTTAAATGGACCAATGTTTTTAAGATTGAGCTATTCACACCCCCCCCCCTCCCCCCCTCCCCTCTAGGATCAATTGTGTTCTAGCACCAAGGGAGAACTTTCAACCTTTTTTGATTTCCCTAAAGTAAAAGTATGACTACTCCATAATGTCAACCAAAATGTGAAAATAATAAACTACGGTTGATCTGATCCACTATGCGGTACGTAGGCACTTGAGAGCATTATGTCATAGCTCAATCAAAAGATGCATTGCATTGTGTCATCCATTTATATTAAGGATGATTTAAGATGTTAAGAAATGTGAAGGGTAGAAAGGGATTGGTGAGATATACCTTCCTTAATATAGACCATAATGCTAGATGCTGGATCCCTCGAAGGTAGCCCGAAGAGGTTATGATGGCTGGGGAGTCTCGATATGATGAGACATATATTTTCGTTACTCGAGTAAAGCCTAGAGTGGCTAGAGAACTGTGAAAAATCTTAAGATGGATAAATGAGGACTTTGGCACTGAGATATATGTGACTAGGTCACTTGATTATATTGAAACGTGGTATGAGTGTGTCTGTCACGTGATAATTAGATTGAGATGTAGTATGAGTGTGTCCCCCACGTGATGATGATTAAGACGTGGCATGGGTGCATCCTTCACGTGATATTAATGATGATTAAGACGTGGTATGGATATGTCCCTTAAGTAATGATAACGTTTTGGCTCAGTCCATTGAAAATGAAGAAACTGTCATATCAGTATATTATTGTGTTTCACCTTTGTATGGTTGAAATGATGAGATAAGTATATAGATTCCATGAGTAAGGTCTAGAGTAGCCGTGAGACCGAGGGAGCCTCAATATGAACATATGGAGACTGTGGCATTGAGATATTTATGTGACTTGGTCACTTGATATTGAGACGTGGTATGGGTACGTCTCTCACGTGATTATGATGGTTGACTGACCGTTCTAAAGAGGTATTCAGAATGGTGGGGTCGGCTACGGAGACTTGCTCCCGTAGGGTTTCCATCGAGGAGTAGGACCCTCACATACTACGCGTTAGAGGCGCTCTCATGGCTATTTAGCATACTTGATGTGTGTTGATGCGCAAGGCTACGTACTTGTATGCCGCAAGGGATGGTACTAGTTTGGTAAGGTGCGATAAGACCACGTTGGAGCTTCACTAAATCACCCACGTGGTGAAGTGACACATGGCGAGGTAGACTAGAGCACGCTATACGTGAGTCACCCACTTAGTAAGTCATTGGACCCTAAGTCATGCCAATGGTATGTTAATGATCTTATATGATGATTTGATATTGTTTCCACAGTCACATAGTGATTCATGCGACTATTGTTCTTATGGATAGAGGATCTCATAGTAGATAATGTGCCCCTAGATTAGTTATGCTTTGCCCATAGATGGATTATACCCATGGAGGGATTATATTCATGGATGGTTTATACCCATGAATAGCTTATACTCACAGATAGAGTGTTACCAGGGATGGATGTGTATACCTATGGATGATGGTTCCCATGGTGGTGCTCGAATGTTGGTTTTATGGTAGATCTGTTGGTCTCACGGTAGACGTATTGGTATTATGGTGGACCTGTTGGTCCCACGATATGCGTATTGGTATTATGTTGGACACGTTATTCTTATAGTAGACGTATTGGCCTTATGTTAGACATTTTGGTCCCATGGTACACGTATTAGTATTATGGTGGACGTGTTGGTCCCATAGTAGACATATTGTTCATATAATAGATATATTGGTTCTACGAATGTATGAGTTATGCCCACGATGGATTATACCCATGGAGTGATTATATTCAAGGATGGTTATTACCCATGGATAGATGATGCTCACTGATGGAGAGTTACCAGAGATGGAGGATGAATCCCATGGATGTTGTTCCCATGCTAGGCACATTGGATTTATGCCTAGTTATTGATTATATGGTGGGCATATTGACCCCATGATATGTAACGCCCCGCCCCTTTTCACAACGTCGAAAATCAGAGTCTGCTTTTTTTTTTTTTGAAATAAAGAGTGACAAAGAGCACAGGACATCACGACGCGAGTTAAGTCCGAGCTTCCAAAGCCCGGCCCTTAACAGGCAACCCTACGTGTGCGTGGAACTAAGTCCACGAGAACAGTTCACACGTACTAAGTTAAGCTTGTGGAATTATAAACTTAATGTGGAATTATAATAGAGTCTATCCTACCAAATTTTAGATAGCAAGGAATTACATCACTTAATTAATAAATACCTCAACTTAAAATGTCCAAATGAAAGTCCAAACCATAGCAAGTAGTCTAAATTATTGCAGTCCAACACGCTAGTTACTCAAATTACATTTCCATAAATAAAACTTAAATAAATAAACTAGCTCCTCCAAGCTCCTAAGCTTGACTTCGGTCACGTCCTTCACTTCCTCCATTTCCTGCGTCATCGTCTAAGATAGAAGTGGGGCATTAGACAACGCGCCCAATAGGTACTCCGAGTAGGGTCAACACATGGATTAGTATAAACAAAAACACATAGATATAAGAAATATTAAAACCATGCAAGTAAATGCCATGCCATGGGTGTCATATGCCATGAGTCCCACCCATGATCCATATCATCATCACATAATATCCCTCTTGATGGAAAAGGCATATCAAGGTATCCCCACGTTCGTTTATCTGTCGCCCTGATGGAGCGTGGACTCCGGTTACAACCACAATCACATAATGTCCCTCTTGATGGAAAAGCCTCATCAAGACTGTGGTATCACAATCTCATAGTATCCCTCTTGATGGATAAAGCACATCAAGGTATCCCTGTAACGCCTCGCCCTTTTTCACTTGCTTTCCTTTCCGAAAAATCAAACTCTTTTTTTTTATAAACAAAGAGTGATAAAGAGCGGGACGTCACGACGCGAGTTAAATCCGAACTTCTAAAATCTGACCTTTAACTGGCCAACCTTATGTGTGCATGGACTAAGTCCATGAAAACGGTTCATACATAACAATATCAACATGCGGATTAAAATCATAACTGCGGAATTATAATAGAACTTCGTTCTATTCCATTCAGATAGCAAAGTACGTCAATCCCTTGATCATGATTAACATAACGTAATTATCCAAATAAACATCTAACCATAGCAAATATTATCTAAGTTATTACATTCCGAATGCTAGATACTCAAAATACAAGTTCATGAGTATCTTAATCAAAATACAAAATAAAGAATCCAAGCTCCTATGCTTGGCCCTCCTTGCGTTCACCGTTCCCCTTGTTTTCTGTATCATCCACTAGGGTAGAAGTAGGGCGTTAGAACAACGCGCCCAGTAGGTATTCCATTTAAGGCTAACACATGGTTAGTACAAAACATATATCATAATATCATAATGTCAAAAACCATATAAACCATGTCATGTCATGATGTCAAATGCAATGAGTCCCACCCATCACAATTACACATAAGTATCCCCACATAGGTCTTTCGGACGCCCCGACGGAGTGTGGCCCCTCCGGTTTCTTCCTGATGGAAAATCACAAAAAGGTATCCCACTAGGTTGTTCGGACGCCCCGACAGAGTGTGGCCCCTCCGGTTTCTTCTTGATGGAAAAGCACATCAAGGTATCCCACATAGGTTGTTCGGACGACCCGACGGAGTGTGGGCCCTCCGGTTACAAATCCTTCACCCCATGCCATGCATGAGATGCCAATGAAACATATGCTATTTTATCATATAAACATAGCATTAAAACTCACAATTTGAAACACATCTTTTACAACATAAGTTCATCAAAAATACGATAAGAAACATTGTACATAAATCCATGGTTTAAAGAGGTGGAATCCTATCAAAGATCACTACGTGTCCTTGCGCTTTCGTCCGGTAACCGCTCACGATCGTACACACCTTGTGAGGTCCCGTTACCTTATAATATGTCAATCAATTAAAACTATATTCCATTTGATTTCCTATTATGTTTAAATCCATAAACCATTCCTCATGGGGTTCGGCCATACACCATGGCCGAACCCATGATCTATCACTTTCACCCTTTTATTACAACTTTGTCATTCATACCACTTTTATTCATTAATCTAATGATAAACAAATTAATCATCTAAGATATATCACACCTTAAGTTCAGCAAATCTTCCCCATGGGGTTCGGCCATACACCATGGCCAAACCCATAGTCCATTGATTTCACTTAATTACATCCATGCCATTATTCCTATCCACTTATGTTTGGATTCCAAAATTGATCATTCATAAAACTCATCATAGAACCCCCAAGTTTACCAAATATTTCTTCATGGGGTTCGGCCATACACCATGGCCGAACCCATGGTCCATTAATTCTACATAATTACCATATTGCCATCCAAGGCTATAATTCCATTATTCTCACCCTTCATTCATCCAATATAAATTCTTTAATAATTTAAGTCCATAAAAGACCTCATGGGGTTTGGCCATACACCATGGCCGAACCCATGATCTTTCTATTTGGCCTATATTTACAATTTTGCCATCCATTAAAACATAACCAATGCTTCTCCATTTAAACCCTCTAAAATTCCCATGGGGTTCGGCCATACAATGTGGCCAAAGCCTATGGTCCATCAATTCCTTTTTAAATCATATATAGTTAGTCCATGGTTTTATCCCATAAAAATAACCAACAACCTTCCATGGGGTTCGACCATGCACTATGGCCGAACCCTATGGTTCATTCTTCAAAAAAAACCATATTTACCAATGACCCTCCATGGGGTTCGGCCCTTAATCATGGCCGAACCCTATGGTTTATCTACTTCTCTTAAACCATTTAAACCCATATAAATTTATTAACCAACTCCCATAATTTTCATCATTAAAAATCCATACATTAAACCATGTCTTTCCATGGTTTCTAAGCCATAGAAATAACCAAGGGGTTCGGCCCTTGATCATGGCCGAACCCTATGGTTCATCAACTTCTCATTAAAAATTCCATGCTCATCTCCCAATTCTCTTCCATGGGATTCGGCCATACAACATGGCCGAACCCTATGGTTCCTTATTTTTTTTTATACAAAATTATCAAATTACTTACCGGTTCCATGACTCCTCTAGTTTTTCTTCGCTTGTTCTTGCTCTTCCAATCTTCTCCTTGATCTTTAGCCGAGAAAACCTTCTTGCCAATGTGCAAACCAGCGTCAATCCTTGCTGATTTGTGTAATGCTGTGCGCCCCCTATATTGCCTCTCTTTCTTTTATAAATCCTCCACTTGGTCCCAATTTAGAAGGTGCTAAGATAGCAATTCACTTATGTCGTGTGCCTCTTGTTGCCTTAATTTGAAGTTGCCGACCTTCCAATCTAGCCCTTGTGTCTTTCTAATACTTCCATTCGGCCAATCTTAGAAGGTGGTGTGCACCCCTTCTTTCTTAGCAATTGCCTTAGTGCCATTCTTAATCAAGGAAAATCCCCTTTTAAAATGATCTTATGCGCATAACCTTGGATATGAGAATCCCTATACATGGCCATGCATCTTTATTTAATTTTATACATCTTATTTCTTTAGCAATCCCCTTTTTTAAAAATATTCTAGCACATCATCATGGATATGGATATCTAAATTTCGGCCATGCACAATTATCCCAAGTTCCTTTATGCGCATGACAATTTATCCAAATTCCTTATATATATATATATATATATATTGCATTACTAAATAAATTCAGCCCCATTTAATTCTATTGAAATTATTTCCACAATCCGTTGGGTCTTAATTGGGCAATGACCCAACATTTTACTCATATAAGGTCCACATCTAACAATTCATAAATTAAATGGGTAATTTTCATATGTATTAATAACTTGAAAATCCGGGGTGTTACAATACATCCCTCTTTTTAAATTTTTCGTCCCGAAAATCGAGTGAAGTATGGTTTCAAACATTTACATAAATAGCTCAGGATGAGCTGTCCTCATTTCCGACTCGAGTTCCCATGTGGCTTCCTCAATGCCATGTCAATCCCATACCACCTTGACAAACTGGATCGCTAGGTTTCGTGATACCCTTTGTTCTGTGTCCACCACTCGAATAGGCTTTTCGACGTATGTCACGTCGCTCTTGACCTCTATGTCTTGTATGTTCAGTACATGAGAAGGATTATGATTGTACTTCCTCAACATCGATATATGAAACACATCGTGCAAAGATGCCAATTGTGAGGGAAGTGCCAATTGGTAAGCCACGTCCCCCATCCTTCTTATGATTGAAAACGGTCCCACATATCTTGGCAATAGTTTCCCCTTTTTTCCAAATCTCATGTGTCCCTTTCGTGGCGAGACTTTCAAGAACATCATGTCCCCCACTTCAAATTCTAGGAACCTCCTCCTCTTGTCAGCATAGCTCTTCTAACGACTTTGCGCAGTCAATAAATGTTGCTGTATCAACTGTATTTGCGATGTAGTCTCTACAACCAACTCAGGTCCAATCAGTGCAGGCTCACCGGCCTCTGTCCAGCACACAGGTGATCTACATGGTCTACCATATAAAGCCTCGAATGGAGCCATCTAGAGGCTTGCCTGGTAACTGTTGATGGAATGCCGTGCTAGTCAGAAGATCTGTTCCCATGGCCGACTGCATACTTTGTCATACTCTGCCGATGAATCGACCATCTCTGTCGGACACAATAGTCCGAGGAATACCATGCAATCTGATGATATCCTTGATATACCGCCGACCCAAAGTCTCAGATGAGTCTGTCATCTTAATGGGAAGAAAATGTGCAGACTTGGTCAGTCGGTCCACCACGACCCATATCCCATCGTTGCCCTTTGAAGACCTTGGTAGCCCTGTCACAAAATCCATGGAGACGTGCTCCCATTTCCATTCCGGCACTAGTAAGGGTTTGAGATAACCTGCTGACATGTTAAACAATGAGCCACAAGTTCTACCACATCTCTTTTGAGTCTGTGCCACCAGTAATGTCTCTTCAGGTCGTGATACATCTTGGTGTTGCCCGGATGAATAGATAGTTTGGTCTGATGTGCCTCAATCAGTAACTTTTTTCTACAGCTCTTAGGTACATATATCCTTCCTCGGAATGCAAGACCTTGTCCCGATTGTAACTCCCATTCTGGTATGACTTTACCAGTAGACATTTTGGCCCATATTTCTTCCACTTCCAGGTCTATCCGTTGTTCATGTTCAATCTTAGTAACCATGTTGGACCGTATGATCAAATTGTACATACTCCCATGGTTATTGATGTATAAGTTGAACTCTCGTATAGTATTCAGCATTTCCCATTCTGTCCTGATCAAACATGCCACTGATGCATGTGATATGCAGCTGAGGGCATCCTCCACTTTGTTCGCCTTGCCAGGGTAATAACGAAGTGCGAACTCATAATCTGCCAGATATTCCATCCATCTGTGTTGCCTCAGGTTGAGCTCTTTCTGATCAAACAAATACTTCAAGGTCTTATGATCTGAAAACACTTCAAACTTCTCGCCGTATAAATAATGTCTCCAGCTTTTGAGAGCGAAGACCATTGCGGCTAGTTCAAGATCGTGCGTAGGATAGAGGCGTTCATGTATTTTCAATTGTCTTGAACCATAAGCCACCACATGATGAGTTTGACTGAGGACACACCTAAGTCCTTCTCCTGAAGCGTCGCATTGTACCTCATAACCCTTGCCTCTTTCTGGCAAAATCAAAATAGGAGCCCTTGTAAGTCTATCTTTCAGATCCTCAAATCTCCGGTTGCACACATCTGACCACTCAAATTTGACTCCTTTCTGAGTGAGTCGGGTAAGTGGAGATGCAATCTTGGAGAAATCCATGATAAACTTCTTGTAGTAACCAACCAATCCCAAGAAGCTACGGATCTCGGATACATTCTTTGGCGCTTTCCATTCTCCCACTGCCGCCACTTTAGCCGGGTCCACATCTATACCTTCTTCTGATATAACATGCCCTAAGAAGTTAACCTTGGGTAGCCAGAATTCACACTTGCTGGCTTTGGCATATAATTTGTTCTTCCTCAAAGTGTCCAGAACTATCCTTAGGTGCTCAGCATGTTCTTCCTGAGTTTTGGAATAAATCAAAATGTCATCAATAAATACAATGACAAATTGGTCAAAGTAAGGACGAAAAATCCTATTCATTAGATCCATGAACACAGCCGGTGCATTGGTGAGTCCAAACGGCATGACTACAAACTCATATAGTCCATACCGCGTTCTGAAATCTGTCTTTTCTATGTCCTCCTCCCTAACTTGGATTTGATGGTATCCGGACATCAGGTCAATCTTAGAGAAATGACTGGAACCTTTAAGTTGATCAAATAAATCATCGATCCTGGGTAGAGGGTACTTGTTTCTAACAGTCAGCTGGTTCAGTTTCGGTAAACCACACACATACGGAGTGAACCATCCTTCTTCTTCACAAATAAAATCGGAGCTCCCCAAGCCGATGTACTGTTTCGGATGCAACCCAGTCTGAGCAGTTCATCAATCTGATTCTTTAACTCGGACATCTCCGCTGGTGCCATCCGATAGTGTGGTAATGACACAGGTGAAGTGCCAGGGTACAACTTGATTTCAAAATTAATCTCCCTCATGGGAGGCAAGCTAGGGAGTTCTTTTGGAAATACGTCTGCATAGTCCTTTACTATCGCTGGGAGTCTAGTCACCGGTGCCTTGTTGATTTGAATACTGTTCAATACCAGATGATTCAACCCCTCATGAAGTCTGCTTTGTTTGTCAGTAAACACCACATGTTGTTTTCCCCCTGGTGACCAAAATGTCACCCTACAGCAATAGCAATCAACGTTGGCCTGAAAGCTAGCCAACCAATCCATGCCGAAGATAATATCGTACTCTGTCATATCGAGTACCAAATATCTGAACTCAAATCTGAGTCCAGCGAGTTCAGTATTCATTGTTGTGCATATAAGTCCCAATGATGTTTCTCCGACGGGGGATACAATGGTGAGTGATATTGACAGTTTTTGTACTAAAGTTTAGTTGCAGATATGAATGCAGCAGATATGAAAGAGTGGGATGCTCCAGAATCAAATAAAGCAAAGGCGTAGGAACTACTGACTACAGCTATACCTTGAATCACTGAGTGATCCACTGCTGCTGGAGGAGCTAAGGTGAATAACCGTCCAGATCCTGTAGGCGCCCATCCCGCCTGGTTAAATGTCCTGCCTCCTTGTGAATTAGCTGGCCTAACTGGTGGACCAGATGAACCTCTAGAATAAGAGGGTTTGTTGAGCTGTGGATATTCCCTCTTAAAATGGTCCAGCTGATCACAATGGAAGCAGTTGTTCACCCTCTGGGAGCCTGTGTGACTGATGTAGATGGGGAGGGATGATTGGGACGAAAGCCCCCCGTTGACCCAGTGGATGGTAAGGGTCTGCTAAATTTCGGTCGGAACTTCTTGTTGGGCTGAAAAGTACCCCTCCCACTCTGAGCTCGACGATTGGCAAAACGCGTTAACTCAACCATCTCTTACTCTGCTATAGTGGCCCTGTTGACCACCTTTGCCAATGTAGGTGCTTTAAATATGGTTACCTTGGCCCTTATGCTTGGCCGTAGGCCCCGCTCAAACTTGTGAGCCCTTCGATATTCTGTATCCACCATATAGAATGCATAACAAGACAAACTAAGAAACTCCTGGTGGTACTCTGCCACCGTCATGGTACCTTGTACCAAAGATAGGAAAACTTGAGTCTGACGCTCCTTCTCCTTCTCAGGGAAATAATGATCTAGGAAGGTAGCTGAGAACTGCTCCCAAGTCATTGCAGTCCTCTTTCTTTCCGGAAGGAGTGCTTGCTGCTTCTGTATTACCTCCCACCATTTACCGGCATCATCGATCAGTTGTGATGTGGCCAGTAAAATCTTGTCAGCATGATTCGTGATCTTCAATAAAGTCAGGATCTGTGTGATCTTCTTCAGCCAATTTTCTGCTCCGACAGCCCTTTCTCTCCCTTTGAAATAAGGAGGGCGTTGTTGCTGAAAGTCCCTGACCATGCTCCTGTCATTGGTCTCATTGGTGATTCCATTCCCGTTCAGGTGCTGTTGAAGCACTGAAGTGACCACTGCTTGAACCAGATTTTGTAGTTCAGGAGGCACTACTGGTATATTCACGCTGCCTTCTTGTTCCTCCTCATTTCTAGGTTGTTCTACCTCCTCCTGGTGGGATGGTTGTTCTTCCTTTTCGTGTCGAGATTGTCGTTCCTCCTCATTTCGTGGGTGTTCTACCTCATCTTCACCCCCATTTGGGTTTTGTCGAATATTTCTCTTTGGCCTTCCCCTTGGAGGCATTTTTCCCTAATCCATTGAAAAATTTCATGACTTAGTTTCATCATAAAATATGTATTTCCTACTTTTTTGGGGAAATTTCCAAATAAGCACTCTTGATTTTGTTTTGTATCTGGGGGAATATATCCTATTTTTTCTATGTTGGATAAATCCAATTATTTTGTCTGTACTTCCTTTGCTATCATCCATCGAGTCTAACGAAGTAAATTAATGCACGGGGGCCGGATTAATTTACTCCAAAAGATTCAATCTTTCTGGTTCACTCTGGTACCAACTGTAATGCCTCGCCCTTTTTCACTCATTTTCCTTTCCAAAAAATCAGAGTCTATTTTTTTTTTTTATAAACAAAGAGTGATAGAGAGCGGGACGTCACTACGCGAGCTAAATCCGAACTTCTAAAGTCCGACCCTTAACTGGCCAACCTATGTGTGCATGGACTAAGTCCATGAAAACGGTTCACACATAACAATATCAACATGCGGATTAAAATCATAACTGCGGAATTATAATAGAACCTCGTTCTATTCCATTCAGATAGCAAAGTACGTCAAGCCCTTGATCATGATTAACATAACGTAATTATCCAAATAAACATCCAACCATAGCAAATATTATCTAAGTTATTACATTTCGAATGCTAGATACTGAAAATACAAGTTCATGAGTATCTTAATCAAAATACAAAATAAAGAATCCAAGCTACTATGCTTGGCCCTCCTCGCGTCCCCCTGTTTCCTGTATCATCCACTAGGGTAGAAGTAGGGCGTTAGAACAATGCGCCCAGTAGGTATTCCATTTAAGGCTAACACATGGTTAGTACAAAACATATATCATAATATCATAATGTCAAAAACTATATAAACCATGCCATGTCATGATGCCAAATGCAATGAGTCCCACACATCACAAGTACACATAAGTATCCCCACATAGGTCTTTCGGACGCCCCGACGGAGTGTGGCTCCTTCGGTTTCTTCCTGATGGAAAATCACATCAAGGTATCCCACATAGGTTGTTCGTAAGCCCCGACGGAGTGTGGCCCCTCCGGTTTCTTCTTGATGGAAAAGCACATCAAGGTATCCCACATAGGTTGTACGGACGCCCCGACGGAGTGTGGCCCCTACGGTTACAAATCCTTCACCCCATGCAATGCATGAGATGCCAATAAAACACATGCTATTTTATCATATAAACATAGCATTAAAACTCACAATTTGAAACACATCTTTTACAACATAAGTTCATCAAAAATACGATAAGAAACATTGTACATAAATCCATGGTTTAAAGAGGTGGAATCCTACCAAAGACCATTACGTGTCCTTGCGCTTTCGTCCGGTAACCGCTTACTATCGTACACACCTTGTGAGGTCCCGTTACCTTATAATACATCAATCAATTGAAACCATGTTCCATTTGATTTCCTATTATGTTTAAGTCCATAAACCATTCCTCATGGGGTTCGACCATACACCATGGCCGAACCCATGATCTATCACTTTCACCATTTTATTACAACTTTGTCATTCATACCACTTTTATTCATTAATCTAATGATAAACAAATTAATCATCTAAGATATATCACAACTTAAGTTCAGCAAATCTTCCCCATGGGGTTTGGCCATACACCATGGCCAAACCTATGGTCCATTGATTTCACTTAATTACATCCATGCCATTATTCCTATCCACTTATGTTTGGGTTCCAAAATTGATCATTCATAGAACCCATGGTCCATTAATTCTACATAATTACCATATTTCCATCCAAGGCTATAATTCCATTATTCTCACCCTTCATTCATCCAATATAAATTCTTTAATAATTTAAGTCCATAAAAGACCTCATGGGGTTCGGCCATACACCATGGCCGAACCCATGATCTTTCTATTTGGCCTATATTTACAACTTTGCCATCCATTAAAACATAACCAACGCTTCTCCATTTAAACCCTCTAAAATCATAGACCTTTACCAACAAACTCCCATGGGGTTCCGCCATACAATGTGGCTTAACCCTATGGTCCATTAATTCCTTTTTAAATCATATATAATTATTCCATGGTTTTCATCCCATAAAAATAACCAACAACCTTCCATGGGGTTCGGCCATGCACTATGGCCGAACCCTATGGTTCATGCTTCAAAAAGAACCATATTTACAAATGACCCTCCATGGGGTTCGGCCCTTCATCATGGCCGAACCCTATGGTTTATCTACTTCTCTTAAACCATTTAAACCCATATAAATTTATTAACCAACTCCCATAATTTTCATCATTAAAAATCCATACATTAAACCATGTCTTTCCATGGTTTTTAACCCATAGAAATAACCAAAGTTCCTCCATGGGGTTCGGCCCTTGATCATGGCCGAACCCTATGGTTCATCAACTTCTCATTAAAAAATCCATGCTCATCTCCCAATTCTCTTCCATGGGGTTCGGCCATACAACATTACCGAACCCTATGGTTCCTTATTTGTTTTAAAACAAAATTATCAAATCACTTACCGGTTCGGCTACTCCTCCAGTTTTTCTTCTCTTGTTCTTGCTCTTCCAATCTTCTCCTTGATCTTTAGCTGAGAACACCTTCTTGCCAATGTGCAAACCTGCGTCAATCCTTGCTGATTTGTGTAATGTCGTGCGCCCCCTATATTGCCTCTCTTTCTTTTATAAATCCTCCACTTGGTCCCAATTTAGAAGGTGCTAATATAGAAATTCCCTTATGCCGTGCGCCCCTCTTGTTGCCTTAATTAGAAGTTGTCGACCTTCCAATCTAGCCCTTGTGTCTTTCTAATATTTCCATTCGGCCAATCTTAGAAGGTGGTGTGCGCCCCTTCTTTCTTAGCAATTGCCTTAGTGCCATTCTTAATCAAGGAAAAACCCCTTTTTAAATGATCGTATGCGCCTAACCTTGGATATGGAAATCCCTATACGCGGCCATGCATCTTTATTTAATTTTAGACATCTTATTTATTTAGCAATCCCCTTTTTTAAAAATATTCTAGCACATCATCATGGATATGGATGACTAAATTTCGGCCATGCACAATTATCCCAAGTTCCTTTATGCAAATGACAATTTATCTAAATTCCTTTATTATATATATTGCATTACTAAATAAATTCAGCCCTATTTAATTCTATTGAAATTATTTCGACAATCCATTGAGTCTTAATTGGGCAATGACCCAACATTTTACTCATATAAGGTCCATATCTAATAATTCACAAATTAAATGTGTAATTTTCATATATATATATATATATATATATATATTAATAACTTGAAAATCTGGGGTGTTACAATCCCCACGTTTGTTTATCGGTCGGCTCGACGAAGCGTGGACTCCAGTTTCATTTCAAACATACATCCCTTGGAATCAATGTGGATTCCACCCCACGGTTGCTTTTTCGGAAATCTGAATGGAGCGTGGACTCCTTTGAATTGATCTCTCCCATGCCATGCATGAGATGCAAGTGCCAACATGCTATATGATAATACAAACCATAGCATTAAAATCCCATCATTAAGACATACCACTTGATACCAAAATAATTGAAGTAAAACATTCATATATACATAATCCATGGCTTTCAATGAGATAGGAATCCTACTAATGTCTAAATATCGGGTCCTTGGGTTTTCCGTCCAAAGATCGATCACCGATCGCGCACCTCTTGTGAGATCCCGTTACCTTATTACACATCAACAAGTCAAACCAATGTTCCAACCATGTTTAAGTCCACAATACATGCCTTAGTGGAGTTCGGCCATACAACATGGCCGAACCTCACCCACTTGGTTTTTGGGTCCCTTTTTAATCCTTAGATCATTTTAATCATGTGGGTCCAAGATCAGCCACCCTTTGATTCATTAATCCAATCACATAAGTTAAATCATTCAAAAGACTCTAAGTCCAGAAACATTCCCCATGGGGTTCGGCTATACACCATGGCCGAACCCATGGTCCTTCCATTTCCCCCATTATTTACCTTTTTGCCATTAATCTTTCCATGGCTAAACACTCCTTTCATTTATACATATCTAGGTCCATAATTGATCCACAAACATGGATCTATAAATGACTCATTATTCATGACATAAAAACTCTAGCAAATCTCTAATAATGCCTCCACTCCTTAGCTTGATAATCCATTCATTTGAACATTTGATTTCTTCAACATGCATGGACCTACCATGTCCATAAAATGGGTCATGGGGTTCGGCCATACAACATGGCTAAACGCATGATGTCTTATTTTTCATCCCCCTCTTGAATCATTTGTAACATTAGGTTCATAAATAAGGTCCCTCCATGGGGGGGTTTAATAATGTACTTTGGTCCAATATTTTGCAACCCATAATCCCTTAACATTTCCTCCATCATTTTATGGTCCAAATAGCTCAAGTCCATTAATATTTTCTCCATGGTGTTCGGCCAAACAACATGGCCGAACCCATGGTCCATGGTTCTTTACCATTACAACTTTTGAGACCATTAAAAATGATTAACATTCCTCCATTATTTCTGTAACGCCCCGCCCTTTTCACTCTAATTTTCAGAGTTTATTTTTTTTTAATTTAAAATAATCATGTGATTGGGGCGGAGTGTCACGACGCGAGTTAAGTTCGGATCTCTAAATCCGACCTTTAACTGGCCAAGCCCATGTGCGTATGAACTAAGTCCATAAAACTGATCCGCACATGGTACATATATAACTTGCGGAATGAACTTAGTCTAAATCTAACTGAGGTTATAATAGAACCTATGACTATTCTAATTTTCCATTCTTAGATAGCAAAGTACATAACTTATTCTCCAAAATTACTAATCAATCTTAACTAATCGTTTAATCAAAACATCCAACATAAAACAAACCATAGCATCTATCTTAACTACTTATTACAAACCAACATAACTAATTACCAAATTACATTTTCCAAATATATCAAATATCAAGTCCATAAAATAGTCCATTCATAATCCATTCCAATCATTCAAACCGCCCAAGTTTCCGAACTTGGTCCTCTTCTCGATCCACGTTCTTCCTTTTCCCTGCATCATCCACTAAGGATATAGATAGGGCGTTAGATCAACGCGCCCAGTAGCGTTTCCGAATAGGGCTAGCACATGGTTAGTCAAAACATGCAAATAATATAATAATAATACATGTGAGACAAAATTCCATAAAAACATGCTATGTATGAAATGAACATGTAATGAGTCCCACCCATCACCATTCAACATAGACACTTCACGGGATTCTCATCGTCAAGGTAACCCACAGTGGTCTTTCGGATGCCCCGACGGAGTGTGGCCTCCGGATGCCTCCTGATCATCATCAGGGTACCCCACAGTGGTCTTTCGGACGCCCCGACAGAGTGTGGCCTCCGGTTACAACACCATCATCCCATGCCATGCATGAGATGTCTATGCAAACATGTCATTTAGAAACATAACTTTACAATTATATACGTTATTGAAATCAACATAAAAAAAGCATATGAAATAGTGGTTAGGAAACCTACTGAAGAATCACTTCGGCGTTCGTTTTTTCTTAGGCTTTAACCGGTCACGACTCGTTCATCGTTCAACTTTCGGTACCTTATTATGCAACAATAAGTAAATCATAATCTTATTTACATGTCCATTCACATATGAGACCTAAAACATCTTATAAGTCATTTTCATCAATCTCTTCATTTGGCTCGTATTTACAGATTTGCCATTGGTCTGTCCAATCTTTAATCCACCAAACTTACTCCATGGGGTTCGGCCATACCTTTTACTGAACCCAATGGTTCCCTTATCCATTACTACATGGTTCTCCATTAGGGTATTTTAAACCTTTTAAATCAACATAGAACCATTACCAACTACTACTCATAAGCTTAGGCTATTTAACCCATTCATTATGAATTAGCATAAAGTCCAATTCTCCTAATGATCTCTCATCATTTATCATACATTTTAGCCATAAAAACAGCAACCATAATTCTATTTAAAATCACACATGCATCCATAAAATGACCCATGAAAACAGTCCATGGGGTTCGGCCATACTCATGGTCGAACCCTTATGGTTCTTTTGCTCAACAATGTCCTTGATTTACATACTAATTGGCTCTACCCCTTAGCCATGTTAAACTCATAGTTTAGCCATCCTATGGCCAACCCAAAATCAATAACCTTATCACATAAAAATCTCCCAAAAACAGTCCACAAAGGTCTATGGTTTCCATGTTTTCCAACATGAAAACCAACCCTCTTTTACATGGGGTTTGGCCCTCCATGTGGCCGAACCCAATGATTATTCTTACTGTTTTTAAACCTCCAATAATCATGTATAAACAGTATATTAATATCAGGTTTTAACTTTCAAAGAAACCATCCAAAACAGTCCATAACAATCTATGGTTTCCATGTTTCCCAACATGAAAACCAACACTCTTTTACATGGGGTTTGGCCCTCCATGGTGGCCAAACCCAATGGTTATTCTTACTATTTTTAAACATCAGATAATCATGTAATAACAGTATATTATTAACAGGTTTTTATCTTTCAAGCTAACATCCAAAATTAGCTCAATTTCATAGGGTTCGGCCATGCTCATTGGCCAAACACCATGACCTTTGGTTTTGAACTTTTAACCCTTTATCTTGGGTCTGAAACCAACATCCAAATCCATGTTTTAACCTCCTCAAAACATGCATTTTAAATCCACATAATAACATCTAATATCAGTCCCAAACTATATGGTTTTAATTTCCAAAAACTATCAAAAACAATCACTTGTTTCCATGGGGTTCGGCCATGCAAAGTGGCCGAACCCAATGGTCCATTTCCATCTTTTAATCCATTGATTTAGACCACATAAACTTCAGCCTTTTCTGATATCCAAACCCATGTTTTAACCCTCATTAAAACATGTATTTTGAATCTAATAAAATATGTAAAAACAGTTCAAAAAATCCATGGTTTTCATGTTTCAAAACATGAAAACCAAGCAATCTCTTGCATGGGGTTCGGCCCTCCATGGTGGCCGAACCCAATGGTTTTTTTTTACCATTTTAAATCCTCCATAATCAAGGTTAAACACTGGTGTATTCGGCCATGACCATGGCCCAATACATACCCCAATTTATTAATCCAAAAGTCCATGAAACACTTACCAAATTCCAAGCTCTTGTCTTGCCTTTTGATCCTTGCTTCCTTTCCTTCTTATTTCCTTCCTTCTTTCTTAATTCCTTGCTGGTTTAAGCTTGAATAATTAATGCCAAAAACCTATGCTGTTCCACTTAAGCAAATGAATTGGAGAGAGAGAGAGAGAGATGGAGAATCTTGGCTTTTCAATGGTGAAAAACGGCCAAGATGGTGTTTGTTTCCTTTAATAATTCAGCCCTCAAAACCCCTCCACTTCCTCATCAATTCTTGCCTAAACCAATGGGACACTTGCTGCCAACAAATGCACCCATTGGCATTCCAACGTTGAAGGCTTGGGGTTTCCAAATGGAATAGAAACCCCCCATATTCCCATTTAATGTTTTGCATGAAACTCACCATAACAAGTCCCCAACGTGTGGGACTTGTTTTGGGTTTGTTTGAGATTACCACACCTCCTCATATTCCACTTAACTCACTGAATTTACAGCCCATTTGACTTCCATTTTGACTCACCCAACTCACATGTCCAACTCACCATACTTAATGCATTTCATTTAATGCACTTGAGTTGACTCACTACTTGATTTAATTCCAACTCACCTCAGTCCCACTCAACTGATTTAACTCATATTTTAAAAACCCTTAAAAATCCTTAACATACACCCATTTAAAAACTTTTAAATCATTAACACCCTTGCATGTTCTTCATCCTTAAAAACCTTTTCAACTCACCAACATCCTTTCATGGGGTTCGGCCATACAACATGGCCGAACCCTATGGTTCACATTTTCTTTAAAAACAACATATAACCATGTTTATATCCCTTGATGGTTCTCATACATAAAACCCTAGGGTTTGGCCATGCAAAGGCCAAACCACGCATCTTGATCATTCACCATTCCTTTCATGGAACATTGCCAAGGTCCTTAGCCATTATAAAATTAGGGTTCGGCCATGCAAGGGCCGAACCATGATCTTTAGCCATTTTCCATGCTTAAGCCTTATATACATAGTGTCCTTAATCATATCCATTAATCATAGTCTATCTTACCCATTAGGGTTTGTCCATTTTCTATCTCATCTCTTGGATGGATTTTAAATCCATGGTCCATAACATTTTGGTCACTCTTCAATCCAAAAAAATGGAGTTCCATGGTTTCCTTTAACTCTTTCAAATTAATAAAACGCATCAAGGTATACTTACCACTTCCGCGACTCCTCTGGTTTCTCTTGCTCCTTCTTGTTCCTTGGCCTTCCTTCTTTCTTTCCTCCTTGATCTTCGGCCATTGTGTGAGCTTAATCAAGATAAAATCTACAAGAGTGGTTCGGCCAAGAAGGGTGTAGGTTTTGAGAGAGGGAGAGGAGGAGAGAATGGAAACCCTAGTCTTTTGTCTTGAGAGGGTGGTCGGCCAAGCTTGAGATCCAATTTTTCTCTAAGTCTTTTCTTCTTTCTCTTAGGGTGAGGCTCGGCTAGGAGAGAGAGAGAGAAAGAGAGAGAGAGAGAGAGAGAGAGAGAGTGAGATGAGAGGAATGAGATGGAAAATCCATCTTTCCATCTTGTCTTGGGGTTTGCTTGGGCTAGACTCCACCCTCATCAATGTGGAGTCTTCCCCATGGCCTCTTTGACCAAACAAGAGGGTGCATGCCCTCCACATGGCACACACCACTCCATTGCAACGGTTTTGGCTTGGCTCCTTTGGTGGTTTGGGTGGTTTCCATGAGATCAAACCACCACCTCTCTTTGGACCAATGCATGGTCTTGCATGTCCCCATTTCAAGCATCTTGTCTAGCCAAGGAGGGAGCATGCCCTCCACATGGCACATACCACCCCTTGTGGCCAACGATTTTGGTTGCTTTTCCATGGGTGGTTTGGTGGTTTGGATGAGGTGGAACCACCACCTCACTTTTGGCCAATGTATGCCCTCCACCTAAGCTTTTGGTTTAGCCAAGGGGGGAGCATGCCCTCCACATGGCACACCCACCCCATCCCAATGGTTGTGGTTGGCTGGTTTCATCTTGGTGGTTTGGTGGTTTCCATGAGATGAAACCACCCACTTGACTCACTCCATTTTCTAGGTAACTCACCCCCATTTGACTGACCTTTAATGTAACTCCACTCCTAACACAATCATGGATTTTATTTCCATCTAACTTAGGTGATTTAATTAATTAATCTAATTCCACTTACCACATTTAATCTTCTTTAATTTATCCTTGACTCACCCATGGTTGACTAAGTCAACCATGGTGGTCGGCCCCACCTTGTCTTGGTCCACACGCCACCTCTTGATGAGGTGGAGTTGGGCCCACTAGGCCATGCCACTTGGATTTCCACTTCTACACTTGCCACCTCACTTGATGAGGTGGACTCCATGCCTTTGATCACAATTGGGTCCATGACCCAATCCATTTCTTACCCATTTACCCTAATGCTCAAACCATCTTGACCCATTGGGTCCCAATTGGGCATTTGATCCAATTGACCATCATTGACCCAATTAAATGAAATTAATCCAATCCATGGTCCATTGGACCATACTTGGGCCATTGCCCCAATTTTGATCCATCTAACATCCACTCCATCTATAATTCTTAATTTTTCACAATTAAATCAAATAATAGCCAATATATTTATTGTATTAAAAATCCGGGCTATTACAATATAACCCTCTTTTGAAATTTTCGTCCGAAAATTCGATCGAAGTAGGGTTTCAAAGGACTTTTTCAAAAAGCTCCGAATGAGCTGTTCTCATTTCCGATTCAAGTTCCTAGGTGGCTTCCTCATTACCATGTCGGTCCCATACCACCTTCACGAATTGAATGGCACTGTTCCGAAGTACTCACTGTTCTTTCCCGATCACTCTGACCGGCTTCTCCACATAGGTTAGGTCGCTTTGCACATTGACGTCTTGCACGTTCAACACATGTGAAGGATCGGGGTTGTATTTCCTCAACATGGACACATGGAATACATCGTGCAAAGATGATAACTGTGGAGGAAGTGCCAACTGATAAACCACCTCCCCCACCCTCTTCAGGATTGGAAACGGCCCCACAAATCTAGGCGACAACTTCCATTTCTTTCCAAATCTCATGTGTCCCTTCCGTGGTGAGACTTTTAAGAACACTAAGTCTTCCACCTCAAACTCAAGGAACCTTCTCCACTTGTCGGCGTAGCTCTTCTGACGACACTGCGCAGTATGTAAGTGTTGTCGTATCAACTTAATATGCGCCATGGTCTCCGTAACTAACTCGGGTCCAATAAGTTCAGGCTCCCCGGCCTCTATCCATCACATTGGTGATCTACATGGCCTACCATACAAGGCCTCAAATGGAGCCATCTGGAGGCTTGCCTAGTCACTGTTGTTGTAAGAGAACTCCACTAGTGGCAAGTGATCCTCGCATCCACCCTCGAAGTATAGCATACATGCTCTCAGAATATCCTCCAATATCTGTATCGTCTTCTCTGACTGTCCATCAGTCTGTGGATGGAATGTTGTGCTAGTCAATAGATCTGTCCCCGTGGCCGACTGCATGCTCTGCCATACTCTGCCGGTGAATCGGCCATCTCTATCGGACACAATAGTCCGGGGAATACCATGTAGTCTGATGATATCCCGGATGTACCGCCGACCCAAAGCCTCAGACGAATTTGTTATCTTGATGGGAAGGAAGTGCGTAGACTTGGTCAATCGATCTACCACGACCCATATCGCATCGTTGCCCTTTGATGACCTTGGCAACCTTATCACAAAATCCATGGAGATGTGCTCCAATTTCCACTCCGACACTAGTAAAGGTTTGAGTAAACCCGGTGGCTTCTGATGTTCTGTCTTAACCTGCTGACAAGTTAGGCAATGAGCAACAAACTCTTCCACATCTCTTTTGAGCCCATGCCACCAATAGTGCCTCTTCAGATCATGATACTTCTTGGTGCTGCCCGGATGGATAAAGAGTTTGGTTTGGTGTGCCTCGATCAACAACTCTCTTCTGCAGCTCTTAGGCACATATGTCCTACCTCGGAATACAAGTCCCTGTCCCGATCGTAACTCCCATTCTGGTATAACCTCACCTGTAGACATCTTGCCCCATATCTCCTCCACCTCTGGATCTGTCCGTTGCTCCTGTTCAATCTTGGAGACCATGTTAGACCGTATGATCAGATTGTACATACTCCCATGGTTCTCGATATACAAGTTGAACTCTCGGATGGTTTTCAGCATCTCCCATTCCTTCCTGATCAAACTGGCTACTATCGTATGTGACATGCGACTGAGGGCATCCGCCACTTTGCTCGCCTGGCCAGGATGATACCGAAGCGCTATCTCATAATCTTGCTGATATTCCATCCATCTGCGCTGTCTCATGTTGAGTTCCTTCTGATCAAATAAGTATTTTAGGCTGTTGTGATATGAGAACACCTCAAACTTCTCACCATAAAGATAGTGTCTCCAGCTTTTGAGAGCGAAGACCACTGCGGCTAGTTCTAGATCATGTGTGGGATAGTGGCGTTCATGAATCTTCAACTGTCTTGAACCATAAGCCATTATACGCTGACTTTGAGTGAGAGAACACCCAAGTCCCTCTCCTGAAGCATCACAGTACACCTCATAGCCCTTGTCCCTTTCGGCAAGATCAGAATAGGAGCGGTTGTAAGCCTCTCCTTCAGCTCCTCAAATATCCGATTGCACACATCTGACCACTCAAATTTGACTCCTTTCTGAGTGAGTCGAGTAAGTGGAGATGCAATTTTGGAGAAGTCCATGATGAATTTCCTGTAGTAACTGGCCAATCCCAGAAAACTGAGGATCTCGGTCACATTCGTCGGTGCTTTCCACTCTCTCACTGCCGCCACCTTAGCCGGTCCACGGCTATACCTTCTATTGATATAATATGCCCCAAGAAGTTGACCTCGGATGGCCAGAACTCACACTTACTGGCTTTGGCATACAGATGGTTCTTCCTCAGGGTGTCCAAGACTACCCGTAGATGCTCCGCATGTTCCTCCTGAATTTTGGAATAGATCAGGATGTCATCAATAAATACAATCACAAACTGATCCAAGAAGGGATGGAAGATCCTATTCATCAGATCCATGAACACAGCCGGTGCATTTGTAAGTCCAAATGGCATGACCACATACTCATATAGACCATACCGTGTCCTGGAAGCTGTCTTCTCTATGTCCTCCTCCCTCACCCGGATCTGATGGTAGCCGGACATCAGGTCAATCTTGGAGAAGTGGCTGGAACCCCTAAGCTGATCGAATAGATCATCGATCCTGGGTAGAGGGTACTTGTTCCTGACCATCAACTAGTTCAACTTCCTGTAATCCACACACATCCAAATGGTACCGTCCTTTTTCTTCACAAATAATACCGGGGCTCCCCATGCTGATGTACTGTTCCGGATGAAACTCAGCCTGAGCAGTTCATCAATCTGCTTCTTCAGCTCGGGCATCTCAACTGGGGCCATCCTGTAATGTGGCAATGATACTGAAGCAGTGCCAGGATATAACTTGATCTCAAAGTCAATCTCCCTCTTGGGTGGCAAGCCAGGGAGCTCTGTTCGAAATACCTCCGCGTAGTCTGTCACTACCACTGGAAGTTCAGCCACTGGTGCCTTGTCTAATCTGATGTTGTTCAAGACAAGGTGGTTCAACTCTTCCTGCAGCCTTCTAGGGATGCCCTGTCTGTCAGCATGTTCCACGTACCGCTTTCCCTCGGGTGACCAAAATATCACTCTACGAAGATGGCAATCAATGATGGCTTGAAAGCTAGCTAACTAGTCCATGCCGAAGATAATGTTGTACTCAGTCATATCGAGTACCAAATAGTTGAACTCAAATCTAAATCCAGCGAGTTCAGTGTTCACTGCCGCGCATATAAGTCCCAAAGATGTGTCTTCGACGGGGGATACAATAGTGAGTGATGTGGACAGTTTCTGTACTAATGTGCCCGTAGCAGATATAAGTGCAGCAGATACAAATGAATGGGAAGTTCCAGAATCAAATAATGCAAAAGCATAGGAACTACCAACTACGGCCATACCTTGAATCACGGAGTGATCCACCACTACTGGAGGAGCTAAGGTATAAAGCTGTCCAGATCCTGTGGGGTTAAGCGCCCATCCCGTCTGGTTATATGCCCTGGTTCCTCGTGAATGAGCTGGTCTGGCTGGAGGGTGGAAGGAACCCTTGGAGTGAGAGGGTCTGCTATTCTGTGGACATTCCCTCTTGAAGTGGCCCAGTTGGCCACACTGGTAACAGGTGTTCCCACCTCGGGGAACCTGAGAGACTGATGCTGATGGGGAGGGCTGGTTGGGACGAAAGCCCCCTGTTGACCCAGTGGAAGGTGAGGGTCTCCCAAGGTTAGGTCGGAACTTCTTGTTGGGGTGAAATGAACTTCCCCCACTCTGACATCGGCGGTTGTCCACAAACCGTGCTGCCTCGGCCATCTCTTGCTCCACTATAGTGGCCCTACTGACCACTTCTGCCAGTGTAGTTGCCTTGAAGATGGTCACCTTGGCCCTAATACTCGGTCGAAGGCTTCGCTCAAACTTGCGGGCCCTTCGGCACTCTGTATCCACCATATATAAAGCATAGCAAGAGAGGCGGAGGAACTTGTAACGCCCCACCCTTTTTCACTCGCTTTTCAAAAATCAGAGTCTATTTTTTTTATAATAAAGAGAGAGAGAACGGGACGCCACGACGCAAGCTAAGTTCGAGCTTCCAAAGTCCGACCCTTAACTGGCCAACCATACGTGTGCGTGGACCAAGTCCACTAAAATGGTTCACACGTACTTAAGTTAACTTGCGGAATAAATCATACATGCGGAATTACTATATGATAACAATCCTATTCCATTTTAGATAGCAAGGGCATCCATCAGTTAATAATAATTACCTTAAGTTAAATATCCAATATTAACCATCCAATCCATAGCAAATATATCTACGCTATTACAATCCCGAATGCTAGCTTTCAAATATATAATCCATGAATAACTTAAACAAAATCTAACTTAATCATCAACTAGGGTAGAAGTAAGGCGTTAGATAATGCGCCTAGTAGGTATTCCAAGTAAGGCTAACACATAGGTTAGTACCAAAACTCCATATATAATATATATCAAATCCAGATATAATAAATCATACCATACTTATAAAGCATCGTATCCAAAATCATGTATGATAATAGAGATCCAATCATACAGATAAAAACCAAAAACATTGCATGATAATAAAGATCATAATCATGCCGAATCAATGGCATGCCTTGCTATCATATGCAATGAGTCCCACCCATCACAAACACATGGTATCCTCTTAATGGAAAACTCATCATCAAGGTATCCCAACAGTGGTCTTACGGACGCCCCGTCGGAGTGTGGCCTCTGGTTACCTCTTGATGGGATAATGCACATCAAGGTATCCCAACAGTGGTCTTACGGACGCTCCGTCAGAGTGTGGCCTCCAATTACATATCATCCCTCCCATGCCATGCATGAGATACAAATGTTTAACGCTATGCATGTCACGCCCCGACCTGAAGGGTGGGCCTAGAACGCGACTGAATTTTTTTTTTTTTTGAAGGCTAAGACAACACTCAAGCATTCTAAGTGGGCCGGATTAACACTTAGGTCCAAAGTTCATACATCATCCTGACATGTGGATTCAAACATATACCATAAGTCTACCCAGCAATAGACATAAAATTAATAACGCATACATGATCACATAATTCCAACCATTGAATTATCATTTTAACAACATCAAAGTAATTACAGTAGCGTAGTAGTCTTAGTAAATCACATTAATACAAATCAAATACCACACTCGGTACTTTACAAAAGAAAATGGTTCCAAGAACCAAAAAGCAAAGACAAGGGTATTCCCCTTAGTGGGAATCCCAAAGCAACGTCGCAGTTTATCCACCCTAAGCTTCAAACAGAGGGTTCTCCACCTCGGGTTCATCTCCTGAAAGGTGAGTAGGGTGAGCTAACTACCCCAGTGAAGGAAATATAATAGTCCAGTTTTAAGTAAACAACAGGTTAGCAAGATAATCAACAGTTGCAATAATACCTCATGCTTGATAACAAATTCAAGTAAAGCCTCATCATCATTCCACATTTCATCATCTCTTCCAATACTGCTGTAATCCAACGTAACCCCTAAATACTATACTAACACCAATAGTATTAAGTCCCGACACGGTCAAAATACATCCTTGCAAGTACATCTCCGGTATACACCTCAAAACCGGTACTGACACACCTTGCCAGTCACTGTCGACCCACCTGGTCCAGTAGACGTAACCGACACCCTTAACTCGGCGATGGTTCAATAGTAAAAGGTACGTGGAAGCAGTATTACACAATTTATATGATTAGCATCATAGCATTCACTATTACCCTAAGCACTTCTTACAACAGTGCATCATGTCTACGGACATGAGTGGGTTCATCAAATCTGAACCCACTCATTGCTCAATATCCATCTCAAATAACAAAACCTGTTTACACCTACTACAAAGTTAAGTTCCCTCACCGTAACTGTGTGGTTTCGCGGTATCTGTTCAAACAAACAAACAAGTGCACAATCAATTATAAGTCACATACATAGCATCAAAAGCATACTTACAAGTAGTATTTTGAAATCACACTTGTTTTCCCAAAAATATCCAAAGTATGTGGAATTGAGTCTCCTACTTGGTTGCTAACCATTTTAAGTTATAATAATCCACAGTATATAATAATAAGGTGCTCAGTCCAAAACTCATATTGTCTTCTGGGCATGTCCAGATTGACTTATTGAGTTAGGTATAGATTCTCAGGTCACCTCTCGGTTGTCTTCTGAATAGGACCAAATTTGACATTTTGATCAAGGCCTCGAGGTCACTCAGTGCCCGACAAATATAGCGTCGGCCTGGAAGTGAAATCACTCAGTGCCCGACCAATAGAGTTGGCCTGGAAGTGAATACAATAGTATATACACTATAGTAATAAGAAAAGATGATTAGTACAAATTTTAATTATCAAGGGCATAAGCATCACATGCAATCATCAATCAAACAATAACATTTTACACTTCAAAAACTGGGTCCCTTGGAACAAGCCTCGGAACTAGGTGCTGTGGCTTCGGATCATCCGAACCACTGCCTAAACTAGTCACTGACCTCGGACTGACTGTCTGAATTCGGATCATCCGAAGATCGGGTCTCGGATCATCCGAAGTCCTTCCGAACCGATAAAATCTGAAAAACTGGTCTCGGTGGGTCTGTCTGTCTCGGAACATACTGAGTAAGGTTCGGATCGTCCAAGTAGGGTTCAGTCCTTCCGAACTTGGCTCGGAACATTCGGATGATTCTGGCTAGCCTCGGGTGCATCGGGGCTTCGGGTGAAGCTCGGATCGATCGTCAAAGGGATCCTCTCGGACAGTCCGAAGGGTGTGACCCTCGGACTGTCCAAATATCGACTCTTGGACTGTCCGAGAGTCGTCTTCCTCCACTGTCTGCACCAGCAGACAGTGACGGCAGACACCGTATGACATACGAATCCGGAAACAGTGGGTTTCCCGGATTCGATTTCCACATCTAGCCGGTCTGATGGACTCCTCTGGGAGTCCTCTTTCCATAGGGAATGGTTTAAAGTTTGAAAGATCAGTAGACCATTAGATTTTAACACTGAAAGCACACCGGTACAATAAAAATGGGGTTTTCCCTTAAACTTTGAAATGGTTTTACACACTCAAATCATGGCCAGAACTGGTTTTTCTTGATTCTAAACGGACTGAAATCGAAAGAGGAACACAGTGGTTACCTTCAGTGGAGTTCCTGGTTTGAAAATCTAACTTTTGATAATCTTTCTTTTAAGCTACGGGTGACAAAACTGGGAAGAACAGAGGCAAGAACCGGCTGGTTTTGGTTTTCAAACAATAGTTGAGAGAGGCTGAGAGAGGGAAGAGATGAAGGTGTGGGAGGAGATCAGCTGAGGAAGGCCATACTTATAGAAAAATTGGCCGTAGGAAGGGGGCCATTGGCCACTGCATGCAATTGCATGCAGTTCATGCTTACGTTTGGAACAATAGCGGTAGAAGTTACCGTTGGTTGCCGATCAGCCCCTCCAAAGTCCCACTTTTGCAAATAAGTCCCCTTTTTTTATAAAAATCCGATTTTTAACTAAAAGCATGATTTCAAATGATCAAAAATTTAATCCAACCTTACAGATAACTTGGGTTTTAAAAACTTTAGCTACCATAAAAATTTGGAGGTTTAAATCTTACTAAAAACCATTGATTTAAAATAAAACCATAATTTAACACTATTTACTTAATTAAACAAATGTTAAATAAAACAATTTAGAATCCTCATTTTGGGGTTTTAAAAAATAATTAGACCATACTTAAAATGGTCTAACATACTATAATTGTTTCAAAATTTATTTCATTTCCAAAACCATTTAAAATAATTATTTCTCCCTTTTAGGGTTTTGATGGGCGGTTTTAAATACTATTTTCTGAAAATAAAATTATTTTAAAATCAGAAATACAAATCCTTAACTAAGGAGAAACATATCATCCAATAATAATCACATAATAACAAAAATTATAAAATAATAACAATAAGCGGTAAATTACCATTTTGCCCCTCCAACTTAACGAGCTGGATAACTGAGCTTTCAAGCTCGGATTGTGTCACACCTGGGCTTTTCATAAAACCCTAACCGTAATCTTCGAGATTAACCGGTTCAAGTAAGATTATTAAGCTAAACTACGCCTAATCTGGGTCAGGGTATTACATCCTACCCCATAAAAGAATTTTTGTCCCGAAATTTAAAACAAACTTATACCTTTTTGGCCAAAGAACAAACCAAGGTACAGCTTCCGCATCGTCGCTTCTGGTTCCTACGTCTCGTGTTGCACGTCGCGATGTTGCCACAACACTCGCACTAAAGGAATAGACTTCCTCTTGAGTTCTTGAGTCCGATGTCCTTGAATCTTTACTGGCACTTCTTCAAAAGTTAGGTCTTCTAAGACTTCAATATCTTCAAAGCTTATCACATGCGACGGATCAGGTTCATACTTCCTTAACATAGACACGTGGAACGTACTATGCACTCTCTCCAAAGCTTGAGGAAGCTCCAACTGATAGGCCACTTCTCCTATCCTCTTCAAGATCTCAAAGGGTCCAACATTTCAAGGTTATAGTTTTCCCTTGAGCCCGAACCGTTGCACTCCATGACGTGGTGCCACAAGTAAAAAAACTCTGTCGCCAACTGCAAACTCCAAAGGTCGCTGCCTTTTGTCAGCATAACTCTTTTGACTACTCTGGGCTGTCTTGAGACGTTGTCTGATCATTTCAACTTGTTCTGACGTCTCACGCACTAGATTAGGTCTTAGCAATGGTTTGTCCCCCACCTTTGTCCAACAAAGAGGTGACCTACAAAGTCTGCCATACAGAGTCTCATAGGGTGCCATCTGTACACTAGAGTGATAGATGTTGTTGTAGACAAACTCGAGCAAAAGCAAGTGATTTTCCCAACTTCCCTGCATATCCATCACACAAGCTCTTAGCACATCCTCTAAGGTTCGAATGGTTCCCTCTGATTGACCATCTGTATGAGGCTGAAAAGCAATGCTGAAGCACAGCTTAGTCCCCAACTCCCCTTGCAATCCTTACCAAAACCTTGATACAAACCTAGGATCTCTATCAGATACTATGGATACAGGTACTCCATGCAATCTGACTACCTCCTTTAAATACAATCTATTTAGAGTAGCCAAAGAATTTGTTTTCTTGATCGCCAGAAAGTGAGCTGACTTCATCAATCGATCGACTATTACCCAAATAGCGTCGTTTTTCTTAGGAGACTTTGGAAATCCAGTTACAAAATCCATCGTGATATGCTCCCACTTCCATTCAGCCACTTCTAAAGGTTGCATCTTTCCACCAGGTCGATGATGTTCCGCTTTCACTTGTTGACAAGTTAAGCACTTTGACACAAAATCTGGTACCTCTCGCTTCATACCTTTCCACTAGAACAGTCGCTGCAAGTCATGATACATCTTCGTACCACCAGGATGCAATACAAAGCGAGAACGATGAAAGTGATCAATCACCTTTCTCCAACACTGGTCTGATTTTGGTACAAAAAGTCTATCTTTGAACGACAGACCTCCGTCTGCCTTGATCTTCTAACCCTCTAGAGTTCCTCCTCCTGAAAGCTGAGTCGCCAACTCCTTTGCTTCTGGATCATTCTGTTGTCCTTCCAACACCAATCTAATTACCTCGAGTTGCAAAACCAAACTATGGATTCTTGTTGACCCACTTCCTTCGATCAGCTCCAGATCATACTCGGACAGAACTTCCAACATCTTCCACTGTAAGGATGCCATCCTCGCCACGTTGCTGTGAGACTTCCTGCTCAAGGCATTAGCCACTACGTTAGCCTTCCTTGGGTGA
Organism: Chimonanthus salicifolius; assembly: GCA_013350335.1. Lineage (NCBI taxonomy): Eukaryota > Viridiplantae > Streptophyta > Magnoliopsida > Laurales > Calycanthaceae > Chimonanthus > Chimonanthus salicifolius. The sequence goes on along the minus strand of CM023537.1, from coordinate 23,885,807 downwards.
TAAGAGAGACTGAAGTCGTAATCTCCCAGGTACTCCATCCACCTTCGCTGCCTCATATTCAGGTCTTTTTGAGTGAAGATATACTTGAGACTATGGTGATCAGAAAACACATTGAACTTCCCACCATACAAGTAATGTCTCCACAACTTTAACGAGAATACAATGGCTGCTAACACCAAATCATGAGTCAGGTAGTTCTGCTCATGTCCTTCAATTGCCTGGAACCATAAGTTACTACCTTCCCCTCTTGCATCAGCACACAACCCAAACCAAACTTGGATGCGTCACAACACACATCGTAACCTCGTCCTTGCTCGGGTATTACCAAAACTAGAGACGTAGTCAACTTCTCCTTTAGCTCCTGGAATGCTCTTTTACAAACTTTGCTCCATTCGAACTTAACGTTCTTTCTCGTCAACCGAGTCATCGGCATCGCGATCTGAGAGAAGTGTGGGATAAACTTTCGGTAATGTCCTGCTAATCCCAGAAAGCTTCTGATCTCGAACACGTTCTTGGGACTTTCCCAAGTCTTCACTGTTTCCACCTTCGCTGGATCCACCGAGATTCCTCCTGGAGACACCACATGCCCCAAAACTCGCACTTGCTTAGCTTAGTGAACAACTGATGCTCTCGAAGAGTCTGAAGAACAATGTGTAGATGACGCTCGTGCTCCTCCTCTGACGACGAAGAGATCAAGATATCGTCTATGAAGACTATCACGAACTCTCGCAGGTACGGTCGGAAAACACGATTCATCAAATCCAGAAACATGGTTGGCGCGTTCGTCAAACCGAAAGGCATCATGACAAACTCGTACAAACAATACTGCGTTCAGAAAGCAGTCTTAGGAATGTCCTCCTCTCGAATCTACAACTGATGGTAACCTGATCTCAAATCGATTTTCAAAAAACACCTTGATCCCCTGAAAAGATCAAAGAGGTCGTTTATTCTAAGCAACGGATACTTATTCTTAATAGTTACCTGGTTAAGCCGTCGGTAATCTATACACAACCTCATCGATCCATCCTTCTTTTTCACAAAGAGAGCAGGTGTGCCCCACGGCGAGTTGTTCTGATGGATAAAACCAAGTCTAAGAAGCTCATCTACTTGCGTAGCTAGCTCTCTCTGTTTAGCCGGCGCCATCCAATAAGGTGCGATGGAAATTGGAGATGTTCCTAGCTGTAGGTCTATAACAAACTCTATCTTTCGGCGTAGAGGTAGCCCAACTAACTGGTCAGGAAACACATCCATAAACTCACACACCACCCGAGGAGCAACAGACCCTACACCAACTACATCTTCCCAACCCATGCTTGCCACCACACTAGCAGGATACGCCCTAAGGCCAGAGAAAGTGACTCTCATCTTCTCATACAGTACCAACTTCTCCATAAACCTCTCATTGGTTGAGGAGACCCCACAGATTCTCCTCTGAGAACAGTCGATCAGAACCTCAAAAACTAACAATCAATCCATACCAAGGATGATGTCAAAGTCCGTCATTTCCAACACAAGAAAATCATAGGACAACTCTGCACCGCTAATCTTCAAAACACAAGATCTACACCTCTGGTTTACCAAAGCCTTCTTACCCAAGGGTGATACTACCATTAACGGGTTAGCTACTTCTACCGGTTTCAAACCCAATCTACCACAACAAGCTCTAGAAATAAAGGGATGCGAAGCACCGGTATCAAAAAGCGCTCGAGCCAAAAGACTGAAAAGATTAAGGGTACCTTCCATCACTGTATTCTCAATCGGTTCTTCTTTCTGAGTCTCAATCGTGTAAACTCTCCCTGGGGACATCCTTGTCCTCTCCCTTGACTGTTCCGAGGTGGTCCGTTCCTTGGTGCCACCGAGCCTCTGGAGGTTTGCTGAGAACCTCGACCAACAGATGGTTGCGCCACAAAGAAAGAAGCTCCTACGCCTTGCGAAGGTGAAGCTTTACTGATATAAGGGCATTCTCTAAAGAAGTGTCCGGTTTGCTTGCAATGATGACACGCCTTTTCCCTTCCTGCCGAGGAAAACTTAGATGTATGCCCAGGCTGGCTGCAGGTATAATACACGAATTGTCGGGAGTCAGACCGACTCGACTGTCCTGTGCTAGGCTGGCTCTTCTTGAAGGACAGCCTCTGCTGGTTAAGCTTGACCTTCTTGTTGGAAGAAGGTTTCTGAAAGCTGTCAGTGCTCCGGTTGATGGAGTCCACTGTTTCCACCTTAGAAGCTCGATCAATGATCTCCTCCAAAGTGTCGAAAATCAGGTCGGCCACTTGCCGCTGCAGAAACGGTCGGAGTCCATTCTCAAAATGCTGGACCTTTTCCTCTTCGTTCGTCGCTATCCAAGGCACGAACTGCATCAAATCGATGAAGCGCACACGGAGTCGGATCTTTGCTGGATGCGGAGGAACTGTAACACCCCGATTTCTCAAAGATATGAATATTTACGAAAATGCCACTGGATTGGTAAATTTATTAGATGTGATTGTAAATGAAAAAATGGTGGGGCCCATTGTTCAAATTAAGACCCTATGAACATATTATAAGGATCAAATTTAAGTAAATAGGTAATGTACATCAAATTGGGTCAAAATGGTTAATTGGGTCAAAGGACCCAATTGGAACCCAATGGGTCATGGTCGACTTATTTGACCATTGGGTAAGCTCAATTTTATTATGGTTAAGCTAAATTGATTGGAAATGAGGTGAATGATAAATGGGTAGGCTTCATACAAGTGTGTAAACCACATGCAAAGGGCTAAACCACCCATAAATGGGTCATGGCATCAAATTGGATCCATGGGCTAAATGGGGACCCAATGGGTCGAGTTGACCATGTTGACCATGGTTGACCGTGTGAACCCTCAAGTGAGCTCAAATATGAGTTAAATCAGGTTGAGTTGGGACTGAAGTGAGTTGGAATTAAATCAAGTAATGGAGTTGACTCAAGTGCATTAAATGAATGGCATTAAGTGTAGTGAGTTGGGTGAGTTGAGTTGGAAATCAAAGGGACCTTGAATTCAAGTGAGTCAAATGGGATATGAAGAGTTGCCTTGGTCTCAAACATCACCAAGAAAACAAGTCCCACACGTTGGTGGGTTGGAATTAATGGTTCGTGCATGAAAACCAATGGAATGGCATGGGAATTGGGAGGGTTTCCATCTCATGATGGAAACCCAAAGCCCAACATTGGGAGTACCAAGGGGTGCCTTGGTTGGCACCAAATGTCTCTTTGGTTTGATCAAGGATTGATGAGGATTAAATGAATGGTCCAAGGGCTGCTTAACAAAAACAAAACACCACACCTCTTGGCCGATTGTCACCCAAAGAAACCTTAGAATTCTCATCTCTCTCCTTCTCTCAAGAACATACCCTCTTGGCCGAATTACCCTTTGGTGTTTTCACCATTGTTCAAGCTTCTAATCAGCAAAGAATTAAGGGAGCAAGAAGGAAGAAAGCAAGGATCAAAGGCAAGAAGAGAGGCTTAGAGAATTGGTAAGTACTCCATAGAATTTTGATTAATAAAGTTGGTTAAATGAAACATGATTTGGCCATGGGATGGCCGAATCTACCAAAGGTTTAGATTATGAATAATGATGTTTAAAAAGATAGAAAACATGAACCATAGGGTTCGGCCACTTTGGATGGCCGAACCCCATGAAATAATATGGCTATGTTGATGGTTTTTGTAAGTTAAAAACCATGCAAAATGATGGACAGTTTTAGATGTTTTAATTAGACCTAAGATGCAAGTTGAAAGGGTTTTAAAACATGGATTTGAATGTCATGATTTGGCCATGGAATGGCCCAATTCATCAAGGGTTTAAACCTTGGATAAAGGTGGTTTAAAATGATAAAAATGGATCATTGGGTTCGGCCACTTTGGATGGCCGAACCCCATGAAGTTATTTGGGTATTTAATGGTTTTTGAAGGCTAAAAACCATGCAATACTATGGAGTTTTATATGTTTTTAATGAGACACAAATTATATGTTAAAAAGGTTTAAATTATAGGCCATAGGGTTCTGCCAATTGGGATGGCCGAACCCCATGAAATGATATGATAAGCATATGGTAATTTGTGATGGTTTTTGAGAGATAAAAACCATACAATATTATGGGGTTTTTATGTGATTTAAATGGAGATAAGGTTACTGTTTTGGGTTGGCCATGGGATGGCTGAACCATATGGTTATTATGGCTAAAAGTATTGAGCCTAAGTTATGTACATATAAAGGAATCATTGAACCAAGGGAACCATAGGGTTCGGCCATGTGTATGGCCGAACCCCATGGACAATTGAATGGGTATTTGGATTCAAGTATATGGGTAGAAATTATTGTTGGTTTTGTAATATTTTCAAAAGGTCTAAAAATATGATTAAATGGAGAAGTATGAGGAATGGATAAAAGAACCAAGGTTGATCTCATGGCCGAACCCCATAGAAAGAGGTGTATGTCATGATTGGGGGTTTGAAGGATTGAAATGAGACCTAATTTAGATTGGTGAGGTTCAGCCAAGTAATATGGCCGAACCCCACTAAGGTGGTTTTTATGAAACTTGGTTTTAATATGGTTTAAGTCTAGTGGCAAAGCTGTAAATACAAGTAATAATACAAAAACAAATAGAGAAGGATTAAAGGACTTGAAAAGAGGGGTCCAAAACCAAAGCGATAAGGTTCGGCCATGTTGTATGGCCGAACCCTACCAAGACATGTTTTGAAAGGTGAAGTGTTTAAGTAGTTATCAAATGAAAAAGGAAGATTAAATCCCAAAGTGGGTGAGGTTCGGCCATGGGTATGGCCGAACCCCACAAGATGGTTTATGGGATCTAGACTTAATTAGAAATCAAGAAGATATGTTATTAACTTGCTGTTGTATAAACAAGGTAACGGGATTTGAACGGCACGTGAATCGTGATCGGTTGACGCTTAAGAAGAAGGACATTTAAGTGAACTTTTATGTAGGTTACCTGCCTACTTGTAACCACTTTTATAATTGGTTTTATCATTGAGTTATATTGTTATTGTTTTATGTTTCAAAATGGGTTTTGAATGATGAGATATATTTACGAATGACATATATACATTGACATCTCATGCATGGCATGGGGTGATGATTATGGAATAACTTAATGATGAGAGTCATATCCAGAGGAAATGAGGACTACTCTGGATTACCTTAACATGAGAGTTCTATTCAGAGGAAATGTGGAGTACTCTGGATTACCTTGACATGAGAGTTCTATTCAGAGGAAATGTGGAGTACTCTGGATAACCTTGACGTGAGAGTCTCGTCAAGTGAAAGCTATGTATACTTGTGATGGGTGGGACTCATTACATTTGCACTTACATACATAGCATTGATTTCAGATTTTTTTGGATGATCATATACTATATATATGCATGTTGTATATACTAACCATGTGGTAGCTCTGATCGGAAAACCTACTAGGGATGTTGATCTAACACCCTATTTCTATCCTTAGAGGATAATGCAGGAAAAGGGAAAGGGAAAGAGAAGGTCGAGGACCAGGAGGGGAGCCAAGCTTAAGCGCTTGAGTGTTGGAATGGATTTATATTTTACTGTCATTTGAGTTACAATTTATGGACATGTAATAGCTAGTAACTTTGCTATGGTTTGTTTATAGTTTGATAATGGATATTTGGATTAACTAGTTTTAATGGGAGACTTGCACTTGCTATCTATTTAGTTTATTTCCGCAATTGGTCTAGTTTATTCCGCATGACTTGATTAGTTCCATGTGTGGATTGTTATCATGGGTTTAGTCCATGCTCACATGGGTGGCCAGTTAAGGGTCGGACTTTGGAAGTCCGAACTTAACTAGCGTCGTGACGCCTCCCGCTCTCTTCCACTTGTTTATTTATAAAAAAAAAAAATAGACTCTGATTTTTGGAAGGTTGGAAAAGGGCGGGGCGTTACATGAACTCTCCCTGCCTCGCTTCTTGCATGGAAAATAACGGGCCAGAAACGCTGTTGAGAACTCTTCCCACATCATTGGTTGGTGGTTACGAACCAAGTTCTTCTCTTCCCACCACTCGTAAGCATTTCCTTCCAACTGGTACGCCACCTAGGTTACTCTCAAGTCATCGGCAATAGCTAGGGTGTTAAAAATCCGATTAATCTGAGTCAGCCAGTTCCTCGCTGCACTAGGGTCTTCTGTCCCCGAGAAACTTGTCGGGTTCAGTCGCTTGAACTCTTTAAGAGCCGAGGTGGCTCTCTCCTCTGGTGTTCGGATAGGAGGGCATCGCATATTTTCACCTATTTGCTGAAATGCTTCCACCTCTGTACAAACGGCCTCATTGGGTAAGTCACGGGGCGGAATACCAGTCCTCCTCCCACTACAGTTGTTAGCGTGAGCATTTGGTCCTAACATTTGTTATTTACACTTGTGAATATCACTTAACCATTTTAAGAAACTTATTAAAGCAATTCACACAAGCTGCAAAAGTTTCATTAGAAATCATTCAAAAGCATTTCAATTACAAGGGTTAGTAGGGTCTGAAAACCCTTCAAAACAACAAGACAAAACTCAACCCTTACAAAAATAATCTCCCCGATCCCCCGACACACTCTAATCTAGTCTTCCGAAGAAGATCCTGCATCATCACCAAAGTAAAAGAAGTTGTTGGGGCAAGTCGCCGACTTATGCTCGAACACTCCACAGGTCAAACAAGGTATGATCCCTGGTCCTCCAACATAAGGACAATTAGTCCTTGCACTCCAATGCCTGCGAAGTCCGCAAATAGGGCAAATGACATCAATAGGGTAGGGGCAATAAGTACAGTTGTGCCCCTCCTGATTGTACAATTTGCACATATAGTCCGAATACTCATCCAAAGGCGGCGTAGACGGAGTATACTCAGGCGAGCTTATCTCCCCTACAGACTCCTCTAGGTTCAGAACATCTCCCACTTCCTCATTAGGTGCAACTTCATTGACGAAGTTTGGAACACTGGAATCTTCTGAAGAAACCAGGTCTATCGAACAGTTAGGGGTCCCCCTGTCCCACAACTCAGAGTACTCTATATTGCTTGACATGTCTGTATCACAAAAACAGGAAAATGTCAAAAACAATTGAAGTATTAAGCCAACAAGAAGTCTAACTAGGTTGTAACCCATCACAGTCCTAGAGTTTGAGCCGAAGCTCTGATACCAAGCTGTCACGCCCCGACATGAAGGGTGGGCTCGGAACGCGACTGATTTTTCTTTTTTTGAAAGCTAAGACAACACTCAAGCATTCTAACTGGGCCGGATCAACAGTTAGGCCCAAAGGTCACACATGATCCCGACATGAGTACTCAAACATATACCATAAGTCTACCTAACAATAGACACAAAAATAATAACGCATACATGATCACATAATTCCAACCATTGAATTATCATTTCAATAACATCAGAGTAACTACAATAGCGTAGTAGTCTTAGTACGTCACATTAATACAAATCAAATACCACACTCGGTACTTTACAAAAGAAAATGGTTCTAAGAACCAGAAAGTTGTAACACTCTGGAATTTCAAAGTTACAAATTTACATGAATTTATTCAAATTTACGGAATTGCCATTGTGATACATTTGAGTTGAATTTAAATGGGTCAATGGTTTAATCAAGACCCAATGGTTAGTAGTTTTGATTACAAAACAATAAATGGATAAGATGTACATAAACGGGTCGAAAATCATAATTGGGTCAAATTTTGTTAAATGGGTCAAAATGGCCAAATTGGACCCAATGGGTTGTGGTTGACATGTTTGACCATTAATTGAGCTCAAAGCTTAATTAGGTTAAGATGAGTTAAATGTTTGAGTTGGGTTTTGAGTTGAAGTAAATAATGGAGTTTGAATGAGTTGAAGTTATTAGTTAAGTTAAATGAATGAGTCAAGTTGATTGAGTTAAATGAATGGATAGATGGAATATCAAAATGAAGTGAGGTGAGTAGATAAAGGGTTTGTGGGATTCAAATTCAAATAACACCTCACGTTGGCTGCATGGGGGTTCACTTCTAGCATAAGACATTTAGTCATAGATTAATTGGAAGTTGCCATTATGGGAGTTACAAAGTTAAGAGGTTTATTTCAAATGCAAATTTTATACACGTTGGAAATGGTTTGGAATTCATGTTTGGGTCTTCAAAAGACAGCAATACATAGATTGATGGTTCATGCATGTAACTCCAAGATTGGAGAACAAATGGATAGCTGATTGGAGGAGTAACACATAAGAGATTACAGCATTTCAAATTTAAATTAGATATTAGACCAATGGGAGTAACAAAGTGTGTTCACACTTGGAAGAGGGGAGTTTTTATTCCAATGATAGAACTCCCACATGGGACGTTGATGAGGGCCAAATGAAGCTGATTGGAGATGCTGTTTGTGGAGTTACACTTGAGAGTGGTGGCTGTTACATAAGCCAAAACTTAGAGGCAACCAACAAGGGGTGGTGCAGCACATGGGAGTTACATTTCAAAATGAAACTCCCATGTGAGACCTTAAGGAGAGGGGAGGTTACATTAGTCCAACCACAAGAGACGTTGGTTGCTTGGGGTGTTTCATTTCATAGATGAAACCCCCAAGTAACATAAAGAAGTTTGATTATGGAGAGATGAGTTACACAAGGGCTGAATTAACCTTGGGCTAATTTTGGTTAAACAAAGGGTTCTTTTCATTTTACTCTTGCTATCTCTCTTTTCCTTGGACTGATATCATCTCTCCAAACACCAAGAACAGCAGCTGGTCACGGAATTGTAATTTGTCTTGGGTTGCTTTCTTTCACCAAATCAAGAGCGCACATTGAGCAAAGGAAGGGGGATCAAGGTTTCTCATCTAAAGCCAATATTCTTTCTCTCTCTCTACCTCTTTGCCGTGTCCTACATTTTTTTTAAAAAATAAGAGCAGCAGCTGGTTGCTTAATCAGTCCTTGACCATCAAGGAATCAAGAAGAAGGAGAGGCTAAGAAAGGGAAAGGAACAAGCCGGAGGGAAGATCAATTGGAGGAGTCGCGGAAACCGTAGGTTTTAGATAAACAATTTTTTAAATCATGACCCGGCCATTGGATGGCTGAATCTAACAAGGGTTAGATATTGGATGGAGGTACATCAATAAGATAAAAAGATGGACCATAGGGTTCGGCCCCATTGGATGGCCGAACCCCATGGAAATAATTGATTTATTTGGATGGTTTTTGGAAGTTAAAACCATACAAGTATGGGACTGTTTTTAGATGATTTAAAGTGTGTGTTTTAAAAAGGTTAAAAAATAAATAAGGAAGTTTGTTTTAGACATAGATGAATGATTAAGAAATTCAAAAACACAAAGGTCAACGGGTTCGGCCACCATGGAGGGCCGAACCCCATGCAAATGATGGTTTGGTTTTGATGTATTTGAAACATATAAACCATGAAGTTGGTGGACTGTTTTTGGGTTTTATTTAAGATTCAAACACATGTTTTAGAAAGGGTTAAAAACATGGATCTAAATGACAAAGGACTGAAGTTAGCATGGTTTAAAACAGTGGTTCAAAACTGATGAAATGGACCATTTGGATCGGCCATTTTGGATGGCCGAATCCCATGAAATATTATGGTCATTTGGGACAAGTAGATGAACTGATTTGGATGGTGTTTAAGAAGTATAAAGGCAGCAATATTATATTGATATTGTATGTTTAAATAACACCTAAAACATGTTTGAAAGACCAAAACATGGACATAGGGTTCAGCCACCTTGGACGGCCGAACCCCATGTAAATAATTGATGTGATTTGGTAAAGTTTAATTTACTGTTTTGGTGGATGTATATGCGGCTGAACCATGTGTAATTCATGGTTGAGTTAGCATGATTAAACCATGAACAATCATGGGTAATTGATGGATTAATTGAATCAAGAGAACCATTGGTTCAGCCATGTGTATGGCCGAACCCATGGACCATTTTTATGGACTGATTTGGTTGAATCAAAAGGTCTCAAGTTTGAATATTATGGAACAATATGAGGTGTTTAAAAAGGGTACCAAGTGAACATTTGGATAAGCCATGGTTAGGCCATCTCATGGCCGAACTATGGGGTACTATGGCTAAGATAGGACATGGAAGTTTAAGTGGATTTTTGGGACTTAGACTAAATTAGAATCACATGAATGAATGCTTAACTTACTGTTGTGTAAATAAGGTTTTGGGATTTCTAGAACGGTGTACAAGCCGTGATCGGAAGACGGTTCAAAGGAAGGGTCAAACAAAGTAAACAAGTGTAGGTTTCCTACCTTTATTGTAACCACTATTCCATATGTTGTTTTATGTTGATTTCAATAACTTGTATGTTTGTAAAGCTATGTTTCTAAATGACATGTTTGCATAGACATCTCATGCATGGCATGGGATGATGGTGTTGTAACCGGAGGCCACACTCCGTCGGGGCGTCCGAAAGACCACTGTGGGGTACCCTGATGATGAGAATCCCATCAGGAGGAATCCGGAGGCCACACTCCGTCCAAGCGTCCGAAAGACCACTGTGGGTTACCTTGACGATGAGAATCCCGTCAAGTGATGGCTATGTTGAATGGTGATGAGTGGGACTCATTACATGTTCATTTCATACATAGCATGCTTTTATGGAATTTTGTCTCACATGTTTTATTATTATACTATTTGGATGTTTTTAACTAACCATGTGGTAACCCTATTCGGAAACACTACTGGGCGCGTTGATTTAACGCCCTATCTATATCCTTAGTGGATGATGCAGGGAAAGGGAAAAACGTGGAGCGAGAAGAGGACCAAGTACGAAAACTTGGGCAGTTTAAATGATTGGAATGGATTATGAATGGACTATTTTATGGACTTGATATTTGATATATTTGGACAATGTAATTTGGTAATTAGTTATGTTGGCTTGTAATAAGTAATTAAGATAGATGCTATGGTTTGTTTTAAGTTGGATGTTTTGATTAAACGATTAGTTAAGATTGACTAGTAATTTTGGAGAATAAGTTATGTACTTTGCTATCTAAGAATGGAAAATTGGAATAGTCATAGGTTCTATTATAACCTCAGTTAGATTTAGACTAAGTTAATTCCGCAAGTTATATATGTACCATGTGCGGATCAGTTTTATGGACTTAGTTCATACGCACATGGGCTTGGCCAGTTAAGGGTCGGATTTAGAGATCCGAACTTAACTCGTGTCGTGACACTCCACCCCGATCACATGATTATTATATTTAAAAAATAAAAATAAACTCTGAATATTAGAGTGAAAAGGGCGGGGTGTTACAAAAGCAAAGACAAGGGTATTCCCCTCAGTGGCAATCCCAAAGTAACGCCGCAACTTATCCACCCTAAGCTTCAAATAGAGGGTTCTCCTCCTCGGGTTCATCTCCTAAAAGGTGAGTGGGGTGAGCTAACTAACCCAGTGAAGGAAATATAACAGTGTAGTTTTCAGTAAACAACAGGTTAGCAAGATAATCAACAGTTGCAATAATATCTCATGCTTGATAACAAATTCAAGTAAAGTCTCATCATCATTCCACATTTCATCATCTCTTCCAATACTGCTGTCATCCAACGTAACCCCTAGATACTATACTGACACCAATAGTATTAAGTCCCGACACGGTCAAATACATCATTGCAAGTACATCTCCGGTATACACCTCAAAACCGGTACTGACACACCTTGCCAGTCACTGTCGACCCACCTGGTCCAATAGACGTAACTGACATCCTTAGCTCGGCGATGGTTCAATAGTAAAAGGTACGTGCAAGCAGTATTACACAATCTATATGATTAACATCATAACATTACCATTACCCTAAGCACTTCTTACAACAGTGCATCATGTCTAGGACATGAGTGGGTTCATCAAATCTGAAACTACTCATTGCTCAATATCCATCTCAAATAACAAAACTTGTTTACACCTACTACAAAGTTAAGTTCCCTCACCATAACTGTGTGGTTTCGCGGTATCTGTTCAAACAAACAAACAAGTGCACAATCAATTATAAGTCACATACATAGCATCAAAAGCATACTTACAAGTAGTATTTTGAAATCATACTTGTTTTCCCAAAAATATCCAAGGTATGTGGAATTGAGTCTCCTACTTGGTTGCTAACCGTTTTAAGATACAATAATCCACAACACATAATAATAAGGTGTTGAGTCCAAAACTCATATTGTCTTCTGGGTATGACCAGATTGACTTATTGAGTTAGGTCTAGATTCTGAGGGTACTTCTCGGTTGTCTTCTGGATAGGACCAGATCTGACATTTTGAGCAAGGCCTCGAGGTCACTCAGTGCCCGACAAATATAGCGTCGGCTTGGAAGTGAAATCACTTAGTGCCGGACCAATAGAGTCGGCCTGGAAATGAATAGAATAGTATATACACTATAGTAATAAGAGAAGAGGGTTAGTACAAATTTTAATTATCAAGGGCATAAGCATCACATGCAATCATCAATCAAACAATAACATTTTACAATTCAAAAACTGGGTCCCTCGGAACAAGCCCCGGAACTAGGTACTGTGGCTTCGGATCATCCGAACCACTGCCTAAACTAATCACTCACCTCGGACTGAGGGTCTAACTTCGGATCGTCCGAAGATCTGGTCTCGAATCATCCGAAGTTCTTCCGAACCGATAAAATCTGAAAAACTGGTCTTCTTGTGTCTGTGTGTCTCGGAACATACCGAGTAAGGCTCGAATCGTCCGAGTAGACTTCGGTCCTTCCGAACTTTGCTTGGAACATCCAAGCGAGTCTGGCTAGCCTCGAGCGCATGAGGGCTTCGGGTGAAGCTCGGATCGTCAGAGGGGTCCTCTCGGACCGTTCGAAGGGTGTGACCCTCGGACCGTCCGAAGATCGACTCTCAGACCGTCCGAGAGTCATCTTCCTCCACTTTCTGCACCAGCAGACACTGACGACAGACACCGTATGAAATACGAATCCAGAAACAGTGGATTCCCAAGATTCGATTTCCACATCTTGCCGGTCCGATGGACTCCTCTGGGAGTCTTCTTTCCATAGGGAATGGTTTAAAGTTTTAAAACTCAATAGGCCATTCGATTTTAACACTGAAAGGACATTGGTACGCTAAAAATTGGATTTTCCTTTAAACTTTGAAATGGTTTTACACACTCAAATCATGGCTAAAATTGGTTTTTCTTGATTCTAAACCGACTGAAATCGAAAGAGGAACACAGTGGTTACCTTCCCTGGAGTTTCTGGTTTGAAAATCTGACTTTTGAAAATCTTTCCTTTTAAGCTACAGGTGACAAAAACTGGGAAGAACAGAGGCAAGAATCGGTTGGTTTTGGTCTTCAAACAGCGGCTGAGAGAGGCTGAGAAAGGGAAGAGATGAAGGTGTGGGAGGAGATCAGCTGAGGAAGGCCACACTTATAGAAAATTTGGCCGTAGGAAGGGGGCCATTGGCCACTGCATGCAATTACATGCAGTTCATGCTTACGTTTGGAACAGTAACGGTAGAAGTTACCGTTGGTTGCCGATCAGGCCCTCCAAAGTCCCACTTTTGCAAATAAGTCCCCTTTTTTGATAAAAAGCCTATTTTTAACTAAAAGCATGATTTCGAAGGCTCAAAAATTTAATCCAACCTTACAGATAACTTGGGTTTTAAAAACTTTAGCTACCATAAAAATTTGGAGATTTAACTCTCACTAAAAACCATTGATTTAAAATAAAACCATAATTTAACACTATTTACTTAATTAAAAAAATGTTAAATAAAACAATTTAGAATCCTCATTTTGGGGTTTTAAAGAATATATAGACCATACTTAAAATGGTCTAACATACTATACTTGTTTTAAAATTTATTTCATTTCCAAAACCATTTAAAATAATTATTTCTCCCTTTCGGGGTTTTGACGGGCGGTTTTAGATATTATTTTCTGAAAATAAAATTATTTTAAAATAAAAAATACAAATCCTTGACTAAGGAGAAACATATCATCCAATAATAATCCCATAATAACACAAATTATAAATTAATAACAATAAACGGTAAATTACCATTTTGCCCCTCTAGCTTAACGAGCTGGATCACTGAGCTTTCGAGCTCGGATTGGGCCACACCTGGGCTTTTTACAAATCCCTAACCGTAATCTTCGAGATTAACCGGTTCAAGCAAAGTTATTAAGATAAACTACGCCTAATCTGGGTCAGGGTATTACAATGCAATTATACAAATCATAGTATTTAAAATCACATACTTGAAAACATATCACTTATACAAAATAACTCATCCAAATAGGAATTAAAACCATCATACATATTCCATGGTATCAATGAGGTAGGAATCCTACCAATGATCAACTAACGCGTCCTTGCGTTTTTGTCTGGAAACCGATCAACGATCGTACACCGCTTGTGAGGTCCCGTTACCTTATTACATATCAATACATTAAAACAATGATGCATTTTTATTTCAACCCATGTTTAAGTCCATAAACATGCCTTAGTGGGGTTCGGCCATACAACCTGGCCGAACCTCACTTACTTGGTTTGGGTCTCTTTTTAGTCCTTTGATCTTTACATTAAGTCCAAGATCATTCCATTAGTTTTACATTAACCAATCATACATGAGTTAATCATCTAACATTCATAAAAGCCCTAAGTCCCTTAAAACTTTCCCCATGGGGTTCGGCCATACACCATGGCCTAAACCATGATCCATCATTTTCACCCATATTTACCCCTTTGCCATTCATCTTTCCATGGCTACTCACTTAGCTTATATTTACATGACTTAAGTCCCAAAACCATTCGATTAGTTTTACATTAATGGAAGCCCTAAACCCGTAAAACATTTTCTATGATTCATCATTCACTTAAGCCATTCATGCATGTCTAAAGCCAAACATGATCCATAACCAAACATAGATCCATAAATTAATCCTCCATGTCCTAGCATAATCATTCATTCATTTTAACATGTATAAATTTCCACATAACCCATTAAAATGGTCCATGGGGTTCAGCCATACAACATGGCCGAACCCATGGTATTCATCTTCATCCTCCCTTTGCATTATTTACAACATTTAAACCCATAAATAAAGTCCCTCCATGGGGGTTTAATCATACATTTAGGTTCATCCCTTTGGATCATTATCTTCCATATTTAAAACCTATCAAGATGACCACATTTCTCCATCATCTTCATGGTCTTGATACATGTGAACACCTCAATATTTCTCCATGGGGTTCGGCCATACAACATGGCCGAACCCATGGTCCATGGTTCTCCGCCCTTTTACATCATTTAGACCCATTTACCAGCATTAACATTTACGAACATCCATCCATCATTCTCATCTTTAAAACCCTTTAAACATCAACAATATACCTCCATGTAAAGCCTTTTAAAATCATTATTAACCTTCCATTTTAAAACCTTTTAATATCCTTAACCCTTTCCATGGTTTAACCACCTTTAAAACCATTAATACTTTTCTATGGGGTTCGGCCATACAACATGGCCGAAACCATGGTCCAAGGTTCTTCACCATTATAACATTTTAGACCATTTAAAATGATTAACAATTCTCCATTATTTCCCTCTTTTAAAACCCTTTCAAATCATTGACATACAACCATTTTAAAACCTTTTAACATCCTTAATACCTTTCCATGGTTTAACCACCTATTAAAACCATTTAAACCAATGATGTTCTTCCATGGGGTTCGGCCATACAACATGGCCGAACCCTATGGTTCATCAATTTATTCTAAAAGTCATATAACCATGATCGTATTCGTTTGATGGGGTTCGGCCATACAACATGGCCGAACCTCATCCACCCCTTTTTGTTGTCCTTGATGGTCCATGCATATCAACCTTAGAGTTTGGCCATGCAAGGCCAGCCCATGATCCATGACCATCTTACTTAATAAAATCTCATGGAGTACTTACCGATTCCGCCACTCCTCCGGTTTCTTTCCCTCCTTCTTGTTCCTTTGATCTTCTTCTTTCTTAGCCTCTTGTTCCTCCTTGATCCTTGGCCGAGGGTGAGCTTGAGATGTCTTGAAATGAAAACCCAAAGAGAGGGTTCGGCCAAGAGAGTGTAGGTTTGAGAAAGAGAGAGGGAAAGCTTGAGATCAAAAACTACTCTAAATCCTTTGTCGTTGAGAGTGGTCGGCCTTGAGTGAGAGAGGGAGAGAGTGAGATAAAACAAGGAATTCTCCTTGCTGCCCAATGTAAATCAGCCAAGGGTGGTGTCCTTTGGTTGATACCCCTTGGTAACTCCCATGACCTTTCACCTCCCTCCTTAATGTTCCGTTTGGATGTTTCATCCCATGAGATGAAACACTCCAACTATATGACCCTTGGGCTTCCATCATGAGATGGAACCCCCCATGTTCCAACATGTAGCCTTTGGTTACCTTGTGTAACCATAACAAAACCTTCCACCTTCCTTGTCTTGATCAATGAGGGTTGGCCAAGGGCGGTGTCCTTTGGTGATACCCCTTTGTAACCACCATGTCTCTTCACCTCCCTCATTAAAGATCCTTTTGAAGGTTTCATCCATGAGATGAAACACTCCCAACGTGTGCTCCTTAGTTACCTTGTGTAACAACTAAACTCTCCAACTTCTCATTAATATTCCTTTTGGAGTTTCATCCCATGAGATGAAACTCCCATCCTTTCCAACGTGTAGCCTTGTGTAGGCTTGTGTAACCACCACAACCTTGCAACTTCTTCATAATGATGGTGTCCATTGAGATGGGACTCTCCATCTTCCAACTCCACTATTAAAATTCAACTCAACTTAAATGAACTCATTTTCCAACTCAAGCACTGGAACTCACATTAATAAATTTTCAACTCATGTGAATTCACTTTCCAACTCAAGTATTATTTATCCCACTTGAGCTCATTCATTAACTCAACTCTATTGAACTCACCCATGGTTGACCAATTCATTCATGGCTTCGCCGACTATGAACCATATAGTATTTAGGGTCCCACTTAGCCATTTCATTTACATGCCACCTCACTTGATGAGGTGGATCTCATGTCTTGTATCTTAATTGGTTATTAGACCCAATTAGCAAACCTTACCCATTTACTTCTAACTAGCTCATATATGATCCATTGGGTCCCAATTGGACTTTTGACCCAATTGACAATCTTGACCCAATTATATAAGTCTTACCCATTTACTTCAATTGAACCATATCCACAATCCGTTGGGTCTTAATTGGGCAATTGACCCGACACCTTACCCATCTAAGGTTTATATCCATTAATTCACCAATTTAAATGGGCAATTTCCACAAATATTTATAACTTGAATATTCTGGATGTTACAGAACTCCTGGTGGTATTCTGCCACTGTCATGGTGCCTTGCACCAAAGATAGGAATGCTTGGGTGTGGCACTCCTTCTCCTCCTCGGGGAAATAGTGGCCTAAAAGTATATTTGAGAACTATTCCCACTTCATTGCAGTCCTCTCTCCTTTTGGAATGAGCTCCCGCTGTCACTCTACTACCTCCCACCATTTACCGACATCGTCTATCAATTGTGAGGATGCCAGGAAGATCTTGTCTTCATGACTTGAGATCTTTAGTAGGGTCAAGATCTGAGTAACTTTCCTCAACCAGTTTTGTGCTCCGACAGGCCCTTCTTTCCCTTTGAAGTAAGGGGGCGCTGCTGCTGGAAATCTTTGACCATCCTCCGTTCATTTGCGTCATTGGTGGTCGCATTTCCGTTCAGGTGCTGTTGAATAACAGAAGTGACCACCGCTTGGACCAAGTTTTGCAACTCAGGAGGCACCATAGGTATGTTCACACTGTTTTGTTCCTCCTCTTGATAAGGTGGTTGTACCTCATCTTCCGGATGAGGTTGTTGTACCTCTTCTTCCTGATGAGGTTGCTGTACCTCTTCCTCTACGCGTGGGTTTTGGCGCGTTCTTCTCTTCGGAGGCATTTCCTAAGTCATCGAAAACATTATTGACTTAGTTCCTTCATATAGTTGGTGTTTTCATATTTTGGGGAAATTGCCAAATAAGCACACTTAGTTTTTGGGGAAAAAACTTCCTAAGTATCAAATGTTTCTTTTCAATTAGGGGAAATTGGGGAAATTTTTTTCCTATTTTGCTATGTTGATAAATCCATCACTGTTTCTCAATTTGGGGAAAAATCCGGATGTTTTCTCATTTTCGGGGGAAAATTTTTCCTATTTATCAAATGTTGTTTCTCATTTTTAGGGAAATATGCCCTATCTTGCTACAATTGATAAATCCAATTTATAGTGACTGTCATTCCCTTGCTATCATTCTTTTCTGTCAAATGTTGCTCTCAGATTGAATGCTTCAGTCCGAGTCTAACGAAGTAAATAAATCCGACCCCTGTACAGCGGACTCCGAAGAGTCAGTCAGTTGGGATTCTTATCTGTCAGTGAGACATGAAACCGTCTTAATCTTACTTTGGAAGATTCATTCTTCCGATTTTGCTCTGATACCAACTGTAACGCCCCGCCCCTTTTCGCTATGTTTAAAATCAGAGTCTATTTTTTTTTTTGAAATAAAGAGTGACAAAGAGCGCGGGACGTCACGACGCGAGTTAAGTCCGAGTTTCTAAAGCCCGACCCTTAACTAGCCAACCTTACGTGTGCGTGGAACTAAGTCCACTAGAACGGTTCATACGTACGAAGTTAAGCTTGCGGAGTTATAAACTTAATGCGGAATTATAATAGAGTCTATCCTACCAAATTTTAGATAGCAAGGAATTACATCACTTAATTAATAAATACCTCAACTTAAAATGTCCAAATGAAAGTCCAAACCATAGCAAGTAGTCTAAATTATTACAGTCCAACAAGCTAGTTACTCAAATTACATTTCCATAAATAAAACTTAAATAAATAAACTAGCTCCTCCAAGCTCCTAAGCTTGACTCCGATCACGTCCTTCACTTCCTCCATTTCCTGCGTCATCGTCTAAGATAGAAATAGGGCGTTAGACAATGCGCCCAGTAGGCACTCCTAGTAGGGTCAACACATGGCTTAGTATAAACAAAAACACATAGATATAAGAAATATTAAAACCATGCAAGTAAATGCCATGCCATGGGTGTCATATGCCATGAGTCCCACCCATAATCGATATCATCATCACATAATATCCCTCTTGATGGAAAAGGCACATCAAGGTATCCCCACGTTCGTTTATCGGTCGCCCAGACGGAGCATGGACTCCGGTTACAACCACAATCACATAATGTCCCTCTTGATGGAAAAGCCTCATCAAGGTATCACAATCTCATAGTATCCCTCTTGATGGATAAAGCACATCAAGGTATCCCCACGTTTGTTTATCGGTCGCCCCGATGGAACATGGACTCTAGTTTCATTTCAAACATACATCCCTTGGAATCAATGTGGATTCCCCCCACAGTTGCTTTATCAAAAATCCGAATGGAGCATGGAGTCCTTTCAATTGATCCCTCCCATGCCATGCATGAGATGCAAGTGCCAACATGCTATATGATAATACAAACCATAGCACTAAAATCCCATCATTAAGACATACCATTTGATACCAAAATAATTGAAGTAAAACATTCATATACACATAATCCATGGCTTTCAATGAGGTAGGAATGCTATAATGTCTAAATACCAGGTCCTTGGGTTTTCCGTCCAAAGATCGATCACCGATTGCGCACCGCTTGCGAGATCCCGTTACCTTATTATACATCAACAAGTCTGTAACACCCCAATTTCTCAATAAGATGAATATTTACGAAAATGCCACTGGATTGGTGAATTTAATAAATGTGATTGTAAATGAGAAAATGATGGGGCCCATTGTTCAAATTATGACCTTATGAACATAGTATAAGGGTCAATTTATCATGAATGGGTAATGAACATCAAATTGGGTCAATATGGTTAATTGGGTCAAAGGACCCAATTGGGACCAATGGGTCATAATGGACTTTTTTGACCATTAGTTGAGCCCAAATTAAATGGGGTTAAGCTGAATTGTTTGGAAATTATGTGGAGCATAAATGGATAGGCTTGATGCACATGTGAAAACCAAATGCAAATGACTAAAACAACCCATAAATGGGTCATGGAGTCAAAACGGGTCAACAAACTAAATGGGGACCCAATGGGTCGGGTTGACCATGTTGACCATGGCTGACCGTGTGGGCCCTCAAATGAGCTCAATGGTGAGTTAAATCAGGTTGAGTAGGACTGAATTGAGTTGGTTTTGAATTAAGAAATGAGTTGACTCAAGTACATTAAATGAGTGTCATTTAATGTGGTGAGTTGGGCTTGTGAATTGGATGAGTCAAAATGGAAACGAAAGGGGCTGTAAATTCAGTGAGTTAAAGGGGGAGATGAAGAGTTACTTGGGTCTCAAGTCAGACAAGACAAGTCCCACACGTTGGGGACTTGTGGTGTGAGCTTCCATGCTAAGTTTTAAGTGGAATTGATGGAATGAGATAAAAATCTCATGGGAATATGGAGGGGTTTCCACCCAAGCGTCCAACGTTGGGATGCCAATGGGTGCATTGGTTGGCAGAAAATATCCCATTGGTTTAATCAAGAAGTTATGAGGGAAATGAGTGGATTAAGTGGCTGATTTAACAAAAGGAATGAACACCTCATTTGGCCGAATTTGTCATTGCAAGTCTTAGAAATCCATCTCCCTCCCTCTCTCTCCAAACTCATTCTCTTGGCCGAACCAGCTAGTGGTGTTTTCACCAATTGATTAAGCTTATAATCAGCAAAGGAGGAGAGGCTAAGAAAGATAGGAAGGCAAGGAGCAAAGGCAAGGAATTTGGTAAGTATTTCCATTGTATTTTGTTTAATAATATGGGTTAAATGGGACATGATTTGGCCATGGGAGGGCCAAATCTACCAAAGGTTTAGAGTATGATTATTAATGTGTAGTTAGATGGAAAACATGGACATAGGGTTCGGCCACTTTGGATGGCCGAACCCCATGAAATAATATGGTTTTGAGTGATGGTTTTGTAAGTTTAAATCCATGTAAAACCATGAAGATTGGTACATGTTTTTGATGAGGAAAAATACTTGTTAAAGAAGGTGTAAAACATGGATTTGGATGTAATGATTGGCCATGGAATGGCCGAATGCATCATGGGTCTAAACCTTGGGTATAAATTGATAAAATGGATCATTGGGTTCGGCCACCTTGGATGGCCGAACCCCATGAAATAATGTTGGTATTTTGATGGTTTTTGGAAGGTTAAAAACCATGCAAAACCATGGAGGTTTTTACATGTTTTAATAAGGCTAAGTGTTTGATTAAAAGGTTTAAAATTATAGGCCATAGGGTTCGGCCAATTGGGATGGCCGAACCCCATGAAATGGTATGATAATTTTATGGTAAATTGTGATGCTTTTGAGGGATAGAAACCATGCAATATTATGGGGCTGCTATGAGATTTAAATGAAGATAAGATTACTGTTTTGGGTTGGCCATTGGATGGCTGAACCATGTAGTTATCATGGCTAAAGAGTAGAGCCTAATGTGTATACAAATGATGGGATCATTGAGTAAGAGGACCATAGGGTTCGGCCATGTGAATGGCTGAACCCCAAAGATTATTTTGTTGGAGATTTTGGTTTTTTTTATGATTTGAATTAAAGAATCATACATGATAATTTATGGACTAAGTGTAAGAAAATAATCAATCATTGTAGATGATGGAATATGGGATAAAAATCCATAGGATGTGTAACGCCCCGCCCTTTTTCACCCGTTTTCCGAAAATCAGAGTCTATTTTTTTTTTTTGAAATAGAAGAGTAAGAGAGGGCGCGGACGCCACGACGCGAGTTAAGTCCGAGCTTCTAAAGCCCGACCCTTAACTGGCCAACCCCACGCGTGCGCGGAGCTAAGTCCACGAGAACGGTTCACGTGTAGGAAGTAAGCTCGTGGATAATGATTATTGCGGAACATGATAATAGAATCTATCCTACCGGTTTTTAGATAGAAGGGAAGATACAACATTGAATTACCAAAATGCCCCTATGTTCATATTTATATCACAAAATATAGTCCATAAGTAACGTCCAAACCATCGCAAGAAATGTAAACTTATACAACCCGACAAGCTAAGTTACTTTAAAATTACATCTCCAAAATGTAAACGTAAATAAACTAAGACTGCGCTGCCCAAGTTCCTAAGCTTGGCTCCTGTCATGTCCACCGCTTCCGCCATCCCCTGCGTCATCAGCTAGGGTAGAAGTAGGGCGTTAGTCAACGCGCCCAGTAGGACTCCGAGTAGGGCTAGCATATGGATTAGTGATAACACATATACCGATAAACTAACATATAACAAAATAATTATGTAATGAATGTTATGCCATGGGTGCTTATGTCATGTGTCCCACCCATCATCCGTATGATCATACCATGTATTATCCCCATGTTTGCTTCTCGGTCGCCCCGACGGAGCATGGATTCCGGTTATAGCATAAGAGTTATCCCCATGTCTGATTCTCGGTCTCCCCGACGGAGCATGGACTGCGGTTATGACCCCTCAGTTGTCCCCATGTTTGCTTCTCGGTCGCCCCGACGGAGCATGGACTCCGGTTTGTTTATTTTTTTCTGCCCATGCCATGAATGAGATGTACATGCATTATGCTATGTAGTATATAAATAAACCATAATTTTGATATCCCATACATAGCCATATAATGCATACTATAAAAATATAATCCATATGATTCATAACTTAAAACTCATCATAAGATAAATCATAATCATAAATCCATCATAAACCAAATCAAAATAATTTAAAACACCATCACATATCCATCGCTTACAAAGAGGTAGGAATCCTACCGAATACCGTGTCGCGTTCCGTTACGCTTCCTGTTCGATAATCCGGTCGCCGATAGCGTACCGTTTGCGACGTCCGATACCTTATTACATTTTACCGAATTAGTCCCTACGTTATCCATGATTAAGTTCATAATTGATCCATCTACTTAGACTCATTAATGGTCATTAATTATGTTACAAATTTATCGAAAATCAGCCCTTTAACTTAGCCTCATTTTTCGTGGTTTAAAACGCATACATAAACCCGATTTTGGCCAATTTAGATATTTCCAATTTGCGGCCTAAAACGCAGCATCTATACATTCCTTTTCGTCATTCATATTGCATCGAATTTTACTTCTAATCCACTTAGGGTTCGACCATGGTGGTTCTTCAAAGTGGCTATTTATTACGGTTTTGCCACTCTTCTTCCATGGTAAATCATCCATTCATTTATGTGCATTCTAAGTCCAAGATTCATTCATACTTAGGTCCATTCAATCATGACCTAGCATCATAAAATCAGCCACCTAATATTTAATTTTGAAAAACATTTACTCCCACACCTAATTCCACATTTTTGGCCTAAGGTATGGCCCACATATCATGACCTCCAAATGGGTCATGGGTTCGGCAATACACCATGGCCGAACCCATGGTGCCTATTTTCCATTCCCTTGGGTCCATTTTACTCCCTTTAATCCAATCTCCAATGGATTTAATTTATCCATTCAAGTCCCCATTTTCATTCCATTTAAAACCTCACATATCATTTTTATAAATCCATTAAAATCTAGCATTCTTCTACCTCATTTTCCATTTATTAAAACCACTAATCACTACCCTAAGGTTCTCCTTTATGGATGCTATTTTCAAAGACTAAGTTTTGTCCCAAAACAATCCAATTTAAAATCACTAATCTTCATTTGTTTTGGCCCTTTAAAAAAAAACATATCATACACTTTGTAAATCCATTTAAATTTACCCTTTACTTACCCAAATTTCCATTCGCTTAACCATATGTATAAATCATAATTTAGTCCACAAATGACCTAAAAACATTGGTCATGGGTTCGGCCATACACCATGGCCGAACCCATGGTGTCTTTCCCTCATTTTTAACTTGGGTCCTTTATCAAATTTAGGTCCATTAAAAGGTCCCTCCATGAGGGGATTTCATCATACATTTAGATCACTTCTCTTCAATCAATACTAACTTTATTTAAAGTCTATTAAAATCACCAACATTTTCTCATGATTTTCTCATTTTAACAATCCTTTAAAATCATCCATTTTTTTATCATTTGAGGCCTAACTTCCATTAACCACTCTCCATATTTCCATTCTTATAACAAGTCCAATAATTTACAATCACTAACCATGGGGTTCGGCCACCTTGTATGGCCGAACCCTATAGTCCTTCATTTCTTTTAAAAACATCCCAACTCCATTCGAATTAAATCGTCCATTTACATTACCCTTTTCACCCCATTTAAACATCACATTCTATGCCTTTAAATCCTCTTTAAGAATCACTATTTAAACCACTTGTAAACTAGTTATCATAACTCATTCTCCACCATTTTTAGACCTTCAAACCTTAATTAAAAATCATCTACATTTACCATGGGGTTCGGCCATGCTACAAGGCCGAACCCTATGGTCCATTCAATCATTAAAAATTCCATATTCTCCATGCTTCCAATTTTTTTATGCAACCCCATGCTTAAAATTTTGAATATAAAGCATCCCTAATCCTTTTTCTTAGCCTTCCATTTGATGGATTTTAGATCCATTCCATAGCCTAAAATAATTTGGCCACCATCATATGGCAAGGATGAATTCCAAAACTTAAACCCTAAATAATAAATTTCTTGTTTAGAACATACTTACGATCCGACGGCTCCTCCGGTCTTTGTCGCTCCCGTCAACTTCCTTGGCCTCCCTTCTCCCTCTTCTTGATCTTTGATCGGCTAGATGTGCTTGATCAATGGTGGGACATGCTTGGATCGGCTAAGGTAAATAAGGTTAGGTGAAGAGAGAAAGAGAGTATGGAGATGAGGGAGAGATCTTCAAGGTCTTGGTTGCCCAAAGCTTACCTTCTCTTCTCTTTTCTTCTCCTTTCCTTCTAAGTTTTTCTTCTAAGTTTTTTCTCCTCTCTTGCAAGGTGAGTGCCGTTTTTTCTTGGTGTATGAGGAATGCTAGGGTGAAATGGGTTGGTTTGAAATGGGATGGAGGTGGTTGGAGTAGCCTTCACTCAAACATTAATTTCTTCACCAACCAAGCATGGGCTAGCTTGACTTTGGTGGTGGTGGTTGAGCCCAAACCACCATTTAAGCCCATGGTTTTATTTTGTGTTTCTTAAGAGTGGTTTGTGTTTGTTGGAGTGGTTTTGACCATTTGACCAATTTAGATTAGGTTAATTAACTTAGATCAATTTGATTTTTAGGTTAAGTTAATTAAGCCCCATATTTCATTTAATTCCATTAAATTCCTTCTATAAGATCCACCCATGGTTGACCCAGTCAACCATGGTGGTCGGCCCCACTATCCTTGGGTCCACACGCCACCTCCATGGGTGAGGTGGAGGTGGGCCCCATTTGGTCATACCATTTAATCTTGATACATCTTAACTTAGATAATTTTTTAATTATCTAATCCATTTAATTTATTTTAATTGGATTACCATTGGGTCCATGAACCAATTATATTCTTGTCTTACCCATTTATCTTAGGGCTTACCTACCTTGGCCCATTAGGTCCCATATGGTTCTTTGACCCAAATACTTACCATTGACCAATTACATGTATTAATTCTAATTCATGGTTTATTGGGTAAACATTGGGCCCATGGCCCAATTAAATTCCCTCCTTACCTTAGGCTTACCTCAATTGGATCCATTGGGTCCCAAATGAGTATTGGGCCCAATTTGACTATCCTTGACCTGATTAGTCCTCATTGACCCATTAGATGGATTTCATCCAATCCATGGCCCAATTGGGTCATTCTTGGACCCTTGTCCCAAAGTTGATCCATTTGGCATTTTCATCACATCAAATTCCAATTTAAAATAATTAAATGTCCAATATATATTGATTCGAAAATTCGGGCTATTACAGGATGTGGTTCGGCCATGTGGTATGGCCGAACCCCATCAATGATTATTTAATGGATTTGGGTTAAGTCATAATGGAATTAGAGATGATGAATGAAGGACCAAATTAAATGGTGAGGTTCGGCCAAGTTGTATGGCCGAACCCCACTAAGTTGGTTTGGATATGGATAGTGGTGTTTAAGGAAAATTAAGCAAAAGGTTAGCCTAAATGGCACAAAGGTAATTATTGATGAAATGATCAAAGATGAAATGATCATAGGATTGGATGTATGGACCCAAACCAAAGTGGTATGGTTCGGCTATGTTGTATGGTCGAACCCTACCAAGGTATTTTTGTGGTATATGATGTTTAATAAGGATTAAATAAAAGAGAGATCAAATGAAAAAGGAGGTTAAATCCTAAGTTGATGAGGTTCGGCCATACAAGATGGCTTTTGGGTCTTAAGATGTGAATGGAAATTTAAAATGATAGTATGATTGACTTGCTGTTACATCACAAGGTAACGGAACGTGAACGGCGTACGAGTCGTGAACGGGTGGCGATTAAGAAAGATCGAACGCTGAAGTGAATCTTCAGTAGGTTTCCTACCTACTTGTAACCACTATGATGATTAGTTTTATCATGATTTTGATAAGATATGTTGTTATTATTATTATGTTTCAATTGGTTTTTGAATCATGAGATTTATGTACATGCTTCATATATTCATTGGCATCTCATGCATGGACATGGGATGATGATTATGGAATGCCTCCTTAGGCGATGCAGGTCCCGCCAGGAGTAGTATCATGATGATGATAATACATTGGTCTCCTTAGGCGATGCAGGTCCCGCCAGGAGAAATGTTATAATGATGAGAAATACATTGGTCTCCTTAGGCGATGCAGGTCCCTCCAGGAGATATGTATAATGATGAGAATCACATTGGTCTCCTTAGGCGATGAGGGTCCCGCCAGGAGAAATATTATGATGATGAGAGCCACATCGGCCTCCTTAGGCGATGCAGGTCCCGCTAGGAGGAATATCATCAAGAAGAAATGAAAGTGTATTGTGATTTACCTTGATGATGAGAGTCTCGTCAAGTGATGGCTATGTATATGCGTGATGGGAGGGACTCATTACATGTGCATAATTACATAGCATTGATTTATCTGTTTTGATGACCATATATATTATGATATATGCATGTTTTTATATACTAACCATGTGGTAGCCCTAATCAAAAATCCTACTGGGCGGGTTGATCTAACGCCCTAATTCTATCCATAGAGGATAATGCAGGAAATGGAAAAGGGAAAGAGAAGGTCGTGGACCTGGAGGGGAGCCAAGCTTAAGAACTTGATGTTGGAATGATTTTTATATTACTGTCTTATGAGTTACATTTTTATGGACATGTAATAAGTTGATACCTTTGCTATGGTTTGTTTATGATATTGACAATGGATGGTTGGATAAGTTATTTTAATAATTGAGACTTGTACTTGTTATCTAATCAGTTTATTTCCGCAATTGGTTTAATTTATTCCACATGACATTGTTTAGTTCCATGTGTGGTTTGTATTTCATGGGTTTAGTCCATGCACACATGGGTGGCCAGTTAAGGGCGGACTTTGGGTAGTCCGGACTTAGCTCGCATCGTGACGCCTCCCGCTCTCTTCCGATGTTGTTCTATTACTATTTAAAAAAAAAAATTAGACTCTGATTCTCGGAGAGGGCGGGGCGTTACAAAGTCAAACCAATGTTCCAACCATATATAAGTCCACAATACATGCCTTAGTGGGGTTCGGCCATACAATATGGCCGAACGTCACCCACTTGGTTTTTGGGTCCCTTTTTAATCCTTAGATCATTTTAATCATGTGGGTCCAAGATCAGCTACCCTTTGATTCATTAATCCAAGCACATAAGTTAAATCATTCAAAAGACCCTAAGTCCACAAATATTCCCCATGGGGTTCGGCCATACACCATGGCCGAACCCATGGTCCTTCCATTTCCCCCATTATTTACCTTTTTTGCCATTATTCTTTCCATGGCTAAGCACTCCTTTCATTTATACATATCTAGGTCCATAACTGATCCACAAACATGGATCCATAAATGACTCATTAATCATGACATAAAAACCCTAGCAAATCCCTAATAATGCCTCCATTCCTTAGCTTGATAATCCATTCATTTCAACATTTGATTTCTTCAACATGCATGACCTACCATGTCCATAAATTGGGTCATGGTATGGCCGAACACATGATGTCTTATTTTTCATCCCCCTCTTGAATCATTTGTAACATTAGGTTCATAAATAAGGTCCCTCCATTGGGGGGGGGGGGGGGGGGGGGGGTGGTTTAATAATGTACTTTTGTCCAATATTTTGCAACCCATAATCCCTTAACATTTCCTCCATCATTTCACGGTCCGAATAGCTCAAGTCCATTAATATTTTCTCCATGGGGTTCGGCCATAATGGTCCATGGTTCTTTACCATTACAGCTTTTGAGACCATTAAAAATGATTAACATTCCTCCATTATTTCCCTCCTTAAAAACCCTTAAAAATCCTTAACATACACCCATTTAAAAACTTTTAAATCATTAACACCCTTGCACGTTCTTCATCTTTAAAAACCTTTTCAACTCACCAACATCCTTTCATGGGGTTCGGCCATACAACGTGGCCAAACCCTATGGTTCATCATTTTCTTTAAAAACAACATATAACCATGTTTATAGCCTTGATGGTTCTCATACATAAAACTCTAGGGTTTGGCCATGCAAAGGCCAAACCATGCATCTTGATCATTCACCATTCCTTTCATGGAACATGCACAAGGTCCTTAGCCATAATAAAATTAGGGTTCGACCATGCAAGGGCCTAACCATGATCTTTAACCATTTTCCATGCTTAAGCCTGATATACATAATGTCCTTAATCATATCCATTAATCATGGCCTGTCTTACCCATTAGGGTTTGTCCATTTTCTATCTCATCTCTTGGATGGATTTTAAATCCATGGCCCATAACATTTTGGCCACTCTTCAATCCAACAAAATGGAGTTCCATGGTTTCCTTTAACTCTTTCAAATTAATAAAATGCATCAAGGTATACTTACCACTTCCGCGACTCCTCCGGTTTCTCTTGCTCCTTGTTCCTTAGCCTTCCTTCTTTCTTTCCTCCTTGATCTTCGGCCATTGTGTGAGTTTAATCAAGATAAAATCTACAAGAGTGGTTCGGCCAAGAAGGGTGTAGGTTTTGAGAGAGGGAGAGGAGGAAAGAATGGAAACCCTAGTCTTTTGTCTTGAGAGGGTGGTCGGCCAAGCTTGAGATCCAATTTTTCTCTAAGTCTTTTCTTCTTTCTCTTAGGGTGAGGGTTGGCTAGGAGGGAGAGAGAGAGTGAGATGAGAGGAATGAGATGGAAAATCCATCTTTCCATCTTGTCTTGGGGTTTGCTTGGGCTAGACTCCACCCTCATCAATGTGGAGTCTTCCCCATGGCCTCTTTGACCAAACAAGAGGGTGCATGCCCTCCACATGGCACACACCACTCCATGCCAACGGTTTTGGCTTGGGCTCCTTTGGTGGTTTGGGTGGTTTCCATGAGATGAAACCACCACCTCTCTTTGGACTAATGCATGGTCTTGCATGTCCCCATTTCAAGCATCTTGTCTAGCCAAGGAGGGAGCATGCCCTCCACATGGCACATACCACCCCTTGTGGCCAACGGTTTTGGTTGTTTTTCCATGGGT
Source organism: Chimonanthus salicifolius (assembly GCA_013350335.1). Taxonomy (NCBI): domain Eukaryota; kingdom Viridiplantae; phylum Streptophyta; class Magnoliopsida; order Laurales; family Calycanthaceae; genus Chimonanthus; species Chimonanthus salicifolius. Next base: position 23,856,095 of record CM023537.1, on the reverse strand, counting down.
GGTTTGGTGGTTTGGATGAGGTGGAACCACCACCTCACTTTTGGCCAATGTATGCCCTCCACCTAAGCTTTTGGTTTAGCTAAGGGGGGAGCATACCCTCCACATGGCACACCCACCCCATCCCAACGGTTTTGGTTGGCTGGTTTCATCTTGGTGGTTTGGTGGTTTCCATGAGATGAAACCACCCACTTGACTCACTCCATTTTCTAGGTAACTCACCCCCATTTGACTCACCTTTAATGTAACTCTACTCCTAACTCAATCATGGATTTTATTTCCATCTAACTTAGGTGATTTAATTAATTAATCTAATTCCACTTACCACATTTAATCTTCTTTAATTTATCCTTGACTCACCCATTGTTGACTAAGTCAACCATGGTGGTCAGCCCCACCTTGTCTTGGTCCACACGCCACCTCTTGATGAGGTGGAGTTGGGCCCCACTAGGCCATGCCACTTGGATTTCCACTTCTACACTTGCCACCTCACTTGATGAGGTGGACTCCATGCCTTTGATCACAATTGGGTCCATGACCCAATCCATTTCTTACCCATTTACCTTAATGCTGAAACCATCTTGACCCATTGGGTCCCAATTGGATATTTGACCCAATTGACCATCATTGACCCAATTAAATGAAATTAATCCAATCCATGGTCCATTGAACCATACTTGGGCCATTGCCCCAATTTTGATCCATCTAACATCCACTCCATCTATAATTCTTAATTTTTCACAATTAAATCAAATAATAACCAATATATTTATTGTATTAAAAATCCGGGCTATTACATGATAGATAAAGTGGTCCCATGGTAGACGTATTGGTCTCATGGTGGATGTGATGGTTCTATAGATAGTTATTATTCCCATGGAGGGTTATTCCCATGGATGGTTATCCTCATAGAGGGCATTGTGACAATAGATGTATATTATTACCGTGGATGGATATTCTCACGGAGGGCATTAATTCCTTAGGTGATTGGATCCTTATTTAGAGTATTGTCTCCGATGAGGGATGTAGTACTTATGTTCGTGTATAGGTCCCATGGTTGATGCTTATCCCATGAGTGACAGACTCCATGGTTGACGGTGTTCTCATGGTTGGTATAGATCAGTTATTGGTTAGACCCGTGATAAATGAGATCTATTTTACTGATGAGGCCCACGATTGGATAATTAGAATGTCTTGATGTGACATCATGAATAGCATGGGGTTTGTGCCATGACATAAATGAGTTGAGAACTACTCAAGATTTGATCTCCATTGGAGTACGTAGGCGCTGATAATTCAGTTCAATCAAATCAAGGGTCCAATAAGTCCTAGGATCTGTAGGGATCACGCAACACGTATAGATGTCACGTGTTTGGACTATGAGTTGTGCATCTTCAAAGTTAAAAAAAAATATATTATCATTTCTCACATGTCCGTTGGGTCGGGCCCGGATAGTTGGTATCAGAGTTTATGCTTAATTTCCCTGAGGACTGTGTGTATGGGGTTCGAAACTCTGATGAAAGCATGAGATTGTTCTGGGTTGCAATGGGGCGAGCAGAATTTTGAGTGAGGCTGGGACTCCTCTTGCCACCAGATTTAAGCGACTAATGTTTAGACTGTACTTTAGATGGGGTGACGTAAGTGATATTACAGGATGAGTTGGACCCATGAGGGTGAGACTCACGTGGACCCTGAGTTGTGAGGTGCTGGACCTAGTTTGACTTGGAAAGGTCGCGAGGAAATGATTAAGTTCCCTTAGTGGAAAACTTTGGAACCGTATGCAGACCACCTTATGAGGTGTAGATGATCATGTCTTCCCAGGAAGTGGAAGTGAGACCATTAGGCCGAGGGTCCTGTGATGGGGGTTTGATAGACTGGGCAATGATATGCTGGCAAGTAACCACCCGACGGACATCAGTTAGGTGATGTCGTCATTGTTATCAAGTTGGAGAAAGACTAGAGGGGCATGTGTATTTGTGGCATCGGTTGGGAATGACTGGTACTGTAAACCAAAAATTTTTTGGAATGCGACTTTTAGCCCAGACCAAGAGGTTGAGGCCTATAGTTGGCTATAAGGAGTGGTCATGGTATACCACCAATTTTGTTTAGAGGCGGTCTTGGATAATAGAGTCATCTTCGAATGTGAGTCTGATTTGATTTATGACTCTAGAAAGTCTGAGCCAAGGATTGTGGACTTGGGAGAGGTCGGTAAAACCTCCAAGGGTGTTCCCTGAGGTAATGATTAATGGGTCCGAGAGGCAAGACAATATAGATATATTCTGACGAGAGTTGCCCTATGTTGAGAGGGATTGTTTCCCTAAACCTCTAAACCTGGAACAACTTAAAGCCTGTGAATGGAATACGTTGGCTCTTGACATGTCGATAGCGATGATCAAGCAATGTGATGCATGTACTCCGAGGCTTGACGTAATGCACTTGGGTGAAAATTGTTCGAATTTCCCTCGTGTAGTGAATAAGTAAATAGAGCTTAAATGCTTGTATGAGAAACGCTAGCATTTTGTATAGATGGATGTATGATAGTTTGTTAATTTTGGAATTCTTGGATTATTTATGCGCTCAATTGCATGATGGTCTAGATGGTTACTTCATGCCTTATGAGTAAAATTATGTGTTTGTGTATGGATTCCGTTTTGTTTAATGATGTAATTATGATGTGAAAGGTATGTGGAATTACCTTATGATGAATTGAGAGACATTGAATGTTGAAATTGATGTTGAATGAGAGGGCTTTGATTTGACATGAAAGGAGTAGAGTGGCTAGAAATAATTTTCCGTATGGGAATCAATTGGCATGGAATTGAATAGCAAGGTGCATTATGAAATGCAAAAGCTAAGCCATAAATGAAATCCCCAAGGCAATTGAGGCCTATCTCCTAATGTCAACCCCATATGGAAATTGAAATCATAGTTGTGAATATGTGGAAATTTCTACGCATGCTATATTCTTAGGAATCCAGCATTTGATTGATCAATTACTTATTGTATCTAGCATGGCATTCCATCTACACCACTAATTGAGGTTGGACTTAGAGTCGATCAACTTTGAAGCGAATAAGATGGTACGTAGATCGAGCATTTGGATATTTTAACACTAGAATGGATTGAGTATAATACCTTCCCCATTAGAACTCCCTAGTGTAGATGATGAATTCATTGTTGGAGTTGGATATGTGAAAACAGTTGAGGAGGAGTATACCCTCTTGCTAGTGATGGGTTATTTGATGATTTATTGCCACCTTTTATAGAGGTGCCTAAGCAGGAGTTGGATTCTCCTTATCATGAGATGATAGCATACATGATTTTCACAGCCTTCCTTATATCCCATTTCATACAGAACCATGTGGTACTAGTAGACATGGTTGGGATTTTACTTTAGTGGTAGATTATGTCACGATTGGAAAGGGGAAACAACGTGCAACTAGCCGTTTCAGGGATTAGTCCTCTTCCATGGATGGACACCTGTGAGTATATTGTAGCCCTTTATACATTTCTATGTTAAGCCTTATAGCGTCGTCCACGTTGGATACGTGTTGAGACGCTTTGCGTAGGCCACGTCTATATGTGATTTTGAGCCAATGAACTTGTGTGCATTTGATGTTGGTGATTGTCTATGGCGAACCGGTTACAGGTTGGAGTTAATACCTGACTGAGATAAGCCTATGATCAGTTTTGTGCACAGATGAGACGTGCTTAGTGGTGATAAACACTTCGTGTGCCACGATGGTGGCTTGGGTTGTATGAGTACATATGAAGCCATCGCACACTTTTGGAATTTTGTGACCACTGCAGTTAACTGCACGATTTTGTGCATGGTCGAGATGTGATTTGTTGGAGAAGTATTAGATGCCAGATTATTGATCGTAGAGCGCCGAGAGTTAGTGATCTCTCATGCCTCGGATTAGATTATGGGTATCTCAGACTCTTCGACCCTTCTGAAGATCAGAGTCTATTTTTTTTTTTTATAAATAAACAAGTAAAGTGGAAGAGAGTGGGGAGACGTCACGACGCGAGTTAAGTCCGGACTTCCAAAGTCCGACCATTAACTGGCCACCCATGTGTGCATGGACTACGCCCATGAAAACCGATCCACACATGGAACTAAGTAAAACTTGTGGAATATACATAACTGTTTGCGGAATAAATCAAATATGCAGAACTAACCTGTTTAGATAGCAAAGTACAAGTCATCTATCCAAAATTACTTAAATCAATTAACCATCATCCAAACTATTCACAACCATAGCAATATTCCAAGTTATTACATATCCTTGCAAACATAAACAAAATATCCATATATATAAATTCCATTTAGATATCCAAACTCCTACCCTTGGCTTTCTTCGCGATCCTCGGCCTTTGCCTTTCCTTTTCCTGCGTCATCCACTAGGGTAGAAGTAGGGCGTTAGACAACGCGCCCAGTAGGTATTCCGATTAGGGCTAACACATGGGTTAGTATATAAAATCCAGATATAATATACCATATCATACTTATAAAACATCGTATCCAAAATTATGTATGATAACAGAGATCCAATCATACAAATAAAAACTAGTAAACTTGCATGATAATAAAGATCATATCATGCCGATTCAATGCCATGTCATGCTAGCATATGTCTTATGTAATGAGTTCCACTCATCACATACATATAATCTCTTGATAGTATTCTCATCTCTTGATAGTATTCTCATCTCTGGATAGTATTCTCATGTCTTGATAGTATTCTCATCTCTTGATAATATTGTATTCACCACCTCAAATTACTCTTCACGACTTACGGACGCCCCGACGGAGTGTAGGTCTCTGGTTAAAGTATCCTCCTGGTGGGACTCTCACCACCTAAGGAGGCCCCATAGTTGCATCACGGACAGTCCGACGGAGTGTGGGGTGTGTTGCATAACATCCCCCCCATGCCATGCATGAGATGCAAATGCCAATCATGCTACAGAATATTACAAAACATAGCATGAAAATTCCATAATTGCAACATATTGTTTGATACCAAAATAACTTATCAAACATGAAATAAAATCATCAAAAGTACATAATACATATCCATGGTTTCAATGATGTAGGAATCCTACCAAAAGTTCACTTAACAGTCCGCTCTTCTTAGACCGTCACCCATTCACGGCTTGTGCACCGTTCAAGGAGTCCTGATACCTTATTTATATAACAGCAAGTCAATCACATGCCCTTGTGATTTCTAATTAAGTTTAAATCCCAAAAATCATCTTGTGGGGTTCGGCCATACCCCATGGCCGAACCTCACCCACTTTGGATTTGATCTTCCTTTTCATTTGATTAATACCATCCATATAACTTACATAAACACCTTATATTAAATAATATACCTTGGTAGGGTTTGGCTGTAACCATACCACTTTGGTTTGACCCCTCTTTCAAGTCCTTTAATCCTTCTTCATCCATATTTACATTATTACTTGTATTTACAGTTTTGCCACTAGACTTAACCCATATTTAATCTTGCCTAATAACCAAGATCCATAAAATCCACCTTAGTGGGGTTCGGTCATACAACATGGCCGAACCTCACCATCTCAAATTTGGTCTTTTAATTAAATCCAAATGCCACAATTATCCCCCATGGGATTCTTCTTTTTTGGCCATATTTACATCCTTGCCACTCATTCTTCCCATGGTTAATCACCTTTCATATATTTATGTTCATAACCCTAACTGATCCATAAACATGGATCCATCCATGCCTCATCAATCATGACATGGAAACACTATACATCATTCATTTCCTTAATTTATTTCCCATTCATTTTAGTGCATACATAGACCTAAACTTAGCCCATAACATGACTCATAAAATGTCATGGGGTTCGGCCATATATCATGGCCGAACCCATGATGTTATTTTCCTCATTTTCCTTGAATCTTTTTCAACCATTTTGATCCACAGCAAGGTCCCTTCTTAAAGGGGATTTCATCATACATTTTGGTCATCATCTTTAGCCACTTTTAAACCTTTTTAACTTAACCTTATTCTCCATCATCTTCAAGGTTCCAAAAATACTTAAATCCATCAAAATCTCTCCATGGGGTCCGGCCATACATATGGCCGAACCCTAAGGTTCTTTATTTCCATCTATTTACATACTAAAATTCATTTATAACTTCCAAATATGTTATTAACTCTAAACACCCCTAAAATGACCCATGGGGTTCGGCCATACACATGGCCGAACCCTATGGTTCTCTTGATGCAAATCTCCCAATACTTATACATAGTTCATTCATTGTAACTTAACCATAAAAACAATAGGGTTCAGCTATCCCATAGCGGACCCAAGACATACACCTTATCTCCATATTTAACACCTTAACACTTCCATACCTTGTATGGTTTTTATCTCTCAAAACCATCAAAATAACCAATTTATTTCATGGGGTTCGGCCATCCAAAGTGGCCGAACCCTATGATCCATGTTTTCTACTCTTTTTAATCATCATCTTCCATGTTTAAACCCTTGATAGATTCGGCCATATCATGGCCAAATCATGCTCCCTTTTACCAATTTATTTAACTAAGTTTTTATGAAACACTTACCAATCCTCTTAGCCTCTCTTCTTGTCTTTTGATCCTTGCTTCCTACCTTCTTGCTCCCTTAATGATTTTGCTGATTATGTGCTTGATCAATGGTGAAAACACTAAGGGCTGGTTCGGCCAAGGGGGTAGATTTTTGAGAGAGGAAAAGAGATGAAAGCTCCAAGCTTTTTGCAATGCATAATTCGGCCAAAGGGTATGGTTTAACTCTTTTGTATAACAGCCCCTTGAACCATTCATTTACCCTCATGAATGTTGGTCTAACCAAGGGGTCCTTTGGCATATCTAAGGGACACTTGGCTTAAGCTCAAGCAGCTCGTCCATCTTCCCAACGTTGGGTCTTGGGGTTTCCATCATGAGATGGAAACCCTCCATATTCTCAATGCAAAACTTATCCCATTACATTAAAGTCTATGGATGGAATATAACTCCCAAGCCACCAACATGTGGGACTTGTCTTTGTGGTGTTTGAGATCAAGGCAACTCCTCACCTCCCACTTGACTCACTTAAATTAATGGTCTCTTTGGCTTCCAATCTAATTCACCCAACTCATTAGCTCAACTCACCCCATTTAATACCACTTATTTAATGCACTTGAGTTAACTCCATTGTTTGATTCAAATCCAACTCACTTCAGCCCCAACTCAACATGATTTGACTCACCTTTTACGTTCACTTGGTGGTCCATACAGTCAACCATGGTTAACTCGACCCATTGGGTCTCAATTTAGCTCATTGATCCAATTTGACGCCATGACCCATTTATGGGTGGTTTACCCATTTGAATGTGGTTTACACACTTGCATCAAGCCTACCCATTTATCCTTCATTTAACTCCAAATCAATTCAGCCTTACCCAATTAAAATTGGGCTCACCCAATGGTCAAATAAGTCCATCATGACCCATTGGGTCCCAATTGGGTCCTTTGACCCAAATAACCATCTTGACCCAATTAGATGTACATTACCCATCTAATTTAATTTGATTCTTATAATATGCACATTGGGTCTTAATTTGAACAATGGGCCCCACCATTTTCTCATCTACAATCATAACCTTCTAATTTACCATTCCAATGGCATTTTTGTAAATATTTATATCTTTGAAAAATCGGGGTGTTACACTTTGAGACTCCTAGTTCTGTAGAGTACCTTGATGAGATATACCCAGATTTTGTATACCCTGTGTTAGATTGTGGGATCATGAAGCCACTTGTGGATATTAGTTTTGGTTCGAGATGTCGATCTCAGTGTGATGTGACTCTACTTCACGTGTGAGCCACATGAGAGGGCCATTTATTTGAGTGATGAACCGCCCCGTATTGTCCACATTTGATGTATATTGTAGTCAGCATCGCCAAATGAGTTATGAATATTTGTTTGCCACATGTTGAGCTGCAATATGAGAGCCATTATGTAGATATTATTGCATTGTTCACGTGTGATGAGCCTGTTGATGGCTTAGTAGTCGAGTCTATAGTGATTTGTGATCAGTAGCTACTTTTCGAGGATCCTTTGGGCGACTCTCTATGAGATTTTTGAGTGTTGAGACTTTGCCCGGAGCCCAAGAATGATTGAATTTCGAGGGCGAAATTCTTTTAGGGGGGTGGAATGTAATGGCCCAGGTCAACAAAATGATTATGGGAATAAGAGGATATGTGTATTGTACGATTTTACGATTTTCGATTCACGATTCACACCCTAGACCAATTTCGATACGATTCGATTTTGATAACATTGGGTAAAATTGGAGAATTCCATACACTTTGAGCAATGGGAATATTTGTAAAATTCCATGCTCAGAAGGTGTTTGATAATATGTTTGAGTGAATGTTGCTTTGTGGAAATTCCAATGCATAGTTGGGTAAAGTTATTATTTGACCTCCCTATGCTTATGTGTGATTGATGTGAAATGTAAGGCTTTGATAATTTCCCATACTTCACTGGTGAGTACCTATGTTAATAATGGTTGTGGTAGATCAACCAAACCATGTGTAAAATGAATTTCCATGATTTGAAGAAGAACTTGAGGATGGATTAGACTAAGTGAAATGGGTGAGTTAAGGTCAAGTATCTTATAACCCTAGGGAGTTAACTTGTGCTACAATGGGAAAGTGCTAGCATGATCGAGAATGCATGGAATGCAATGTAAATGCTAAGAACGCCTTATTTCATTTCCCCAATGTAAAAGTATGACCACTCCCCAATGTCAACCCAAACGTGAAAATAATGAACTACGGTTGATCTGATCCACTATGTGGTACGTAGGCACCTGAGAGCATTGTGCCTCAGCTCGATTAAAAGATGCATTGTATCATCCATTTATATTAAGGATGATGTAAGATGTTGAGAAAATGTGAAGGGTAGAAAGGGATTGGTGGGATCTACCTTCCCTAATATAGACCCTAACGCTAGATGTTGGATCCCTCGAAGGAAACCTGAAGAGGTTATGATGCCTTGGGAGTACCGATGTGATGATACATGAAAGTTCTCCATTCAATGCTAGAAGACGATTGACCCTAGAGAGGGGGGGGTGGGGAGAGAGGGGGGTGGGGGGGGGAACAGGTCAATCCCAGTTTCCATGGTGTTTACAAATTTCTTGATTGTTTAAAGTTTAAGTGCAGTGGAATGACAATTTCAATCAAGAGACTTATTTAGTGTAATAAAATTACTTAACAGATCACACTAAGTTTGGAACCATTTGCATTTTGCTTGATTATCAATGCTTGTGCATAATGTATGAATTATGATAATCAAATGTAAAGTGATGTGTGTTGAGGAGAGTGCTTAACTACTGAAACACAAACACACAAAGATCAAACACCATAAGACCAATTTTATAGTGGTTCGGTTAGCCAACCTACATCCACTGTTAGGACTAGCTCAACCTTGAGCTATCCCCAAATTCGTTAATTAGGGACTTACACCCTCACAATTAGAGCAGGAATTCCACCTCACTCATTTAGCTGGAAATTCCACCCACCATATGTGCCAGAGACAACGCTCTAGAATTTTTTATAGTGGTTCCAGAGCCAAGCCTCCTTAATCCACTTTCGGGACAAAGTTTTTAAAAACAAGATTAAAACTAAGAAGCACTTTCCTTTAAAGCTCTTCCTCTTGATGTATGTTTCTTTAAGGTCCACCCAATATGTCCCGATGTTCTGCCTTTTAGACGTCGTAAAGAAATCACAATCCAGGGTGACTAGGAAATTGGTTCTACCAATATTTATCCTAGTTGTTGATCATTTCCCTCTCTCTCTCTCTCAAACTGAATCCATATGATTGATTGTATTAGATTCCCCAAGTGTAAACATAAGAGAGAGAGTGATCCTTTTGTTGGCCTTTGTTGGCCTTTGTTGGCCCTTGTTTAAGGTCACTGACAATGATGAGGGTCCAACGGATTTGCTAAAGGATGCCAATTGGTTGCACAAAGATTGGCTTTTATAGAGAAGGCAACCAGTGGCAGTAATGGTCATATACCAACAGGTCGAGTGGACCGAGGGGTCGGTGACTAGAAATATTACCGTTCAACAACCCGACCGTTGCACATTAAATGCACTCCCGAATGTATAATTCTTTCTCGGTCGACATGTCGATATCGCCGATGGGTCGGCAGTCATGCACCGAGAGGTCAGTCCATACGAGAGGCTTGGTCTGGGGTAACACCATGCTGGCAGAGTTTCAAATCCAAAAACAAGTCTTATCCAGATCGAATTGTCGCCCTTTATCGAGGGGTCGGTCCTCGTTCTCTCGATCGGTCTTGAACTACCGATATGTCTGTTTTCTCGAGAGCCCACCTAAGTTCTAAGTTTCAGAACTCATAACTCTCTATCGAAGAGTCGTTGACCACGAGGGGTCGTTCAGCTTTTCACCAAATGGTCGTTGCAAACGAGACTCTCGATCAGAGGCACACCCAGAATAACAGTTCTATGATCCAAAACCTTTGTCAATCTGGTCGTCCAGTTTTTTACCACGTTGGGTCAATCATGTCTCCACCGAGGGGTTAGTGAGTACGACTGGTCGAGCTGACAGTGAAACCAAGTAGATATTTTCAAGTTGGGTTCCAATTCACTATTAAGCAACCTCTCTAGGCTTTTCATAATTTTACCATTTGTTCAACTAAGCCTTAGAATGATCCTTTCTCAGGTGTGGGTACCACATAAAGTCATCTATGGATAAATATCTATTTTGTGATTACCATAACGATGAGCTTCAATCCGGTGGAGCGTGATCTTCAATCTTGATCTCCATGAGTCTTCAAGCTTCTTACAAGTGCTTCTTCCCAAGTCTTGGAATTGACAAACTTAGGGACTCAGCAAGCTGGGCCACTAACAATCTCCCTCTTTGTCAATTTCATGACACAACATAGAAGCTACCCTAATTACAAGCCCACCCTTATTACATCACATTTGAATACAAAAATATTACATTGGTTACATGTACATATTCAAATGGACAACAAGACTATGTTCTTCGCATATTCTTGTTCATTTTTCTTCGTTTCATATTTTCCTGTTCAAGCACATAAGCAAGCAACACTAGAAAATCATTAGAGAGGTTAGTCCCAAAACATAAATATGCAACCATGGACTAAACAAGATTAATATTCATTATCCCCCATACACCAATGATTTCATAGAAACCAACACTACCTATAGCTTAAGCTTCTTACAAAGCTTATCTAAGCTAACAGTTCTACCCCAATCTTCTTTGAGTTGGGCGTCCCAAACTCCAAGCATAGACATTCCCATATGTATATTTGCTTCTTCATATTTCTCCCATTTATGGCTCTCATTTCCTAGAGGCCCAAGCACTTCAGCTTCACCAACTACTCCCCATAATTGATTTTGATGTCTTATAGCTTCTACTAATTTCTCCACCATTTTGTCACACAATTGACAAAGATTAGTAGGAAGACATTTAGTTCCTTTATCTTTGAAGGAATTGGATTCTAAGCACTCCCCCATGTTTCTAGTGCTTACATGAGTTCACTTCCAACTCATTTCAATCTTTCCATTTGATTAATGCATGATTCTAGCATTGCTCTCCTCCACGTTACAATGCAAATTGCCATTGCATTACTGTTCTTCTTCTTCTTGTTTCCCTTTAAGATCTGTGTTGTCTTAAAGGTGTTGGCCTAGCTACCTTACATAGCTTCCCTTGTTGGAGTCTTCTCCCCTATTCTCAAAGCTATTTTTCTAGCTTCTTTGTTTCTTCTCCCCCATTCTCAAAGCTACCTTCTTTATCTTCTTCGACTCATCTCTCCCATGGAGTAAGCTATATTTTCTACCTTCTCCAGATTATCTCCCCCATAAACTAAGCTGCCTCTAACTTTATTTTTCTTCAAGTTCCTTTCAAGCTTGCATCAACCTACCTCCATCCACTGTCATGATCAGTGACAGGTGTTAATCAGCACATATATTGTGCTTTCCCATTCTCCCTAACATGCCAATACAAAACAAACTCATCACAACTTGCATGTTAGTCTATTTAACAAAATCCATGTTAACAATAGACATGAGATAGAAGGCATTTCATTAAATTACCACACACACATTAAATCAAACCATGTCATTTCATTGATAAACAACGTTAGTACAATGGTTTTTGAAGAGGGTCATCATCGATGCTTAGTTTTAATGCTACAACTATAGTTTTTCCAAAATACAAAACTATGAAAAAAATCCTAAGCAAAGCCATTCTAAGGAGGTGATGCTGTAGGAGAAGGGGATTTTCTTTGAGGACTCTCTTTGAGTTTTTCCATGAATGTGGAGAGGCTTTGGATTAACTCATTCATGAAGGTTGCTAAAGCACCAATCTTTCTTTACAACTTCCGACGTTTTTTAAGGAATAAATAGAGTTGTCTTATAAGATCTCTATTAGACTCGGCCTTTATATCTTCTATCTGTTCTTTTACTTTCTCCTCTTTTACCTTAACCCTTTTTCTTTCAGCCTGCCTTTCTTTTTCTTCACCACTCGAGATCCCTAGAGAGGTTGTGCCTGAACTCGTTTTCTTTTCCTTCCACTTTCTTTTACTGGCACCCGAGAAGGAGAAGTAGGTTCTCTAATTATAATACCAATTTGTCTTCGAGGTATGGGTGGTGGTGAGTTCTTCTTGTGGGATCTCCTAGAGAGGGTCATGACTTGACGACCTGTAGTATTCAAGAGAGACGAAGATTCTGCTCGATACCACTGAGATTTGGGTTCATAAGCAAGGTGGCATGATCATTCTCAGAATCAGAGGACACATTGATGACTGGGGACTTGTTCCTTGTCATTCTCCACTATGTTTTTCTTTAGCTTAGAAACAGTAAAACCACTTGGAGGAGAGAAGAATGCACAGAGCTTACCCAACCAATGGAAATCATAAAATCTGTAATTTTCGGGCTACTGGAGGTGGGATAACCAGAAACCCTCGGGTTTCCGGCTAGAAATCTCTCTGAGATGTCCAATTAACTAGTCTAGGGTACGGGAGGCAAGGACAGAATCTCTAGAGCTTAGCAGGAGAAGGAGCAACGATTTTGAACAATCTGTCATTTTCGCAGAAAGAGACCTTTCAACTTAATCTTTTTGACTCACCGACACGTCGTGACCAACAACCGGTCTGTGTCGATAAGTATCAACCTGTAACTCCCCGCCCATTTCCCACCTTCACAAAATCAGAGTATCGTTTTTTTTTTTTAAATGAGTGAGAGAGAGCGGGTCGTCACGACACGAGTTAAATCCGAGTTTCCAAAACTCGACCCTTAACTGGCCACCATTACGTGTGCGTGGACTAAATCCACTAAAACATTTCACATGCTCTTCTGATTACTTTCGAAATTATTTATATGAATAAAAAACTATTCATATACTTGTCATTATAAGGCAAGGAAAACCAATCACCATATACTTAAAATGAAACTCAAATATTATCAAACCATAGCAAATGAGTCTAAGTTATTACAATCCCAAAATGTAGTTCTCCCAATACATCATTGAAAATAAAACTGAGTCATTTAAACATAATCTTCCTAAGCTCCTATGCTTGGCTCCCTTTCGGTCCATCATTCTTTTCATTACCATTCTCTGTATCATCATCTATTGGGTAGAAGTAGGGCATTAGTCAACATGCCCAGTACGTAGGCTTGTACTCTATGATCTGGCCCAATATGAAATGGACTACTGAGCTGGCCCAATTAATATGTCGTGTGGATCTCTTGCTAAGCCCAATGGACTCAAGTCTGGCTCAACTGAATTGGTATTCTGGTTCATGAGCTTCTCTCTTTATTCTTTAGACTTCTCAATCTTCAATCTTCAATTTCACGGAATCTAATAATTAATTCACCACTCATATACAAATATTTGACTCATCCGGACTCTCATAACTGGATCCAGACTAACCAATTTACAATATGAATTCCTAAAATGGTTAAATAATCATTGGAATTCTAGGTTTTCCAATTTAAGCTCGAATCTTGCAAATTCTCCGGGTTTTAGGCTGATTTCCTGTTTACTCCAATTTTTCAAAACGGAAAATAACATTAAATGCATCTAATATATACAAAAACAATGGCTAATTGGTCCAATAATTAGGGGTAAAAATGTCATTTTTATGTCACAACAACATCCCAGAATAAATTTTCCCATTAACATGTATGAATTTTTAAGCCAAACCATAACAAAAAATAATTAATAATCAATAAGTGATGACATTCTTGTCAATCTCAGTGTTTCACACCCAAGGAAAAAATTAACAATATCCAAGTCTCAAACCATCTAAATTAGTACAAATCCTCACTTAACACTTAAAGTGCCTCACAAACATAACCAAGGATAAGCTAAACTATAAATCTCAATTCTGGAAATAAACTGGTCTAAGACTTGCTCTTAACAACATGGTGTTGCCCCAGACAGAGCCTCTCGTATGGACCAACCTCTCGGTGCCATGACTGTCAACCCATCGACGACACCGACATGTCGACCGGGAAAGAATTATACCGTTGGGAGTGCATTCAATGCACAACGGTCGGGTTGTTGAACGGTAATATTTTTAGTCCTCAACCCCTCGGTGCTCCCAACCTGTCGATGTAACATCCGGATTTTTCAATGCATAAATATATTGGATTTTGTCTATTTAAATTGTTAAATTGGTTGAATTTAAGATTAGAAATTGAAATGAAACTTAGATGGGTAAGAATTGGGTCAATAACCCAATTAAGATCCAATGGATCATGGATAGGATTTGATTTGAAAATAATTGGGTAAATGTGATTAAATGGGTCAATTACCCATTTGGGACCCAATGGGTCATAGATGAACTGATTTGAAGGTAAATGGGTAGGATTGATTTAATTGGATCAGCTACCCAATTGAAACCCAAGGCATAAATCCACCTCATCAAGTGAGGTGGCATGTATGTGAGGTGCCACATCATAAATGACATGGCAAGGATAGGATCCACGTGTCATGTACCACATGCATGGTCGGCCAAGTCATGGTTGACTTGGTCAACCATGAATGGGTGACTTCAAAGGAGTTAAGATGAATTAGTGGAGTTGGGAAATGAGTTCAAGTAATTAAATTGAGTTGAACTGAGTCGAATGGGAAGTTGAGAAGGTTTCCATCTCAATGTGAGTTGAGAGGGAAGATGGAAAGTTTCCATCTCATGGGCATAAAAACCCATGACTTGATGGAAGTCAAAGAGACTCCTTAAGCTTAAGCCAAGTGTCCTCTTGGTTAGACCAAGGGACACCTTGGTTGGACAAAGAGTTAAGAGAAGAAGGGGAAAAGTTTGGACTATTATACAAGAGACCAGCCTAAGGGGCACTTCACACCCCTTGGCCGAATTTATGTTAGCACACAAGTGTTCTTCTCTCCTCTTTTATCTCTCTCCCACCCACACCATCGATACTTAGAGGAGTTTGCTGAAGAACAAGAAAGGAAAGGAGTAAGGAAGGAATACAGAACCAAAGAAAGGAAGGAGACGGGAAAAGGTATGTTTTGAGTTTAAATAAGCTTAGAATATGGGATTAAGGGAAACCATAGTTTTTGGTCTTGGTATGGCCAAACCTATGGGTTCCATATCTGCTGTGAAGGGATGACCGAAATTGTTATAGGGTCTTGGGATCGGAAAATCTATTTGAGGAAAACATATGTATTGAATTTAGAATCGTGTTTTGAATGGCATTAGAGGGAAAGAGTAAATGAAAGGATTCTAGTCTCGGCTAGAGGATAGAATAAACTCACCAGAGCTACATGTTTGATGTTATTTATGTTTTAAATTAATAAGGAATGAATTCTATGAAGAAAGGTCTAGCCAAGGAAATCAAACAAAGGAGACTGACAAACAGTCAGTCGACTGAATCCCAGATTCAGTCGATTGAACTGGTATTAAACGAATCAGAAATGAGTTTCTGGGAGTTTCAGCCAACTGAATATGGGGTTCAGTCGACTGAACTAATGGTGGCTGAAACAGAAAACTGTTTCTGCGAGTTTTAGTCTACTAAATCTTGTGATTCAGTCGACTGAACATAGACGTATCGAAGAAGTAAAATGAGCTGACGTGTTTCAGCATTCAGTCAACTGAAAGATTACTTATCAAACACAGGAATGGTTGGTTGAGGATTCAGTCGACTGAATCTATACTGGCCAAACACACAGTAAAACTGATCCAAAGTCAGCCGACTGAATCTTGGATTGAGTCGACTGAAAGAAGATTGACCGAGGATACAAAGGGTTTGACTCAGAGTCGACTGAAAGGTGAACGAGTCAAGGAATAATAATACTGAGTTGGGTTTCAGCCGACTGAAAGTCTGCGGTAAGGCAGAACACTGTAGCTAAGCATGATTCAGTCGACTGAAATGAAAAGTTGATTTTTAATTACTGTTTCTAGAAACCTCAGTCTAATTGCAAGGATGTAAGGGATGATTTAAATCAAATGGATAATTAAATTGATTATTATATATGATTGAATTCATTTAAGGTAAAGGGATTTCGCAAACGGGTGTGTGATTCGTTTCGACGTGATCGTTGAACGTGGTATTTACAAAAACAACAAGGATACTATACTGGACTTTGGGTAGGATTCCTACCTTATTGAAATGCATAAGGATCTATATATGTATAGATTTCTGGTTTTGATTTACAAACATGATGAGTTATTTTGGTTGAATGAATGGCACATGTTTTATGAACCGTTTTCAATGTTATTATGTATGTTGATACGAAATGACATTTGTGCATCCATAATCTCATGCATGACATGGGAGGGAATATATGGGGCAGCAAGCCAAGTTATGAGCTGTCCGGACATGACTTGGGACTTGGGGCTTGCTTAGAAGAAACTATGTGAACCATTGATATGTTGACCTTATCCGGGATTGCTAGATAGGGGTACGGCGTAATATGGGCCAAAGGCCTCCAGGGTAACCAGTCCAAAAACCCTGAGCAGTGGGAGGAGTCCATGCTCCATCGGTAATTTCGATTAACACACGTGGGATGGTATAACAGTGACTGGTGGTGCAGTCACAAAACACTACAAACGTAAATGGCCAAGGGAACACCTTGCAGTGGTTTCATTATATCAAGGAAAATGTTGTTATGATTTGTATGGTGTTTGATGTGGAGATTGGGTGGGGGATCAATGGCATATGACACCCATGGCATGACACATACATTTGCATGGTTTGGATATGATTATCATGCGTTGTTTTTATGATACTATGATATGTTTACAATTTCAATATAATGTTCTATTCTGATTTTTATATTGATCCTATGTGTATAACCCTATTTGGAATTCCTACTGGGCGCGTTGACTAATGCCCTACTTCTACCCTTTAGATGATGGAACAGGAAATGGAAAGGACATGGGGCGTGAAGAAAGCCAAGCTTAGGAGCTTGGGCAGATTATATTTATTTTATTTTAATTGATTTTGGAACAATGTATTCGAGATAATTAGCATTTTGGGATTGTAATAACTTAGTTTATTTTGCTATGGTTGGTTGATGATTTTTGGATATTTAAACTTAAGTAAATTTAATACTGATTGGTTTCCTTGCTTTTAATATCAAGATTATGGATAGTTTTTTATTCATATAATATTTCCGCAGTTATTTAT
Source organism: Chimonanthus salicifolius (assembly GCA_013350335.1). Classification (NCBI taxonomy): domain Eukaryota; kingdom Viridiplantae; phylum Streptophyta; class Magnoliopsida; order Laurales; family Calycanthaceae; genus Chimonanthus; species Chimonanthus salicifolius. The sequence goes on along the minus strand of CM023537.1, from coordinate 23,838,396 downwards.
AAAACGTGTGAACTGTTTAGTGGACTTGGTCCACGCACACGTATTGTTGGCCAATTAAGGGTCGAGTTTGGAAACCCAGACTTAGCTCGCGTCGTGACATTCCCGCTCTCTCTCACTCTTTATTTAAAAAAAATATATATACTCTGATTTTCGACGAGTGAGAAAGGGCGGGGCGTTACAGTCTGTACATGACCGTTACTGCAACTGGTTACCTTCTTTATAAATATCAATCGTTGTGCAACCAGTTGGTATCCTTTGGCAAATCCGTTGATCCCTCATCATTATCAGTGAGCTTAAACAAGGGCCAACAAAAGGCAAGTGCTTCTTAGTTTTAATTTTATTTAAATTTTTGTCCTAAAAGTAGATTAAGGAGGCTTGGCTCTAGAACCACTATAAAAAATCTAGAGCGTCGTCTCTGGCATATGTAGTGGATGGAATTCCCAGCCAAATGAATAAGTGGAATTCTTATTCTACATGTGTTGTGTGAAATTCTCAGCCGAATGAGTGAGGTGGAATTCCTACTCTAATTGTGAGGGTGTAAGTCCCGTCATGGTGGATTTAGGGATAACTCAAGGTTAAGCTAGTCCTAACTGTAGATGTAGGTTGGCTAACAGAACCACTATAAAATTGGTCTTATGGTGTTTGATCTTCGTGTGCTTGTGTTTCAGTAGTTAAGCACTCTTCTCAACATACATCACTTTGCATTTGATTATCTTTATTCATGCATTGTACACAAGCATTGATAATCAAGCAATATGCAAAGGGTTCTGAACTTAGTGTGATCGGTTAAGTAATTAAAAACAAGTTATCACACTAAACAAGTCTCTTGATTGATATTGTCATTCCACTGCACTTAAACTTTAAACAATCAAAAAACTTGTAAACACCATGGAAACTGGGATTGACCTATTCTCTCCCCCCCCCCCCCCCCCCCCCCCCCCCCCCCCCCCTCCTCCTCTCTCTCCCCCCTCTCTGTAGGGTCAATCATGTTCTAGCACGAAGAAGGGAACTTTCAATTGGTATCAAAGCCTCGTGCTCTTTATAAAGAATCTAACCATCTAAGTTGATCTGTGCTAGAACAATGACTATGAGAGAAAGCCATGATATTTCCAAACCTTAATTTGTGATGAAACATGAAAAACTTTAAATGTTTTCATCAATGAAATTGTTTGGAAATAGGTGAATAGAAAGTGGTCTAAGCCTATGGAAGAGGTATTGGATAAACCTTCAACATCAATGACCACTCAGCCCTAAGACCAAATAGCTTAGACTAGCGATGAAATGACTATGCACCTTAATCAAACACTAGTAGCACTCATCAGTGTTGTTTCATAATATGTTTTTAAGGCATTTAAAAAGATATGAAACAACAAAAGAGGCTGAAAGAATCCACAGAAAATTGCCTCTTCTAGCCCAATGGATGACATCACCTATTATGACCAATTTGTGTACTGAGAGAATAGGTGACGGACTACAGTTCATCTATTGAAAAGGCCCAAGCTAAATCCTCTTGAGAAGAAGAAGATGGAGTAAAGGAACTTGATGAAGGTAGTGGCCTCTAAGTATCTTTTGTGGCCAAGTACCAAAATGTTTGCTTCATGTGTTAAGTAAACATCATGGTACAAAATCTGGAGTTTTGATTCACGACAAATGGGAAGGCACCCAAAATTAAAACCAGATTTGATGAAAGGCCATCATTGAATTGTGGACTTAGATTCCAAGTCTCACAATGTTATGTTCAAATGTGTGAAAGGATACCACTATGAGTATCACATTTGAAACATGTTTTTGGAATCACATGTGTATCTTACCTTCAATCCATGTTCTTGTTTGATTGGTGGATTAATCAAGTATAAGATATTTGTATGTACACGTAGTTTTACACTCTAGTATTGGAATATACTAATCTCATTTCATTTCATATGCCATGTGATTTGTGCATCTTTGGGAAATGAATGAAGTTTGTGCATCACCTCATGTATAGGGTGTGTATGTGATTACAGCTGATATGGAACACATACACAGTGTCGTTTTATTCCAAGATCTTAAATTTGTGAATCCCTTGTGGAATGAAACATAATTACTGTACGTCTTTAAATGGATTTTTGGTTTGGTATGAATTACCGAAAGTGTTGATCAAAATGATCAAATATGCTTATCTGTAATCCATTTATGTACCAACTCTTTCCAAGGATTAGAGTATACTTGAAAGAATGGTAAAAGTGTTTATCATGTTTTGGGTAATAACATGATAACAGCATAAGAGTTGTGTATGTAGCGTCATACTTCATTTCCATATGCATGATTAATGTATTCAAAACTCGAAATGAATGAATGGTCTGTGTGCTTAGTATCTCATTCCAATATCCGTTAGTTTATACACTATGTGGAATGAGTTATGTTCATAGACACCGTGTCTTTGTTAAGATCTGGAGATGCCACATCTCATGACTTCACACACTTGGGCAATATGTTTGAATTGGTAAATTAAATGTGCCCAAGGTACTTGAATTGGTTTGGACACAGGAGAGATCTGTAACCCATGTTTTGTGCTTACCTTCAAAAGGATGAGTTGAATCTTCTAATGGCACAGAACCTGTGTGAATGTATGTATCTACAGTGGCATTGAAATGTGTATAAGTAAAACTTGATGAACTATAAACATCGAAAGCAGACACACACACACACACACATTGTTATCCTTCCATTCTAAACCCAAGTAGAAGGATAGAGTCGTTGCAGGAACAAACATTCCGGTACTGTGGAAATCAGAACACTGTCTGAAAGGGGGAAAATCGAAAGGAGAGACAGGTCGATAATTATTGACAAGTCGACATAGACCGATCATTGGTCACGACATGTCGGTGAGTCAGAAAGATTAAGTTAAAAAATCTTTCTCTGCGAAAACAACAGATTATTTCAAAATCATCATTCCTTCTCCCGCTGAGCTCTGGTTATTTCCCCTTTGTCTCCCATGCTCTAGACCAGTCGAGAGGACATCTCACAATGATTTCTTGCCAGAAAACTATAGGGTTTTTTCTTCTCTCACTTCAAGAAGCAAGGGTGCCACTGTGGTCGTGAGATTTAGTGGTTGGGTAAGCGTTGGCAATCTCTCATATGTCTGTCAGAGGAGCTCTTCCCAAGCAACCATGTCAAAAAGAGAAGCTGCTAAATCTCGGTATTCGGCCACTGGAAAAATCCCTGAATCCATCTCCCATTTCCTCAGGAGATCACCTAGGTTCGTGTAGGATGTACCCGACCCTAGCTTTGTTGGCTCTGCTCCTAACCCCTCACAGAAAAATCCCTGCCTCTAGAACTGGATCCAGCCGTCGGTGTCATCTCAGGTCTGGACAAAACCTGAGAACCGAAGCAGAAATGATTTCCGTTGTGGACAGTTCTGATGAGGAGGAAGGGGTAAATATCGACGACACTGACTGCTCTAAGTCTGGTAATAGCCACTTCTTCATTAACCCTATTGCGGAACAAGGAAGTGGTGAAGCAAAACCACCTATGTCGCAACCCCTAACTCGATTTGTCTGCAAAACTGAAGTTCGGGTATCTCAAGTCGAGGAGCATCTTGACGCACTAGATAGTCGTGTGGAGAATTTAGCTCAAAGAGTTCATGATGACTATCTTGCCCTGAGTCGTCTTCTCTCTCAACGCCAATCCCCTTCCCCTCCAGTATCACCTCCTCAGGATGGCTCTGCTTAGGATTAGTTTTTCATGCTTTATGCTTTGTATTTTAGAAAAACTATAGTTTTAGTATTAAAACTAAGCATCCGCGATGACCCCCTCTAAATCCATATGTATTGCACACTTTGTTTACCATGTCTATTGTTAACATGGATTTTGCTAAATAGACTAACATGCAGGTTGTGATGTGTTAGTTTTGTATTGGCATGTAAAGGAGATAGGGATCGCGCTATGATATTGCAAACATCTTTGGAGGTTGTGGGAGCACAAAACATGTTTTGTTTAGCACCTGTCACTGATCTTGACAGTGTCGGGAGGAAGGTTGATGCAAAATCTCGAAATGATGCCTGGAGAAAAATAAACTTAGAGGCAGCTAAGTTTATGGGAGAGATAATCTGGAAAAACTAGAAAATATAGCTTGCTCCATGGGGGAGATGAGTCGAAAAAGCTAGAGAAGATAGCTTGGAGATTGGGGGAGAAGATTCAAAGGATAGGACAGTTATCTTGACCCAATTGGGAGAACACTTTTAAGACAGCACAGCTCTTGAAGGGATAGAAGAAGAAAAATAGTAATGCAATGGCATTTTGCAGCGTACTGTGGGGGAGATCAATGCTTAAATGCATGAGTAGCATGCATTGATCAATGGAGATTAAATGAGTTGGAAGTGAACTCATGGAAGCACTAAATACAAGAAACATGGGGGAGTGCTTGAAATCCAAATCCCCTAAAATGAAAGGAAGTGCAGAGAACTCGATGTCTGCCTACTAACCTTTGTCAATTATATGACAAAATGGGGGAGAAATTAGTATAAGCTAAAAGACATCAAAGCCAATTATGGGAGAGTAAAAGGTAAGATTGGAAGAAGCCTAACTGCTTGGGCCTCTAGAAAGAGAGAGCCATGAAGAGGAGGAATATTCAAAAGCCAATGGACATAGGAGGATGTCTATGCTAGGAGTTTGGGACTTCAAACTCAAAGAAGATTGGGGGAGAAAATCTTCTCAACACTGATAGCTTGGATAAACTATGGGTAGTGTTAGTTACTAGGAAATCATAGTGTATGGGGGAGCATGAATACAATTCTAGTTTAGTCCATGGTTGCATATTTATGTTTTGGACTAACCCCTTTAATGATTTTCTAGTGTTGCTTGCTTATGTGCTTGAACAGGAAAACATGTTAAGAAGCAAATTGAACAAGAATTTGCGAAGATCATAGTCTTGTTTTCCATTTGAAAATGTATATGTAATTGATGTAATTTTTATATTCAAATGTGATGTAATAAGGGTGGGTTTGTAATTGGGTTAGCTTCTAGGTTTTGTCATGAAATTGACAAAGGGAAGATTCTTATAGTGCCCCGGCTTTGCCGAGTCCCAATGTTTGTCAATTCCATAACTCGAAAAGAAGCACTTGCTAGAGCTTGAAGACTCAAGATGATCAAGATTGAAGATCACGCTCCACCGGATTGAAGCCCATCGTTTTGGCAATCACAAAATAGGTATTTGGCCATAAATGACTTTAGGTGGTACCCACACCATAGAGAGAACCATCCATAGGCTTAGTTGAACAAATGGTAAAATCATTAAAAGCCTAGAGAGGAAGTTTGACAGTGAATTGGAACCCAACTTCAAAATATGTATTTGGTTTCACTGTCAGCTCGACCAGTCGTTCTCACCGACCCCTCGGTGGAGACAGGATCGACCCATCATGGTCAAAGACTGGTCGGCCAGATTGACAAACGTTCTGGATCATAGAACTCTCATTCTAGGTGTGCCTCTGATCGAGAGTCTCGTATGCACCGACCCCTCAGTGAAAGGCTGAAACAACCCCTCGTGGTCAATGACTCTTCTATGAAAAACTTGTGAGTTTTGGACTTTGAACTCGAATGGGCTCTCGAGAAAACAAACATATCGGTAGTTCAAGACCGATCAAGAGTACCAGGACCAACCCCTCAGTAAAGGGCGACAGGTCGGTCTGGGTAAGACTAGTTTCTAGATTTGAAACTCTATTAGTATGGTGTTTCCCCAGACTGAGCCTCTCGTATGGACCGACCTCTCGGTGCCATGACTGTGACCCATCGGTGAAACCGACATGTCGGCCAAGAAACAATTATACCATTGGGAGTGCATTCAATTCGCAATGGTCGGGTTATTGAACGGTAATAATTTTAGTCACCAACACCTCAGTGCACCCGACCTGTTGGTACATGACCGTTACTGCAATTGGTTGCCTTCTCTATAAATATCAATCTTTGTGCAACCAGTTGGTATCCTTTGGCAAATCCATTGGACCCTCATCATTATCAGTGAGCTTAAACAAAGGCCAACAAAAGGATCACTCTATATCTTGTGCTTACACTTGAGAAATCTAATACAACCAATCATATGGATTGAGTTTGTGAAAAAGAGAGGGGAAAGGATAAACAACTAGGATAGATATTGGTAGAACCAATTTCCTAGTCACCCTGGAATTGTGATTACTTTACGACGGCTACAAGGCGGAACGTCGGCACACATTGGGTGGATCTTCTAGAAGCACTGTAACAACCCGTCCCTTCAGCACAATATTGTCAGCTTTGGGCCCCACGTGGGGTGGCACGCACAACTTTACATGTGGGCCAGGCCCAAAAGGCCTTGTGCTAAGGAGAAGGGAGCACACTCTTATAACCCCACACCCCCTCCACCTCATAGGCGATATCGGACTTTTTTCCACACCTCCATCTGGGTAGGGCATTACAATCCACCCCATTTAAGACCAGAATCATCCCAAGCTCTGTCACGTCACACTGACAAGGGGTCTACACAAGCAACACAGCACAGAAGGGTAGAGGATCCACACATTCCGAGTGTTGAACCGTGCTCTGACACCAAATGTAACAACCCATCCCTTCAGCACAATATTGTCCGCTTTGGGTCCCCTGTGGGCAGCCCGCACGGCTTTGCATTGGGCCGGCCCACAAGACCAAGCCCCAAAAGGCCTTGTGCTAAGGAGAGGGGAGCACCCTCTTATAACCCCACACCCCCTCCACCTCATGGGCGATGTGGGACTTTTTCCCACACGCCCATGTGGGTGGGGTGTTACAAACACACATCATCGAGAAAGAGCTTCAAAGGCAAGTGTTTCTTAGTTTTAATTTATTTAAAACCTTTATCCTGATGGTGGATTAAGGAAGCTTGGCTCCGAAACGACTATAAAAAATCTAGAGCGTCGTCTCTAGCACATGTGGTGGGTGGAATTTCCAATAAAATGAACAGGTGGAATTCCTATTCTAATGTGGTGGGCCAAATTCCCTGCGAAATGAGTGAGGTGGAATTCCTACTCTAATTGTGAAGGTGTAAGTCCCCACTTAGTGGATTTGGGGATAGCTCAAGGTTGAGCTAATCCTAACAGTGGATGTAGGTTGGCTTACCAAACCACTATAAAATTAGTCTCATGGTGTTTGATCTTTGTGTGTTTGTGTTTCAGTAGTTAAGCACTCTTCTCAACACACATCACTTTGCATTTGATTATCTTTATTCATACATTGTGCACAAGCATTGATAATCAAGCAATATGCAAAGGGTTCTAAACTTAGTGTGATCGGTTAAATAATTAAAAACAAGTTATCACGGTAAATAAGTCTCTTGATTGATATTGTCATTCCGTTACACTTAAACTTTAAACAATCAAGAAAATTGTAAACACCATGGAAGCTGGGATTGACCTATTCCCCCCCTCTCTCTCTCTCTCTCTCGGGTCAATCGTGTTCTAGCACCAGGAAGGGAACTTTCAAACTCCAAGATCTAAGCTTTCTTCTGAATTGCTCCCTGATCTAACTCCAACAAAACTTCTAAGATGTAAGGGAATACTCCATGCCCAATGAAGAAAACAACCAAACAACTAAAAACAAATATAACAACTAGGCATTAAAGTTCAACCCAATACTGACTTCAAAACTTCATTATAAAATGTATGTTATGCAACAATGCAATATATGATGCATGCTCCCATCCCATGCATCTCAACGAAACAAATCAATAAATCATGCATAGTTCAACTAAGCTAAGTATAGTACATGTGCAATGAAATGGTCAATAGCCCAAACGATCTGCACAACGAATCTCCACGTGGGAGTGCAAGGCAATTGCAATTGTTCAGAAGCCCATACGATTCTACACAATGAGTATCCCCAAAGGAGTACAAGGCTAATGAACCAAATCAACAAATAAAGCTAAATAGGATATGTGAGTATACAAAGGAAATCAAAAGCCAAAATGAATCAACACACACGAGTCTCCCTAAAGGGATGTGTAAGGCCAATGATCCTGACAGACAATAAGCCAATAAATCAACAATCCATAGCCACATACGAAACTCACCCACCCAAACGTGGATGCTCATGCATGAATAACCAACAAATATCTCATGCATGAATGCCATATCATGTACAATATTAACATGCTCCAAAAAGAAATTAAATAATTTCTCAACTAAATATAACATGTCCCAAAATAACCAATCAAATAAATACATGATTCTAACAATGGCATTGTCAGTGCCTTGGCTTGCCTAGTCACCTATTTGTCAATTTTGTGGCCTAGATGAAGCATTGCCTTGAAGAGAGAAGCTCAAGAATCAAGACTCAAGTGTTGGTTGAAGTTTGAACATTCAACGGATCAACATGTGTATGGCAATCGTGGAAGGTAATTGGCCTTAGATGACTTTAGGTGGAACCCACACCTTAGGATGACCTTGCCTAGGCTTAGATATCACATCTAGTTAGTTAATCAATCCTAGAAAGTGTTTGACACCAAATCAGAACCAATGGATTGAATACTCAAACCATTGAAATTGTTGTCATGGCGACACATCGTGTCAGTGACCTATTGCATGGACAAAGGACGATCATTCGTTGTAGCGATGCATCGTCCTGGGAATCGAAGGTTCTGGTTGGAATGGTTTGTCAAAAACAACTCTGGTTGGAATTTTAGGTGAGGGAAGCAATATAGTTACATGTATTTTTATTGAATTGTGAATTCCCATAAATTGTATTCTTGAGTGTTAGAATGCATAAAATTGGGCTTAGACAAAAGTACTGAGAATATATGAATTTACAGGTAAAGTCCTGGTATCTCACATAACGAAAAAGGGGTAATATCTAGGCTACATGTTTAAGCCAGTGAATGTCTCAGTCAGCCTGGACTTGTAGTTATTACATGTTACCTTGTTGAAAAAGCCTCGATATGGATTCAAAAATTCATTTGGACTTTCCCTATGCTATGATTGGAATTTTGGTGAATTTTGATGAATTATGGTATGCTATGTATTGTTGGACCGTTGTTGTTGAACATGGTTATTAGAGATTATATGTGCTTGGATTTTAATTTAGTATTTCTGGATGTTGTAATTTATTTGAGATTATGGTTTATATTGGCATATGTTCATATGTTTTAAATGTCCATATTTATTTTGGTCATGGCATTCATGCATGGATTATAGATATTTTTTTATCATGCATGTGCATCCACAGTCAGGTGGGTGTTGGAGATTTTTAGGCTGGGAGTCTTGTGTTTGTTAGTGACTTTTGAGTCAGAGACCAATAGAGGACCAGTTTGGTCAGATTCCTTGGATTGCTTGTAACGCCCCGCCCTTTCCGAGAATCTCAGAGTCTAATTTTTTTTTAAAATTATAATAAGACCTCAAAAGAGAGAGCGGGCGGCGTCACGACGCGAATTAAGTTCAGACTACCCAAGTCTGAACCTTAACTGGCCACCCATGTGTACATGGAATAGACCATGATAGTGGATCACACATGGAACTAACATCAACATGCGGAATAACCTAGATTAATTGCGGAATAGAAAGACAAGATAGCAAGTAACAGTCTTAAACATTATTTATCATAGATCAACCATCCAAATGTTATCAACCTAATCAAACCATAGCAAGTAGTGAATTATTACATGTCCCACAAAAGTATTCAAAAGACAGTAATATAAAGTAGTTTAGTCCTTCATTCAAGCACTTAGGCTTGGCTCCCCTCCCGGTCAACGACCTTTCCTTTTCCTTTGCTTGTACCTGTAATCTCCTCTGAGGATAGAATTAGGGTGTTAGATCAACGCGCCCAGTAGGTTCCCGAATCAGGGCTACCACATGTTAGCATATAAAACATGCATATACATATCATAATACATGATCATTAAAAATAGTTAAAACAATACTATGAAATATGCACATGCAATGGGCATCCCCCATTATGTACTTTCATAGCCATCACTTGACGTGCCTTGCACCGACAAGGTAAATTACAACACACTTTCATCTCTTCTATGTACATGCAATGAGCAACCCCCATCATGCACATTTCTAGCCATCACTTAACGTGCCTTGCACCGACAAGGTAAATTACAACACACTTTCATCTCTTCTATAAAATATGTACATGCAATGAGCAACCCCCATCATGTACATTTGTAGCCATCACTGTAGAACTTCATTCATTATCCCATGATTATGCATGAGATGCCAATGCCTGTATGCCATTTGTTAATGCATAATATATCATTTGAAACACATATATTAAAACAAGAGTATCATAAGAAAAACTGGGTAAAAACCGTGGTTACAAGTAGGTAGGAAACCTACTGAAGAATCACTTCAGCGTCCGTTCTTCCTTAGGCTTTATCCGGTCACCGCTCGCAGTCGTGCACCGTCACAGAGATCCGTCACCTTATTCACATAAATCATGGACCAACTTTAATCCCTTTCTTTATTTGATTCCCATTTTTATGTCTAAGTCCACAAATACCAACTCATGGTTGTGACCCTTATTTACAAACATGCCATTGCCACCAATACCTTGATTAAACTCTACAACCTTAACCGTAACCTTAACATGGTTCAGTCATGTTTTGGACGACCAAAACAGCAAGCATATTTCCATTTTTAATCACACATACATCCATAAAATGGCCCATGAAAACAGTCCACAAAGGTCTATGGTTTCCATGTTTTCCAACAAGAAAACCAATCCTCTTTTACATGGGGTTCGGCCCTCCGTGTTGGCCGAACCCAATGGCTATGTTTACTGTTTTTAAACCTCATATAAACATGTATAAACAGTATATTAATATCAAGTTTTAACTCTCAAAGAAATCATCCAAAACAGTCCATAAAAAGTCTATGGTTTACATGTTTTTCCAACATGAAACCAACATTCTTTTACATGGGGTTCGGCCCTCCATGGTGGCCGAACCCAATGGCTATGTTTACTGTTTTTAAACCTCATATAAACATGTATAAACAGTATATTAATATCAGGTTTTAACTCTCAAAGAAACCATCCAAAACAGTCCATAAAAAGTCTATGGTTTACATGTTTGTCCAACATGAAACCAACATTCTTTTACATGGGGTTCGGCCCTCCATGGTGGCCGAACCCAATGGCTATGTTTACTGTTTTTAAACCTCAGATAATCATGTATAAACAGTATGTTAAAATCAGATTTTAACTTTCAAAGAAACCATCCAAAAATTAGCCCATTTTCATAGGGTTTTAATTTCCAAAAACTATCAAAAACAGTCCACAAAATCCATGGTTTTCATGTTTCAAAACATGAAAACCAAGCCATCTCTTACATGGTTTAGACCCTTGTCAAATTCGGCCATAGCATGGCCAAATTATGACATTCAAATCCATGCTTTCAATCTTTCCAAAGTATGTATCTTAAACCTCCAAAATCAGTCCTATACTTGGATGGTTTAAATCTTACAAAACCATCAAGATTAACCATAATATTTCATGGGGTTCGGCCATCCAAAGTGGCCGAACCCTATGTCCATGTTTTCCATCTAATTGGGCATAAAAGAATCATACTTTAACCCTTGATAGATTTGACCATCACATGGCCGAATCATGCCTTATTTTTCCCATTTTATTAAACATAAATCAATGGAAAAACTTACCACTTTCCTTTGCCTTTTGCTCTTGACTTTTAATCCTTGTTTCCTTAACTCCTTGCTGGTTGTATGCTTGAATATTTGGTACCAAAAGCCTCTGCTGTTCCAGCCAAGAACACCAATTGAAGAGAGGGAGAAAGATATGGGAACAATTGGGTTTCCTTTGACAAAAACGGCCAACCATGGGTGTTTATTGTTTTTTTGTAGTTCAGCCCCAAAAACCTCTCAATTCCCTCATAACTTCTTGCTCAAAATGGTGGGCATTGGGTGCCATCCAAGGCACCCCTTGGCAGCTACCAATGCAGCCATTCAAATCTCCAAGCAACCCACCTCAAACCCATGCACTTATATTTAATATTTACCATGGAACTCACCAAAACAAGTCCCCAACGTGTGGGACTTGTTTTGGTTGGTTTGAGACCAGCCAACCTCTTCCAATTCCCATTAGACTCACTGATTTACAGCCCCTTCAATTTTCCTTTTGACTCACCCAACTCAAGATCATTTAAATTTCCATTTCAACTCACCCAACTCACATACTTAATGCATTTCATTTAATGCACATGAGTTGACTCATAACTTGATTTAATTCCAACTCACCTCAGTCCCATTCAGCTGATTTGACTCGTGTTTTAGCTCCCTTGAGGGTTCACACGGTCAACAATAGTCAACTCGACCCGTTGGGTCCACTTTTAGCTCCTTGACCCGTTTTTGTCTCCATGACCCAATTATGGTATTTTGGTCATTTGTAAATGGTTTTCACATATGGATCAAGCCTACCCATTTCTTCTCCACTTGATTTCCAATCAAATAGGCTTAACCCCATTTAATTTAAGTTTACAGAACGGTCAAATAATCCAACAAGACCCAATGGGTCCCATTTGGGCCCTTTGACCCATTTAGCCATTTTTGACCCAAATGATGAAAATTACCCATCCAATCAAGCTTAACACTCATAATGTGCTCATATGATTTTAATTTGAGCAATGGGCCCCACTATTTCCTTACTTATCATCACAAAATAATTAATTTAACAACTCAGGGGCATTTTGGTAATTTTCCACTTCATTGAGAAATTACCCATCCAATCAAACTTGACATTCATAATGTGCTCATATGATCTTAATTTGAGCAATGGGCCCCACCATTTCCTTATTTACAATCATATTTATTGAATTCACCAATCCAGGGGCATTTTCGTAATTATCCATTTCATTGAGAAACTGGGGTGTTACATTGCTGGGGACCGGTTAGGTCATATCCTTGAATTTAATTGATGATCAGAGGAGAGACCTCTAGGACCATCAACTTAAAGTTGTCGACTGAGCAGGTTTGCGTTACAAGTAATGCCTATGATGGTGACTGAGAAACAATCATGTCGTTTGACAAGACAATATTTTGGTGGTATGCTGTAACTGGAAGCTTAGCTTATGGTCGACGGGCTAGATCTGTGGACCATGTTATGTGCACATTGGATTTCAGTGATTTGAATGATGGCAAAGGATTGAGATTTCATGCATCATGTTTGTATTTTGCCTTACATACATTATTTATCACATATTGTATACGTTTTATTTACTTTGATCTTTGAGGGATTCATGTACGATTATATTGCATGGTTGTGTTTGTTCCTTCAATGTGCATGGAGCTCATTCCCCTTATGTCTCAAGAGTATCTTTGGAGTTAGATCAAGGAGCAGCTCAGAAGCAAGCCTAGATTTCTTGAAGTTGTTAGGAGCAAAGTCTTAGATTGTTTTATTTCCAAATAGAGACAATTAGATTAGTTTGATTTTAACTTTCTTTGAGGCACTTAGAGTGTCATTTAAGGAAACGTAATAGTTTAGATGTGATTTGAGACTTTGATATAATTTTTTCCTTGGGTGTGAGGTTATGAGACCGTGACTCTTGATTAAGCTTAATCTTTGTGTCTTGGACCTTTAATCTTGCTTTTGTGTATAGTTAAGTGTGTAGAGTGTTGTGTAAGCTTTCCGAGAAGCTCAAGTTTGACTCAATCTGAGATCGTTAGCTCAGTAATCCAAGTCGCTGAAGTTGGAGGGCCAAAATAGTCATTTCCTAAATGTTTGTAGTCTCATATGAAAAATAGTTGAAATTCCCAATGTGCTAGAACCCGATTGACCCTAGACGGGGGCTGAATAGGTCAATCTCAAATCATTGCTCCTTTTAAAATTAACTTGATTGATTAGTTTAAGTGTGGCTGATATAACAATCAAGTAAGTGTGTGTTAGAAAAAGTGATTAAAAACTCAACAGAAAAAGTTAGCTCTAACAACACAATTTCAAGGAAACAAGATAAATAGTGGTTCGGTTAACTAACATTCATCCACTATTAGGACTCACTCAACCTTGAGCAATCCCCAAATTCACTATGTGGGGACTTACACCCTCACAATTGGAGTAGGAATTCCACCTCACTTAATCGGCTGGGAATTCAGCCCACCACTATGCCAGAGACGACGTTCTAGAGTTTTTTATGGTGCTTTTAAAACAAATCCTCCTTAATCCACTTTCGGGACAAAGGTTTTTAAAGGCAAATTTAAAACCAAGAAGCACTTGCCTTATAGCTCTCTTCGAGATCATGTTTGTTTCTCAAAGATTCACTCAACGTGTGTTGACGCTCTTTCTTATAGACATCGTATAGCAATCCCAATTTGAGGAGGACTAGGAAATTGGTTCAAGTCCTAGTTGATGTCTTATCTTCTTCACTTTCTTTCTCTCTCACAATCATGCTCAAGGATAGGGTATTTGATTTTGGTATTGGCACAAGAGAGATGATCGTTCCTCAGAGTCTATGGTTTTTCTTAGTTCAAAGAAGATGATCAAATGATCATACAATACTCGTATTTATAGAGAACGATTTTTCATACTGTCCAGTTCCTACAAGTGGATGGCACCGATGGGTCAGTGTTCATATTTCCGTATTAAATGCACTCCCAACGGTATAATTACTTCCTGGTAGACAGGTCGGTGTCGCCGATGGGTCAGTAATCATGGCACTGAGAGGTCGGTCCTGTAACGCCCTGCCCTATTTCACTCGCCGAAAATCTGTAATGCCCCGCCCTTTCTCACTATGCTTTCCAAAAAACAGAGTCTAATTTTTTTTTTTTAAATATAAAAAGTGAGAGAAAGAGCAGGACGTCACGACGCGAGTTAAGTTCGAACTTCTAAAGTCCGACCCTTAACTGGCCAACCCTACGTGTGCATGGACTAGGTCCATGAAAACAGTTCACACGTGATAAGATACTTGCGGAATTAAATCATAAACTGCAGATTATAATAGAACCTAATCTCTAGTCCATTTTTAGATAGCAAAGTACTTCGTCAATTATAAATGTTTAACTTAGCTTAAATCATCAAAGTAACCATTCACAAACCATAGCAAATATCTAAATTATTACATGTCCATGAATAACATAAATAAAAATAAGATCCAATCACATATCCAAGCTCCTATGCTTGGCTCCGATCATGCTCATCGTCCCTTCCTTTTCCTGTATCATCCACTAGGGTAGAAGTAGGGCGTTAAAACAACGCGCCCAGTAGGAATTCTATTAGGGTCTACACATGGTTAGTACAAATCACAGATAATATCATAATGTCAAAACATATAAACCATGCCATGTCATGATGTCAAATGCAATGAGTCCCACCCATCACAAGTACATGTAAGTACCCCCACATAGGTTTTTCGGACGCCCCGACGGAATGTGGCCCCTCCGGTTTCTTCTTGATGGAAAAGCACATCAAGGTATCCCACATAGGTTTTTCGGATGCCCCGACGGAGTGTGGGCCCTTCGGTTACATATCTTTCACCCCATGCCATGCATGAGATGCTAATGAAACACATGCTATTCATCATATAAAAATAGCATTTAAAACTCACATTTTGAAACATATCTCTTACAACATAATTCATTAAAATAAACCATATACATGTACCATGTTTCAAAAAGGTAGAATCCTACAATGACAACTAGTTTGACCTTGCGTTCTTGTCCGAAAATGTTCACTACTGTATACCGTTTGTGAGGTCTCGTCACCTTGTTACATATCCACAAGTCAAACTAAAGTCCCATTTGATTTACATTAATATACAAAACCATAAACACACTTTGTGGGGTTCGGCCATACACCATGGCCGAACCTCACTCACTTGGTTTAGGGCCTCTTTTTAATCTATTACTCCATCACCTCTTAGTTAATCACTTAACAATTAATCATTTAACACACATAAACCAAAATTGTTTATCATTGTTAACCATTTAAGTCCACCAAACATTTCCCATGTGGTTCGGCCATACACCATGGCTGAACCCATGGTCTATCATTTAAAAGTCCCTAAGTCCCAAAAACACTCCCCATGGGGTTCGGCCATACACCATGGCCTAACCCATGGTCTTTCATTTTTTACCATAGCAAAGTTCCTCCATGGGGGGGTCTTAATCATACATTTAGATCATCAATTTGATCATTATTAGCCACCTTTAAACCTATTACCATTACCAACTTCCCCCCTTCATCTCCATGGTCCAAAATACCTCTAAGTCCACCAATAGTTCTTTATGGGGTTCGGTCATACAATATGGCCGAACCCATGGTCCATGGTTCTTCACCATTTCCAATGTTTAAGACCATTTCATCATTAACATTCATTTATTATTTTCCTATTTTGAAACCCATTAAAATTAATAAAACAAACCACTTAAATTCAACATCTAAAAACCCTAAGTCCATACATATCCCTTGGTGGGGTTCGGCCATACAACATGGCCGAACCTCCCCCTTTGATTTTGTGCCCTTCTTTCCATTTCTTTATATCCATTCATTAATATCCTCTCCATTTTAAATCTTCTAAAACATTCATAAACTTTCCATGGTTTCCATTCTTCAAAAACTCATAAAATAATCATGGTCCCTCCATGGGGTTCGGCCATGCTCTTTAGCCGAACCCTATGGTTCATCCTTCCCATTAAAATACCCAAATCAACCCCCAATTTTCTTCCATGGGGTTCGGCCATCCACCATGGCCAAACCCTATGGTTCCTTTCTTTAAACACAATTTTATAAAGATTACTTAGCGGCTCCGCGACTCCTCCGGTTTTCCTTCGCTCCGACTCCTTCTTTCAATCCTTTCTTTCCTTAGCATTTTCCTCCTTCTTCTTGATCCTTTGGCCGAGTGTGAGAGCTTGAGAGAGAGATAGAGTTCGGCCAAATTATGTGCGTTTGAGAGAGGATCGGTTTTGAGTGAGAGGGAGAGGTGTTTGGGGATGTAACTCTAAGTTCTTTTTCTCTTTTGTCTTTGTGAGTGGTCGGCTAAGAGAGGGTGTGAGGGAGAGAGACAACCTAAGAGGGAGAGGGAGAGTTGAGCCTTGTTTGAGTTTGAAAAATTAAACCCAGCACGCCCCTTATCTCTCCAACATGTAGCCTTGTTTGAAATTGAAATTTAAACCCCTTCATTATCTCTCCATGTGGGAGTTTCCTCTTCATTATCTTCCCTATCTCTACATGAGATGGAATTCTCAAGACTCCAACGTTTGAAATTGAAACATAAACATCTTCATCTCTCCAACGTTTGAATTTGAAACACAAACCATCTTCATCTCTCCAACGTTTGAATTTGAAACACAAACCATCTTCATCTCTCCAACGTTTGAATTTAAAATAAAACAACCTCCTCACCTCCCCAACGTGTATCCTTGCCTTTGTTTTGAATTTGAATTATAAATGTAAAAACCGTCCATCCCATTATTTGAATTTGAATTTGAAATGTAAGCCGTCCATCCCAACTCATTTGAATTTGAATTCTAAATGTAAAAACTGTCCATCCCATTATTTGAATTTTGAATTTGAAATGTAAACCGTCCATCCCAACTC
This sequence comes from Chimonanthus salicifolius, assembly GCA_013350335.1. Classification (NCBI taxonomy): domain Eukaryota; kingdom Viridiplantae; phylum Streptophyta; class Magnoliopsida; order Laurales; family Calycanthaceae; genus Chimonanthus; species Chimonanthus salicifolius. The sequence continues at coordinate 23,820,879 of CM023537.1, read as the reverse complement.
ATTTGAATTTGAATTCTAAATGTAAAAATCAGTCCATCCCATTATTTGAATTTTGAATTTGAATTTGAAATGTAAACCGTCCATCCCAACTCATTTAATTACTTCAAATCAACTCAACTCACTTGGTGGTCAACCAAGTCAAACATGACCCATTGGGTCCCAATTGGACTATTTTGACCCAATTGAATACATCTTACCCAATTATTCCAATTGCAACCATATTCACTATCCGTTGGGTCTTAATTGGGCAATTGACCCAACCCTTTACCCATCTAAGGTCCGTATCTAATAGTTCAAAATTTAAAATGGCAAATTTCATATATATTAATAACATGAATTCCAAAGTGTTACAAAATCAGAGTCTATTTTTTTTTTATAAATAAAAAGTGAGAGAGAGCGGGACGCCACGACGCTAGCTAAGTCTGAGTTTCCAAAGCCCGACCCTTAACTGGCCACCAATACGTGCGCATGGACAAGTCCACTAAAACGTTTTGCACGCATTAAGAATATTGCGGAATTATTATATGAATACAAATACCATCCATAACCTTAATTAGCAAGGAAGTCAATCACCATTAAATTAACTGAACTTAATATCCAAATGCAACATCAAACCATAGCAAAATATGTCTAAGTTATTACAGTCCCAAAGTGAAATTATTTTAAATACATTGTCCAAAATAAAAATTAAATAAAGTAAACATAAGCTATCCAAGCTCCTAAGCTTGGCTTCTTTCACGTCCATCGCCCGTTCTATTCCCAGTACCATCATCTAAAGGTAGAAGTAGGGCGTTAATCAACGCGCCTAGTAGGAATTCCAAGTATGGTTATCCACATAGGATTAGTATAAAATCAAGATATAAAACATCATACCGTACTTGTAAAACATAATACCCAAAAACAATGCATGATAATAGAGATCTTAATCATGCTGATAAAACCAAAAACAATGCATGATAATAGAGATCATAATCATGCTGATTTAATGCCATGCCATGGGTGTCAGATGCCAATGATCTTTCACCCAACAACCATATCACAAATCACATTGCTAATCTTCTTGATGAACAAGCCACATCATAGTATTCACTGTCATGCCTCTCCATGTATGTTAATCGGTCCCACTGAATAGAGCGTGGACTCCTCTTACAATTCAAACATCACATATCTTCCCACGTTTGTTAATCGGTCCCACCGAATGGAGTGTGGACTCCTCTTACATTCCAAATATCATATATCTATCCACGTATGTCAATCGGAATCAGTGTGGATTCCTCCCACGTTTGTTTATCGGATACACCGAATGGAGCGTGGACTTCTCCCTTGTGTTCCCTCCCATGCCATGCATGAGGTAATGACTGCAATGATGCCATTCATATTCAAAGTACATAATCGCATTGAAACTCAGTTCTTAAAAACAAAATCATTTGATACCCAAAGTACATCATCAAATATGGAAATAAAGACAGTACTTGTATATAATCCACAGTGTGTCAACAAGGAAGGAATCCTACCAACGTCCAAGATGATATCCTTACTGTTTTCGTGAAGATATCGATCACCAATCACGTCAAAACCGATCATACACCTGTTTGTGAAATCCTGTTACCTTAACGAATTCATCATACACATATGTTAATTTAATTACCCATTCAATTCCCATTATCCTTTACTCATCCAAATAAACTTAAACAATCTGGAAAAATTATATTAAAAATTTCACTTTAAAATTCAGTCGACTGAATCAAGAATTTAGTCTATTGAACTCGGCAGATCACCGTCCGCTGCCCATCCTGCGGATGATAGAAACCCATCCGCGGACGGTAGAAACTCGTCCCGCGGACAGTAGAAACCCGTCCTACAGACAGTGCAACCCGTCCGCAGATAGCACCCTGTCCACATCCGTTACCTGCCCTGCGGACAGTCCACACCCGTCCGCGGACTATAAAACCCATCCCACAAACAGTGCAACCCGTCCGCAGACTACATTCGATTCCTTTCTGTTACCCATCCGCAGACGGTCGAAACCCGTCCCGCTGATAATAGAAACACGTCCGCAGACGGTGATACCCGTCCAGCAGACAGTGTAACCCGTGTTCAGTCCTTAATTGTTTAATGTTTTGGTTAGGCCCTTCTTCATAAAATTCATCCTTCAATCATGTATAAACATATATATCCTCATCATATAACTCTTAGTTGGATTTTACTTTTCTTACTAGGCAAAGCTAGGATTATTCCGACATTTGAACCATTACAACATGGTTTTGGATCCATTCCTTAAATTGTTTGTATTTAATATGTATCCATTCCCTAAATGGATATCCAACACCATGACCTTATAATAGTTTTGGTCATCCCTTCCTTTCAATTATGAAACTCATGTTTTCGGCCATTCCATGGCCAAAGCCATGGTTTTCTTAGTCTCTTTCTTACATTATTAAACTTTAAACATACTTACTTCAATTCCCGTCTCCTTCTTTTCTCTTTAATCTAAACTTGCTCCTCAGTCCTTCTCCTTCCTTTCTTGTTCCTCACTGATTTCTGCAAGTGTAACCGTGTAGAGATGGAGAGAGAGAGATTGGGGAAGATGCAAGAGATGGGTTTTCGGCCACAAGTGTAGTTGAGAGGGGGAGAGAGAGATGACAATCTCTTTGTTTCAAAGAGAGGGATCGGCCCCAAGGGTGGAGTGTACCCCTTAGTAAACCAGTCCTACACCCTCTCAACTTCCTCTTTAATGGTTTCCTCTCACCAAGGTGTCTCTTGCCTTACCCAAGACACCCCTTGGCTAACACCAAGACAACCATTGAGCTCCCCAATCGTGTGCCCCTTGGGTTTCCACCATGAGATGGAAACCCTCCATCTTCCACTTGATTCACTAAAAGACTCGTCCACTGCCATGCAACTCGGCTCAACTCACTTATCTCAACTCAACTCTATTTAACTTATTTAAATCAACTCAACTTAACTCAATCCACCTTGACTCATTTCCCACTTAACTGAAGTGATTTTAATTTCCAACTCAACCTTTGAGCTCACCCATGGTTGACCAAGTCAACCATGGTTAGCCGACCATGCATGAATTTGGGACCCACTTAGCCATGTCACTCACAAGCCACCTCATATACATGCCACCTCACTTTTTGAGGTGGATCCCATGCCTTGGATCTTAATTGGGTACATAACCCAATTAAATTAATCCTTTACCCATTTACTTTCAAAATCCATTCCCCTTGACCCATTGGGTTTCAAATTTGGTAGTTGACCCATTTAATCACACATACCCAATTATTTCCAACCCAAATTCTATCCTTGATCCATTTGATCATAATTGGACTATTGACTCAATTCTTACCCATCTAAAGTCCATTCCATCCATAATCTTAAATTCAACTAATTTAACAATTTAAATAGATAAATCCAATATTTTTATGCATTGAAAAATCCAGGTGTTTCAGGTCCATACGAGAGGCTCGATGTGGGGCAATTCCATGCTGACAGAGTTTCAAGATAGAAACTAGTCAAACCCACATCGACCTATCGCCCTTTATCGAGGGGTCGGTCTTGTTACTCTCGATCGGTCTTGAATCACCGAGATGTATGTTTTATCGTGAGCCTATCACAGTCCAGTACTCACCGGTCTTTTACCGACGATTCGTCAACCACGAGAGGTCGTTTAAGCTCATCACCGAGGGGTCGGTGCATATTTCCAATTTCTCTTCTAATTCACTGTACAGCTAGCTCTCTAGGCTTTATATGACTTTATCATTTGTTCAACTAAACCTAAGGATAGTCTTCTCTCAGGTGTGGGTTCCACCTAAGGTCATCTATGGCCATAAACCTATTTTTGTGATTGCCATACCGATGAACTTTGAGCTTTGTGGAGCATGATCTTCTTCCTTGATCATCTTGAGTCTTCAAGCTTCTTAGCAAATGCTTCTTCTTGTGTCATGGAATTGACAAATAGGGACTCGGCCAAGCCAGGGATATTAACAATCTCCCCTTTTGTCAATTACATGACAAAACCTAGAAGTTAACCCAATTACAAGCCCACGCTTTATTACAACACATTTGAATACAAAATATTACATCATATAAATGGAACAAAATATTGCATAGTCTTGTTCAGCGTTCAGGTTGCTTGATATCATGTGTTCATGTTCAAGCACACAAGCAAGTAACACTAGAAAATCAATAGAGGAGTTAGTCCCAAAACATAACTATACTTCCATGGACTAAACAAGTTTAGTGTCCATACTCCCCCATACACCAATGATTTCCAGGAACCAATACTACCCATAGCTTCTGCTAAAATCTCCCCCATTTTGTCATAATTGACAAGGTTTTAAGTAGGTAGAAGTTTGCATCACTCTCCCATAAGATGTGCTTCCCTCACCTCAGAAATGATATGTATGTAGATGAAATGAAATGTGTACATGTATGAATATGAGGACTTATGGTGATGTACACACGCCAATGGCCTTACGTAGAGATAGAAATCGTGTTGAATCCAAGGGTTTGGTCATAATATCTGCTATTTGGTTTTCTGTCAGATGTGTACAAATTTGATAGTCTTCTCCTCTACCAATTCTCTAATGACGTGATGCCTTATGTCTATATGTTTGGTCCTAGAGTGTTGAACCGGATTCTTAGAAATGTCGATTGCACTAGTGTTGTCGCAATACAATGTCATGCATTCGTGCTTAAGTCCATAATCGAATTGGCATTTTTTTCATCCAGATTAATTGGGTAAACAACTTGCAGCTGCAATGTACTCTGCTTCAACTGTGGATAGAGAGATTGAAGATTGTTTGCAACTATGTCATGCCACTAAACAGTTTCCGATGTAAAAGCAGCATCCACTGTTAGACTTTCTATCATCAATGTTTCCAGTCCAGTCTGCATCTGTGTACCCATCTATCAAGGAGGAGTATCAAATGGAAACCAAATTCCGTGCAAGGTTGTTCTGGCCACATACTTTATGATTATTTTAACAGCTTTAAGGTGTGTCTCTTTAGGTTTGGATTGAAATCTAGCACAAGCTCCTACACTAAACGAGATGTCTGATGTACTTGCAGTGAGATACAGGAGACTTCCTATCATACTTCTGTACAAGCTTGGTCCACATCTGTCCCATTCTCATCTTTGAACAGTTTGATGGTTGTGCTCATAGGAGTGGTTGCATGCTTACATCCTTCTAGTCCAAACTTCTTTACAAGTTCCTTTGCATATTTGGATTGGGAGATAAAAATTCCATCATGACTTTGCTTGATTTGAAGTCCAAGAAAATAGTTCAGTTCTCCCACCATACTCATTTCAAATTCTGATTTCATGAGGTTGGAGAAATTTAGTACAGTCTTTTCACATGTGGATCCAAACACTATGCCATCAACATAGATTTGAGCGATAAGGATAGATTCGTTCATCTTTTGGACAAAAAAAGTTTTGTCAACACTCCCTCTTTAAAAATTGTGACCAAGTAGGAACTGGGTTAGTCTCTCATACCATGCTCTGGGTGCTTGTTTGAGGGTCATACAAATCTTTCTTAAGTTTTAAAACATGATTTGGAAAAGTTGGATCTATGAATCCTTTAAGTTGTTCTACAAACACTTGCTCATTCAAAAATCCATTCAAGAAAGCACTTTTTACATCCATTTGGTAGAGTTTGAACTTGAGATGGCATGCAATGGAGAGTAGAATTCTGATGGATTCTAATCTTGCTACAAGAGGAAAGGTTTTATCAAAATCTAAGCCTTTGATCTGAGTGTATCCCTGAGCTACAAGTCGTGCCTTATTTCTTACGATGGTTTCATGTTCATCCAGCTTATTTTTTAATATCCATTTAGTCCCAATTATGTGCGTTTCCTTTGGTCTAGGAACTAAATCCCATACATCATTTCTAGTGAATTGACCTAGTTCCTCTTGCATAGCATTAACCCCCCCCTTCATCAGCTATGGCCTCTTCTATCTTCTTTGGTTCAAGTTGTGAGGTAAAGCACGCGTAATTGGCCAAGGTCTCAAGATGCCTTCTTGTTCTTACTCCAGCAGTAGGTTCTCCTATGATTTATTTGAGGGGGTGTTCCTTTACATTTTTCAGAGGTTTTGGTTTAGGTGGGGAATCTTGTCGGTTCATCTTTTTTTTCTAGATTTACATCTTCCAACGTGATGATTTCTTCTTCTTTTAGCTCTTTCTCTGGTGAACTTACTTGATCATCTACTATCACATTTATTGATTCTTGTATGGCACCAGTTCTAAGGTTCTTGACCCTATAGACATGACTATTCGTATAATATCCTAGGAAGATGCCATCATCGCATTTGGATTCAAATTTTCCTAAGTGTTCTCTATCACGTAGTATATGACATTTACTTCTAAATACTTTAAAATACTTGGAGTTAGGCTTTCCTACCTGTCCACAGTTCATGTGTTGTTTTGTTCAGTCCCTGCTCTCAAATATACTCTATTAATGATATAGCAGGCAGTGTTAACAGCTTCAACTCACATATTTTTAAGAACCATTCTTGCTTTTAAGTAGGGTGTTGGCCATTTCTTGAAGGACCCAATTTTTCCTCTCAGTAACTCCATTTTGCTGAGGAGTCTTGGGAGCAGAATATTCATGATGGATGCCTCATTTTTCACAGAATTTGTTGAATGACTGATTTTCAAATTCCCTCCCATGGTCAGTCCTTATTCTGTGAATATTTGATTATTTTGCATTCATAATTTATTTTGCAATGATTTTGAATTCATGAAATGCATCAGATTCTTCCCTTAAGAAAGCTACCCAAGTGTATCTAGTATAGTCATTAACTATTACTAAGAAATACCTCTTTCCCCCAGTACTTTGGTGTTGAGTGGGTCCAACTAAGTCCATGTGTAAGTAGTTCTAAGGGTCTAGAAGTTGCTATCAAATTTGTATGTTTATGTGCTGCCCTGATTTGTTTTCCCTTTTTTACAGTCACCACATATGATTCTTTCAAATCATCTAACTTTGGATAATCCTTCTATATGTCCACTAAGTTTGGACAAATCCTTGAAGTTCACATGATCGAGCCTTTGATGCCAAAGTTCAGCCTCACTAATTTTGGATAAAAAGCACTCATGTGAGATCGAAGTTGAAGTACAATATAAAACATAGCAATCATCAGAAACAAGGATGTCACTCAGAACAACTTCACCTTGTTTTGAGTAAACATGGCAGTCCTTCTTACTAAAAGTGACTTTACTATCATTAGCACATAGTTGACTTATACTAAGCAAATTGTGCTTTAGACGATCAACAAGGTAGACATCTTTGATGACCTTAGAGGATGGCAAATTCAAAGACCCATTTCCAATTATATTGGCCATGTTTCCATCACCAAAAACTACAGATCCTCCATCACAATTCACCAAATCAGACTTGTACGAACTGTTTCCAGTCATATGTCGTGAGCATCCATTGTCCAAGTACCACTTGGATTGCCTTTCAACATTTAAGGTTGTATGGATCATGAAGCTCTTATTGTTTAGAGATCCATTAGATGAAAGAGTAATGGTGGAGTTCATCTCCTGTATAATCTGTCTGGATTTGAAATAGGGTTTTCCGTCAAAGAATCTGATCCTTGGATTTCCAATTCTATCCATGATGATTGGTAAATTCTGATTTGGAATATTACATCTTTTATTTTCCAATGAGCACTTTATCTGAGAATTTTTCTTGAAATAGCAATTTGACTCACGATGACCCCGTTTGCCACAATAGATGCATTGTATATTAGAGAGTTTGGGCATATGTTTTTTAACATCTACAGGTGCTTGCCTCTGAGTAACAATCAAGTTTTTGTCATGTTCTATCCCAGACTTGTTCTTGTAATCTTTTTCAAAACTAACTACATTGTTTTTAGATTGAGATGACCTTTCTAAGTCCGACATTAACAAGGTAATTTTGTTTTCAAAACACATTTTCGTTTCAACCAAGTCATTATAATCTTTCCTATACAGATCCACTTGGGATTTGTAACACCCCGAATTTTCAAGTTATTAATATATATGAAAACTACCCATTTAATTTGTGAATTATTAGATATGGACCTTAGATGGGTAAAGTGTTGGGTCATTGCCCAATTAAGACTCAACGGATTGTGGAAATGGTTTCAATAGAAATAAATGGGTAAGATGTGTTCAATTGGGTCAAGAGTGTTAATTGGGTCAAAATTTGTTAATTGGGCCGAAATGCTCAATTAGGACCCAATGGGTCATGGTTGACTTGGGTTGACTACCAAGTGAATTCAAGTTTAAATTATGTGGGGCTGAATTAAATTGGAAATGGGATCAAGGGTTTGAATTGATTTCAAATGAGTTAAATTAAAATGATGAGTTGAGTGGAGTGGGAAATGGAAGAATTTTGTTGTTTAAAATTCAAAGTCCAATGGGTTACACATTGGAGGTGTGGGAGTTTCATCTCATGGATGAAACCCCAAATGAATCATCAAAGGGAAAGGGACAGTTTTGTTGTCCAAGCCAAGGCAAGACCATTGGCTACATGGGAGTTTCACCCCATGGATGAAACCTCCAAATGGGAATTAAATGGAGAGGTGGTGTTTTGTGGAGGTTACATAAGGTAACATCAAGGCAAGCACACGTTGGAAACATGGGGGGGTTTCCATCTCAAGATGGAAACCCAAGAGCCAACCGTTGGGTGTGTTTCATCTCGAGGATGAAACCCCCACATAGACCATTAAGGAGGGAAGTAAAGGAATATGGGAGTTACAAAGGGGTGCCACCAAGGGACACCACCTTTGGCTGACCCTATTGATCAAGGAAAGACTAAAATGTTCATTTCATTCTCTCCCTCTCCCTCTTGGCTGTTACCACTCTCAAGACAAGAATACTTAGAGTGTTTTCATCAACCTCACTTCCTTTCATACAAGGCCGACCACCCTCAAGACAAGAACTTGGAGTAATTTCTATCCCAAGCTCCTTCTCTCTCTCCCAAATTATATCTCTTGGCTGAATCACTTCAAGGGATTGCATCAAGATCAGTCTCGGCTAAGGAGCAAGAAGGAGAGAAAGAAACCGGAGGAGTCGCGGAATCGGTAAGTGCTCGATAAATTTCATAAATAAAAACAAAGGGTCAAGGGTCAAGGGCAATGGCCGAACCCTAATTTTATAATGGTTAAAGACCAATGTTGAACCATAAGGTTCGGCCATGTGTATTGCCGAACCCCATGGAAAAATATAAATGGACTTAGATATTTTTGGACCATGGAAAAGATGGGAATATGTTGGTAATTGTAAATGGTTTTTAAAGGATGAAAACCATGGGATTATGATAGTGATTTTAAGTGGGTTTGAAAGGTTGTAAATGATAAACTTAAATGAAGCAATGGTGAAGAACCATGGACCATGGGTTCGGCCATGTTGTATGGCCGAACCCCATGAGGAAATATTGAGGTATTTAGACCATAAAAATGATGGAGAAAGATGGTAATCTTAATAGTTTTTAAATAAAGAAGATGGTGTTTTTAAGAGACCTAAGTGTATGATTAAACCCATCATGGAAGGACTTGGGTCATGGATTTATTATTGTAAATAAATTAAGAAAGAGGATGGAAAAATGAAATCATGGGTTCGGCCATGATGTATGGCCGAACCCCATGAACCAACTTAATGAGTCATTTGGAGGTTATATGTCACGGTTAATGGATCGTTTATAGAGCTATGTTATGGATCAGTTATGGACTTAATATAGTGATTGATTAAATGGAGACCATGGAAATGAAACACCATGGGTTCGGCCATAGTGTATGGCCGAACCCCATGAACCATTTGTTGGAATATTTTTAAGGGACACTTAGAGTGCTTATGCATGTTTAAATAAATGGAGGATTGAGCAAGGAAATGAGGGATTTAATTATATATAGACCTATGTTCATGGTTTATGTTACTAGTTATGAATATGTATAATGGCAATGTTGTAAATAAGTAAAATTAATGGACCATGGGTTCGGCCATGGTGTATGGCCGAACCCCATGAGGAGTGTTTTTATGGACTTAGGTGGTTACTAAGTTTAGATGACTAAATTAAAGGATAAAAAACTCAAAGGAGGGACCAAATTCAAGTAGGTGAGGTTCGGCCATAGTGTATGGCCGAACCCCACAAAGGTTGTGTTTGTGGACTTAGATCTAATGTTAAATCAAATAGAATATGGGATTGACTTGTTGATATGTAACAAGATAACGGGACCACACAAACGGTGCGCGATCGTGAGCAGTTGCCGGGTTAAGAAGTAAGGACACTTTAGTAGGTCTTTGATGGGATTCTCCCTTTTTGAAAACATGGTTTATGTATGATGGTTTTTATCCTATTTTGATGAATTATGTTGTAAAAGATATATTCCAAATGTGAGTTTTAATGCTATGTTTATAAGATAAAATAGCATGTGTTTCATTAGCATCTCATGCATGACATGGGGTGAAGGATATGTAACCGGAGGGGCCACACTCCGTCGGGGCAGTCCGAAAGACCACTGTGGGGATACCTTGATGTGCACTTTCCATCAAGAAGAAACCGGAGGGGCCACACTCCGTCAGGGCATCCGAAAGACCTATGTGGGGGTACCTTGATGATGAGAATCCCATCAAGAGGTTATATGTACTTGTGATGGGTGGGACTCATTGCATTTGGCATCATGACATGGCATTTGTTTTTATATGGTTTTGACACTATGTTATTATATATGATTTGTACTAACCATGTGTAGACCCTAAATGGAATACCTATTGGGCACGTTGTTCTAACGCCCTACTTATACCCTAATGGATGATACAGGAAACGAAGGGAACGATGAGCGTGATGGGAGCCAAGCATAGAAGCTTGAATGGATTTAATTTTATATTTGATTTAAGTTACTCATGGACTTGTAATTTGAGTAGCTAGCAATCGGCATGTAATAATTTAGATATTTGCTATGGTTTGTGAATGGTTACTTTGGTTATTTAATTTAAGTTAATCATTTATAATTGACAGAGTACTTTGCTATCTAAAAATGGACTAGAGTTAGGTTCTATTATAATCCGCAAGTTAACTTATTATGTGTGAACCGTATTCATGGACTTAGTCCATGCACACATAGGGTTGGCTAGTTAAGGGTCGGACTTTAGAAGTTCGGACTTAGATCGCATCGTGACGTCCCTCTCTTGATCACTCTTTTAAGTTTTTTAATAAAAAATAGACTTTGATTTTCGGAAAGCGAGTGAAAAAGGGCGGGGCGTTACAGGATTGAAGGTCAGTTTGATTTTTCCTCAACACTAATATCTCATCAATTGATTTTTCAAATTTTGTTGAGAAAACTTCTTTTTCGGTTCTCACAATTTCAAGGAGTTTAGTCAGGGAGGCATTCTCACTTTTAAGTTTGTGACCTTTATTGGCTAACTACAAACTCTCCACATACAGAGCACTGTATGATTCTTGGAGATCATCAAGAGTGTCTTCATGTTCATATTCACTAAACTGTTCTTGTTTATCATAAGGAAACGAAGCAACCAGGCTATAAAACGTACCTTTACTTTCATTTTCCAAGGTTGATGCAGACTTAGATTCTTCTTCCTTTTGGCGATCAGTTAGTCTTCCTGTTACAGGAGATTTCCAGAGCAAGACCTATTACAGAGTTGTATGTATAATATTATGATTGTAGATCTTCATAATTTTTTAATGACCTCGACTCGATGTTTACCCCAGTTGTTGACTTCTCTGGACATTGACATGCAGGTACCCATAACCGTTGTTCTAGCAACAAGATCTAACTCGGGCGGTTAAATCCAAATATGTAGAGCACCTTGCTCTGATACCAATTGAAATTCCCAATGTGCTAGAACCCAATTGACCGTATAGGGGGGGTGAATAGGTCAATCTCAAACCGTTGCTCCTTTTAAAATTAACTTGATTGATTAGTTTAAGTGCGACTGATATAATAATCAAGTAAATGTGTGTTGGCAAAAGTGATTAAACAATCAACATAAGAAGTTAGCTATAACACCACAATCTCAAAGAAACAAGATAAATAGTGGTTCGGTTAACTAACCTACATCCACTGTTAGGACTCACTCAACCTTCAGCAATCCCCAAATTCACTATGTGGGGACTTACACCCTCACAATTAGAGTAGGAATTCCACCTCACTTAATCGGCTGAGAATTCAGCCCACCACTATGCCAGAGTCAACACTCTAGAGTTTTTTATAGTGGTTCCGGAACAAATTCCTCCTTAATCCACTTTCAGGACAATGTTTTTAAAGACAAATTTAAAACCAAGAAGCACTTGCCTTATAGCTCTTTTCGAGATCATGTGTGCTTCTCAAAGATTCACTCAATGTGTGTTGACGCTATTTCTTGTAGACATCATATAGCAATCCCAATTTGAGGAGGACTAGGAAATTGGTTCAAGTCCTAGTTGATGTCTTATCTTCTTCACTTTTTTTCTCTCTCACAATCATGCTCAAAGATAGGGTATTTGATTTTGGTATTGGCACAGAGTCTATGGTTTTTCTTGGTTCAAGGAAGATCAAATGATCATACAATACTCATATTATAGAGGAGTCTCAACAGTTTTTCATACTGTCCAGTGCCGACAAGTCGGTAGCACCGATGGGGTCGATGTTCATATTTACTAGCGTTCAACCACCCGACCGTTGAGTATTAAATGCACTCCTAACTGAATAATACTTCCTGGTCGACAGGTCGGTGTCGCCGATGGGTCGACTATCATGGTACCGAGAGGTCGGTCCATACAAGAGGCTTGATCTAGGGCAAACAGACGCTGACAGAGTTTCAAGACAAAAACTAGTCAAACCCAGACCGACCTGTCGCCTTTTATTGAGGGATTGGTCCTGTTACTCTCGATTGGTCTTGAATCACCGAGATGTCTGTTTTCTCGAGAGCCTACTTGAGGTCACAGTCCAGAACTCACCAGTCTTTTACCGATGAGTGACCACGAGGGGTAGTTTAAGTTCATCACTGAGGGGTCGGTGCATATGAGACACTCGTTAGAGGCATTCCCAGAATGACAGTTCTAAGTTTCCAGAACCTCTGTCAAACTGGCTGACCAGCCCTTGACCACGATGGGTCGATCTTGTCTTCACTGAGGGGTCGGTGAGATAGATTGGTCGATATGATAGTGAACATAATTCATATTTCCAATTTCACTTCTAATTCACTGTACAGCTACCTCTCTAGGCCTTATATAATTTTATCATTTGTTCAACTAAGCCGAAGGATAGTCCTCTCTCAAGTGTGGGTTCCACCTGCTTTTGTGATTGCCATACTGATGATCTTTGAGCTTTGTGGAGCGTGATCTTCTTCCTTGATCATCTTGAGTTTTCAAGTTTCTTAGCAAACGCTTCTTCCCGAGTCATGGAATTGACAAATAGGGACTCGGCCAAACTGGGGCACTAACAATAGTGAATAGTATTTTTGAAACTATTCTTGTGTATAAACCTCTCTTTTGATAATGTCAGACCTTGAAAATCGTACACACACATATTTCTTTTGAGTATTAGACTCAATAGATTTCTCAAATTTTTTCAAAGATTTTCCAGACTGTATATTTTAGACGTCATGAAACGACCCCTTTTGCAAAACCTCCATATTTACCCCGTGAACCGAAAGTTTGCAAAAGTCAGTCATGCGTTTAATCCGTATTTTATCTAACGCTGTGGTGTTTTCAGAAAATTAGTTCGACGTTTTAGACACCCAATCTAGGACTTCAACTTCTTAAAATGTGGACCGTTGATTGCTTAAAAATATCCATTTTCGTCGGATATACGGGCTTTTTTGCGTCAAAATATTTATGTGATTTTACAAAGCTAAGTATTTCACATTTTCTGAACACGTCTATGGTGTCAGATTTTGTCAAAAGAGTTTCTAAAATATCTGAATTTACATAACTTGGTGACAAAGTTTGTTTTTGGAATTAAATGAATAAAAAAAAAAAGGAAGAAAAGAGAATGAAGCAATTGATATCCACCATCCATGTGTCTTTTCAAATGCAACGGTTGGGGTGATCTAGGTGAACCTATAATAGATGTGTTGCTTTGATTTTTAAACTTAAAATCCATCGCTCTCTGTTATTTTCATCTATCTTCTTATCACTTATTCCAGTTTTCTTCTTCCTGCTTTCGTTTTCCACAAACTGCATACAGACATTTACTTTGCTTGTTTTGTGTTGATTTTCTGAAGGACTTTGGTATGTCCTCCTCGCCATTCGTTTTTCTCATTTTATAGTTTATATCATAGGGAAGCTCTGCCCAAATTTTTAGAGAAAAGTACCCAGTTGAAATTTCAGAAAAAAATGCCAGCAAAAATAGAAAATGAAAGTTCTCGGTGCTAGAACACAATTGTCCCTATAGGGGGTGAATAGGACAATCTCCGATTTTTATGGTATTCACAAATTTCTTGATTAATTAAAATAAATACAGCAGAATAAATAAGATTAATCAAGAGAAATGTGTTTATGTAATAAGAGAGTGCAAATATTAGAGCAATCACACAAACAAACCAAACACCCGATATATAGTGGTTCGGAGTAAACCCCTACTACATCCACTATTGGACTCACCCACTCTTGGGTTATCCCAAATTCACTATGTGGGGAATTACGCCCTCACGAATAGAGTAGGAATTATGCCTACACAATAGAGTAGGAGTTTCACCCACACAATCACCTAACATTTTGAAAGGTTCGACCTACCCCAGTCTACTTCCTTATCCCTCTATTTTTATTTTGGTTCAAGCTTATTCCTTTAATCCACTTCACAAGATGATATAGATTTTAAACACAAGAAGAAACACTTGTTTTTTGTAGCTCAACTCAATGAAGATGTGCTTTTTGAAGAGTTCTACCAAGTTGATGTCCTTGATGACAAAGATGTGCCAATGTATGTCCAACCACAAGTTTTGGGAGAAGGTTCTAGGATTATAGATATGCCAATGGAATCCTAGATTTGGTTTTTATTTTCTCTCTCTCTCTCTCTATCTCAATCTAAGTGTTGATTGGATCTCAAATGATTCACCAATATGAAGTGCTTAGAGAGAGGTTGGGATTCTCTAGGAATGCCTTAAGATTTTCCTATGTGAAGGGTTCCAACAAATTTCTCCAAATTTCGAAGCTTAAATAAGCAAACCAAATTTTTCAAATGTGTAAGTTCACTATGGGTCATAGGGTTTGAAAGTTACCTCCCAACAATAAGACCGTTACACATTAAATGCACCACAACGGATAGATAACAATCACCCATGATGGGTCTTGAACCACGATGTGTTGTTCATGTCTCTGACAATGGATCATCATTCACGAATGTATATAGCTGAGAGCAACCCAAATAGACAGTGTTTTTCCAACCAAAACATGTCTTTTTCCAGACGATGGGTGGTGCACCATAATGGGTCATCCCTGCCTTTGAAGATGGGTCTTCATTCACGATGGGTCGTGGGCCAGTTTTCAACAAAACTGTTATCTAGTAAAATGGCCATATCTTGGGCTCCCAAACTCAGAACCTCACAATTCAACCATAATAGTTTTACTAGTTGATTACATCATTTTATATATTGAAAGAACCTCACAATTCATGTCAACAGGATCAGAATGGATACTTGACACTGCTCACACGTAAAGGAATAATTTGGTGTTTCTGTATGTGAAACGTGAGCATATGAAAGTGTTCGAGAGCCGAATCCTAGCCATCTTGAAATGGAGTATGGAACCTAGTTATGTGCCTACAGGCTAACTGGTTAAAAGTTGGTGATCATGTAAAGGATCAGTTTCCAACTCAAGGTTCCGATAGGAACGCACGCTTATATTTTTTTGTATAATTGTGTATTGTAGGGCTTGTGTAAATGTGCGGTAAAATGCCCCAGTCTTGAAACTGGTTTGCTACAATGTATATGTGTACATTTATGAATGACAATTAAAGGTAGACGTCCCGATCTCCAGAATGGTAAAGGAGGTTGTTACTGCATTCTCTTTACTCTCCTGTGTACTTTAAATTACAGTCGTTACATACTGCAATTTATTTACCCTGGTTTGTGGGGATTTGAACTAAGTATAATAAGTTTATTTTCAGCATAGTATAGTTTAATATAATTGTTGATTTGTTGTGTATGATTCCATTCGGCTGGGCTTAGGAATCCATACTAGCTGAGTAAGAGTTTATCATGATCATGTGAGATGTGTTAACGGGTTAAATAGGGATTTAATCCATTCATTGATATGCATTTGGCTGGTGTAATGTGCATATTAAGAGAAATTACCCTCACGCACTGTGTGAAGCACGGTGTTGTAGATAGCTCAAGTGTACAGCATATACACGTACTATGTGAAGCACTGGACTGGTAACAAAGTCGCATGTGTATAACATATTCGCAGTCTTCGTGTATATCATAAATGTCGATTGACAAGGGTATTGTGTTTTAAAAGAAAAGAGCATGCATTTGAGATTAGATTTGTTATGCTAGGGTGTTGATCCCATGAAAAGAGTTGCATGTTTTTCTGAGTCTGTAAACGGTTGTGTGATAACATGCTTATATGATAATATGCTTTATTATCTGTTGTCTTCTCTTCACTGGGTTATATAGCTCATATCTCTTACATTGCTAGAAACTTGGACGAGGAGGGGATGGAAGAACCCCATTGCAGTAAGGAGGGAGACTCTGTTAATTTCCCGCAAATGGAAATTTGTTTTGTTTGTGTTGGTGTTAAAAACTCTTGTGATGTAATAACTTTTGTGTGCCACAGCTAGATATGTAATAAAATCACTATGGTTCTGATGTGCAATTCTGATGTAGGTGTATGTTTGTGTATTCTTAGTAGGAGATATGGTACATATTTGAGTCCACATGATTAAAGCATGTGTGATATTTTATATTAGGTTTCCGTTGTTTGTGAGTGCTTAGTGTTAAAAAAAAAAAAAAAAAACACCTCGTACCTAGGCCCTGGTGGGGCGAGGTATTACAAAGACAATGGGATTAGTTATAATTCTCATTAGTTATGCTTTGATTATTGTGGTTTGGTTTGATATATCATACCTGTTAATGGGCATATTTGATGTGGGATGTTATGTTGTTCGATAATGGCTATTTTAAGAAATTATTCTGCAAACTTTGAATTTATTGTGGACAATGTGAATTGTTGTTATGGATGTTATTATAAAAAAAAAAAATTGGAGCCATGTTGGACGTCCCATATTAGTTTGGTCTTTTTTTAACTCAATGTAGCACTTTATTTGTTGTTCGGATGGACATGGTTTTACAAGACCCAATAGACACGGTCCTTTAGAAGGGTGGTCTCTCCCTCTGTCATATAGTAGCCTATGATATATCTCTGTAGAGGGTTTGGCATTTGTCCTCCCATGAATCTTAATTGTCGATTCGATAATGGTCCATCTAATTATACCCTAGTAGTAATTATTTTTTCTTGAATTTGATCTGAGATGACCACTGAGTGTGTCTCTGTTGGACCTAATAATGTATACTTGAGTTTAGCCGGTGCAGGTTTCAAATGCCACTTGGACACAAGATGGGAGGGGAATCATATTATGAGGTGGTAATTTTTCAAAATGTGCCCTCCACCTATCAATATCTAATACTGGAACATATTCTAACATAGGAGTTACAGAAGAAATTACGGACTTCTCGTCAAAATCATTAAGGTGCACCGAACAGGCCTCAAGAGGATCAGTGAAGACTGATGGAGGAGACTGGTCGTGTATTAAGTTCATTTCATGCAAATCATCATCATTATCCCCAAGTCGTTTGCAATTATCAAGGATTTTTTATTCCAAAGTAAAATTGCCCAAATAAAGGTTCATAATACCATCCCTACAATTAATTAAAGCATGGGAGGTTACAAGGGATGGGCGACCTAAAATGATGAAATTTTTTTGGTGACATCCAACATGGGAATACTGATCTGTACATGCCTGAGAGTTTCAATGATGTCTACATTAAGCACCAATTTTTGAAGAGGTAGTAAATTTTGGGGAAAATGTGCAACTATCGGACATTGCAAGGCCACACTAGACTCTGCCACGTCAAGTTCATTATCACTCTTAGATTTTGAACATTCCTTGATTTTGTCAACCTTCGTCAGAATATTTTGGTCAACTATCTTTTCGCTTTGTATAGTGATGGACTCAAAACATTTTTTTGTTGTGAATCACAGGAGCTTTAGTTGTTTACCTTAATTTGACTTCTCGGATTGGATTCAGGTTGAGCGGTTACTCGTCCATTTTTTAAATGCTTGGTGTAGATGTGATGATCCGATCCAGTTTAGTGAGTCAATCGAATCGGATAGAACTAGAATAGTAAATAGGTCATTTGATTATGCTTGTGTGAAATTGTGTGTAAGCATATGAAACATAGAATGTTCTAGTTTCCCCCACTTCACACACCTCCTCCTCAATTAGATTACATAGTTTAGTATTTCTGTTGAATTTAGAAATTTAAATTTGAGAGAAAGGGGAATTTAAATTAAGAATTCAATTTTAAAAAAAGGAATAAAAGTATTATTTCAAAATTCCTTGACTTTGGAAAAAGACACCCTTCAATGTCTTGAAAATTGATTTTTTTAAGAAAAGAAGGTTGTAAAAGTTTTTAAAAAAAAATAAAACAATTGGTTTTAGCTTTTGAAAATAAATTATGATCTTTTAAACCTTGGATAAAATTTCTACGAAAAGCGTTACTATATTTTATTTTCAAATGGTTTGAAAATATTGGTTTGTGAAAAGATTATTTTACTCTGGTTTTAAAAATAGTTTTTTGAGCAAATGGAAATCCAAATTGGAGATTTATAAATCAGATATAAAACAATTTGATTTTAATGTTTGGAAAATAAATTATGACCTTATAAACCTTCGACGTATTTCCTAAAATCTATTCTTAGTTTTTAAAAATTCAAGTTTGAAAATTAGTTTGAAATTCTAATTTGTGAAAACCCATTCCACACATTTTTGCTCTGCCACACTTAGCATATTTAAAGTTGAGATTTTATTCCGTGTCTAGATCTGGTTTTAAAAGTTTCAACATATGCCTGGCTCGAATTTGAAAGGTGTTTTCCAAAATCTTGTGCAAAACTCAATTTTCCACGCTTAAAACCTTGATTTTGATTTTTTATTCTAAAATTCGGTTTCAAGTTCTAAAAATCTGATTTGTGGTTTTGATTTTTGTGAAAACAAATACTTTCCTAATTTCAAAATCTATGATGGAAAACTGATTTAAATTAACTTTGAATTTGGTTTTTAGATCAAAACTTTACAATGGAGAATTACAAATCTGAGTTCAAAAAATTTTGGGCAATTCTATGTGCAGTAACAATAGAAATAAAATTATTTAGAATACTTAATGGATCCAAAATGCCACAATTTTTTTTGTGGAGAAGACACCTAGAACTAGTTGTGGACAAAATTTCATGTCCTCCCAAGCATGGATAATAACAAAAATCATCAATCAGATATGAATTTCAGTCCAGATTTCTGAGACAGTTTTGCAACTCTTTAATGTAAAATTTATATCTCGTTCTCTGATCATCCGATCCAGTGAAATTTATTATGGAGATGATGTACAACAATATGAGACTCCAGTAAAAATTTCAGAGGGATTGGATCATTTTTAGTTCCTCTGTTGATGACCGTTTTTTAGACCAAAACCCAGATCTAGATCTGAGACAGTTCTTGCTGATGTATATTGCAAAAATCATTACCCAGTCATTAATTATTGGGTTACTGTAAAATTTATATCTAAATTCATATAGACAGAGATATATATCTTCAGTTAAAATCTCAAGGCCAAAAAAAATGATGTGATGCCAAAAGTTTTGTCTGTAAGACAGACTCCTCGTTCTGTCCCAATCTGTAAAGGAATTCTGTAGTAGTTGATTTAGTAATTTTTACCTAGACTTACAGACCTTTGTTTGCTTTGAGAAAAATTCTATAGATATTAGACAAGTATATGGAACCCTAGTAAAAATTTCAGAGAAAAATAATTTGATTTGTTAGGGTGATAAAATCCCATAATTTAGACCTCAGACAGAGATTGATGGATGATAAAATCCCATAATTTGATTTGTTAGGGTGATATAAGAATGCATGCTTTCAAAAATTAATTTATCACATTAATTTTCCCATTGCATGCTTATATAAATTCATAGATTTATTCTAAGCATAAGATCCACCATCCATATCCATCATAATCACAATATTCATCTCAATAACATGTCCATAATTTAAATAACATAACATGTGTTTCTTATAGCATAATTGCAAAGTAAAAACTCATAACAATGCAATCTCATTAACACTAATCCACAACACTTCAATCCATCCAAGTTCTAAGAAACATGCCACCACAATCCATCGAATATAATCACTAGACCTTTCAACAAGGAAATAGTTAATTTTTCATAGATTCGGGCAGATTGAGTTTATTCACGGCTAATAAAACAATTTAGCCTAAACACCCCTTACATTACGGTGAGTTGTACCGAATTATAACCATTATTCTCACTCAGTTAATTTTTGAAAGCATGCATTCTTATATTCATGGGACTGGGTATGGGGGTGTATAGCCCATGATTTGTCATGATGACCACTTGGTGCATCAAGTGGAAGGCTTAGTTTCCTTCACTTCGGTGGGATGGCCACTTTGGTGGTAGATATGTATTCCGTGACAAATCATGAAGACAATTGCTCGGTGGTAGTGGTATGTTCCTCACTTTGCTAGGATAGTTACCGGTAATAGTAGGTGTAAAGAGATGGATGCCTTGAACATGTAGTGAATGTAGTGAATTGAGTATGGCATTCTCATGCTCATATACTTAGACTGTGGAGATGCATTATGTGGTTTTGTCATGATGGTCAATTGGTGCATCAAGTGGAAGGTTTAGTTTTCCTCACTTCAGTGGGATGACCACTTCGGTGGTAGTTGTGTTTCCCGTGACAAACCATGATGGCTATTGCTTGGTGGAAGGTTTAGTTTCCCTCACTTCAGTGGAATGGCCACTTCGGTGGTAGATGTTTATACCTCACTTCGGTGGGATGACCACCAAGTAATAGAAGATAGGTTTGTGGAGATGGTTGCACCTTGCATTGAGTAGTTGCATGAGCATTGAGAAGTTTATTGGTGTGATTAAGATTTATTGCGCTATATATATATATATATATATATATATGCTATTGTTTCCTTCACTGTGCTTGGAGGTCATACCTTTACATTGTAGGAAATCCAGTAGATTTGGCCTGGATGTAAACCTTGAGCAAAGTTAGGAGACAAGAAGCGATTAGAAGCATATTTAGATTGATTTGCTTAAATAATATGCGCACTTTTGTTTGTGTTGGTTCGGTTGTTATTTATGATTAAGAATTCAAGAAATAATTGTGTTTATTTTATGTTGGATTTGTGAGGCTTGGACAATAAGTCCAATGCCATTGAGAAATATGAGTATAGTAGTTTATTATTACAACGGTTTGGGCATGTGTGCACACTTGTGAGATTAGCAATGAATATGGTTAGTGTTGATTCTAAAGGTTATGGAATTTTAAATCCAGACTCGTTCATTTTAGATTGATGGTTGAGGGCATGAATAATCCGTTGGCATTGTAAACGTTTGTTATAAAATTGAGAAAAAAAATTATGTCCACAAATTTGTGATGTAAGACCCGTTTAGAATAGTTAGCTTTGGATTTCTTCAGCAAGTCATGCCCCTTTTAAATGTTGGAAGGGTAGGGCGTGACAGTAGAAGTCAAATTATTTATTGAACTCTACTTGCAACAACTGATATTGACTTTGTATGAGTTTTTCAAATGACTCCTCAAGAGTTTGCATATGTAAAGGCACATGCAGAGTAGGAGTGAAAGACCATGAGTAGTCATTTGCATTGGGCTCATCTCTCCAACAAAGGTTGTATATTTTAGGGTATGGAGAAGAAAAAAGCCTTTCATAGGTGTTCATGGCATTTGCTTGACCGTGTAGTCTTTCTTTAATAACTGGGATTGTAAGACAATCTAGAGTTTGGTGTCCACTAGTCCCTCAAAAAGCACAAATGTCTGAATGCAAATCCCTAAGTTCCATGTCCTCAATTTATTTGGTCAAATAGGCTAACTTGGAGTGTACATCATCTTCTTCTTCATGGGGATACAGATCTCTCGGTTTAAAGTCGAAAGTACCTGATTAAGAGAATAATTGGTATATGGTGGAGAATGTGATCTCGCTTGTAGCATATATTTATGCATAGTTCTCTACGGTTGGGTAGAACTAGACCTTGCTTGTTGCATATATTTACGCATAATTCTCTACGGTCAGGTAGAACTTGATCTTGATTGTTGCAAATAATCACGCATAGTTCTCCGAGGTGGGGTACTTTGATTTTCATGTTCCCCGTGATCACATCCATATGGATTTTCAGACACTTCAAACAAATTACTAGAAAAGTCTCCAACAACAAAATTAAATTTTCTCAAGTGATAGTGACCAGCCATATCACGTGTAACAAGAATGTCCAACAAATAAAAAATCTAAAATTAACCTAAACTAATCAAACAAAAACAAAAGATTATAACTAAAATTCCAAAATGATTAAATAAGTGAAAATAAAGGAGAAAAAGAACGAGAATACCAGGTGCGTAAAAATCCAAACAAAAGAACTATGAGAAAACAAAAAAAGATAGTAGCAAATAGAACAAATAATCTAAAGAGCTATTTTTTTTTATTTTCAAAAAAAATTAATTTTTAATTTTATTTTATTTTTTTAAAAGTGCTTGTAAAGCCATTACGGTCCTCTCCAACGGCACCAAAAACTTGTTACCAATTTAGAAGTGCAAACCCAAGCGCAGGTAGCAAAGTAGTAAAATACTCGGTGAGGCCGAGGTTGAATCCATAGGAATTGAAGGTAATACAAACACTAATTAAGGAGAGAAGAATAAAAATTGATTTCCACACAAAGTATGGAGCAAAGATAAGATGGAGAGTAAGAAAACAATAAGAAAAAGCAATAAGGTTCGGGGATCCACTTAATAATTTATATGGTATTTTTTTATCAACGTGTCAGTTCAATGCGAATGATGATTCTATTGAATCGGAAGATTTGTCAATTAAACCAATAATAATTTCAACAAAGTTTTTCCAAATAATTGATGATTATAAACGTTTGAGCACAACTCATATGTCATAGGAATTCCTCAAGCATTTATTGTATTCGAAAATCACAGTAAATCAAAAGAAGTATATAGACATGGAGTGAATCAAAGAACTTCTCACAAGCATCATATACATTTTCCAAGCATTCACTGTATTTAGAAATCACAATAAATCAAAGAATATATAGATTTGTAATAAAAATTGAGATTAAATTAAACAAAACTAGGATTAATACTTCTATTGTTGATTCAAAATCACACTATAAATAATTAAACTTCATCCTTCACTTTGGTTCGAAAATTTAGCAAAACATAATAATAAATGACATCAAAACAACTAATTAAACATTAACAAGAAAATTAACTAGTGATAAAACAAAGCTAAAAAACTAATGCTCATGGAAACTCAATAAAAAGATAAAATGCTAACAAATTACTTGAACTTTTAAATGAAAATTAAAAAGTATTTAAGAAGTAAATTAACCCATGACAATAAGTAAAGAAAGGATGAAATAAAATCAGGCAGAACTCTTAGATTGAGAAAAAGATACCCAAGCCGTGTCTAATCTGCACTGAGCAGTCCTCCCCAGTTCAGGTTTATGCTGGGTTTTGTATTTCTCCAAGCAGATGCCACATCCAGCGACTTCTCTCTATTAGCACACATGCCAAGCCAGACGATTGACCTTCCTCTTTGGAATATTTCATCTCCCTAATCAAGGGATTGTAATTGATTCATGTAATTGATTCTTGCCTCCATTAGAGAGGTTTGTAACACTATAAATACAAAGGCTAATGGAATAGACTGTAAGCAGTCATTCAACATTCTACATGGTACAGAGCCAGAGATTCCTCTGACCAAATTATTTCCCTCCCTTCCCTAATTATTTCCCTCTCCTTTCCCACCTCTTTCTTCCTTTCCCATGGGCACCCAGTGCACTACCGCTCTCTTCCTGGTCGCTGTCGCTACTCGTCGGAGCTGTCCGTCGATCCTGCTTACCGATCGTCGTTGCTGTTGCAGCCTTCTTCTTCTCCGAGTTGCTCTCTCGTCTGCTACTCTCACCAAACCCATGGACACCCCTTTTGTTCATGGAGGCTCAGATCTAAGGCGCTAATCCTTGTTTCCGGCGGACATGTCCACCTGCTCCTGTCGCCGACGCCTCTGCCTTCACCACTGCCGCTTTTCTCAGCGGATCTGTACATCGATCCAGCCCACCGACCGTCGTCGCTGCTCCTACCTATTCTTGTCCACTTTGTTTCTCTGCTGCTCAGGCCTAACCGCGGCTACCCCCCTTCTTTTTGCTCAGATTTGAGGCCAGATCCACTATTTCTGGCGGCTCCCCCCTTTTCTGAATCTCCTCAAATGCGCCTGCACCTGACTTCTTACAGCCCTTCCTTTTCGGTTCTACCAAATTTTTCGGTCCGCCTGCATCTGCGTCCTTGGATCTTTGGACACCGATTTCGCCACCGTCCCTGCAACGCATCTCGTCTCATCTCTTCAGCCTTCAGCAGCTTTGAGATCTCGTCCCAGAGATCCGATTTCCGGCCTACACCTGCGGTCTGACACCATCTTCTTTCACACAGAGACTATCTCGGCCGGATCTCTCCACTCCGATCCACTGCTTCTTTTAGATCTCTCCGCTCTGATCTCCGGCGACTGCGTTTTCGCCGAATCTGCCCGATTCTTCGGTTTGCCCCTTTTAGGGCTTGTTTGTTCCCACCAGCACACACAAAAAAAAAAAAAAAAGCGGCATAGTTTTTCAATGGCTTCCTCTGCATCAACTTCATCTTCTACAATGGGTCCCATTACTATTCCCAACTTTTCGAGTCTGATTTCCATCAAACTCGCAGAAACTAACTACCTCCTATGGCAGACCCAACTCAAGCCTTTTCTCATTGGTCAACAGTTTTAGCGCTTTATTGATGGTACTTACCCATGTCCCCCTCCCTATCTTTCCTTGACTGACACAACCAAATTTATTCCCAATCCTGCATACACCGCTTGGGTCGAGATGGATCAGAATCTTGTTGGCATCATCATTGCTGCTCTCTCCGAGCCCCTACTTGTTCAGGTTGTTGGTCTTTCCACCTGGCGTGAGATTAGGGACTACCTTCAACGCAACTTCTCGCAACATTCTCTAGCCAATGCTACTCATTTACGGATTCAAGTGTTGTCGCTCTCTAGAGGCACAAAATCCATCTCCGAATAGTGGCAGCATGCAAAATCTCTTGCCGATGCCCTGGCCGCTATTCATCAGACCGTCTCCAACGACGATCTTGTTACATCGGTTCTTCGGGGACTTGGACCCGACTACTTCATGTTGTACACCACCATCCTCAACACTCCACCTCTTCCGATGTTCACTGATCTGCGCGTTCGGCTCCTTCTCTTTGAGTCACAGCTTGCCACTCTCGCCTTGAGTGCTACACAAGACAGCTCAGCAGAAGTCCGCTCCACTGCGTTTTTCTCCGCTCGTGTGGGTGGGAACTCTTATTGTGGTGGACGTGGTCGTCGTGGAGGACGATCCGATTCTTATTTCAAACCCAAACGGTCATAGCGGCCATGGAAATCGCAGTCGAGGACGCGCTAATGCTGCTCATGGTATTCTTGGTCATCACCGTTCCTCCCTGTATAGTGTCAACTGTGTTTCAAGATTGGACATACGGTTACCTCATGCTATCAACTTCAACGCCAGGGCTTTCGAGCTGATGAGGACCTTCCGTCTGCTTTTGCCGGGATGCAACTTGCACAACCGTCCGACCCAAACTGGTACCCTAATACTGGAGCCACTCATCATATGACTGGTGATGCCCATTCCTTGCCCTCTAAGTCTGACTATGGGGGTAATGATTCTATCCTTCTGGGCAACGGTGACTCTCTTCCTATTGCGCACACTGGTACTTTGTCTTTATCATCTGGGTCTTCGACTTTTCGTCTTTCTTCTGTGCTTCATGTTCCTCACATGCATAAAAATTTGCTCTCTGTTGCTCAGTTTACTCGTGATAACTCTGTTAGTTTCCATTTCTACCCATGGGGTTTTACAATTCATGACTTACGTACTGATGTTACTTTATTTCAGGGCTGATGTGAAGCAGGCCTCTACCCCATCAAGCCACCTGTTTCCTCCAAACAAGCATTCCTCGCCTTTTGCTCCTCACCATCACTATGGCATTAACGTCTTGGACATCCCTCTTCTAATGTACTTCAAGTCTTAGCTCAAAATAAATGTTTAGGACCTTCTTTCAAATTTTCTCGCACTCCTTTTTGTTGTCATTGTGCTACGGACAAGTCTACGCTACTGCCTTTTCCAGTTCATAATAAACGTGCTCCAGTACCTTTTCATTTAGTTCATTCTGATGTGTGGATGTCCCCTGTTTTATCTATCTCTGGATTTCGTTATTATGTTTTATTTACAGATGATTTTTCTCGCTACTCGTGGATTTATCCTATGAGACATAAATCGGAGGTCTTTCTCCATTTTCAAACTTTTCTCACTTATGTCGAAAATCATTTTTCTCCTACTCTTAAATACTTTCAAAGTGATGGTGGTCGAGAATATGATAATCGTCTTTTTCATACTTTGTGTGCGCAAAAGGGAATTACTCACCATCTCTTCTGTCCTCATACCCCGCAGCAAAATGGTCTTGCTGAACACAAATATCGCCATTTGTCAGAAATGGGCCGCACCCTCCTTATTACCTCCAAACTCCCCTTTACCCTATGGGTCGAAGCCTTTTCTACTGCAGTTCACTTTGTTAATCACCTACCGACCTCTCTCTTGCAATGGTCCTCACCCTTTCAAACACTTTTTGGCACTAAACCCAACTATGTGTCCCTCGCACTTTTGGATGTGCGTGCTATTCCCTATCTTGGTGATTATACTACTAACAAGCTTCAACCTCGATCAGTTGAATGTGTTTTTCTTGGTTACAGTTCTCGGCACAAGGGCTACCGATGTCTGCATCCTTCTCTTGTTCAATGAAGTTATTTTTCCTTATGCATTACCCACAGACAGGTCTTCACCTGCCTCCGACAAGGTCTTCATTCCGGTTCTCTCCACGACCTCAACATCTGCAGCTGCTTCATCTTCTATGCCTGCTCCTCCTTCCGCACAGGACTTGCCATCATCTCAGTCAGCGCTGGAGTTACCATCTGCTCTACTGCCATCTCCACCGTCAATGTTGGGGTCACCTACCACTCTGGCCAATGCTCATCCCATGGTCACACGTGCAAAGGATGGTGTCTCCAAGTCCAAAAAGCGGGCTGACTTTGGCTAGTCGACATCCTATTCCATAGGCCTTCGTGTCTCTGGTTTCTTTAGATTCAGAGTCCACCTGCTACACACAGGTTGTCTGCTTTGCAGACTGGCGTCACGCTATGACTGACGAATTCAATGCCCTCCTCCGGCAACACACTTGGTCACTTGTTCCACCTCCTTCTCATGCTAACACTGTCGGCTGCAAATGGGTGTTTAAGATTAAACGCCGCTCTGATGGTACTATTGAGCGCTACAAAACACGTCTTGTTGCTAAAGGCTTTCATCAGCAGCTTGGTATTGACTATGATGAGACATTCAGCCCTGTCATCGAGCTTGTTACTATACGTCTTGTTCTCAGCTTAGCCATTACGTATGCTTGGCCTATGCATCAGCTGGATGTCAAGAATGCCTTCCTTCATGGCAATCTCCATGAGGAGATCTATATGAGTCAGCCACCTGGTTTTATTGATCCTGATCGCCCTACTCGTATCTGCAAGCTCCACAAGGCTATCTATGGCTTGAAACAAGCACCGCGTGCTTGATTCCAACGATTCAGCACCTTCTTCCTCTCCTATGGTTTCCGTAAAAGCAAGGCTGACAGCTCCATGTTTGTTTTTCGACGAAGACTCTCACCTTATGATCTTTCTGCTGTATGTTGACTGATATTGTTCTCACTGGCAACGATTCATCACTCCTTCAATCCTTCACTCGTCGCCTTGGCACTGAATTCGAGATCAAGGATCTTGGTACTCTTCATTATTTTTTGGGTCTTGAAGTGTCTCCTCTCTCTCAGGGATTACATTTGTCCCAAAACAAGTATACACTTGATCTACTTCGTCGAGGCAATCTTCATGAACTTAAACCTTGCTCTACACCTGTCGCGGCCAAGAAACAGTTATCTTCCACTGATGGTGATTTACTTTCTGATCCTACTAAGTATCGTCAACTCGTAGGGTACTTTGCAATATCTCACACTCACTCGTCCCGACATTCCTTATTTAGTTCATTTAGCATCGCAGTTCATGAGTCAGCCTCGCAGGTCACACCTTGAGGCTGTTAAACGAATCCTGCAACACCTAAAAGGTTCCCTTGGTCGTGGTTTGTTTCTCACACGTGCACAACAGCCCCTACGCCTCCTTGCCTACTCTGATGCTGACTGGGTTGGTTTTCCTGACAGTCGTCGTTCCACTACGGGTTACTGCATCTTCCTCGGTTCGAATTTAGTTTCTCAGTGTGCTAAGAAACAACCAACTGTTTCTCGCTCTAGTGCAGAAGCTGAATATCGAGCGCTTGCCTATGCTTGCGCTGACACCGTCTAGATTCGTCACCTCTTACGAGAGCTTCAATTTCCTCTCTCTTCTCCGACACTGCTTCTTTGTGATAATCTCAGTGCTACTTATATAGCCGCGAATTCAGTCTTCCATGCGCGGACTAAACATATTGAACTGGATTATCATTTTGTTCACGAATGTGTTGCTGCCGGCTCCCATCACATCCAATTTGTGCCCTCCAAAGATCAACTTGCTGACATCTTTACTAAGGGTCTTCCCAAGCATCGGTTTTCTGTACTTAGTTCCAAACTCGTCCATTTACCACCGTCGAGTTTCTAGGGGAGTATTAACACACATGCCAACTCAGACGATTGACCTTCCTCTTTGGAATATTTTATCTCCCTAATCAAGGGATTGTAATTGATTCTTGCCTCCATTAGAGAGGTTTGTAACATTATAAATACAGAGGCTTATGGAATAGACTGTAAGTAGTCATTCAACATTCTACACTCTCTCTCTCTCTTTTCATGTTACTTGTTGTTTGCACGCTCAGGACCTCCACTACCCCCACACACTGCATGTCACGCAGCTGCCCTGGTGCCCAGATTTGCTCCCCTAGCTGCTGTCACCAGCCAATCTCTCCAATGGCCGAGAACTCTCAAGTTCCAAACACCATCGGCGTGTCACTCGGCTCTCTGCTTTCGCCTGACGCTGCTTCGCTAGCCGTCTGTTGACTACTCAGCCTCTGTCACCGACTAGGTCGTCGTCCGGCCCTTCTTCTGCTTGTTGTTCTCTCCATTGCACTTAGCCGATCAAGACCTGCAAAAAAAAAAAGTGGAAAAACAAAAGAGAAAAGAAAAAAAAATGGATTGTTGTTGCTCCTCCCTCCCCCAAAGGGAGAGATGATTTTTCTTTCATTCCAAAGCCCCTTTTGTAGGATAGATAGAGCCCATCAACAACAGCTAATTTTTTGTACTGCTCCAATGGGTCCCTCTTTCAATGTTATGTTTCCTTTCTTCTTCTTTTTTTTTATTCTTTCCTTTCTACTGTTTCTTTCCTATATTTTGCATTTCCAGGTAAACCCCCGACGGCTAATTCTTTCACCCTTCAGCACTCTTCTCCAAACTTTCCCTCCATATGATTCGTTCCTCTGCACCACACTCTCTCTGCCCGGACTTCACTTTGCTCTAATCTTTTACGCAACTTCTGATGAGAAATGGATTTTGGACAAAGGCCCAAGTCTCACATAGCAGGATGAGCTTTTATTAGATCCATGATGGCTCATGCCCAATTTAGACCCACGTTGATTTGTAGTGCCTAAAGTTGTCATCCCAACCGCTCTCTTTCATTAGCTTTGACTCGGGGTCTCTTGAGATTTGATTCAAATTTATTAAATAAGTTGGTTTTAATCTCCTGAAACACAAATCACATATAATAAGTCATAAAATTCATATTCAAATAATTACATGTAAATTATGAAATTAAATGCAAAATAGAGTGATAATGTCCAACAAAATTAAGAAAATAATACAATTTTAAACATTTATCATCAGGTTAACCCAAAATTCTCCAATTATGGTCTAAGGTTTCTAGGGTTCTTCAAGCACTCTACCACTAATCTAAGGTCTCAAGTCCACTATTTGGTCACTAATCAGTCCATGACACGAAATTAAAATTAAAAATTAAGCCCAAGAAATTTCTCAACCAAAACCATGTAAAATTCGCAATATTGCTAAATTTTCTGGGAATTGTACAAAAATCAGTAAATTCTCTAATTTTTAGAGTAGATGGGCCTCTGAATGAGGATTCCAGAAATATCTCATTTGACCTAATCAAAGTTTTGTAGCCCAAGATATCGCTGTTTTACTGAGATTGTTATGAACTGCCAAACAATTTGCAAATTAGGAAGCCTGTTCAGGTTGTAGACAACTTTTAACCCATCTAAACAAATTGAAAATTTCTCAAATTTTAACTACAGATAGATCTCTTTGTCTACTTATGATTGAGCACAAATTTTGCATCGTTTCGATCCCTAGAGACTGAGATATGATCATTCTAATCCAACGCTTACGTTCTGCCTAACAGTTAGGAGTCTCTGCTCAAGCTCTGGATTATGGAATTTTAGTAACCTACCAAATCAAATCCAATTGATCTGAAATTTTTACTGGGGTTCCATCTACCTATTAAATATCTATAGAAAAAATTCCAGATCAATTAGAGGTCTAGAGGTCCGGATAAAAATTACTTAATCAACTGCTGCAAAATGTTCATAAAGACTTGGACTTCTGTCTTACAAACACGATTTGGGGCATTAAATCAAATTTTTAGCCCTAAATTTTTTACTGGAACTGGATATCTCTGTCTAGACAAAAATAGACATAATTTATGCAGCAATCCAATAACTACAAGTCAAGATAAAAATAATTTTGTGGGCTTCTATAAAATTGTATCAGATTTCAGTCCCAGATTTATGTGCATCTCCAACAGATTAGATCCGAGGTATCAAATCCTTTTCTTTTGGTTCCCAAATTTTTACAGCACTAGATCTAAATGTGTAGTTTCCAAAAAATCAAATTTCGTCAAAAAAGACATCCAAAAACTCCAGTTATAATTTTTTTTTCTCACGACTGTGCACAGAAAACCATGAGTATGTCTTGAAATCCAAAATTGTCCAAACTTCCACAAAATTAAGGTCTCTACAAACAAAACCTAGGGATCTTAAATTAGTCTATTAAACTCCATGATCAAGTCTTTAATTTAACAAGCCATTAAAATTGAAAGGAGTTTCAAAGAAAAGGCACTTACCTCAAAGAAGATGGACCAAAGGGAAGAACCAAAACTTGAAGAAGAGGGAGATTTTAAAAGGGCGCAAGGGAAGGAGTTCTCGTTGGTATATGTAAAAAGGGGATTTTCGTTCATGTACTTTAAATAACAATAGGAGTCGGCTAGGAGGAATATAATTAGAAGGAATATTTTAGTCTAGAATCCCCACTAAAATTGGGAAGCTATAATCGAATGAAATTGAGTTTCCTAAGGAGTTCTGGAAAGTTTCTTATTTCTTCAAGGAGAAAACGTGAAGGTGGGATTAGATTAAGGCCTCCAACGACTTTGAGAAAAACAAAGGAGACAGGATCGGCCAAAAGGATTTTTTTCCTCTCCTACCATAACTTATTTTCTAAAATAAAAAGTAGGATACTCAAAATTCGAAACTTGCTATAGTCAAAGAATTTCCAACGTGTACAAAAATTAGAGATGGTGAAAATTCGATCATGGTACCTAAAATTGAAGAGTTTAAATTTTATTTTGTAAAATTCGCCGGGCAAATTGGTCCTTTCACAAATCATAAATTCCTAACCATTTAAAACTTAAATTTTGAAAATAAAAACAATAATGTTCAAAGCAATAAAAATCAAAAGGGTGTCTTTCTCAAAATCAGGGGAATCTAAAATCATTTTTTTCTCACAATTGAATTATTTTTTTCTTTTTAATTTACGTGTGGAAAACCACAGGATATCCAGTGTAAAAACCCCCACGGATAATCCCCTTCCTTTAAGACACACCAAGATTAGACTATATGGGCTTGAACCCGTGACCTCCCGCTTCTTGAGACGGAAGGTAACCAGCTGAGCTACACCCATGTGAGTAGTCGAATTGAATTAAATTATTAATCTAATTTCTCTTCAAATTTATAATTTGAAATGATAAAATATATAACTGTATAGTCTACTGTGGAGGTGTGTCGGGGAAACTAAAATATTCTAAGTCTCATGTGTTTTCATAATAATTTCAAACAAGTATAAGCTAACACAAGCACAAAGAAAGTTTACTTTCTAGTCTAGCTATTCCCAATTCTATTGACCCGCTAAACTAGACCGGGTCGTCAAATATAGTTTTGAAGTGTTTATGTGATTTTTCTAATCTTCCAACAGTTTTATAAAAAATAATTTTTATGGGAAAAAATTATAAATTGTACTAAAAGATACATGGACAAAAAGATCATTTAGAATGCTCAAATTTGGTTCAGATAATTAGAACGAGTCAAATTTTGTCAGGTCTACCCTACATATATGAACAAGACATAAATGAACAGGAGGGGCATCCAAACAAAAGTCAGAAACCAAGAGTTGTTCCTCGATCTGAACCCATCATAAACACATCTACCAGCCCATCTAATCCATTTTGGATATTCGCATAATTCAAATGAATAAAACAACAAACTTCAAAAACGAACAAAGACTGATCTTACTTGAGTATAGAACCAGTCAGATACCTCTGATTCTTACCAGTTTAAGTCAAAGCTACAAGAAAATTTCAGAACCCCTCACTTGAGTTCCACCTTCTACAAAAGTCAAAGCAGCAAAGAGAACAAAAAGTAATCAATTTGCAGCCTGGATGATAAATAGATGCTTTTCCAATTGCTCGACTATCGGGTAGCTTGTGCAGCTGGAGCTGATTCTATTACGTTCTTTGCCAGCATGTAGGTACGCATAGAGAGCTGCTTTGTACTCTCTGAGTTGTTCATAGCTGAAACATATGCATGGGAAAAAACTTCCATCAAGACACAACCGAAGGCCACATCAGTTAACACCGGCAAGGGAAAAACAGTCTAAACTAGTAATCTTACACATTCAGATGGTTAGGTCCCATGACAACGGTCCCTGATTTGGAATCAATCTTGGCATCAAGTTTTGCATTACGAACAAGATTCACCATCCATCTCACTGCTTCATTGTAACTCAAATTCAACTTCTCAGCAAGCATGCTGTAAAAAAGAAAAGAAATATCAGCACATTGCAACAGAAAAAATATTATGTGAACAGCATATAGAAATGGCGAGTACTTAAAAGAATTGAAATATCAGTACATTGCAGCAAAAATTATGTGAACAGTATACAGAAATGGGGAGAACATAAAAGAACAGAAATATCAGCACATTGCAGCAAAAATTATCATGTGAACAGCATACAGAAATGGTATCTCTACACACACATTTTTCTTCTACTAAAAAATGGAACTCCCTCCCTCCCTCCCTCCCTCCCACCCACATAACACAATGTTCTTCTTACTAAAAAACAGAATTCTGCTCCCTGCAATCCCAGTCTACCATAAAAGACTGAAGTCAGATTTGTTTCTTTGAATTGAGACTGTGACCTACAGTTATAGAATTGACTCCAGCAAAAGATGAGACCCAATAGGAGTAACAAATTATTCTCATCTTGAGATTCTTCCTTTCAAACTCTTCCCGTCCTAAGCACGCCCACAAGACAAGCACAGGGTAGTTACATATCATGGTTAGATCAACATAAATAAAATGCTACTAGTGAAATCAAAATACCAAGCTAAGCACCCACCCAATATCAATGCACTGATGAATACGGCAGTATGTCTCAAAGATAAAGAGGCGTGCATTTTCAAGGAATTCTTCTCTTAAAGGAACTGTAGTGAAGTTGTCATCTTCAACTCGTTTCCCAAGAAAGGGATCATTCAATATTACCTGCATAAATATGTTTAGCTTCAGTGAATTAATTTTTTTGCAAGATACAAGCTTCAATAGATCATTTAGAACTTTCGATTTGCCCCTTGAAGTACTCCATAATGAAATTTAACATGCAACAAAAATGAATGATGTGTTTGGAACATATAAAGTAAAAAACAATGAACAACGGGATAACTGGAACACCCCATTTTATAAGGGAACACCCTACTGCCTTTTTAATTTTAAATGATAAAAAGGACCCTGAAATGCATGATCATTTCTTACACCAAAAATTCATGAAGGGCATTTTTGTTATTTATGATAAAAAGGTATTAGGGGCATCCTCTTATTTTAAAGAGAGGGAGAGAGAGGTGTCCAATTAATCCCCTAAAGAAAATTGAAAGTATAATTACAACTCCATGTATACAATAAAATCATATAGATGTTAAACACTCACAAGCCAGTAAATAAATAAAAAATCAAAATGCAGAGAAACTTTTTTTGAAAAGTAACTTCATTAATCAAAAAGAGGAGAAATATAAACAAACAAAAACAAATAGCAGGCACAAAGAGCCTACCATCAAAAAACAGCCAAAACCCTCCCCCCCCCCCCCCGCCCCCCCCCCCCCTTCTCTTTCTGACATTACATGAAATTATTTACAATTTCTGAAGACAAGGTCACACCCTGACGAGCCAAGTCATCTGCCTCTGAATTTGCAGATCGTGGAACCCAAGAGACTGAAAAACCATAAGTCTCAATGGGTTGTCGAATCTTATCAACTTTATCCAAACAAGACCATAGGACAAAGAGACCCAGAAGCCCAGTCAACAACAATCTTAGAGTCACCTTCCAAGATACTCCCAACCGCCCCCAACTCTTCCCATGCCAAAACACATCTCCGGTATACAACTCCACATCCAGCACAGTACCATTCGGAAGAGAACCTACAAAAGAGAACAAATTGTCACCAGAACCATTGCAAATGACTCCCCCATAACCTGCCAAGCCAAGCTCACGCAGACAACTCCCATCAAAAAAGTTAAGCTTAGAAGACCCATCTGCTAGCGGAATCCAAGCAACAAACCTCATTGAAGCTAAATCTAGCAATAAGTGATCCATTGACTCCCAGCCCTTACAAATATCTGAGAAGTTGATACCACGAAACTTCCCTAACCCAACCAGACACCACGCAATTTTGCTCTTTATAACTTCAATAAAATGACGGATAGAGGGTTCCATACCATTAAAGATCCTAAAATTTCTTTCCAACCAGATAGACAACAATGCTCAGGACGATCAATGCCTAAAAAGTCCTTCTAAAAGTACTTCCAACCAACAAAACTTCTTTATTAAGCAAACCTAACCAATCTTTAGGAAAACAAAAAGCCATCCCTAACAACCAAAAAAAATGAGCCCAAATCTAATACGCAAACTGACAATGAAGAAGAAGATAGTTCAGTCTCTTCATCAACCAAACAAAGAGGGCAAGTATTAACAATAAGCATTCACCGCACCCGCAGATTATCTATTGCCAAGATCTTCTCCAACCCTGCTAACCACCCGAAAACTTTCACCTTTAAAGGTGCCACACCCTTGCAAATTTTCAGATCCATGCGAGAGGCATCACCAACACATATCAATTTACTGCAAAAGACTTCACTGGAAAAATCCCATAAGGATCAGGATCCCAGATACGTCTATCATCTCCATGTCCCACAGCATAAACACTACTCAACTGAGTCATTAAAGATAGTCAGTCCTCCAACATCCAATCCTCCAAAGACCTTCTAAACTGAGGACACCAAACAACCTTACCCTTGATGAATATCAAAACACATCCCTAACCTTTGTCAGCAGTGAGAGAAAAGAGAACAGGAAAAATGGAAGCTAACAGAGCATCACCCAACCATCTATCTGTCTAGAAGAATATATCATTCCCATAGAAAACACGATAACTGATCCATGAATCGTTAAGCTTTGAAATGGAACAAACTCCCTTCCAAAAGCCAGAAACCCTTCTATTAGAAGCAATAATCCTCCATCCCGAACTATTCAACATGTACTTTCATTGCACAATAAACTTCCATAAACCATCTGAAGAATTCCCTAATCTCCACAACCACTTAACCAAAGAGCAATATTGAAAAGATGAAGAGGCCTAATTCCAAATGCACTTTCCTCCACAGATTTACACACCTGGGACCAAGAGACCAAATGCAACTTTCTTTTATCCCTATCATCCTTCCACAAGATTTTTTTCTAGATGCTTTCCATCTTCTTGACAACAACCACTGGGCATTTAAACTGATGTAAAACACGAAAGATCCAACGCACAGATCCACTTCTATTTTTGTTTATTTATTATTAGTACTTTTTTATCATTAGCAAGTTGTTTCGTTTTAGGAATTAATCTATTTTGTCCTAGTTTAGATGG
This sequence comes from Chimonanthus salicifolius, assembly GCA_013350335.1. NCBI lineage: Eukaryota > Viridiplantae > Streptophyta > Magnoliopsida > Laurales > Calycanthaceae > Chimonanthus > Chimonanthus salicifolius. The sequence goes on along the minus strand of CM023537.1, from coordinate 23,784,281 downwards.
GATTTTAATCCCATATGAGAGTCTATGTCCAGTGTGTAAGTCCAATTAGGATCAATGTCCTAATTTAGCATGGAGTCTATAGTTAGGATTTTATCTCTATATAAGCAGATGTATTACACGAGAGCTTCAACTCTTGATGGATATTCAATAAAATTTATTAAAGGCATAGCCTTTCGTTCTCTCTCTTTTATCTTTCTTCTTCCTGTCTAGTTGCAGGCTGATTCTTTATCAATTGGTTCAGAGCTAAGGTTCTCTGTATCTTTATTATACAGAGACGTTCATATCCTATTCGAAGATAGGTCCCTGCATTATCAGGATGCTTTTGGTCTCAATTTATCAAAAAAAAAAAAGGAAAAAAAAAAGGGTTCTGAAAAACTCACCATTGTTTCCATTGAATCCACTACTGCAACTGGATCGTCGCTTGTAGCCCATCATTCGCCCATTCAAAAGCCAGGTACCACCCTACTCATTATTCCCCTCCCTTCTTCTAGACCCCTCTCTCGTTATTCCCTTTCATTGCCCTTGGTGTCGCCATCTCCCCTGTTTGTAGAACCCACCCAACCCTACTCCCCCTTCGTCCAACGGAAACAAACCCAAAACAAAACCTATCGTCCATCTCCTACTTCTGCCTCGCTCTTCCATTCCGAAAAACGAAAACCACTCGAGATCCTGCCTCTGCCTTGCTTCCGCCGCCAAACTCCATCCCTGCTTCCACGGCAAGCCCTCTCTATTTTTTTTCGCCTTTTCTTTCTACCCCCCTCCTCTTTCGTTTCTATCCTCATGTTTTAACCCATATTCAACCCTAACTTCCTTACACGCGCACGTACCCAAAAAACCTCTCCTTTTTTTTGAGGTCCGGAGGTGTCCAGGAGTCACACCCGACTAATCCCCCGGGGGTGTGAAAACCCCCCTATCTGCACACACCGGGTAATTCGATAGGACCTTACTCTATACATATTCCCATGGGAAGTGACCCTTCTTGAGACTCCCACGATTTGAACCCAAAACCTCCCTCTAGAGATCTTTCCCCCAAACCATCTAGGATAACCCCTTGGGGTTCCAAAAAACCCCTCCTTTAGTCACAACTCCATGCGCGTGATGAGCTCAAAATCCCTATTTTCGCCAATTCCATCGTATTTCCCTTTTTTTTCCAGTTTCACTTGAAACCCACTTCAAACCCACATGCTTAAACCCTTTTGACCAAACCTCAATTCAAACCCCATAGTCCAACCCGATACCCCTCTCCACTTTAATGACCCATTTACCCACTAGATTGTGCCCCTTCAACCCTTTCAAACCCTTTACCCTTTTGACCAACCTTAAATTCATGCCCTACTCGTGGGTCCCGCCTCACCCATCCATTAAACCATTTATCCGGTCCTCCTATGTTCCATCTAATCCCCTCATACACCCCTCTAACCGACATAATGAGCCATATCCTCCCACTTAGTTCCTTTATATTCCCATTCGCCTAAACCACCTAATTATTTCCAACCCCAACCTGCTCCAGCAGTCGTGTCTTAGGACTCAATAGCACCCCGATCTGATTACCCACATCACGTAGACCCAATTGTATCCACAAACAACGGTGATCAATATGTCGGCCAATCTGAATGCAAAGAATTTCTCTCTGGATTGCGATCTAAATTGCTATCTAACGTGTTATCAGCCTTTCAAGATTTGCTGCAAGAGTTCACATTGAAATGTGTGCATGCTTCCTCGAGATGCGTGCCAACTCCTCCAGAGTCACCATCAGAGTTCATGCTTGCTTCTCCAGAAGTCGTGACCCCACAACCATTGACTGTGTTGGAAGAAAGAGCCAGTTGTGTTAACGGCACCACAGTCGATGCAACCGACGAATGTCGATCTCCCACCCTCACCGCCAATTACCCAACCATCTCCATTACCCAAACTTGCTCCCATTACGGATACCAAGACTTCATCTATGGTTATTCGTCCATTATCCTGCTCACCTCATATCCTTTCATTGGTGCCTCGTCCGATAGACCCTAAGGACTGTGTGATCACTCCAGTGCCATATGAAGACCCCTTTGAGATCAACTTGGTTCGACCATGTTTGAGCCCATTTGCGATTCTTGGTTCCTTCATCTTACAAAAGGCAAGCTCTCATTGTCCGTGCGTTGCAAGTTCTACAATTACAAGCTTCGTCACCTGCATCTACGGCCTTGGTCTTCATCTTTGTTTGGTGCTTTGTGCTTTTGCTGATTTCAACTCGATGATGAATTCTTTTCAAGACCGAGGGACTAATGTAGGACACGGAAGATCCAAAGCACGGATCCACTTCTATATTTGTTTATTTATTATTAGTATTTTTTTATTATTAGCAAGTTGTTTCGTTTTAGGAATTAATCTATTTTGTCCTAGTTTAGATGGGATTTTAATCCCGTATGAGTAGGGTTGCAACTCGGGTCGAGTTTTGGCCCGACCAGCATGACCCGACCCGAGAAATCATGCGGGTCGAGTTACAATAGTCGGGTTATCGGGTCGAGTCGGGTTGAGAAAAGAAAAACCCGACCGAAATTCGGGTCGGGTTGGGCTGAGGCCTTTAAATTTCAACCCGACCCGACCCGACCCGACCCTATTTTCATAACTTCAGCAGGGAATTTAGTGGTAAAGGGGGCAGGGTTACTGGACGTAACAAAATTTAAGTTTAATGAGACCACCTTCTTTTCCTGAAACAACGGGGCCCAATTGCTAGCCTACTCGGCGATGTTTGGGAGAGAGGATAGATGCAATGGGACTGGGATTTGGTGGTTGGGAGTGGGGCCCAAGATAAGGTTGGGAATAGGGACTTGCTGCATGGATAACATGTGGATTAGGAATGGAACTTGGAGGGACTCTTGGGGTAATAGGAGTCAACTCAGATTTTTTGGAGGGCACGCCAGCTGGCTGGTTTGTCTTTGGTGTCTTGGCCCGTTGCCTAGGAGTACTAGCAGCAGTAGCCACAGAAGTATCTGCTAGGTACTTTGATGCATTTTGAACAATAGTAGCCTCAGGGCTATGAGAGGTCATGTCCTCTCCATCGTTGGTGGCCAGAATGTCGTTCGTCTTTGAAGAGGAAGAAGAGTGTCCCTATTTTCATAACTTAATATAAAGGGCAGCGAACAAGGAGAAATCTCAGATCTGAGAGAGAAGAAGAGAGGCATGCACTGGAGAATGGAGATAAGAAGTGGGGAGGGGCTGATCTGTAAGGACTGCAAGGAAAAACGAAGATGTTGAGACTGGAGTCGAGATCCAAGCAGCAAGATCAAATCTGGATTGCTCCACCGCACTGCATAGAAGAGTAGTATTGGGCTATTGGGCAGTCTCGTTTAAGGACTGGAGAGGGAAACATTTTTTTTTTTTTTTAATAAGTGAAACGAAGCTGAGAAGGAGTCACGGGCTGCAACTCAGGTCGGGTCGGGTTCACTATCTCGGGTTTTTTTTTCGGGTCTGGTCGGGTTCAATATGGAGTGAGTTGGGTCAGGGTTGGGTTTATTAAAACCCGGCCCGCCTGACCCGAGTTGCAACCCTACGTATGAGAGTCTATGTCCAGCGTGTAAGTCCAATTAGGATCAATGTCCTAATTTAGCATGGAGTCTATAGTTAGGATTTTATCTCTATATAAGCATATGTATTACACGAGAGGTTCAACTCTTGATGGATATCCAATAAAATTTGAGGCATAGCCTTTTTGTTCTCTCTCTTTTATCTTTTTCTTCCTGCACAGTTGCAGGCTGATTCTTTATCATAAACACACTCATAAAATAAATTGGAATAGAAAGAACATATTTAATTAAAGTGAGCCTACCACCAATCGACAAGTACTTTCCTTTCTATAAGATAGCTTTCTTTCCATCTTATCAATAACCTTATCCAAACAACACTTATTTGGTTTACCCTTATAGAGCGGAAGACCAAGATAAGCAGAAGGAAATGAAGCAACTCTGCAACCCAACTATGAAGCAACTCCACACACAAACAATGATCCACATTCACCCCCATCAATTCACTCTTATGAAAATTAAATCCATGACCACATCTGAAACCATAATAGGATAGCCCAAACCGTTCTCAACTCCTCTTCTTCAGCCTTAAGAAACAAAATAGTATCATCAGCATACTGAAGATGAGTGATATCAAGCTCCATATGATCAACATGAAACCCATGAAGCAACCCCTTTGAAGCCGCTATAGAAAAGGAGAATGAAAATAAAGAAAAGAACAGAGAAAGAATGTTGAAGGAGAGAAAATTATCTCTGTTAATGTATTGATTATGTCTTCCTCTTAGAGGATATAGTGTTAAATAAAAAAATATAGAGACAATCTAGGGAACAAAAAAGAAAATACAGTAAATGTATCCTAATTACAGTCTATTGTGTTGACCTTCAATATACATTGAATCTAGACATATAACTGGGCCCACATCACTAGACGTGTGGGCCCCACAACACTCCCCCTCAAGCTGGTTCGAAGATATTGAGTAGACCCAGCTTGCTAACTACGGAATCGAGTTGAGTTCGAGGAACTGGCTTTGTGAAGATATCTACCAGTTGATCCTTAGATTACAGATGAGGACTAAAAAGTCGCCCTACTGAAATATGCTGACGAAGAAAGTGGCAATCAAAGTCAATGTGCTTAGTCCGCTCATGAAAGACTGGGTTGGAGGCAATATGGATAGCCGTCTGATTGTCACAGAACATGATGAGTGGATCAGCAGGAGCAAATCCCATTTCAGTAAGAAATTGGCGAAACCATAGCAATTCAGAAGCAGTGTTAGTCATGGCACGATATGCAGCCTCAACACTAGAACGAGCAACAACGAACTGCTTCTTGCTTCTCCAGGCAACTAAATGGGAGCCCAAGAAAACACAATAGCCAGACGTAGAGTGGAGATCATCTGGAGAGCCGGCCCAATCAGCATCAGAATAACTACGAACCGAACAAGTAGGTTGGTGTGCATAGAACAAATCACGGCCGGGACGAGCCTTAATATATCGTAGGATTCGAAACACGGCATGAAGGTGAGTGTCCCGCAGTTCGTGCATGAACTGACTGACAGCACCAACAACATAAGATAAGTCTGGTCTCGTGAAGGTCAGATAGATGAGTTTGCCAACATGTCAAGAAGAGTTCCATCAGAGGTATATAACTTGGTGTTTACATCCAGCGGAATATCTGCAAGTTTGCAGTCAGGAGTAGCCAGCTTCTTGGAGGAGATCCAAGGCATACTTTCACTAAGAGAGATAAAGGTCACGACAGGACCGAGCAACTTCAAGTTCAAGAAAGTACCGGAGAGCCCCCAAATCCTTAATATCAAAAGTCTGTTGAAGATACTGTTTGAAAGAAGAAATGGCTTCATCATTGTTATCGGTTAGTACAATTTCATCTACATAGACCACCAAAATCATCACAACAGAGTGGAAATGGTAGATAAAGACTGAGTGATTTGACTGTCATCGGGTAAAGCCATAAGGTAGCAAGGCACTGCTAAACTTCTCAAACCAGACACGGGGAGACTACTTAAGACCATTGAGAGCCTTCTTTAATCTGCAAACAGACTGAGGCTCCCCCTACTTGACAAATCCCAGAGGATGAAGCATATACACTTCTTCCTGAAGATCACCATGAAGAAAAGCATTCTTCACATCTAACTGGTGCAAGGGCCAAGCATGAGTGGTCGCAAGGGAAAGCAAAATGTGCACAGAGTTGATCTTGGCAACACGTGAAAAGGTGTCCTAGTAGTCAACTCCACAAGTCTGTGTGAAGCCTCTGGCTATGAGGAGTGCCTTATATCGGGCAATAGAGTCATTTGGATTATGCTTCAAGGCAAAGGCCCATTTGCACCCAACTGGGGTCTTGCCTGGAGGTAGGGAAATCATCTCCCATGTATTGTTCTTCTCAAGGGTAGTCAACTCTTCATCCATGGCTGCTTTCCAGGAGGGATTTTTCAAGGTTGTGTTGATCCTCTTTGGTATCTTAATGTTGCCCAATGCTGTGAAAAAACTATGATAGGAGGGTGAAACAGCATGATAGGAGACAAAATGATCAATGGAATGGCTAGTAGTACAAGAGCGCTTACCTTTGCGAAGCGCAATAGGAAAATCAGACGAGTTAGAGACCGGTAGATCTGAAGCACTTGCAGATGGATGGGTGGACTCAGCTGCAGATGACACTCGAGACTGTCATCGTTGGTACACCATAAGAGGCTTAGGTGGACTTGGGGAAGGAAGATTTGTAGGGACAACAGGAAGAACAGGAGAAGGAGAAGATGTAGAGAGAGCTAAAAAATATGGGTCCCGCTCAAAGAAAGTGACATCCATGGATATGTATGTCTTCCCAGTGATAGGATCGAGGCACTTGTAATGTTTGTGAAAAGGTGTATGTCCTAAAAAGGCACATCGCACAGCCCAGTGAGAAAGTTTATGGCCAGAGAAGTTGTGAACAAAACAAACACACCCAAAGGCATGTAAAGGAAGGTAAGGAATGGCTTTATTCAAGGACAGATGATATATGGGGGACTGATTTTGTAAAATGCGAGAAGGCATTCTGTTAATTAGATAACAAGCAGTTAACACTGCTTCTGGCCAATAGGACGAGGGGACATGCATAGTAAAAAAAGAGATCTGGCCACCTCAAGAAGGTGACGGTTCTTTCGCTCAGCTATATCATTCCGTTGAGGCGTGGAAGGACAAGAGAACTGAAAATTGACTGCTATGCTTTAGCCAAAAAGTAAGAAAAGAGTGCAACATATTCTCCACTGTTATCACTACTGTAGAATTTGAATTTTACACCCAAATTGATTTTAAACCCACTGGTAAAATTTTTGGAAGTGATAAAAAACCTCAGATTTCTGTTTCATCAAATATGTCCATGTCATGTGAGAGACATCATCAATAAAGGTAACAAAATAAAGAAAACCAGTGCGAGAAACAGTTGGAGATTTCCAAACATCAGAATGGAAAAGTGAAAATAAAGTGGATGAACTTTTATTCATAGATGGGGAAAAATGATTTTTAACATGCTTGCCATATTGGCAAGGTTCACATTCAAAATGAGTAAAAGATAAACTAGGCACAAGCTGTTTGAGAACAAAGTCGGCAGGATGCCCTAAACGGCAATGCCACAGCCACACATCTGAAGACGAAGAGGTCGAACAAGCCTCAGAGCTACCATAGCGAGAATCGAGAAGGTAGAGACCACCTACTTCACGACCACCACCCAACACCTTCTTTGTGTTCAGATCCTGGAAAACAAAATGAGAAGGAAAAAATGTGACTGAGCAATTCAAATGTTTAGTCAAGGCACTAACATATAACAAATTGCAGGATAAATTGGGAACATGCAAAACAGAGTGGAGCTCCAAATTAAAAGAAACAAGAACAATCCATTTCCCAACAATATTAGTGAACGAGCCATTGGCTAATTTGACCTGACCATTAGAAATAGGAGAAAGAGAAGAGAAGAGGGTGGACATACCAGCCATATGGTCGGTAGCACCAGAAGCAACAATCCAGGAATGAGGAGATGCATGATGGGCAGATGATTCATTACCTGAAGGAGAGGAGACGGCATTGGATACCTCAGAGGAATGAAGGCGCTCAAGGCGTTGCATTATGAAGTTAAGATCCTGACGAGTCACAGGAACACTATCATTAACCACATCAGATGGAGGAGCAGCAGAGAGATTGGCTTTCTTAGGGCGTCCATGAAGCTTGTAGCATGAATCAATGTTGTGGTTAGTCATCTTGCAGTAGGTGCAGAATCGAGGGCCCTTCTTCCGTGGACCTTTGGTGTCCCTTCGAGGATCAGATGGGATATCTTTGCCATGGGAAGTTGGGTGCCCATGAGCCATAGAAGGCATAGAAGAATGGGTGGTGACCAGCGTTGATCGTTCAGTGGGCAGTGAAGTCATAACAAGACGACGGCGATCTTCTCAAAGTAGAGTAAACCTCATCTACAGATGGGAGAGGTCGTTGCCCAAGAATCTGGGCCCAGGTGGGCTCAAATTCAAGGTTAAGTCCAGCTAAGAAGGCAAAGATCCATTGTTGTTCGACATACTTGTGGAACTTCAAAGTATCTTCCGGATCCTTAAAAGTAAGGGATTGAAATTGATCAAGCTCCAATCAACTGGATTGCAGAGTTGAATAGTATTGGATGAGAGATAACTCCCCCTGTCGGAGAGTGGCAGCAGTCTGAGATAATTCATATATACGAGCAAAATTATCCCCATCGGAATACAAAGTCTTCACAGTGTCCTATACAGCTTTGGGGGTGGGAAGAGTATGGACGAGACGACGCACATGGGCTTCCATAGAATGAAGAAGCCAAGCTTGGACCAGAGAATTATTTGCAATCCAGGTGGAGAATGTTGTAACAGTCTTAGCCGGTTGGGGAGTAGTACCATCAAGATATGAGTAGAGTTGCTATGCAGTTAAAAACATTGTGGCAGAATGGGACCGCTCAAAATAATTCGTCTCATTGAGCAATACCGTCGCAATCCGACCAATCTGTGAAGAGCCAGAAGAGGCGACATCCGGAATAGGAGGACCAGAAAAAGATGATGCAGCAGCCATAATGTCAATCAGAGAGTACTAGCAGTAAAGACAAGCCAAATAAACCGACCCAAAGTCAAGGCCGGTGTGAAATTTGAGAAGCACCAGCCGTATGTGGGTCCCACAAGGGACGAAGCAAGGCTAAAGCCTTGTAGATGCGGAATCACGGGAGAGACGACTGTAATAGAGCAAGATTGAGAGATTGACGAGGGATATCCAACCAGATCCACCCAAAAAAGCACTCAAGATGGAGGTGAAAAACGCCCCAGACAACAACTTGGAGAAGAAATCAAGCAGACAGAGGGGCCCACCAATGATGAGAGGAGGGGCCCACGAGTGGGATTGAATCCTGCTGCAGGGACGACTGGGGTGGAGGAGGACCAGGAAGCACAGGGTTAATCTGCAACCAGATTGAAGGAAAAACCCCCAGAAAAAAGGGTTCAGGCGTCCCAAGGGACAAATCTGTAGAGCAGCAAAACGAGGGGCCACCTGTGATGAAAGGTGGGAACTTCCCTTTCGATGGAGGCCTGAGGCAGGGGCGAAACCAGCTAGGAGAGGTCAAAGGTAGGAAAGTCCGAGAATCAGTCGATCGAAGCAGCAAACTAGCGAGGTGATATCCACGAGCGGAAAAAAGTCTAGAAGATAGATTTGCTAGAAGACCCACTAAGCCAGCACGAAACAAAGATCCAAACTTACAGACGGATTCCTTTGTCAAAAACGACAGGGAAGGAGGGATCTCCGATGATAGAACCTTCGCCGGCGACGCTGATTGTCGTCAGAAAAAAATGGCAGAGAAGGTGACATCCAAATAAGAGAAACGATTGAAAATGTAGGTCAATGACCTTCCTTCGCTGATACCATGTAGAAAAGGAGAATGAAAATAAAGAAAAGAACAGAGAAAGAACGTTGAAGGAGAGAAAATTACCTCTGTTAATGTATTGATTATGTCGTCCTCTTAGAGGATACAATGTTAAATAGAAAATATAGAGACAATCTAGGGAACAAAAAAGGAAATACAGTAAGTGTATCCTAATTACAGTCTATTGTGTTGTACATTGAATCTAGACATATAACTGGGGCCCGCATCACTAGACGTGTGGGTTGCACAACAGCCGCAACATGAAGCATAAGGCCTATTTAACTATAACATAGAGATACGGAGATAGAGGGTCCCCTTGTCTGATTCCCTTCTCCATTCTAAAAAGGCCTTTCAGACTTCCATTAACCAAAACCGATAGATGGGCCGAAGCAACACAAGAACGTATCCAGCTTCTCCACCGATCACCACACCCCATTCGTTGCAGCACAGTAATCAAGCAACAACCAATCCACCCTATCATAAGCCTTTTGAAAGTCCAACTTACATGCTACACCAGACTCCTCTGACAGAAACATCGAATGAAGACACTCATGAGCTACCACCAAGAATCTACAATTTGCCTTCCTTCAATAAAAGCACTTTGATGAGAAGAAATAAGACAAGGGCACACTACTTTCAACATATTAGCCAGAGATTTTATAAGGACTTCCAATCAAAGAAATAGGGCGAAAACCAGTAAACTCTGAAGCACCAGATTTCTTCGAAATCAAAGTAATAAAAGAGGCACCCAAATCTTTGGAAATAACACCCCTATCAAATAACTCAGACAAAAGCTAACACCTCCTTGACCAGCTCCCAAAAATGTTGAAAAAATATGATTGGAAAACCCTCCGGACCTAGGGCTCTGTCTTCCCCCAACTACCAAACTGCAAGCTTCACCTCCTCCTCAAAAGGAGACTCCAAAGCCACCGCTTAATCTGCAGATAAGACTTTAAAAGGAAGAGGATCAAAAACAATTGCATCGCCACTAGCATTTGCATACAAGCCCCTAAAGTAACCCACAATTTCATCACAAACATCACCCCTATTATCCACCACTTCGCCATCAACTGTGATAGAATGAATATAATTCTTACACCTTCTAGCACTTGCCATTTGATGAAAGAAATTGTATTTTTGTCCCCCACCTGTAACCAACAAACTCTGGACCATTTTCTCCATTTAATTTCATCCTGAATAGCCTTCTTTTTGAGACAATCCTTCAACTCTGTCCTACGAATAATCTGAACTTGGGAAAGGGAACTCTCCTCCTCTAAGCTACGAAGAGACTACAACTCCTCCAACCACAAAAACTCCTAACCAATGTTGTCAAACTCAAATTGTATCGTGAATCAGTTTAGGGGTGAATCAAGAATCGAAAATCGTAAAATCGTAAAATCGTAAAATTCATAATATTTTTCCTAAATTTATTATTTATATTATAATTACATATAACATGACATAGAATAATAATATGTTTTTTGATGAAGAACACGCCTGCAACTAGGCAGGTAGAAGAAGAGATATGCCTGCACCTTCGGCAGAGAAGAAGAAAGGAGAAGAGAGAAAGGAAAAGGCTAAGCCTTAATCAATTTCATTAATTATCCATCGTGTGTCTATTACAATTGATTCCCTCCTTTAAATAAAAGGGAGAAACCTAAGAAAAGAAAACTAAATAAACTAGGAAACTTCCTAATTATTATAAAACTAAAATAACACTAGTAATCTTATCTTATAATCCTAAATTAATACGGAAAGCCACCGACCAGGCTTTCTTGCTAAACAAGGATTCTACAAATAACAGAATGCTAAAATACGAGAATACTAAAATTATAATCGATGGATGCGTGTGTTGTGCGTGTCCTACATTTTTTCAATTCCTCATAATATATAAGTAAATATACAAACACATGAGTATACGAAAAATGTACTAATGCATTACAAGTTTTTTACATTCCAAATCATCATAATTCATCAATTTTTATTATCCAAATACTAAAATCTCAAAAAAAATTAATAAAAAAAAATATATATATTAATATGAGAATAACATATAAATATTAAATACTGATAAATTTAAACAATTAATAAATCAATCAAAGACATTTAAATAAATTTTATTAGCATTCATCAAATAATTTAAAAATAAAAAATTAGTCTTATAAGTTTTTTAATTAGATATAAAAGATTGAAAAAAAATAAAAGAAATGTTTTTAATTAGAACATAAAAATGGATGGTAAAAAAGGAACAATTAAAAAATATAAAAATAGTCTAAAAAAGAAAACAGGACTCTCGAAACTAAGCCTTGTTGACGGAAATTAGAAACTAGACAGCTGCTCACGGACAGTCCTCATGTGAGGATTGTCAAAAGAAAGTAAATGAATGTAAAACGAACGAAAGAAAGATAGGGTTTCCGTAAACAAAACATTACACTCCTCGTGCTGCAAAGTGATGAAAAGAAATGAGATGAAAAAGAAGAAAGTTGAAGATGGAACCAAAGAAGGATAGACGAAGAAGAAGGAAGTGGAAAGAAAAAAAAAAATCAAGTACATTGTGTTTCTCCTCCGAGTCGCACGATCTTGCGATTCTTGGGTTTGAATCACATGATTTGCAATTCAACCCAAAAATTGCACAATTTTTTGTACATACTGATTAATGATATAATTTGAATAACTGGACCCTCCGAGTCGAGTCGAACCCTAACGATTAGAGTCCTAACGATGAGTTTTATCCCATATTCTCATCTTACCCTTAAATATTTAATATTTAAGTTTCTGCACGAGGCAATATCCCTTCCAACCCATAGTATTAGCTTCTATCCACCAACACTCAACTAGCTCATAGAAACCTTCTTCCTTAAGCCAAGCAATTTAAAAATGAAAAGGAGGACCCCAAGAGTCTAAATAGATATCCAGGAGAATAGAAGTGTTATCCGAAACAATTTGATGAAAACACTCCTGCCAGGTTGCATCTACAAAAAAATTGTCCAGTCTAGCCAAACTAGGATCGTTTTGCATATTGGACCAAGTAAAATTGGCACCTCCCAAACTAAACCTCTGCATCGGACCTGAAATTCTCCAAAAACCTTTCTACTCTGACATCCGACAAACCACATTAAAATCACCTCCCACACACCAAGGAGAAGGAGAGTATCCCCTAGCTACAGATAACTCATCCCAAAAGTCTGTTCTATCTAAATCTAAATTGGGCCCCTACACATTTGTAAACAAATACTCCCTTCCTGTTGCTATATCTTACAACACCAGATTAATAGAAAGAGACTTCACCTTAGCTGAAACAAGTCTCCACTTATCAGAATTCCACACGCTCCACATACCACCCGACGCACCCTCAGAACTTTAGCCACCCAACCCATACTATCACTACCCCACACTGATATGATAAAACCATCATCCGGTTCTTAACACTCTAGTTTCCTGAAGAACAAGAATATCCAGCTTTTGTAATAACACCAGTTTCTTCACCATCACCCGCTTTATCACTGCGCCAAGCCCTACGCACACAAAACGTCTACCACCACCAAAGATCACTCATAATTCACCGAAGACTGCAAATTTCTCAGTTCCCACTCCCGCTTCCAGCTTCGTCTCATCTACTCTTCTTCATGTTCTCGCCACTCAGCTTCCCAAAATTCTTTCAGAACGTCCTTCAACTGTAAAGTTTGATGCTTTGAAGAAATGCCAAGTAAATTTTCCACCATCAACAATTTCTCCTCGTCAAAATCCTATGAGTTATCTGATAAATTCAAGTTCTCCTCTCCCTCAACAATCTTTGCCCATCGCACAGACCTTCCATCCCTCCATGCTAGCTCAGTGCCACACCCATCCGCCCTCTGAACCACTTCCTCTTCTTCCGCTAGAGAAGATTCCGCCAGAACTTGATGATTTGCAGTCTCACGGAACTGTAGCAGTGGAACTGGAGAAACTTGCATCACCGACACAAAGACAGAAGCCTGCATCACCTGCTCAAGAGAAGACAACACCACCGAAGAGCCTCGTTGACCCGAGAACTATTAAAAATTACATCCCGAGTTCCGTTCTGGACTTTCCCAAGTGTTGCAGTCTGATGGAACTGAATCAACGGCACCAGAGCAACTGGCATCGCAGGCATCACGTGCCTAGGAGGAGGCGACACCACTGGTGATCGTCTTTGGGCTTGGGAGCTACTCAAATCTGATCCTTGAGTTTCGTTCTGAGAAGGCCCCTGCGTTCTGTTCTGGATAATTGTTGATAATCGTTGTCGCATGTGAGCCAGCAACATTGCGCCAAGGTCTTAGCTATGGCCCAGCTCGAAAGGAACCCAAACTAATCCAACCCACTCCACGAACTCGACCCAAGATCAGGTTAGAATATGATTGGGCTTCCTTACTCAAGCCCATCACCAAAACCTCCTTATATCCCCTCGATTATTTCTCGAGTTGCCCTAATCTTCCACCTAACCCCACATTCTTAGAGGCAACAAGGCTCGTTGAGAAAATCTCGCCAAAGGTTAAGCTTTTGATCTCGAAACAGGAGCGTTGATTAGATTTACCACCATTGAAAAAGGAGGAATCTTCGCCAGCGGATTTGTCGCCAAAACAGTCCCTCCCTTTCACTGTGACTTCTCTTCTCACTCTCTGTCAACAACGACAGGTTTGGTAGCCGAAAATCCTCTCCAGGAACAGTAAGAAGATTATTTTGTACTTCTTCACCCTCTCCTCCTCCTATCGCCACCCCTTCTTCCTCCGAGACAGCCAAAAAAATGCTCTGCCCATGTTTGGTCTCTGCCATCAGTAAGCTCCTCCATTGGAACAATTCTCCTTGGCTCCACCTCGGTCCAAATATCAAAGCGAACATCCCCTACATCGAGCCACAATTTTTGGGGGATTAGTGAAGCAATGGGGGTGGACAATGTTTAATCTAGCAAACTCCAGCACCTCCATTTGCAAAAGTTCGAGCATCTAACTCCTCCACCACCCCAACCAATTCAACTGACTTCATCAACGTCCCCTTCCTCCAAACATGCAACGGGATGCCGAAAAACCTAACCCAACTCACTACAACACCAGGCTCCAAAATTTATGTCCATTTATCAATTCGTTTTAAAGGACCATCTGCAAAATGAGACCCACCAAGTGAAAATCTCCTCTAATCCTCATCAGTCTCTGGAACTAGCCAGAACAGAATGGGAAACATTCGCCAGACCACCACCCTAAAATCAAAGCTCCATATCGCCAGAAGCCATTCCTTGATCTCCACTTCAGAAGAGTTAGCATACCGGGCCATTCCAATCCAAGTTTGAGATAATAATTGTTTATTAGTGTCCACAAATTCTTCATTCACCTAAATAATTGTCGGTCCGGGTGAGAAATGGTGTGATAGCACGGTTTCGGCCTAAATGTTTGCCCATTGCCAACTTTCTTTTCAAAAATGACTCGCCTAGCAGGGTCGGCCCTCACGATAGACTTCCGTGTAAATCGTTTGTTTTCAGGACCAAACTGTGCTTTACTAACCTGAATCGTCTTTCCCCTGAACATTTGACCATCAAACATTCTAACGGCAATCTCCGCTTCCCTCTCCATTTTAAATCTCACAAATGCAAAATTTCTCCTTCTACAAGATCTCCGATCGAATGGCACAAAGGTATCAAAGACAACACGACTACACCAAAAACTCGAACAAGATCACCAGCCCCCCATTCCGGTATGTTTCTCACAAACAAAGAAAAACAGTTTTTCCACCACTCCACCATTGACAGTGGACTTTTCATTTTCGCCATCATTCCACAGATGCTTCTTAGAATCTTCTTACTACTAAGAATGTTATTTTTTCACAAACAAACTTATTCCATGTACCAGTAAAGCCTACATGGCATCATACCAATTTATAATAAAGTATAGCCATAGTAGTTATTTCAAAGCACAAAGCTTTAAAGGAGGTTATATTAAAAAACTGGTAAAAGCAATCTTTCTTTAGCTCTGTGAAGTTTATGGTACAAAGCGTTGGTAGAATAATGAACCATAAATTGCATAACTTAGTTTGAATATTAACACATGCATACGATTGTTTTCAACTTCCAATTGTGAATTTTTGGTGTTTTTTTTAAATATCAGAGCTTTATTCATTTTTTTATTTTTTAGGAGATTAGACACCCACGGGGAACTCAAGTTTGCATAATATTGACAATGGCCATAAGAGTAACCACTGCGATGGGAAGTAGCCAATCCAACCGCCCTAGAATACTTTACAATCAATTGGATATGAAAAATTCTAAAATAAGTATATATCCAAGTATAAGTTGCAAATGCCCCAAGATACTTTTCTTCAAACCTCCTCAGGCTCTATCCTCGAAAGAAGGATATTTATGGCTGAAACAATGTCAAATGCCTACTTTGACGGGTTCAAAAGTGTTATCTATAAGATCAGTCTATTTTTGCCAGTAGAACTTCAGGTCAACTGCTATATAGTAATTTAGTAGCCTGTCATATTGATGACTTATTCTCACCGGCGATAATCTACATGAAATTGTCAAGAAGTGCATGGGAGGGGTATTTTATATCAAATGTGTTCTAACGGCATTTCTAGGAATTGGAGTAACCCAATCCAAGTATGGTGTTTCCTTTCACAGCAAAAATACATGATCAGTATTCAAAAAAAGGTACAGTATTGATCTCTGAACTGAAGTAGGAATCCTTAGAGCTCATCTTTCTAATGTCCCCACCGAAGTTGACTTTTGCACACGACTTAAGTTCCTCCTTTTGTCAAAGACTAGTTTAAAAACTTGTATCTCACAATTACTAGACTAGATAATGCATATGCGGCCAACCAATTTATGCGCTGCTCCTCATAAGTCTCATTTTGACGGTGTTCATTTATTGCGGTATCTGAAGGTAAGTATCAGCACAAGGCTTTCATACAACTACCATGGGATCCTTGATGGTATCAGATATTGTAATTTGATACAGGTGGATCCTCAGATAATTGACAATCAACCAGTAGCTAAAAAGCAAAGTGCAGTGGCTCATTCAAGTGCATAAGGATAGTGTTGCTATTTAGCCCATGCATCCACAAGGTGGCATGGTTAAAGTCCTTCAAGAAATAGGTCTCTCATTACCAACTCCCATACCTCTTTGTTATGACAATCAAGCTGCAATCCAATCCTGTTTTTCATATGAGAAACAAGCATTATCAAAGTTGTTGCCATTTGTTTGAGGAAGTGGTTTCCAAGGAAATGTCCACTCTTATGTTTGCTCTAGCGCACAACTACCCAACTTGACCAAGTCTCCCAGTTATTTAAAGTTGCATGAGACAATGGGCAAGCCAGGCATGTATGACATCTTTGCTCCAGCTTTAGGAGGGTCTAGAGAATTTAAGTACCTTTCTTCTAGTCCCCAAGGAGTACTATAGCACTAAGGAACAGTGTTAATGAATGATCTTAAAGAGCAACGATTCTTTTCTAACTTTTGAAATAAGATTGTGTAGGTTATTATAGGATCATAAGAATAATGTTGTAAGCAGGGAGCTAATTAAGTTGGAAAGTTGCTAATTGTAATGTAAAGGAAAAATTATCGTAATAAAAAAGAGCAAACAAAACAGGTCTAGTACCTCTTCAAATATGACCTCTCCCCATCTCTTTCTATTCAAGTTTTATTTCTCTCCTCTCTTCATTCTCATATTTCTTCTCCATTCTCCTCTCATTTAGTTTTATGGGTTGTTCCTTCAAGCATCAAGGGAAGGCAACTAGCTCCTAAAGGTTAAGGTCCAAGTACATAGAGATAATAAAAAAGATGCAACTAAATACACACGAGTAGGTAGGATCAAGATTGTCAAACTCGAATCGTATCGTGAATCGGTCTAGAAGTGTGAATCATGAATCGTAGAATCATAAGATTCATAATATTTTTTTCTAAAATTATTATTTATACTACAATTGAATAGTATATTTTTTAGATAGATAATTTAGAAAAATATTTGTTAAATATAACTATAAAAATTAATTTCAATTGAATAGATTGAATAAAATTGCCATAAGATAATAATAATATGAGCTATAAAACAAATTTCTACATATCTTTCAAGATTTATAATGTTAAAGTAATAGCCGCAGTTGTAGCAATAGAATATTATACAAAAAATAAATTTTAATTTATTTTGTAAAATTATTAATTATACAAATTGTATTTATTGTTAGAAAATTGTATTTTTATATTGTAATTAATATAAAAAAATAAAAAGAGGTTTTTAATAAGAGTAGAAAAAGATGAGAAAAAAATAAAAATAAGAAAAACAAATATGAGAAAAACAATAGAGAAAATATAATTAAAAAGAGAAACAAACTATATAAAGAAAACTGGAAAATATCACTCAAAAATAAATAAAAATAAAATAAATACCAAAAATAACACTAAAACCACGTCAAAAGCAGAGCCACAAAACTTCAAAGAGGAGAATAGGAAGCCACGAAACTTAAAAGAGGAGAAACTTAAAAACACAACACTAGCAGAGTCACAAAAGAAAAAAATTGAAACCTAAGAAGCACCAATACGGGTGCGCGTATTGGATACGACACGTATCCGATACGCTAAATTTTGAAAAACTAGGATACGGGTACGGCGGGATATGCCAAAATAAAAATATATTTTTTTATATAAGGTTTTTTAATAAGATTAGAAAAAATTTAAAACTTATCATCCACCATAAATAATCATCTACAAAAAAAGACACAAAAATATATTAATATAGATTTAAATATAAATATTAACTATTAATAAATATAAGAAATCAACAAATAAATCAAAGTAATTTAAATAAACCTAACTAGCATTCATCACATAAAGATTTTCTAAAAAATAAAAAATCATTTTTTAGAGTTTTTTATTTTTTTAAATAGATACAAAATATTAAAAAAAAAAAAAAAGGTTTTCTAATAAGAGTAGAAAAAATAAGAAAAAGTAACATTTGAAAAACTAGAGAAAAATTATATTTAATTAAAAAGAGAAATAAGACTCGAAAATATCATTAAAAAAATAAAATAAAAAATAAAGCCATTAACTTATCTTCTTACGCACGTGCACGAGAGCTAAAAGGGGCAGGAAAGGAAATAGGCACGCGAATAAGAAGGGTCACGATTAGCACCTACTCTATTCTTCTATAAGGCAGCACACGAAACTGAAAAAGAGTTAGGGTTGGGTTTTACAGCGTCGCAAGCACTCAAGCAGCACGAATGACTGAAGAGGTTTAGGGTTTTGTGGCGAAAACGAATGGCAAAAACGAAGGGAAGAAAAAGAAAGAAGGGGAGAAATCACGGTATTTTATTCTGAGCTTTTTCCTCCCTTTTCCTTCTTCATTTCCTTCTCTTCTTCCTCACACACCGGGTGTGTCCCGCCATGTCGCGTGCCGTATCCTCGCACACCTACTCGTATCGGTGACGTATCGAGGCGAATCGGTGGTGTACCCGTATTTGAAAAAATATTAAATTAATTGGGTCCATATCCAACACGTATCCGGCCGTATCCGTGTCGGATACGCACCCGACACCGATACTCAAAGGGTTTCGAAGTATATGTGCTTCATAGATTGAAACTAAGAATAGCGAGAGTCACGGGAGTAGAAGAAAGCAACGGGAACCCTAGAAGAGAGCTGTGGCAACTGAAACCCGAGCAAAAAGGAGAGAAAGCGAAGGGAACTACGACGAAATCTTTAAGTTTCCTCATATTTTTCTCACATTTTCTTCTTATTTTTTCCTCTGCTTTCTCTCCAGAGAATCCTTCTTCATTTTTTCCTCTTCTTTCTCTCTCCAGCGAATCGCACGAGTGTCCGATTCAGGGGGTTGACTCGCAAGATTTGCGAGTCAGCCTCAGAATCGTACGATTTCCAACCACTTGCAATTTAACATGTGATTTGTGTCGTTTTACCTATCGATTTGAGTCAAATCGTACAAGTCGACTCAAGACTCATATGATTTTGACAACCTTGGGTAGGATGCAACTATACACACACAAGCAGCAATATGACTATTACCATAAAGGCAAGAATAAAAAATCTTTGGAAAAAGGAAGTAAAAGGAAAAACATAAAAAAGGAACACCATATATTTCCCAAAAAAATGAAAAAGTTACCGGTAGCAATATCTAAGGTTGTATTTGGCAACTCTCAGATTCTAGACCTGTTGGATTCAAATACTGTTAAGTTTTAACAAATTAAAATCCAGCAAAATTCAAACTGGTGTTGTTTGGTAATTTCTAGAGATTTTTAAGAACACAACTCTGCTTTGTAGTTCTTGAAAAAAATTATAGTTTCAAATATTCTTGTTAGATTGCTTCAATGGATCTTAATATAAAAACTTGAAAAGATAAAATAAACACTGATAACATCAGCATCATCCATGAAATGATTTAATTAACATCAATTACTATTTAACCACCTACAATAAAAACCCATACACAACATATCAGATTAATTAAAAAGTGAGAATACAATCTTGCATAGATAATCCCTAGGTATGGGCAATAGGAGCAAACTTCAGCTTTTTAAGAGATTCAAATCGTATCTCATGTAGGTGTTAGGCTGCGTTTGGGTGGGGTAAATTTTACAGGGGTTACCCTGGGTATTATGAATACCCCTTCCTTGGAAAGGGTTTTCAGTAGTGGGAGGGGAGGGGTAAAAAGTTGATTTTTACCCCTACTCTTTAGTTACCAAACAAGGGTAATGACGGGTTACCCCCATTACCCCCCATCCAAACACAGCCTTAGTGGTTTTGTCCATCAAGTGTTTCCTGATTTGTTGTGGCGGTAGTGTTTGGAGGTCTTTTGTTTTCCCTCCTCTTTGTACATTTTTTGGCACGGCTTGTTCCTTTTATGAAGCTACCATTTCAAAAAAAGTCTAATGCAGGTGACAAATTTTTCCAAACTTGAATATTCTCATGGCTATAGATTTCAATCTGTAATATATGTGAATCTCACAAATCTCAGTTACCAAACAGGCACTAGCAGCTAAAAATATCACATTATTTTTTACCAATCCATACATGTACGTAAAATCATTATTTTATTTTTTATATTTTAAGCCTATGGAAACAAATGAAAGCAGCTTAAACATATAGATATTTGTACTTGAGATACATCAGCAAGCCAACCAATTGCAAGGAAGAAACTTACATCTTCACACTCCTGGAGCTTCTTTTGAGCTCCATCAAAGTCATAGTTGACATATAGGCATTCCAAAAACTCCGTAATAGAATCTTTGTAGGAGTACTGCTCTTGTTGAATGACTTTGATTAACTCCTTAAGCATGTTTCTTCTCCTTTTGTTGACAATAACTGCAGTGGCAACGTATCGCAGGAGATGGTTTGCATTCGTTTGAATAGCATTTAGGTACCTTCATATTCAAAAACTTATAAGGTGCGGAAAAATATCTCATGATAAGTACTCCAACAAAATTATTGGAAGTGATTAACATGAGGAAATAAAATCATAAAGCAAACATATTACAGCAAAACTATGGAAGGAACCAATTGTAAGATTCCAAATAACAAGATTATCACCAATTAATTTAATAAAAAAAGTGAGAAATGATGACATGTAGTGAGACCATAGATGTGATTCTCCCATATTTTGCTTCAGAGTTTTCTCTTCCATAGACCATGAATGATGATAACAAAGTGGCTCCAAAATAGTTTGCCCAGCATAAAGTAGTCAGACCAACCACTATATATAAACTGGGTCCTATTTCAGCGATCAGATAGTTACGTAGTGGGACAAATTGTGTCGTTCAGATAAGCAATATGAATGGCCTAGATCACTGAAAGGTGGGCCCACCAATACAAGATAATGGCCCCAAATAAGCGTTTGCTATCTCAAGGTGAAGTTTGTTTCCAATTCTCTGCACAAGTAGCACAAAAGGTCAGGCGAGGTAGGGAAGTTCATGTAACAAACCTGTCCTGAAAGAATAGATCAATGATGCCATTTCTACCATTTTCATGGTTGAAAAAGATGAAGAGGCTCCAATGCATAAGCCATATTCTATTCTGCAACTGGTTCAGAGGGGATGCAAAATTCTGCACCACAAAATCACAATTACAAGATAGCCAAAAACGAAACCATACACTTGGAAAGTGAGGATTTGAAGAAAAACATATGCAGTAGCACACTAAACACAAACCTTGGAGTCGATTATCTCTTTCAATCGATTTAGCTCTTCAAGGGCAACATCCCAGTTTTGCATCAGGATCTCTGCAGCAAGCTTCCCCCACAGTGCACTCAAGCTTCGGTCACTGTTAGTGCATAGGGCTCAATACTGATACAAGTAGTCAGCTGCACCAGAATAATTTCCACACTCGAATTGGAATTTTGAATACTGATATAAGGCCTCTATTTGCTCTGCACCAATCTGTTGGTAAACTAGGAAGGTTACATACATCATAGATAGAATGGTTAACTGATAGATAATAAAATACTAAATGAAGTGGAAATTTGTTAGTGCATCGGTTTGACCAAGTCTCTAGCTTGTCAATTCCGTGACTATGTCGGACCTTGCCTTGGGAGAATGAAGATGGTTAATCCAATTGATCGGAGACCGGAAGCTTGCTGCGGATATCTCACCAGGTGTTGGGCAACCATATAGGTAAAAAGGCCATTAGTGGACCATAGGTTGAACCCAACACACCCTAGTCTCATGAACCTAATTTGAATATGGTTAAAGGAACATTCTAGATGTAATTTCAGAAAATTTGCAAGTTTGTCAATCTCGAGCCCTCGAGATAGAGCCCTCAAGGTTCCATCGAGTCCTCAACTGTTTATCAGAGAGCAAAATGTTTGTTCTTATATGCTTTCGGGCTCGAGCCCTCGAGGACCCATCAAGCCCCTCGAGACCTGGGGACACTCCTCAACCCTCGAGAGACGCTCTTCGACCCCTCGTGACTTAAACGTTAAAATGAGCTATTTTTCCTTATTTGGGTCTCGACACCTCGAGGCACGCTCCTCGAGCCCTCAAGGATTAGCCGTTGTCACAACTTATTATAAATACACGGCTTAGTTTGTTTATGAGAATGAAGGACTCTAATGGTGTATTAACCCTAATACAATCCAGACCTATAAAAAAAAGACTCTCCATCTGTCTAAAGCCCTTGTGCTCCAATCTCTTCACCAAACATTATTGGTGATTTCCAAAGGTTGCTTTTGCCTTCAGTGAAGATGATTGGGAGATGTTTTTTTCTAGGATCCCTTGTAGAACCTCTAATATCCTAGATCTACCCTTTCGTTATGGGTGCACATCACTGGTGAATATCAAACCTTGAAGACCAAAGCGTGGAGATTCTTGGAGAACACAACTCAAGATCTGAGCTAAACCAAGGCAAGTGTTCTTTGTTTAATTTATCTATCTTTGTACGGTGGATTAGATCAGTATGATTGAAGCACCTTAAAAAATAGGTGTCATGGATTAGATCAAAGTGGTCGAACCTTTAAAAACTAGGTTGTAATGTTTGGGAGGGATTCCCATACATAGTGGATTTGGGATAGTCCTGAGAAAGGGTGAGTCCAGCAGTGGATGTAGGTTACCACTATATATCGTTATGCTTTTGTGGTTTGCTTTGATGGTTTGATTCATTTGTTTATCACTTGCACACACGTTTATTCTACTGCATGTTATTTGTGTTTAAATCATTTATAAATAACCTTAAACCTATAAAGGGACCCGTGCATCGTTCTAGCCGGACTTGCATAATCCATGTTGGAACAAATAATGATTGGTTCATGTACACAATTTTAGGTGTTTCCAGTAACATATGAAAGCATCACATACGAATTACAATCCCACCAACACCCAAAAGATGACACTGACTTAAATTTAGAGTTTACCTAAATTTCCATCTTCAATTGCAAAGTATGACAGTAGTAAGTAGAAAACAGTTTTACACTCCTTGGCTCCTTGGCACCTTACTGTTGAAACTTATTTTCCTAGGAATTGTCATTTACCTCCATCACTGTACATTATGATGCAAAACAGGAGATAGGGTAACCCTAAATACCTAATGGGGTTGTGAAAAGATTAAAAGAGATGAAAATAATGCACCCTAAATGTAAAATGGGCTGAAATTAATTAATCAATTAATACTTGCAATTAATTGATATAAAATTACAACACATAATCATGCAAATACTAAGAATATAATGTGATTAAAGGGATTAAATGTGATGTAGTGCAAAGCGGATAGGGAATTTAAGTAACTAATCAACCCCGACAAAACTTCTGCACTGAAACTTCGTGGCTCAGGTCTGGCAATTTCTAGTTCGCAAGTTTCGGTCCTTCCTGCCTGGTAACGACATTGTCTCTGATGTTGCTTTGATATTATCTTCTTTTTCGGCCAGGCTTCCCCGCCTAGCTGCAAATTTGGCTTTGCCCGCCCTCATTTGGCACTGCTAGGCTGCGCGCAATGCTCTTGTGTTCAACCAGAAGACTTGCTATCCTTCCACGATTTGCGCCACCATATGAAGTGACATCCGCAAGAGATTGATTTTCCACCTCTCTAACACTGATCTTAAGGAAATCTCCAGCAACTTCTCTACCCACTGGAATCTGCCTCCTGAAATGTTTATGCCTACTAAGTCGCCTAATCCTCCTAAAATTCTTCAGCAGTTGTTGCACTGCTTGTTGTTGCACTACATGAAGATGGGTAACAATCTTTTTCTTGCTATTGTCTTCCTTAACCATTCTGCTTCCATGTCGGGGAAACGCCTACACAAATTAAATGACAAGCTGGATCTCGTTAGTCTATCCACCAGCATACAATGGAGCCTTTTGGGCCTTGTTGAGAAGGGTGTGCACTCCATAAATTTCCTTTGCAGCAGCATGGAGCTCATCCACATATGATCCCTAGGGTGGCTCCTCTTCTCAAGGGATGCTTACTTCCACATATGATCCCTAGGGCGCCTGTCTTTCTCCTGACTGCCCTGCCGGCTTCATCTTTTTTCGGCTTCTTTTTTTTGCACGGCTGTTTCGGGTTTTGTCCCTGTTCTTAGGGCATGTTGTGCTTTTCTTTGCCTGGCCCGGGCTATGCTATTGTTTTTTCTGATCATGGGCTTGTTTGGTCTCTTCTTGAGTGAATAATATTCTTACCTTTCATTCAAAAAAAAAGATATTAAAACAAAAAGGGGAATACGAATGGGGTAACGAAGGGACAGATTGGAAGGACATGATTACAACTGGGTAAGTATGATGGACATGGAACAGAAGAGAAGAAAGAGATAAGCGGCTGAAGGTTGGAATAGAAAGCAAGGAATGAAAGGGGGAAAAGAACCTTGCAGCGATGGAAGAGAGAATCAAGTAGCAGAGGTGGAATACTGGTCTGCAGGCAAAGGGCGAATCTGGATCTGGTTTGGAATGATTGGTATTGTTCGATAATGGAAACAAGCAAAGGGCAGTTGGGTTCGTACGGCTTATGGGGCGGTAATGGTACAAGTGAGGCTTGGCATATCTGGTGGACAGCAATGGAAAGGAGGTTAGAAGGTGACGGTGACTGTATTGGTGTTTGGAAGGGGCACAACAGCAAAGGGTATGAGACTGGTAATGGCAGGAAAGGGTTTGGAAGGAAAGAAGAAAACAAAGAGAAGAGAAAGAGAGAGATGAGGGATAGAAAATACCTGAGATGATTGAAGAGTTCACACCTTCGGGGCTTCTCGCCAGATTCTTGCGGCTTCTCGCTTCTCCAATTTCTCACTAAAGTTCCATGGTTTCTCACCAATGCAACCGTCGCATGGAAGGTAAATTTTCTTCATTTGATTATCACTATATCTTTGCCTCAATGAGGCTACATCTCATTTATAATAAACACATAATGAGAATGACCAAATTACCCCTAATGACAAAAATGACTAAAATACCCACAAGTGTAAAAAAACAAAATACCCTTAAAAAAATAAAAAAATACACCAAGAGATAAAATAATAAATAAATCAATCTAGTCCAATGCTCCGCAATGTGGGGTATTCAATGTGTAATCAATCACATGCATGTCAGGTCTTCAATGTCATCCAAGCAGAACATCATCGGGTCACAATAAGAAAGTTGGATCGAGTCTCTTCCACCATCGATGGTATACTCGAAATCTATCACTGACGTCACAATCAACTCTAAATGGCGGCAGCAACAAAATGTGGGTAGATTGCACCTCCGATGAGACAAGACTCCTGAGTCTCTCCAGTAAATCAGGAGCAAGTCGATGTAGCTCACACTCAGGCAACCAAGTGACATCTGTTATGGGCCTGGGCTTCCACGTCATAGGATATAGGTAATGTCCTTTGCAACTGTGGAAACAACTTCCTCAACTAGAATAAATTCTATCTTCTCTCTCTTGGGTGGCAAGGAAGGTAAGGAAGGTACAGGCTGAGTGGGCTGGATAGATGTAGACCATGGGTCATGGAATGGATCAGGAAAGCCAATATGTGGGTCAGAGTCAGGCTGATGTGGGGTGGGGTTGGAGGGTAAAGCGGTTGAGCCATAAAATGGTGTTGGATCCTCCACATTAAATGTAGAGCTAATACCCATATTTGATGGAAGATCTATAATATATGCATTGGGTCCAACTCATCTCAAAAGTTTGAAAGGCCCCGCACTACGAACATGCAACTTTTTAACAGTCCCATGTGGGAACCGTTCAGGCCTTATGTAGATTATCACATAATCACCCAGATCAAATTCCTTGAACTTACAATGAGCATCTACAACAAATTCATATTTTTCATCGCTTATATTAATTTGACACTTAATTTCAGCGTGCGAATCATGAATGTGCAGTGCAGATGCATGTACAGACTCAAATGACTTAGGATGGATGTACAGACTCAAATGACTTAGGCGACACTAACACTGGGATGAGATCTACAGGTTGGGATTGGGTGGGAACATACCTAACCAAAGCAAGAGGAGTTTTTCCGGCATCCTCAAGTTCTTCATCACTTGGAGGTTCTACACCTTTGAAGATCTCTTGATTCTCATCTTCCTGGTCAGTCTCATCCTTGGACTATTCACCTGACAAAAGAGCGTTCTCCTGATTTCTAGTTTTTGTAGGACATTCGCAAGTGAAATGCCTAAAGCCGTGACAGTAATAACATTGTAGGCCACCTGTGGAAGAGCTCGCACCAGAAGTTCCCTTAGCACTTGCATTCTTGCTCTTGGGTGGAGCACCGGTGGTTTTCCCAAGTTGACTCACCGTACTTTGCCGAGCTCCTGGCGGAGTGGGCTTTTGAAATTGATACTACGGGAGTCTAACTATCTTGGAGGTTACAGTTTCCGATACTGCTCAAGTTTTTGTATAAATTGATATGTTTCCTCCAATATGTGAATACGACGCAAAATGAGCTCACACTGGAACTTGGGACGAAGATCTAGTCTGAACCTGGAGAGGATCTGGTCTAACTGGGATCCTCCTCGATTTCACAACACATGAAGAACTCGTCAAACTTAGTGATATACTCGCTAACAGTCTGATTTCCTTGGCACAGGGAAATTCACCGATCAAGGAGTTTTTCTCGATACTTATGGAGAATATATTTCTCCTTCGACAATTCTTTCATCTCGTCCCACGACAATTCTAAGGGATCGTCTCTTAATGATGCAGAACAAGGGATAGGGTAACCCTAAATGCCTAAATGTGGTTCCCTAAATATCAAAAGGGATAAAAATATTGCACCCTAAAACTAACATGTGCTGAAATTAAACACTAATTAATACTAACAATTTAAAATATCAGTTTACCACAAATAATCACACAAGAATCATTTGAATCTGATGGAAAATATAATGGTAGGGGACTTAAATGGATTTAGTAAATGATAAAGTAAGGTCTTTTTTTAAAGAAATGGTATTTGCTGAGGTTGAAAAGGAATGGTAGGGCCACGACAGTAAAAAGATGAGATTTTGGTGTATAGGCGAAGGGATTAAGGAGAGTATATGGAAGGCTACGGTGACATAAAGAGGGATTGTAGCTGCGACAAGGCTAGAAGGCCTAAAAGAGGGGAACGGCAAGGCTAAGTGTCTCTAACATAGGAGGAACAAGTGTATGGGCTAAGGAAAGGGTCTAAAGGGGCTTGTGACAGCAGTATGATGTTGTATGGGACTTAGAGAGGGCGTTGGGACTGCAATGGGAGGATGGCGGCAAGTAGGGGAAGCCCCTGAGCCAAATTCTTTATTTGAGGGCAATGTGAGAGGGCAAAATGTTAGGCTTTATTTTTCCCCAAAAAAAGAGTTTTTTACTCTTCCTCTCCTCCTCCCACATGAATCGTACGAGTCTACGATTCATACGATTCATGATTCACTAAAAAAGCGTACAGTTTTTTAGATATTTCGCTACTTGATGCGATTAGAGTCGAATCGCACGATTCGCGAGCCTTGAGTACAAGTATAGGGATGGACTCTAACGATAGTTGTGACCTAACTCTAAATGCGATGAATGAAAAGAATGACGTAATGATGACATTTTTTTTAATAAGATGCAATGTAGGACTGTGGATGTTTAAGGAAACAACATAACATTGCTCTGATACCAAATTTGATGCAAGAAAAGAGATAGGGTAACCCTAAATGCCTAATGGGGTTGTGAAAAAAATTAAAAGGGATGAAAATAACTGAAACTTGTCTTTGCAAAGTGCTTGTCAATATGGCATCTCATGGGCTTTAAAAAATGTTGCATATTTTTAAAAATGTCATATTATGCTCGTACTTCATTCTCATGCATCTTATTGGTACATATTATGTGGAATGAATGTATGTCATGTGTGTTTATGCTATCATTCTTATTCTCATCATTGGAATATGTTATGGGGAATGTTTTCAGTTCATAAGCACCAAGTTTTGCTAAACCTGAGGATGCTTGTAAGTGACATCACACATGGGCAATGGTTTTTCAAATGGTAAATTGAAAATGCCCAGGAATTTGGATCAAGAATTTAGTTGGACTCCTAAAGGTACATTGATCCTTAATCCAAGGATTTGTGCAAATGTTAGTGAATTGGTTTGAATCCTTCAAATAGCACAAATTGGTGTGTGAATGGTGTGGCATACATAGGCATGAGCTATTCATTTCTATCACCCTATAAGGTAGTATCTTAATATGACTTGAGACTTTCAAAATGTTTTATGAATTTTGTGCATTCAAATGTTGAAATGCAAATATTGTTGCCTTGTGGACTTGCGTGCACACGCTCCTTCATTACTCAATTGGTAAATCTTGTAGGGATGCATTGTGTTCTTTTCAATGTTCTAACTTGGAAGATCTATTAAACATTGGAAAAATGGTTGGAGATATGTTCGAATAAGGAAAATTATCCTTTCTCCAACACTGTATTTGAAAATTGGTATGCATTTAGTCATTAAACCTTCAAATGTATCTTGGAAAAATATCACAAGGTTTGAATGCAACCTGGATGGATAATGCACCTCAAAGGCATGGCTTTCAAGAACAAGCAAAAATGAATCTTAATGCCAAAAAATCAGGGATATTAGCAACATGGTTCAATGGTCCAAATTTGAATTTTTACCCTCACCCCTCCATTACCAAACAAGGGTAAAGGGGGGTAACCCCTCGTTACCCACCATCCAAATGCAGCATATGTGTTTTATGGACTAATGTTTGAGGGGGAGATATATTGCTTCCACCTAGTGCCTTGGTGTTTGTATACAGGTATATCATTGCAAGCACACCTTGAGGGGGAACAATATGAAGAAAGCTTTTGGAGCAGCTTAGAGTCTAGTTTTTTGTCATTTGAATTTGTACTTATAATCGTTGGGTTGGGTTATGTCATCGAGTATGTATTCATTAGCTTCTATGTTTTGTCACGAAATTGACAAAGGAGGAAATTGTTAGTGCCTCGGTTAGACTGCTTTTCCTTATTGTCAATTCCGTGACCTAGAAGAGCATTGCCTTGGAAGAATGAAGAAAATTAATCAAGACTCAAGGACGGTGAAGATTGAATCAAAACTCAAACATTGGAAGATCAAGTGTAAGATTCAAGCATCCCCATGTGTATGGCAATCACAAACGTAAATTAGCCATAGATGCCTCTAGAGTGGACCCAACACATCTAGGAAGACCTTGACTAGGCTTAGAACTCATATTGGTAAAATATAATCAAGCCTAGTGGACCTTAACAGCCAACAAAACCAAATGTACTTAAACTTACAAAACTGGTATACTGTCAGGACGACACATCGTGTCTAGCGACCCATTACCATTGACAGGACAGACCCATTGTGGTTCACGATCCATCGTCTGGAATGATAAAGGTTCTGGTTGGAAAATATTGTCAAACTGGTTAGCTCTCAGGCCGAGCGTATCTTGGTTATCGACATGTCTTAAGTGACTGGGCAGACCCATCGTTGGCCACGATCCGTCGGCTGGGTTTTACAGAGTTCTGGTTGAAATACACACTGTAAAATATAGTTGGTCTTAGGACGATACACTCGTCAGTGGCGACCCATTGCCAATGGATTATGTGACCCATCATGGACCACGAACCATCGTGGGTGACTGTTTTATAGCCGTTGAGGTGCAATAAATGTGCAACGGTCATATTGTTGGATGGCAAAATTGAATAGCCACGACCCATCGCAGGCCACGACCCAGCATCAACTTATAGATTGGGAAAAATCTGGTTTGCCTATTTAAACTCTGAACTTTGGTGAGTTTGGTTGGACCTTTTCGGATAGGAAAATCTTAAGGCATTCCCAGATATCCCAACCTTTCTCTAAGCACTTCACATTGGTGAATCATTTGAAATCCAATCAAATTGATTGAGATAGAGAAAGAGAAAAACAAATCTAGGATTCTATAGGAAAATCTCATATCCTAGAACCTCTTCCTAGCTGTGGCTTGTGCATTCATTAGGTGAACTTCATCATCAAAGGATTCAGCTGGAGGAGATCTTCAAGAAGCATCACATCTTCATGTGAGCTAAAAAGGCAAGTGCTTCTTCTTGTGCTAAACTTAATATCATCTTGTGAAGTGGATTAAAACAAGAAGCTTGAACCACTAGAAAAAATAGAGGGATAAAGATTAAACAAAGGTGGTCGAACCTTTCAAAATTAGGTGGGATTGTGAGTGAAATTCCGACTATCGTGTATCCGTAATTCTTACTCTATTTGTGTGGGCATAATTCCCATAACCCAAGAGTTGGTGAGTCCATCAATGGATGTAGAAGGGGTTTACTCCGAACCACTATATATCGGGTGTTTGGTTTGTTTGTAGGATTGATCTATTACTTGTGAAGAGAGATGTGAAGACCATAAAAATCAGGCATTGTCTCCCTCTAGGGACAATCTTGTTCTAGCACCGCGAACTTTCAGAGGGTGACGATGATTGTATTGGGGTTTGAAAGGGGCACGACAACAAAGGGTATGAGATTGGTAATGGCCGGAAAGGGTTTGGAAGGAAAGAAGAAAACAAAGAGAAGAGAGAAGATGAGGGATAGAAAATACCGGTAGAGGATTGAAGATTTCAACCTTTGGCACTTCTCGCCTCTCCGATTTCTCACTAGAGTTCCATGGTTTCTCACCAATATAACCGTCGCATGGAAGGTAAATTTTCTTCATTCGACTATCACCATATCTTATTTATAATAAACACATAATGAATGACCAAAATACCCCTAATGACAAAAATGACTAAAATACCCACAAGTGTAAAAAAAAAAAACAAAATACCCTCAAATAAATAAATAAAATACATCAAGAAAATAAAATAATAAATCAATCAATCTAGTCCAATGCTCTGCATCACATTATGACTAGGAGCACCGTGCTCCACTATGTTTACGAAATTGTATATGTAGCAATGGGCGACAAATATTGACAATCAACAAGCTAAAATATCAAAGTTCATCCCTTTCTGGTACTTGCCATATAATAAGCTGCCACAAAAGGAGTCCACCAACCATCTTTTTCCCCCCTCGCTTACATTGTTGTATCATGCAAGATCTCATGTCATTCTTCAATTTTCCATATAATGTCACAGGTGCCACACAAACCAAGAGATCAATTTTGTTATGAGAGTTTCCTCTTGGATCCTTTTAGGAGTGTTTAAAGTGAGTATTAGAAGTTCTCTTTATTATCTTAAGCTAATATAGACTGTGACTTCTGACAGTTCCAGCAATAGGGATCTAATACGTGAACAAGCTTTTGCCACCAAAAGTTAAAAAATGCTACAACTTACGATTGCATCTCCTCTTCTAGTTACAAAGTGTAATTTCCTTTATGTGTGATTCATTCCCGTCTTTCATTCACACTCAAAAAAATTATTAAAAAAATGTTTGCATAATCTACCTGGAAGCGGTCATTGAGCATCTGGAGATTGTATTGCTTGTCAGGCCGAAGCTCCTGAACCAAGGTGGCATTCTGAAGAAATGATATCAATGGCGCTGCAGACTCCTCAAGAGATTTTAGTCTGGTAACGACCTCCACTCGCCTGTCAACCATGTCTTTCCCCAATACAAAACCACACCATTCAATAAGCAGTGGCAAAACAAGATTTATATTTAAAAAATAATAAAGGCAGATAAATTGCAGAGAATGTTTTTCAGATGTGACAATCGTGATCAACAGTATTGATCTCAAAAGTTAATGTCTTACACCATGATTCATGAGAAAACATAGTATGTTTGATCTGATTGAGGTATGAAATAGATCCTATCATTCGTTTGATCATTGATATGATGAATGCCCAGTTCTTTCAAGGGAAATTAGCAGTTGAAACTATTTACAAACAGAACTCCACGAGAGTCATCTCCCACCCCAACAGATGGAGCCAGGACTCAATTTTACCCCATTCAGAAAAAAAAAACCCAAGATCAGAGACAGAGAGAGAGAGATAAGAATTAATGTAGAAACATACCCTGAGGGACGTCATCAGTAATGTAGAGGCTCTTGTGGATGTCCATGGCGTAGTCGACCATGTTAGTCTTGTTGAGTAGCTCTATCTTCACCTTCAGTATCTCGTCGTCCGCATATAGCTGTCTCTCATGCAAAAACTCCAACAGAGGAAACACCAGGTGCCTGTCCAATTGAGGCGCTATCCTTCTCGTCAAATCGTAGCTCGTCATGGCTCCCTCTTCCTCTCCTTCTTCTTCCGGTCAATGCAGCTTCTGCTACGGAAAGAGGGAAAGAGGGAAAGAGAAAAACCTAAACTGGGCAGGCAACTCAATTGCTGACGCGCCGAGAAAGAGAGATAAAACCCTAGTGGGTAGGCAACTCGATTGCGAACGCCGACAAGGTTTTCCAAATTTAGAACATACGGGAAAACTTTGGCTGCGTTTGGACAGTCGCTAATTTTTCTGAGGAGTCACCAGGACGGTCACCCTTGAGTAGTAGTTATCTTTTTTATGTTTTTGGTAATTCTAGTAGTAAATAAAAATTTATTCTAAGATAAAAGATTGTTTCGTATGTATTACAACGGATAATTTGATATATTAATAATTTTATTAAAATAATTATAAAATATAATTATTAAATAATATTCATTAAGTAAATCTAATATTATCTAACTTTTATAAATTCTTTTTTATAACTATAATTTAAAATGAACATTTGCATTCTAACAACAAAAAAATAAATAAAGAAAAAAGAGATATTATTATTTTAAATTCTAATAAATGATAAAAAATATCAACATATCTTTTCATAAAAAAATATAATTTGTTCATTGAAATATATAATATAATAAATTATTATAATAGTTTAATAAATCACAATAAATATAAAATTAATATTAAAAATTATCACGGAAATAGGACATTTTGACAAATATGTTTAATAAAATTTTATTTTTATTTTTTATATTATATAGATTTAATAAAAATTATTAATTCTCATAAAAATTTTAATAAGTCAGGTTACTCCTGCTTACAGTTACCCCTATTTAAGGGTAACTCCTGGTAACCCTTGTAAAAATTACCCTAATCAAAATGTATCATGTTGAAAATATTGACACATTTTTTAAATAAACTTCTAGCATAATAAATTGTTAATTACCTTGAAAGAAATTACCATCAACCTCAAACTCTTTCGAAGATTTGAGACTCTATCAAAATTTCGACAAAATCACCCCTTAAAAATAGAATATTTTGACAAATATGTTTCAAAATTATTTTTTTTATATATTATATAGATTTAATAAAATTATTAATTATCATAAAATGGTTAATATGTCAGTTTACCCCTACTCAAGGGTAACCCCTGTAAAAATTTACCCCTCACCCAAGTGCATCACGTTGAAAATAATGACACATTTTTAAAATAAACTTCTAACAGAATAAATTGTTAATTACCCTGAAAGAGATTACCATAAGCCTCAAACTCTTTCAGAGTTTTGAGACCCTATCAAATTTCGACAAAATCACCTCTTAAAAATAGGACATTTTGACAAATACGTTTCAAAAAAATTTATTTTTATTTTTATATTATATAGATTAAATAAAATTATTAATTATTCTAAAATTGTTAATGTAAAAATTTACCCCTCATCTAAATGCATCATGTTGAAAATTTATATAATATAAAAAATAAATTGTTAATTATTTGAAATCTATTAATTTTTCAATTATATAATATATAATTCAAAAATAGAGGAAGGCACGCGGTAAATAGGGGCAAGGTTTCCTTAAAAAATAAAAAATAAATAAATAACCACTATTATTATTTTAAATTTCAATAAATGAATAAAATAATTCTACATATCTCTTCATAAAAAAATATAATTTGTTGTTTGGTAATATGAAATTTATCAAATGGAAATAATAAAGTGCTTTAAAAAAAAATAAAAGCCAAGTACTCACCAAAATAAATAAAAAAAATGTAAAAAAAAGGAAATCTCTTGAAACAGCAAAAGGGCGGGTAAGAGGGGTATTCAAGAGTGAAAACCCCAAGTCCCATGTGGATTTTTTTATTATGGGTCGTAGGAGAAAAAATCTTTATATATATATATATATATATTTATATTTGAATTTACGTGTCAAAAACTGTGGGATACTTAGCGTAAAACTTCCACGGGTGAGCCCACTACCCATAGGGCACACCAAGGTTAGGCCATGGAGGCTTGAACCTGCAACCTCCCGCTTCCTTCTAATAATTATAACTTAAAATAAAGTTTTCGCACTTTCATTCTATCCGTAAGAAGTGAGATGAAAAAACATTATCTATATATAAAATTATTTTCAACCCTAATAACTGAATAAAAAATGGCAACACATTTCTTCATAAAATTTCATACTATTTCATTGGTTTTATGAAATAAATAATATAATAAGCTATTATAATAGTAGATATCAACATTAACTTGTGGCTATCCTATGTGAATGTGGGACGTCATCCGAAGTGGAGGTTTTATGAGAACTAATCTAACCTCAAGAGTTTAAAGGAGATTTTCCTCCTTCATACTAAAAAAAAAATAGTAGATATCAACAATATAAAAAATATTTTTTAGTTGGTTATTTTTTCGAGTTTATAAAGAAAATTTTATGTAATGACCCGACCCAAACTAGCGGGTTAAACTTAGATTAAAACCCTAATGGGTAGAAATAATTGGGTAATTGGTTTCAATCTTTCATTTGTTTGATATTTGGGTGGTATTAAATGAAAACCCTAAATTTTGGTTTGGATTTCTAAAAATAACAGCTTTTTTTTAATTTGAAAATTTTCTAATTTTGGAAACTTTCTAAATTTAACAACTTTGGGAAATCCACTTTTATTTAATTAAATGATCTGATTTTGTGTGTTTCACAATTTTGAAATTTGAAACCAAATCTGTAAATTTAAAATTTTAGTAGGAAATTTGAAATAGAAGTTTCTAAATTTAGAACCCAAATTTGAAATTTGTGTTGTGAATGATAATTTGGAAATTTAAACTTTTATTTCATTGTTTAATTTTCAAAAATTGCAGTATGTGGATGTTCCAAATATAGTAAGAGGTTTTGGAATGAAAATTGCCAAATTTAGAAGGAGGATTTAATTTAGAAATATCGAATTTTTGTGGATTTAGAAAATAAACATATATATATATATATATATATATATAGGAATAATTTTTTGCAAAATCTTGTGGGCCATGGGACCCACATCCATGGACGAAAATTGCAAAGGATAACCCTTCCAAAATTCACTCATAGCTAGTGGGATTCCCTATCCCTTTTGGCCACCAACTTACCAATAATTGACTGACAATTTTGCCCTCCATGGAGAGAATTTTGAGAAAGGAGGCACGAGTGTTTTGGTACTTCGGAATTTGCCACAAATCGATAAATACTCCCCATCCCAATGTCTTGGTTGAATTTTACATATACAAGGCTTGGGCGAATTTTGGAGCTTTGGGTTGTTCTCTCCAAATTCAAGTAAGTTATTTTATTTATTTATTTATTTCATTTATTTTCTTTCTTTTTCCACTCTAGTTGTTCTTCTCTTCAATTCAATTATTATTAATTCCTCCATCTCTCTCAAGAAATTCAATCATCATGGAGGAAAAAAATTTATAAAATTCAACTATGGTGGAGAGAGAAGAAAAGAAGGAAAGGGAAAATCGAATGTCACCATGGAATTCTTTATATTTTTACAACATGAATCAGATCTGAAATTCAACCATAGAAGGATAAATTTTTTAAATAAGAAATGGGATTTTTGCAATTGATTTAAATTATTTGGGAATTAAATTAAAATCATGGTGATTCATGTGCAATTGATGACTTTTATGGGGGAAAATTGAGAATTTGATTCTCTATGGGTGAAAATTTTATTTTGGGGATTCCCAACCATCCAAACTCTCCATGAATAGGTTCTACATGATTCAAAAATTAATTGTATGGTGAAGGAATCAGATTTATAAAATTGGTTTGGATTTTTGGAGAAATCATCCATGAATTTTAGAATTTGATTTCCAAATTTTGTGTTTTATGAATTGATATTTGTAAATTTTATTTCGTTGGATGGAAATCTAATTTTTCTGATTCCTAAAGCCATCAATGTTATTGTAGATTAATTATACACCTCTAAGAATTGATTTGTATAATTTTTAAACCTTGGTGTCAAGTGTAAAATGTTGTAGACTATTCTTAAGACTAGAATTTTCGTTTTTTGTGCATTGTCGCAAGAAAATCATATCGGGGGCTTCCAGTCGAATTTTTCAGTGAAACTTAATTTTTTCGAAACTAGACTGATATGGCTAGTTAACATCCAAATTTCATGCCGAAAGAGTATTGTTTGATGCCTCAAATTGAGTCTGCAAGTCGGACCAAAATTCTAGCTCAGGTATGTTAAACATTTTTAGAACAGTTTACAAGAAAATTCATAACTTGATCTCTGATTATCGAAACGATGCAAAATTTGTGTCTATTTTCATCTAGACAAGGAGACCTATCTCCAGCAAAAGTTTAAGAATCTATTGAGTTTTGATATCCCAGAATTGATCTACAAGTTAGACTAGCTTATAGATTTTCGAATTTTAGACGGTTTTATAGTACTTGATTAAATAGTTTTTATCTTGGTCTCTGAAGATCAAAATGGTGCAAAATTTGTACCTAAATTAAAGCTCATGAAAAAAAAAAGATCTATCTCTAGTAGAGGGAAACTCATTGATTTGATAGGTCAAATCTGGTCTACAAACTAGAGTTTCGGTTAAGACTGTAATCTGTTGATCAGTGAAGATGTCTGACTAACTTGATCATAACTCGAGCTAGGAAAATCCGCTTTGGATGAGCCAAATATCGTTGGAATTCTTACTCAGAGACCTGTCCATTGTACGAATATGAGACCCTAATAAAATATAGGATGACAACAGAAAATTTTGCGAGAGAGGCTGAAAGTCCCGGTGTTAGAACACGATTGACCCTGGAGAGGGGGTGAATAGGGCAATCTACAAATTTATTGGTCTTTAAAAAATTTATTGATTAATTAACAATGTAAACAACAAATTTACAAATTAATCACGTGTGAGATTCAAGGGTGTACAAAATTAAATCAATCACACATGCAAAAACCAATATACCCAATTTGAAGTGGTTAAGAGTAAATCCCTCCTGCAACCACTGGTAGACTCACCCAAACTTGGTTTATCCCAAATTCACTTTGTGGGGAATCACGTCCTCACAAATAGAGAAGGAATTACACCTTACTCAAATAGAGTGATACTTTCACCCAGCTCAAATCCTAGTTTTGAAAGGTTCGACCAACCCGAGTCTACTTCCTTATCCCTCTATTTTTTAGAGTGGTTCAAGCACCTTACTTTAGTCCACTATCAAGTTGATTTGAATATACAATCAAAAGATAAGTACTTTCCATCGTAGCTTCGCAAATTGTAGATGTGCTTTTGAAGAGTTCTCCCAACGTGATCTCGTTGATGACGATAATTCACCGATGTATGAGCAATCACGATCTTTGGGAGTGGTTTCTAGGATTTGGATGTGCAAGTGGTATCCTAGACTATGGTTGCCTTCATCTCTCTTAATCTCAATCAAAGATGATTGGATTTGAAAGATTCACCAAATGAAAAACAAGAGAGATTGATCCACTAATTTTAGCCTTTGAATTTTGCAAATTAACTCTAGTAGAAAAGGCTCATAAATGCTCTAGATTGGATCCTTAAACTCTCCAATAGTGGAGTATTTATAGAGGCAAAACCAAAATTTTGAAATAGTAAGTCCACGATCAATCTCGGTCTCACAATTGATCGTGAGATTTGAAAGTGACTTCCCACCAACCAGACTATTGCACATTATGCGCTCCAATGGTTCGAAAATGGTCACGCACAACTGATCGTGCTTCACGATGGATCGTGGACTCAATTGGCGATGGATTGTGCTTTGACGATCCGATCGTCCTAAGACCAGTTGGTTTTACAGAATTGTTTCAAACAGAATACTTGTAGTCTATGCTGATTGATCGTCACACCACGATGGATCGTGTCTTGTTTATTGCGATCGATCGTGATTCTCATGAATGTATCGGCATGAGGCTGAAACTCGTTGACAATATTTTTCCAACCAAAACCTTGTCAAATTTGGACGATGGATTGTTAGACCACGAAGGGTAGTCATTGTCCCAGACGATAGATCACAGGACTTGATCGGTCGGCATGACAATTCATCTATTTTTCAAGGTTTAGCCCATTTGGTTCTGTTGGATGTCAAAGGTCCCTTAGACTTGATTAAATTACCCAGATGTGATATCTAAGCCTAGGTATGGTCATCCTAGATGTGTGGCGTCCACCCTAGAGTCTTCTATGACCAACTTACCTGGATGATTGCTGAGTTGAATCTTCATTTGATCTTCCAATCTTGGATTGGATTCAACCTTCATTTGAGTCTTCAATTCTTCTAGGCAGTGCTTCTCTCGAGTCATGAATTGACAAACAATGGATTAGGCAAGCCGGGGCACTAATAGAGGTTATTTTTGCAATGTTTTGACTATTTTAAACATTAGACCAATTGTGGAATATTTTGTATTTTGAGGGTTGGTTTGTTAAGACAAAACCCCTAAGGCTATTTGATGAGTTCAACTGATTTAAAAGAGGTTAGACATAATAAAATTGTGATGGCTCAAACTTTAATAAAATTACAGCAAATTTGAGAGATTAAGGCTTTAATTGGAACTTGGACTTGGTGATAATTTGTGCTTAGTAAATTTGCAATATTAAGTGTTAGTGCCCCGGATTGCCGAGTTCCTAAGTTGGTCAATTCCATGATTTAGGAAAAAACACTTGCTAGAAGCTTGAAGACTCAAGATGATCAAGATTGAAGATCATGCTCTACCGGATTAATGCTCATCGTTATGGCAATTACAAAACAGGTATTTGACCATAGATGACTTTAGGTGGTACCTACACTTTTGGCGGACCATTCCTACTCTTAGTTGAACAAATGTTAAAATCATAAAAAGCCTAGAGAGGAAGCTTGACAGTGAATTGAAAGTAAACTTGGAAATATGAATTAAGTTCATTGTCAACTCGACTAGTCGTTCTCATCGACCCCCTGGTAGAGACAGGATTGACCCATCGTGGTAAAAGACTGGTCGGGCTAGATTGATGAAGGTTCTGGATCATAGAACTATCATTTTGGGTATGCCTCTGATCGAGAGTCTCATATGCACTAACCCCTCAGTGATGAATTTAAGACTCCTCGTGGTCAACAACTCGTCGATGATAACCTATTAGTTCTGGAACTTAGAACTCAAGTGGACTCTCGAGAAAATAGACATCTCAATAATTCAAGACCGATAGAGAGTACCAGGATCGACCCCTCGGTAAAGGGCGACAGGTCATTCTGGGCTAGGACAAATTTCTGGACATAAAACTCTATCTACATGGTGTTGCCCCAGGTCGAGACCCTCATATGGACCAACCTCTCGGTGCTGTGACTGTTGTTGATGTGTTTATAAATCTCGCAAGTGCACGAACCATATATAATATAACAATTGAGTGCGAGGTCGAACCAAAAGGAAATATTCAAAATACGTATGCTTTAATTTTTATGTTTCTTAGAAAACCAAGATTTAAAATTAAATTTAGAATAGAAAATCAAGTTTAATCATAAAAGTATATTTTCAACTAATCAAATCTTCATTCAAACTAATAGATCTACAATTTTAGAGCATTGATTAAAAATGATTAAAATAATGTGTTAATAAAGAGTTTATAAACAATCTCATTACACATTCTAATTCACAAAATCTAGATCTAATTAAATTTAATCTTAACTAGTTAATCAAGTTGTTAAGGAAGTTTTAAATACATGAAGTAAATACAGTTTAAAAGAATTAAAGATTTAAAAATAAAAACGAAAATACAACATTCAAGTGAAATAAAATAAACATGAAAAATAGATTGGCAAGAAAAATAAACGACAGAAATAAAAATGTAGTAACGTAAAGGATGGTTGTTTGGAAAAGACTGTGTATCGCCAAAAACATTTAAATAAATAAACATCATAGATTTGAAATTCACGTAAAAATCTAAGATCCAGTTCATGTTTATCATCAATGTTAAAAATCATAAACTTTAAATTATAAAATCAAAACTTAGTAACTCAGATCTAACAATCTTAACCTATGTCCTAATTGTTTTAATGTCCGATTAAATAATTAAAGCATACAATCTTAAATTCGAATCAAAGACAATCATGAAAGGAAATTAGAAATTGGATGTTTCAATATTCTAAACGGTTTGTCCTTTGATTATTTATTGGAGAAATTAAATACAAGAATGATTGAATACAAGATATTTGGAAATTGAAATTGTAAAAGAAACTCATTGTTAAATTTGAATTCTCTATGTATCCTTGAGTCTTCTCTTGGTCTTCTTTCAATCTTTTGGTCCTCTTTGGCTCCAGAGTCAAATTCGAGTTTTGCATGTGGGATACTGGCTATTTATAGGACTTCAGATTGGATGGATGTCTAGGATTCAATCTAGGTTTAAGTTGATGGGTGAAAGGTTGGGATTAGATCTAACTTAAATTGGGTCTCTTCACCTCCCTCTTTATGATTCCTTTGGTTTCCATTTTAACTCACCCAACTCATTAGCTCAACTCACTATATTTAATGTCGTTCATTTAATGCACTTGAGTCAACTCCATGGCTTAATTCCAATCCAACTCACTTCAGCCCTAACTCAACCTGATTTGACTCACCCTTTGAGCTCACTTGAGGGTCCACACGGTCAACGTGGTCAACATGGTCAACTCGACCCATTGGGTCCCTTCTTAGCTTATTGATCCAATTTGACGCCTTGACCCATTTATGGGTGGTTTACCCATTTAAATGTGGTTTACACATTTGCATCAAGCCTACCCATTTATCCTCCATTTAACTCCAAATCAATTCAGCCTAACCCAATTAAAATTGGGTTCACCCAATGGTCAAATAAGCCTACCATGACCCATTGGGTCCCAATTGGGTCCTTTGACCCAAATGACCATCTTGACCCAATTAGATGTACATTACCCATCTATTTTAATTTGATCCTTATAATATGTTCCTTGGGTCTTATTTTGAACAATAGGCCCCACCATTTTCTCATTTACGATCACATCTTTTAAATTCACCATTCCAGTGGCATTTTCGTAAATATTGCTCTCATTGAAAAATCGGAGTGTTACACCTCCCTTCTTGCTCCTTTGATCCTTTAACCGATTGTGAGCTTTGATCAATGATGAAATCACCAAGGGCTAGTTCGGCCAAGGAGGTAGGTTTTGAGAGAGGGAGAGAGATGAAACTCAATGATTCTTGAGATGTAAAATTCGGCCAAATGATGTAGTGTGCCTCTTTTGTAGTATTTCTTTGAAATCAGCCCAACTTCTTTCAATTCCATCCTTAATCCTTCTCCTTCCTTGATGCTTTGCTGGTCCTCTAAAGGCAAAACGTAGGAGAGAGTGGAAGAGAGAAGAGAAGAGAATGAGATGGAAATTCCTCAATGGAGGGTCGGCCAAGGGGTGTGAAGTGCCTCTTGGTTGTACCCCTTTTATAATTAGCCTAAGTCCTTTCCCTTTCCCCTATTTGCATCTTGGTTTGTTCAAGGTGTCCCCTGGCTTAACCAAGGAGACATTTGACACAAACCAAGGCATCCCTTGGCACTCCCAACGTGTACATCTTGGATTGTGCTTCTTGGGTTTCATTCCATGAGATGGAAAATCCTATCTCATTGTGGTTTGCACACTCCCATCAATTAGCCCACCTTCATTGAAGTTTAAGCATGGGTTACCTCTCCAACGTGTATGCCATTACTTGTTCTTGAAACAAGTTCAACCCCTCATGAATGTTGGTCTAACCAAGGAGTCCCATGGCTTAACTATGGGACATTTGGCTTAAGCTCATGCAATCCTTCCATCTCCCCAACGTTGGGCCTTGGATTTCCATCATGAGACGGAAACCCTCCAAACTCCCAATGTAATCTTATCTCATTCTATTGAATTTTATGCATGGGATACCACTCCCAAGTAACCAATGTGTGGGACTTTGCTTGTGTCTTTGAAATCAACACAACTCCTCATCTTCTCACTTGACTCACTTGAATTAAAGGTCCCCATGACTTCCAATCTAACTCATTAGCTCAACTCACCCATTTAATTCCACTCATTTAATTCACTTGAATCAACTCCATTGTTTGATTCATTTTCAACTCAATTCAGCCCCAACTCAATATAATTTAACTCAACCTTTGAGCTCACTTGATGGTCAACATGGTCAAGCTCGACCCATTGGGTCCCAATTGAACCTCTTGACCCAAATAGGAGCCATGACCCATTTAAATGTCAATTACCCATTTAAATGTAGCTTATCCATTTAAATGTGGTTTATCCATTTACATATAGCTTACCCATTTTAAGGTAGCTTATCCATTTACATGTAACTTACCCATTTTAGGTAGCTTACCCATTTACATGTAACTTACCCATTTTAAGGTAGCTTACCCATTTACATGTAACTTACCCATTTAAATGTGGCTTCACCCATTTGATTCTCTTGAACCATATACAACATCCGTTGGGTCTTAATTGATCAATTGACCCAATTATCAAGCCTTACCCATTCACTTCTAACTAGCTCATATATGATCCATTGGGTCCCAATTGAACTTTTGACCAAATTGGCAATCTTGACCCAATTAAATAATTCTTACCCATTTATTTCCATTGATCCACATCTACCATCCGTTGGGCAATTGACTCAACATTTACCCATCTAAGGTTCATATCTTTTAATTCACCATTTCAATGGCAATTTCCATATATATCCCTAGCTCGAAAATATGGGTTGTTACAGCTAGGGTCAAAACCCAACTATCTTCATTGTACACTAGGATAGACCTTCACAAGGGTCTCATTACCAATACCGACATTCATTCGACTATACGCTCAATGCTCATATAATAAATTCTAAAATGACATACAAATCTCATCATTTCATTCTAGAGGTGTAACATCTTTCCATATATTCGCACCATTATTCCAATTTCCCATATGGGGTTGACATTAGGAGATACATCTCAATTGCCTCGGGAATTTCGTCTATGGCTTGGCTTTTGCGTTTCATAATGCTCATTGCAAATCAATTTCATGCCAACCAATTCTCATACGGGAATTAAGT
Organism: Chimonanthus salicifolius; assembly: GCA_013350335.1. Taxonomy (NCBI): domain Eukaryota; kingdom Viridiplantae; phylum Streptophyta; class Magnoliopsida; order Laurales; family Calycanthaceae; genus Chimonanthus; species Chimonanthus salicifolius. The sequence goes on along the minus strand of CM023537.1, from coordinate 23,740,764 downwards.
CTAGCCACACTACTCCTTTCATGTCTAGTCAAAACCCCTCTTTCAACATCACTTTCTTCATCATACTAGAGAATCATATCTCTCAAATCATCATAAGGTAATTCCACATACCTTTGGCATCATAATTACATCATCAAACAAAATGGAATCCATACACAAATACAAAATTTTACTCATAAGGAATGAAGTAACAATCCCAACCTTCATGCAATTGAGAGCATAAATAATCCAAGGATTCCAAGATAACTTACTAGCCCATAACCATCCATACAAGTGATTAGCATTTTTTACATGTGCAACTAGGCTCTAAACACTTATTCACTACATGAGGGGTATTCAAACCATTTACACCTAAGTGCACTAAGTTAAGCCTTGTAGTACATGCATCATATTGCCTGATGATCGCTATCGACGATATCATGGGTCAACGTACTCCATGTTCGGAGACTTGGGGAAAACAATCCCTCTCATCATAAGGCAATTCTCCTCGGAAAAATATCTATATATGTCTGGCCTCTTAGGATCAACTAATCATTTCCTCAGGGAACACCCTTGAAGGTTTTACAGACCTCACTTGAGTCCTTCGAGTCCACAATCCTTGGCTTACACTTTCTAGAGTCATAAATCAAATGTGACTCACTTCAAGAGGATGCCCTCGGTCATCCAAGACCGTCTCTAAACAAAATTAGTGGTCTACCATTACCATTTCTTATAGCCAACTATAGGCCTCAACCTTTTCGTTCAAACTAAAAGTCGCATTTCAAGCAAACTATGGTTTACAATACCAATCATTCCCAACTGATGCCCACAATTACACATGTCCCTATAGTGTTTCTCCAACGTGGTATCAGTGATGACCTCATCTCGCCGATGTCCTTCGAGTGGTTACCTGCCAGCGTATCATCGCCCGATCTATCAAACCCCATCACAAGACCCTCAGCCTAATGGTCTCACTCCCACTTCCTAGGAAGATATGATCTTCTACACCTCACAATGTGGTTCACATACGGTTCTAGGGGAATTTCAAAGTTTTCCACTCAGGGAGCTTAATCATTTCCTCGTGACTTTTCCAAGCCCAACCAGATCCAACACCTCACAACTCGGGGTCCAAGTGAGTCTAACCCACATAGGTCCAGCTCATTCTGTAATATCACTTTGGTCACCTCGTCTGAAGTACGGTGTAAACATTAGTCACCTAAATTTGGTTGCAAGAGGAGGTCCCAGCCTCACTCAAAATCCTGCTCACGCTATTGCAACCCAAAACAATCTCCTACTTCCATCAGAGTTTCAAACTCCATACACATAGTCCTCGGGGAAAATGAACCTAAGCTCTGATACCAAGTGTCACTCCCCGACCGACCGGGCACATGAGAAACAAGAATAATTTTTTCTCAACTCTAAGGCATGCACAACTAATAGTCCAAACGCGTGACACCACACATGTAATGAGATCCCTACGAATCCTAGGACTTATTGGACCCTTGGTTTGATCGAACTGAATTATCAGCTGCCCACGTACTCCAATGGAGATCAGATCATGTGTAGTTCTTAATTCATTTATTTCATGGAACTAACCCCGTGCAATTCATGATGTCACATCAAGACATTCTAATTACCCAATCATGGGTCTCATCAGTAGAATAGATCTCATATATCACGGGTCTAGCCAATCACGAGTCTATACCAACCATGGGAACACCGTCAACCATGGGTCAATGCCACACATGGGATAAACCTCAACCATGGGACCTATACCTGAATACAAGTACTACATCCCTCCTCGGGGACAATATTCTAAATATGGGTCCAGTTCTCTATGGAATCAGTGCCCTCCGTAAGAATATCCATCTACGGTATACAATATACATCCATGGTCACAATGCCCTCAATGGGAATAATCATCCATGGAAAATAATATCTATCCATGGGAATAACCATCAATGGGTATAACTCATACATTAGTAGAACCAATATGTTTATCATGAGACCAATAAGTCGACTATAAGACCCACATCTCCCCTATAAGACCAATACGTACCATAAGACCAACATGTCCACCACAAGACCAATACGTCTACCATGGGACCAACATGTCTACCTATAAGACCAATACGTCTACCATAGGACCAACATGTCCACCATAAAATCAATACATCTACCATGGGACCAACAAGTCTACCATAAGACCAATACGTCTACCTGGGACCAACAGATCTACCTTAAGACCAATATGTCTACCATGGGACCAACAAGTCTACCATAAGACTAATACATCTACCATGGGACCAACATCCGGGCATGAATCCAAGCCACCATAGGAACCATCCATGGATATAATCATCCATCCCTGTTAACACTCCATTAGTAAGTATCATCTTGAAATTTCGTAACTAGAGTAATGCATGACCTAGAGGGAGGGGTGAATAGGTCGGTTTTCAATTTTAATTCTCTTTTAAAAATCCTTAACTGAATTAAACTTTAAGTGTATGCAATGAATTCTTTTCACCTTTAAATTAACCACTGTTAATTAAAATGGCAATCCAATGTATGTGTATGTATGTGACACAATATTCAATCCAAGCAATCAAGTTAAAACATCAACCACATATAAACACAGATATTTTATAGTGGTTCGGTTTCAACAAATCTACGTCCACTGTCAGACTTCCCAACTGTAGGGTCGTCCCAAATATACTATGTATGGGTCTCACACCCAAATAGTACAACCTAGTTTTTTATAGAGGTTCAACTCAAATGATCTAATCCTCTACACCTATTTTTTTGAGTGGTTCGAACATACTGTTCTAATCCACTTTACAATGTTTAAAATAAAAAAAGAAGAAACACTTGCCTTGGGCCTTATCCAATCTTCTTTAAGTGATTTCTTCTTTACTTGATCTGTGTGCTCCTTCCATCAGGTACAATCCATTAGAGTGATTATCGGTACAGCAGTATATGACAGATATATGACTGGTTTATGGTCCTAAGAGAACACCTTAAACTTCATCAGAACTGGGGTATTGATTACCCAAACATCTCTATAGGAAGATGATGAAAAAGGTGTAAGAGAAGGTGGTTAATCTCTCTGGTCACACTGTTATTTTTCCAAGAGGTTCTCTGTGTAACTTATTTCAAACAGCTCTTTGATATAAATAAGACTATCTGATTTTGTGGCCAGTCAAGTTCACGAGGCCTCGAGGATTCCTATGAGGCCTCGTGACGGTAAAAGGTAAGACAACACAGATTCTGTATGAATTCAAATTATTCTGTTTGTCAATCAGTTAATGATCAACCAATTAACATGCCACATGTGCATGATTGATCATTAAATCATTTCAATCATCAATCAAGGATTTACATAGAGAGAGCTTGATGATTGTCAATCATACAGATTGAGGAGCCTTACCAAATTAGTACACGACAGCTATCTATGATGAGGCTCCCCAACGGTTCTATTCAAATTTGTGTGTGGCACTTGGAGTTACAAAATGAGGATATATCTTATTTCCATAATAAACTCCCAATTAAGGATTACAGATTTAATTACTAAATCTGTAAGAGACTCGGTCAGCAAGACACAAGGTCAGCTGAGTTACAGCTGTCCAAATATTATTCAGTAAAAGACTGTCTACGAGGCCTCGACAAACTGCAGGAGGCCTCGAGGCTGAAAGTTATTTATATTTGATTTTACAGTTGATCATCAAATGACTTCTAAGGTATTTGGTTTACCCTAAGGTCTCCTAAGGTTCACTTACCTGTGTGCCAATAACGTGTTCGGTGTAGATTCTTCAATTGCATAGTAAATCTTCACATACTTCCAAGGCAAGGTCCAACTGAGTCACGAAATTGACAATATGGGTGACTCGGACGAAGTGGGGCAGTTACACATCTATCCATGGGTATAAATCATCCATGAATATAATTCCTCCATAGGCATAATCCATCCATGGACATAACTCATCTAGGGACACATCATCTATCATGAGATCTTATATCTGTAAGAACATCACTCTCATGAATCACTATGTGATTGTGGCATCAATATCATATCACATAATACCACTCCCCCTAGCAAGACTTAGGCCCATGACTTATTAAGGGGGAAACTCACGACCGGCGTGGTCTAGTCTACCTCACCATTCATCCCTTCACCTCATGGGTGATTCAGTCAAGCACTAATGTGGTCGGATTGCATTTAATGAAGCTAGCATCACACCCATGGGGTAAAATTGTAACGCCCCGCCCTTTTTCACTTGCTTTCCAAAAACCAGAGTCTATTTTTTTTTTTTTTTGGGAAATAAAAGAGTGATAGAGAGCGGGACGTCATGATGCAAGCTAAGTCTGATCTTCCAAAGCCCGACCTTTAACTGGCCAACCATACGTGTGCGTGGACAAAGTTCACTAAAACGGTTCACACGTACTCAAGTTAAGCATGCGGAATAAATCATAAATGCGGAATTACAATAGGATAACAATCCTATTCCATTTTAGATAACAAAGTAGTCCAACACTTAACAATATTTGCCTTAAGTTAAATATCCAAAATCAACCGTCCAATCCATAGCAAATATATCTACGTTATTATATTCCCGACTACTATTTACTCAAATACATCATCCATGAGTAATGAAAACAAAATGAAACTTAATCATCCAAGCTCCTAAGCTTGGCTCCGATCACGTCCTCGTTCAGTCCATTCCCTGTGTCATCAACTAGGGTAGATGTAATAGCCCGAATTTTTAAATCAACATATATATGGTATTTATTTATTTTAATAATGGAAAAAAATGGAATTTTGATATTATGGATGTAAAATGGATCAAATTTTGGGGCAAAGGCCCAAGTATGGTCCAATGAACAATGGATTGAATGGAATCCATTTAAAAGGTCAATAATAGTTAAAGTGGGCCCGATAACCATATGGGACCCAATGGATCAAAATTGATTCAAACTCTAAGATAAATGGTAGAAAATAATTTAATTGGGCCATGGGCTTAATGGTGACCCAATTGATTGGAATGGGTTGAATTGGAATAAAGCCCCCTAAGTTAATGATGAGATGATTAAGCTAGCATAACCAAGTGGGGCCCACCTCCACCTCACCAAGTGAGGTGCCGTGTGAAAAAGGTGGGGCCGACCATCATGGTTGACTTGGTCAACCATGGATAAGTTAAGGGGACTAAGGTAGATTAAAGTAAATTAAGTTGATTAAATTATTTTAAATCATCCAAGTTAAGATTAATGGGGTTTAAGTGATACGGCCGAATGGGGCCCACCTCCACCTCATTCAGTGAGGTGGCGGATAGGGTAGGTGTTGGTGGGGACCATCCATCATGGTTGACTTGGTCAACCATGGGTGGATTTCTTAGAAAGAGAATTTAATGGAATTAAATTAAAAGGAATTAATTAACCTAAGTAAGGGTTTAATTTAATTAATTAAATTGGTCAAATTAGGGTCAAATAAATAAGTCAAAGAGACAAGTCAAGGGTGGTTTCATTCCATTGAAACCACCCAAGGAAACACCAAGGAAGCAATGGACTTAGGGTGGTGGTTTCATCTCAACCACCACCACTCAAGATATGAGAGCCCATACCCCTCTCCATGATGGGTAGTCAATGGACTTGATGGGAAGACCAAACCACCCACCTTAAAGACCCAAAACCATTGGCATGGTGGTGGTTTCATCCCAACCACCACCACCAAGGACATGCAAGCCATACTTACCCATGTTGTTTGGTCAAATGGAATGATGGAGGAGTGTAACCCAAGCCACCAAGATGAGATGGGAATGGGTCTAGGGTCTCATCTCATCTCCATCTCTTCATTCCCTCTCCCAAAACCGTCCTCCCTCTCTCTCCCAAGTAAAACACCAAGAAAGAAGAAGAAACTTAGAAGAAAAGAAGGAAAAAACTAGGCTTGCCCGACCACCACTTCAAGACCAAGGTTTGAGCATCTTTTTCCATTCTCATCCCCTCTCCCTCTCTAAAAAATCTAAACCTACCTTAGCCAAACCCTAACCATGGAGACTCCCTCTTGATCAAGCACATCTTCACCGAATAACAAGGAGAAGAAGAAGAGAAAGGGCTAAGGAGATCAAAAAGAGGAAGAAAGGCCGGATGAGTCGTCGGTGTTGTAAGAAATTCTTAGACAAGAATTTATATTTTTAAAGGTTAAGGCATATTTATGTAATCCATTTCTTAGAATGAATGGTGACCACAAATGTTATGGGCCTTAGATCTAAGATCCATTCAATGATAAAATGAGAAATGGATGAAAAAAGGGAGAGATAAAGAAAAATAATAAGCAAAAGGATTAAGGAGGTTATGAAATTAAATGGATTTAAGCATGGAAGTAATGGGTTTTTGAATGGATTGATAGACCATAGGGTTCGGCCATGTAGTGTGGCCGAACCCCATGGTAAATGGTTGATGATTTAATTAGGGTTTTAAGGTTTAAAGGCTATGGAGAATGATTATGATTGTAGGCTTGTAAATGATTAAACATTGGAAAAATTTAAAGGGGTTTAAATGAGGAAAAATCATGGAGTGTGTGAATGATTTTATGGCCCCAAGAAGCATAGGAAAAATGGTGAATCATGAACCATGGGTTCGGTCATGGTGTATGGCCGAACCCTATGGTGATGGAATGAGATATTTAATGATTGTAAGAGTATGAAAATTAATGAAGAATGTTAATGGTAATTAAGTGGATTTTATTTAGCATTTTAAACAAGGTGTAAATGGGTGGAAATGAAGTTTTAAAATAAAAACTATGGACCATGGGTTCGGCCATGGTACATGGCCGAACCGCATGGGGAGACTTTGAGGAAAATTTGGGGTCTTGGAACGATGGAAAATAAAATGGAATGATGGTGAAATTAAATGGACCAAAGTATATCTCATGATGTTTATAAAAGGGTGATTTAAACGTATGATTTAAATTCATTTATGGTAGGACTAAATGAGGTAAAATGGACCCAAGAAAAATGGAAAATAGGCATCATGGGTTCGGCCATGGTGTATGGCCGAACCCATGACCCATTTGTAGGTCATGTTATGGGCCAAATAATGAATTATGTATGGGATTAAATGATTGCAAATTTAATTAAATTAAGTGGCTGATTTTAGGGATGTTAGGTCATGATCAATGAATCATTAATGGGGCTAAGTATGTGAATGAATTATGGACAAAAATGTACATGGATGGAGGAGATATTAAACCATGGAAATATAGTGGCAAAACCGTAATTATTGGCCACAATGAAGAACCATGGGTTCGGCCATGGTACATGGCCGAACCCCATGTAGGTTGGACATGAACTTGGATGCATTAAGATGATATTATGAATGTTTAAATGAAGCTTAGGGTTGCTGCCCTTAGGCTCACAAAATTAGAATGTTTAAATGGGCAAAATTTGGAATTATGTATGTGTTAAAACAATGGAAAAATAAGGCTAAGTTGAGGGCTGATTTATGATAATCTTGTAACATGGCTAGGGAGCATTAATGGATCTAGGTTTATGATCAGTTAGGGACTTAATCATGGATAAGATATGGACTCACTTGGAAAATGTATAATAAGGTATTGGCACATCGCAAACGGTACGCGATCGGTGACCGGAATTATCGGACGAAAACGGAAAGGGACGTTATCGGTATTCGGTAGGATTCCTACCTTTTTGTAAGCCGTGGATTATGTGTATATGATGGTTTCCGTATTTTATTTCGATAATTATATGGTTTATTTTATGGATGATATTTTAAATGCTATGGATTATATTTTAATGCTATGGATGATATTTTTAAGGCTATGGATTATATTCCAATGCTATGGATTTTATATTAATGATATGAATTATATATATACTACATAGCATAATGCACTTACATCTCATGCATGGCATGGGCGGGAAAATAATGAAACCGGAGTCCATGCTCCGTCGGGGCGACCGAGAAAGCAAACATGGAGATAGCCTGAGGCGCTATAACCGGAGTCCATGCTCCGTCGGGGCGACCAAGAATCAAACATGGGGATAACTTGATATGCTATAACCGGAGTCCATGCTCCTTCGGGGCGACCGAGAAGCAAACATGGGGACACCTTGACGAGGCTTTGCCGTCAAGGGGGATATGACATTTTATGATGATACGGATGATGGGTGGGACACATGGCATAGGCACCCATGGCATAGGCATTCATCATATGGCTTTATTATATTGTTATCAGGTATGCTTGTTATCACTAATCCATGTGCTAGCCCTACTCGGAGTCCTACTGGGCGCGTTGTCTAACGCCCTACTTCTACCCAAGCTGATGACACAGGAGACGGTGGAAACGGTGGACCCTACAGAAGCCACGCGTAGGAGCTTGGGAAAGCGGCTACTTAGTTTATTTAAGTTTTATTTTGGAAAATTGTAATTTAAGTAGCTTAGCTTTGTCGCTATGTAATAATTTTAGATTTCTGGCTATGGTTTGGATTTTATATTTGGACATTATGATTATGAAGGATCTTAGTAATTTAATGATGTATCTTCCTTTCTATCTAAAAACTAGGTAGGTTAGTCTCTATTATAATGTTCCGCATATAATTATATTCCGCGAGCTTACTTCCTACGCGTGAACCGTTCTCGTGGACTTCGTTCCGCGCACGCGTGGGGTTGGCCAGTTAAGGGCCGGGCTTTAGAAGCTCGGACTTAACTCGCGTCGTGACTTCCGCGCCCTTTGTCACTCTTCATTTCAAAAAAAAAAATAGACTCTGATTTAGGTGAAAAAGGGGCGGGCGTTACAGTAGAAGTAGGGCATTAGACAATGTGCCCAGTAGGTATTCCATTTAGGGTTAGCACATGGGTTAGTACCAAAAATCCAGATATAATATTTCATACCACACTTGTAAAACAACGTATCCAAAATCATGTATGATAATAGAGATCCAATCATACAAATAAAACCAGCAACAGTGCATGATGATAGAGATCATAATCATGCTGATGCAATGCCATGCCATGGGTGCCATATGCCATGAGTCCCACCCATCAGCCATACAAAACATCCTCTTGATGGAAAGCTCCTCATCAAGGTATCAATACATAATATCCTCTTGATGGAAAACTCATCATCAAGGTATCCCCACAGTGGTCTTACGAATGCCCTGACAGAGTGTGGCCTCCGGTTACCTCTTGATGGGATAATGCACATCAAGGTACCCCTCACGACTTACAGATGCCCCGACAAAGTGTGGGTCTCCGGTTACCTCTTGATGGATAATGCACATCAAGGTACCCCCACAGTTGCCTTACGGACGCCCCGACGGAGTGTGGTCTCCGATTACATATCATTCCTCCCATGCCATGCATGAGATGCAAATGTCCACATGCTATGCAATCATACAAATCATAGCATTTAAAATCCCATACTTGAAAACATCACATTTGATACAAAATAACTCATCAAAATATGAATTAAAACCATCATACATATTCCATGGTATCAATGAGGTAGAATCCTACCAAAGGCCAACTAAGGTGTCCTTGCGTTTTCGTCCGAAAACCGCTCACCGATTGTACACCGCTTGTGAGGTCCCGTTACCTTATTACATATAAATAAGTCAAGCCAACACTCCATTTAATTTCCAACTATGTTAAGTCCATAAACACACCTTAGTGGGGTTCGGCCATACAACATGGCCAAACCTCACTCACTTGGTTTGGGTCTCTTTCTTAGTCCTTTGATCTTTACATTAAGTCTAAGTTCATTCCATTAGTTTTACATTAACCAACCATACATGTGTTAATCATCTAACATTCATAAAAGCCCTAAGCCATAAAACTTTCCCCATGGGGTTCGGCCATACACCATGGCCGAACCCATGGTCCATCATTTTCACCCATATTTACATCTTTGCCATTAATCTTTCCATGGCTAATTACCTAGTTTATTTACATATGACTTAAGTCCCAAAATGATCCATACATGATTCCTTAATCCAAAAAGATGATCCATGGGGTTCGGCCATACACCATGGCCGAACCCATGGTCCTTTAACTTCACCATTTGGTTATTCTTTCCTTCCAAAGGTAATCACCTAATTCACTTACCCATACTTAGATCCATACAAGATCCATAAACCAAACATAGATCCATAAATGAATCCTCCATTTCCTAGCTTAATCATTAATTCATTTAAACATGTATAAATCTCCACATGACCCATTAAAATGGTCCATGGGGTTCGGCCATACACCATGGCCGAACCTATGATGTCTCATTTCCATGTTCTCCATTAAATCATTTACAATATTTAAGTCCATAAACCAAGGTCCCTCCATGGGGGTTTACTCATACCCTTAGGTCATCATTTACAACCCAAAGTCCATCAACATGATTTCCATTATTTTCATGATCAAAATGCATCTAAGTCCATCAACCTCCCTCCATTTAAAACATTAATAACCTTCCATGGGGTTCGGCCATACAACATGGCCGAACCCTATGGCTCAATAAATAATAACTCCATGATTTATCTTTTTAAAAACCTATTAAGATCATTAACCAACTCATGGTTTTCATCCTTCAAAACCCATAACAATTACTAACATACTTCCATTTTAAAACCTTTTAATATCCTTAACCCTTTTCATGGTTTAACCACCTTTAAAACCATTAAAACCAATGATATTCTTCCATGGGGTTCGGCGATACAACATGGCCGAACCCTATGGTTCATCAATTTATTCTAAAAATCATACTTCCAAGATTTATTCCTTTGATGGGGTTCAGCCATACACCATGGCCGAACCTCATCAATCCCCTTTTTGTCCTTGATGGTTCTTATATATACAATTTAGGGTTTGGCCATGCAAGGGCCAAACCATGATCCTTGATCATCCACCATTTCCCATATGGTAATGCATAAGTCCTTAGCCATAAGAATTAGGGTTCGGCCATTGCTTTCATGTCCTTGACCATCTTACTTAATAAAATCTCGTGGAGTACTTACCTGATTCCGCGATTTTTCCGGTTTCTTTCACTCCTTCTTGTTCCTTTGATCTTCTTCTTCCTTAGCCACTTCTTCCTCCTTGATCCTTGGCCGAGTGTGAACTTGAGAGGTCTTGAGATGAAACTTCAAGGAGAGGGTTCGGCCAAAGAGTGTAAGTTTGAGAGAGAGAGAAACTTGGGATAGAAAATACTCTAAGTCCTTTGTCTTTTGTCAATGAGAGAGGGTCGGCCTTGAGTGAGAGAGGGAGAGAGTGAGATAAAATAAGCAATTCTCCTTTCTGCCCAATGTAAATCAGCCAAGGGTGGTGTCCTTTGGTTGATACCCCTTGGTAACTCCCATGATCTTTCATCTCCCCATTGATACTTACTTTGGGGGTTTCATCCCATGAGATGAAACTCCCAATCTTATGCCCCTTGGGCTCCATGTTCCAACGTGTAGCCTTGTGTGTCTTTGTGTAACAACACAACTCTCTAACTTTCTCATCTTTGATCAATGAGGGTCGGCCAAGGGTGGTGTCCTTTGGTGATACCCCTTTGTAACCACCATGCCCCTTCACATCCCTCATCAATGATCTATTTGGAGTTTCATCCCATGAGATGAAACTCCCATCTCCAATGTGTATGCCTTGTGTAGGCTTGTGTAACCACCACAAAACCCTCCAACTTCCTCATTATGATGGTGTCCATTGAGATGGAACTCTCCATCTTCCAACTCCACTCATTAAATTCAACTCAACTTAAATGAACTCATTTTCCAACTCAAGCACTTGAACTCACATTAATAAATTCTCAACTCATGTGAATTCACTTTCCAACTCAAGTATTATTTATCCCATTTGAGCTCATTCATTAACTCAACTCTATTGAACTCACCCATGGTTGACCAAGTCAACCAGGGCTTAGCCAACTATGAACCATATAGTATTTAGGGTCCCACTTAGCCATTTCATTTACATGCCACCTCACTTGATGAGGTGGATCTCATGTCTTATATCTTAATTAGTTATTATACCCAATTATCAAACCTTACCCATTTACTTCTAACTAGCTCATATATGATCCATTGGGTCCCAATTGGACTTTTGACCCAATTGACAGCCTTGACCCAATTAAATAAATCTCACCCATTTATTTCAATTGAACTATATCCACAATCCGTTGGGTCTTAATTGGGCAATTTACCCAAAACTTACCCATCTAAGGTCCATATCCATTAATTCACAAATTAAATGAGCAATTTCCATAAATATTTATAATTTGAAAATCCGAGGTGTTACAAAAATAGTATCTAGATTTGTGCAACCACGCACAACAAGTGTGTGGAATAGTCATAAGGGTGCCCTACAATATATAACATGTAAGGGACTGACCCTGCGACATCAATCACATGGGACCATGTTGCCGTGGAAAACACCACCGTCCCGAATATCTCTTTGGAGCGGAAAACCAAACATCATAATCACATGAGGGACATACCCATACCACGTCTCAATATCAAGTGATCAAGTCACATATACATCTCAATGCAACAGTCTTTGTAAGTTCATATCGACGCTCCCACGGTCTTACGGCTACTATAGGCCTTACTCATGGAATCTATATACTTATCTCATCCTTTTAAGTATACAAAAGTGAGACACAATGATCTATTGATCGGACAATTTTCTCTTTCAAAGGATTGAGGCATAATTTATCAATATCACGTAAGGGACATACCTATACTACGTCTCAATCATCAGTATCACGTGAGGGAACACAACCATACCACGTTTCAATCATCAATATCATGTGAGGGATGTACCTATACCACATTCAATCATCAATATCACATGATGGATGCACCCATACCACGTCTCAATCATCAATATCACGTAAAGGACACACCCATACCACGTCTCAATATAATCAAGTGACCTAATCACATATATCTCAGTGCCAAAGTCCTCATCTGTACATTTTAAGAATTTCCACAGTTTTCTAGCCATTTTGGGCTCTACTCATGTAACAGACATATTTGTTTCATCATATCGAGACTCCCAAGGCATCATAACCGCTTCGGGCTTTCTTTGAGGTATCCAACATCTAGCATTAGGGTCTATATTAGGAAAGGTATATCTCACCAATCCCTTTCTATCCTTCACATATACTCAATATCTTACATCATCCTTATTATAAATGGATGTGACACAATGCATCTTTTGATCGAGCTGACACAATGCTCTCAGTTGCCTACATACCACATAGTGGATCTGATCAGTCGTAGTTTATTATTTTCACATTTAGGTTGACATTGGGGAGTGGTCATGCTTTTAGTTTGGGGAAATCAAATAAGGCTTTCTTAGCATTTACATTGCATTCTATGCATTATCAATCATGCTAGCCCATCCCCAATGTAGCACAAGTCAACCCCCTTGGGTTATAAGATACTTGAGCTTAACTCACCCGTATCACTTAGTCTAACCCTTCATCAAGTTCCTCTTCAAGTCTAACCCTTCATCAAGTTCCTCTTCAAATCATGGAAATTCATTCTACATATGGTTAGGTTGATCCACCACAACAATTGTCAATATAGGTAATCACTAGTGATATACACATTATCACAAAATCCAAGTATGCCATAAGGATGTCAAACCATAACCTTACCCAACTATGCATTTAAATGTGCACAAAGCAACATTCACTCAAACATATTATCAAACACCTTGTGAGCATGGAATTTTACAAATATTTCAATGCTCCAAGTGTATGGCATTCCCCAATTTTACCCAATGTTATCAAACTAGAATCGTATAAGAAATTGGTCTAGGGGTGTGAATCGTAAATCGAAAATCATAGAATTATATGATTCATACTATTTTTCTTATCCTCTTATTCAGGGCCGGCCAGACATATGTTGAGGCCTAAGGTAAAAAAATCTAAACGGGGCCTTCGTTGTAATTAACATATAATTATAAATAATATTTAATTAAAATTTTAATTATATAATAAGAATAATTTACTTAAAACCTACTTTTCTTGCTTTTTGAGATGCAAAATTACTAATTAAATCTTTGTGTTCAAGTTTTGCTAAAATATCATTTTAATTGATAATATGGCTAATTCACTTAATCTTTCTTGTGACATTGTTGATCATAGATAAGATTTTATCAATTTTAGTTTTGAAAATTTTCTTTTATGCCGAAGTAACTGTTACAAGTATTGTCAATAATATTTAGTATGCAATATTAGTATTTGAAAAAGAATCTAGTCTTTGAATGTAATTCAATATTTCAATTAGAGTTAATATTTTTGTTTGTAAACTTTCTCTTAAGACTTTTAACTCTAAAAACAAATCTAAACCATCTATATCAGAAACCTCATAATGTTTCAATACACATTCAAGATTAAGATAATAATTTTTCAAACTATCATCACTTAATGATTTTAATTTTTCTAAATCAAATAAGAAACCAAAAATATCTTCATATTTTTTAAATTGTTTAAACCTACTTTGAATTGAAGAAATCGCATGATCTACTATGTATAAAAAATAACTAAGTTTAAAATATTCTTCGGTTGATTGCGTTGATTCATTATCGACATTTTCATTAAACTTTTTTTTTTCTATGAATTTTACGTCTTTCATTAAATACAGGTTTTAAATCCATTTTAGTTGCAATGTCTTTAACTTTAATCATAACTGACGTAAATCTATTTTCTCTATCGTTATTAAAATAACAAATAAGACATTTTAATTGATCTATAGCAACATCAATATGCATGTCTATAGATTGTAGTTTCTTATTAACTAAGTTAATAGTAAATAATATGTCATACCAAATAGTCATACCTAATAAAAATTCAAAATTTCTGATTTCATATATAGCTAAACCTTCTGCTGCAGTTTTTATTTTAGGGTCTTCACTAGTTAGTTTCTACTAATTTTAGTAGAGCATCTCTAATTTCTGGAGTTTGAAATTTTATCGCTTTAACACTTTCAATATGACTTTCCCAACGTGTTTGTGTCAATGGTTTTATAGTTAAAATAGATACATTTTCTTGTAAAAATTTCCACTGCTTTGTAGAAGAAAAAAATAATGAATATATACTTTGTACTACTCCAAAAACATGAAATAGCTTTAGGACATGAGTTTGCCATGTCACAAAGTACTAAGTTTGAATTATGAGAAGCACATGGTGTGTAGAATGCTCTAGGATTTTGTATCTAATAGTCTTTTTTGTACACCTTGTTGTTTTCCTTTCATATTTGATCCATTATCATACCCTTGTCCTCTTACATCATTAATATGAAGTCCTAAATTTTTTATTACATTTAAAAGTTCATTAAAAAGCCCTTTTATAGATGTATCATCTACTTTTAAAATTCTAAAAAATATTTTTCATTTTTATTAGATCTATTGAAACATTCATGCAACGCAATATTAGAGTCATTTGTTCTTGGTGACTTACATCCAAAGTACAATAAAGTATAATTGAATAATATTTTGCCTTTTTAATTTTTTTTAATAATTGTACTTTTAACTTCAAATGCTAAAATATGTATTAATTCATTTATATTATGTCCAAGATAATGATCACGGATTTCGTGGTTTTTAATACGACGAAGATGTTATTGCATTATTGGAATAAATTTTGCAATCATTTTAATTAAAGCTAAAAAAATTCCATTATTTTCTTATTACTTCCACGAAGTGATATGTTATTTTTAGAGAGAGTTTCCACAACAACAATAATTCTTAAGAGTACTTTTTTCCAATTTTTTTCTCTTTCTTAATATGTTCTTGAATATCTTTATCGATTGTCATATTTTTTAACAATCTTGATTTAAATCAATTCAACTCTTCATATTCATAATATGGTCATTCATTAGTTCGTGATGTTTAAGTTTAGAATTAAGATTTTTCCAATCTCTAGTTCCATTTGTAACTAACCCATTTTTACTCGGTTTTGAATTAAACAACTTGCAACAAAAACAAAATACCAAATCTATCTCTTTTGAATATACTATCCATCTTTTATCACGTTTTTCTCCATTTGATAATACTCTCGTATAATAGTTAGTAAAGAAATGCCTGGAGTTTTCATCCTTAGGAAATTTTATATTTTTATCTCTAATTGGACATCTTTCTACTAATAAATCTCTTAATTTTGTATCTATAGTTTCTCATCGTCCTGGATCATAACTAATCGTAATCATAGAATCGGATATTTCATTTTCGTTTCTTATTTCTTTTTTTTCTAATTTTTTTTTACATTTCTCACTATGAATAATGTTATTGCACATTTGAGTATCATTATCAATCTGTTCATTGTCATTATTTTGTACAGTTAATTCATCTTGTTTTAATTCTGTTAAATGAATTGATTGTTCATTTGTTAAATCTTCATTCAAATTACTTGTTAAATTTTGTCTATGACCAGTAAAAAATTGATCAAGGGCCCCTTTTTGAGATTGAATTAGTTTTTCTATTCTTCTCTTTTTTTGAAGTTTTTGAAATCCAAATTCATATCTTTTAGTAGACATATTTATGATTAAAAGACAAGTATATATAAGATAAAACCTTTAAGATTAAAGAATAATTAAAATGGACTAAAATTAAAAGGTTAAAGAACAATAGAACAGTAACGCCCGCCCCTTCTCACCAAAATCAGAGTCTATTTTTTTTTTTTTTGGAAGAGTGACAAAGGGCGCGGACGTCACGATGCGAGTTAAGTCCGAGCTTCTAAAGCCCGGCCCTTAACTGGCCAACCGTACGTGTGCGTGGAACAAAGTCCACGGAGGACGGTTCACACGTAGAAGTAAGCATCGGGGAACATTTAAACCAAGTGCGGAAAATTATAATAAAGTCTAACCTACAAATTCTTAGATAGCAGGGAAGTTACATTTATTCAATCACCAAACATCCTCAAAATCATAATGTCCAAAGTAATTTCCAAAACATAGCAAGTAATCTAATTTATTACATTCCGACAAGCTAAATTATTCAAAATACATTTCCAAATAAAACTTAAATAGACTGAGTAGCTCGTTTCCCCCAAGTTCCTAAGCTTGGCTCCCGTCTCGTTCTTCGTCTCCGCCATCTCCTGTGTCATCAGCTAGGGTAGAAGTAGGACTGTTAGACAACGCGCCCAGTAGGACTCCGAGTAGGGTTAACACATGGATTAGTGATAACAAGCATACATATAATCATATAATGAAAAACTAGATAGTGAATGCCATGCCATGGGTGTCTTATGTCATGTATCCCACCCATCATCCTTACTATCATGATGCCATATCCCCCTTGACGGAAAAACCTCGTCAAGATATAACCAATCACATTGTATCCCCCTTGACGGCAAGGCCTCGTCAAGGTGTTCCCATGCTTATTTCTCGATCTCCCTGACAGGAGCATGAATTCCAGTTGTACCTTATGGTACCCCTTTGATGGATGAATCACATCAAGATATCCCCATGTTTGGTTCTCGGTCGCCTCGACGAAGCATGGTCTCCGGTTATAGCCTATCAGGCTATCCCCATGGCTGCTTCTAGGTCGCCCCGACGGAGCATGGACTCCGGTTTCATTTCATCGTTCCCCTGACATATCCCTCCCATGCCATGCATGAGATGTAGATGTTATATGCCATGTATTTTATGTAACTCATAGTCATAAAACCTATCTTAAAACAATCCCATGATTACAAAATAAATCAAATGAAACCCATCACATAATACCAAAATCCAAAACCCATCTTAAAATCAACCACATGATTGCCAAAATAAATTAAAGGAAAACATCACATAATACTAATTCCAAAACCCATCTTAAAACAAACCATATAATTTCCAAAATAATTCAAAGAAACCATCACTCAATCCATGGCTTACAAAATGGTAGGAATCCTATCAAATACCGACTAACGTTCTTTCTTTCAGTTTCTGCCCGATAGACCCGGTCGCCGATTCGCGTACCGCTTGTGATGTCCGGTACCTTATTACATATTAACAATTAGTCCATGTTTTACCCATTTCTAAGCCCATACATCATGTCTTAGTGGGCTTTCCTCATTTTGGCCAATATTTACGGTTTTGCCATTACCCTTCCATGGATAATTCATTCCCTCTTCCATATACATTATGGTCTATAATGGATCCATAACTTAGACCCATTAATGATCCATAACTTAGGTCCGTTAATGACCCAGCAACCATATCATGTGATCATAAAATTAGTCCTTTTATTAACTTAATCCTTATTCCTTTAAACCCATACAAAACCCCATACTTAACCCTTTAAATGGTTAATGGATCATGGGTTCAAAATACCCAATTCATCAAATCTTTCCATGGGGTTTACATCATGCATTTAAACCACAATGAGTCCATTATCCACTCATTCCCTTTATTCATAATTGATCCATACACTTACCAATCATGAGATACAACCATATCTTAACCTAATCCCCATTAGCTAAAGCATATCCATAGACTTTAATCTTAGCCTATCCATTGGTTCACAAAAATGGGTCCATTGATGTCTCATTAACCATGACATAAGAACATTAGTAATTAACCACTTAATTAACCTAACCTCCATTTATTTAAAACATAAATATATAACCCCATACTTAGACCATTAAGTGGCTCATAACAATGGGTCATGGGTTCATTAAAAATCAGCCCTTTCAACTTAACCAAATCCCCATTTTTTTCCTTGGTCCTTAGTTACACTTTAGATTCATCACAAGTCCCTCCATTGAGAGAAACCTAAACCATACATTTGATTTATCATTCCTTAATCACATTTCCATTACAACTAACAACATTAGGTCCCTTTTTGGGTCCATCAACACCACCAACATTCCCATTTATTTTCCATTATTCATAACCATTATCAAACCATCATAAAACCCTCATCTTCCACATTTTTGTACTCATTTAAACCACCATTACACCACCATAGGGTTCGGCCATGGTGTTCATGATCCACTACTTCCTTTATGCCATTTTAGACCATAAAAACATTTACATTTATTCATAGATTCCATTCTTACAAAATCCTAACATTCCATTAAAATGCCCAAATTACTTTTCATATCCTCCATTCCTTAAAACCCTAAAAAAAAAATATACATTACCTATCACCCACCATGGGGTTCGGCCATACTACATGGTCGAACCCTATGGCTCACAATTTCCTTCCAAATCTATTTAATTCCATGCTTAATAATTTAATTACATTACATTCCTTAATCCATTTATTTTTCCTTAACCTAACCCTAATTTACCCATTAGGGTTTTGTCTACTTTCCATCCTTCAAATTGATGGATTTGAGATCCAGGGCCATGATTTGGCCACCTCTAAATCCAAAAAATGGATTTCATAGCCTCTTAAACCCTAAGAAAATCCAAACCTCTTGTTTAAGAAAATACTTACAATCCGTCGTCTCCTCCGACTTTCTTCGCTCCCGTCAGACTCCTCGGCCTCCTTTCTTCTTCCTCTTGATCTTTGGTCTGCCAAGATGCTTAATCAATGGTGAAAACCTCCAAACTTAGGATCGGCCAAGGTAGGGTTTGCTTGAGAGAGAGAGAGAAAAGGAGATGGTGAGAAATAAGATCCCAACCTTTGATCTTGGAGTGGTGGGCCTTTACTTGAATTTTTTTCTTCTCTTCTTAGCTTTCTTTTCTTCTTTCCTCCATGGTTTCTCTTCTTCTTTCTTCTCCTAGTGTGGGACGGCAATGGGAGAATGGGAGAGATGGAGTGAGTAAAAAAAATGAGAATGGGATAAGATGAGAACCCATCTTATCCCAAGGTAGCTTACTTTAAGATTCATGGTGGTGGTTAAGATAAACCACCATCCAACGTTTTATGTGTTATAGATAAATGGCTTTTGGTCTTCTACCTTTTGACCATTTGACCACCCTTTTGGATAATTTAAACATTTAATTTATTAAATAATTACTTTAGGTTAAATAATTGCCACTTAACTAAATCCATTATTCCACCCATGGTTGATCTAGTCAACCATGGTGGCCGGCCCCACCAATCTCTGGGTCCACACGCCACCTCACTTAGTGAGGTGGAGGTGGGTCCCATTTGACCATGTTTCTTAAGTCTAATTAATACTAACTTAGGTGATTAAAATTCAATTCAATCCACTTCCCTTATTGGATCACCATTGGGCCAATGGCCCAATTAAGTTCTCTCCCATCTATTTACCTTAGAGTTTGCATTATTTTGATCCATTGGCTCCCAAATGGATATTGGGCCCAATTTGACCATCCTTGACCCCTTAAATGAATTTAAATCCAATCCATAGTCTATTGGGCCATACTTGGGCCTTTGTCCAAATTTTGGCCCATTTACCATTTATTCCATCAATTTTCCCAATTTCCATCATTAAAATAAATAATATCCACCTATATATTAATTTACAAATTCCGGGCCATTACAAGAACCTGGCATCGTGAAAATAAGAGAATTGAAAGATTGCAATATCCTCTATTATTCTACCAATTCACCAAAGATCTCTAAATTAAATGTCACAACTTGATCTGCATAGAGGAAATATATTATTAGAATTGAATTGGGATGCATCATAATATACAATGAATTAAAAACCCTTATAATGTAAATGATTGTGAAAGTGTAAAATTGAAAAATAGAATAATTTTCAAAAACAACAATAATATATGACACAAGTATCCTTATTTTGGTAATGTTTAATAAAAGAATAAACCACAATCACTTTAATCTACAGAAAGAGGGATAAAAAATACGCGAGCCATTATCGTTGCTCAAAAAAATAACATAATCAGCTAAAAATTCAGAAATGAAGAGGCAACCAAAAGGCCAAACCCCTAAAATCCCATGAAAATTAACAGCGTAACCATCTTTTTTAACCCACACAATTATGAGAAAAAAAAAGGATAAAAAAAAACTAAATGGAGAAGCTTTCTACATTTTTAATAACCTAAACTTAAAATCTTTGAGTAAGTGCCAAACCCACAAATCTTTGACCATGAAAGCCCCATAAATCAAAACAAGATCACTAATCCATGAAAAACTCAAATTAGAAAAAGTACCCATAAATCTATTTCTTAAGCCTATGTTCTCTTTAAGCATCTTTATGGCTCAATTTCTAACAAAATAACAAAAATACAAGAACAGATTATACAATAATTTAAAGAAAAAATCACGGAGAAGAGAAAAAAAAATAGAGAGAACTTACATATTTAACGAATGTGGGAGTGGCTCGGAAGTAGATCCGAGAGAGTCAGCGAGAGCTAGAGAGAAGTGAGAGCTAGAGAGAGAAGTAAGAGCTACAGAGAAAAGTTAGAGCTAGAGAGAAGTGAGATAGGAAAATAATAGGGAATGTGGCAATTTATTTTTTAGGGTTTGCCGTTTGCGGAAACCATAAGGGATGTTTAATGTTTTGTTCCGTTCTTTTTTAGGGTTACTTGGAAATCGGAATTAATACCAAGTGGCCTATGCGAATTGGGGAAAGGTGCGTGCATGCGGCATGTTTTTTTTAGGGTTGCCGAGTGGACTTTGCGGAAGAGGAAGGGGTGCGACTAGAGAGTGGGCCTTTGCGGAAGCGCAAGGGTTCCATGCGGAAGCGGAAACGTATGCTTTTGCGGCATTTTTTGTTTTTTTAGAATTACTAATAGTAATACCAAGTGGGCCAGTGGGCCCTTTTAAGAAGAGGCCGAAGGTGCCGGCCTAACTTGCCTTATTATTAGGCCGGCCTTGCTCTCATTCCTACAACCATTTTGTTGACCTTGGCCATTACAGATCGGTTATTTTGCAATAGGCTAATGAAATCTCTCATTACCTTTGATGGTATAGGAAATTCCAAAGTCATGCAGTGGATATCAATCCTCCATGTTGGCTATGCTACTATACATAGGTTGTATGAATCATCTTCTACATTTGATGATTCACTTGCATGTGGTTGTAAGAAAAAATAACTTATAAAAATATTTTATTATACTTTATTCATTTAAGTCTACCTTCAAAATTAGGGTATAAAGGAGTTCTTATTATAATAATCCAATTGGTCCAGATTGTTGGGTTTTTAAAAAACAATATTGCCACAAAAATTTGGAGTGAAATACGTTTCAAAAATATGTCAATTCAAGCAAAAACGATGTATTTCTCAAATTACCCACTTTTGAAACACTCTTTGGAGAAAATCTGACTTCAAATTATAATTAGTCAAATTCACCTCATGAATAAAATTTAAATTTGAAAGTATTTTGATTTTCATAAATACCCCAATAATTGATATTTTGTAAATAGGGACCTCTTAGGGTCAAATTTAGTTATATCTTTGAAAGTCAAAGAGATAAACTAAAAGATCCTTTAGAGTTAGAATTAAAAATCACTGAGGGTGTGTGAATTTGAATGTCTAATTAATTTAAATAATATATGAAAGTTCTCCCTTTGGTGCTAGAACACAATTGACCCTAGAGGGGGTGAATAAATCAATCTAAAAATCGTTGGTCCTTTTAACAATTACTTGATTGATTAATTAAGCGCAGTAGATATAACAATCAAGTGTGTCTATGTGTTAGCAAATATGATTAAGCAATCAACACAATGAATTAGCTCTAACACCACAAGCACAAGGACACGAGATATATAATGGTTCGGTTAGCCAACCTATATTCACTGTTATAACTAGCTCAACCTTGAGCTATCCCCAAATTCACTAAGTGGGGACTTACACCCTCATAATTAGAGTAGGAATTCCACCTAACTTAATTGGCTGGGAATTCCACCCACCACATGTAAAATAGGAATTTCAACTATTTGAATTGGATAAGAATTCCACCCACCACGTATGCCAGAGACTATGCTCTAGATTTTTTTTAGTGGTTCCGGAGCCAAGCCTTCTTAATCCACTTCCACATGATAAAAGTTTTAAATAAAATTAAAACTAAGAAGCACTTTCCTTGTAGCTATTTCTCGAAGATGTATGCTTATTAAAGATCCACCCAATGTGTGCCCGAGTTAATCCCAACGCTCCGCATTGTAGCCGTCGTTGAACAATCACAATTTCAGGGTGAGTAGGAAATTGGTTCTACCAATATCTTTCCTAGTTTGTATGTTTTATTTTCTCCTCTCTTTCCCTCTTTTACTAACACAATCAATAGATTGGTTGTATTTGATTCTCAGGTGTAGGCATAAGAAAGTTGATCGTTACTTAAGAGTGTGTATTTTCTCAGTTCAAGGAAGATGATTAAATAATCACACAACTCTCATATTTATAAAGGAGTCAACACAATTTTTCAAACTGTCCAGTACCGGCAGGTCGGGGGCACCGATGGGTCAGTGTTCATATTTATTACCATTTAATCACCCGACCATTGCACACTAAATGCACTCCCAATGGCATAATTAATTCCCAGTCGACAGGTCGATGTCACCAATGGGTCGACAATCATGGCATCGAGAGGTCGGTCCATACGAGGGTCTCGATCTGAGGCAACAC
The DNA here is from genome assembly GCA_013350335.1 of Chimonanthus salicifolius. Taxonomy (NCBI): domain Eukaryota; kingdom Viridiplantae; phylum Streptophyta; class Magnoliopsida; order Laurales; family Calycanthaceae; genus Chimonanthus; species Chimonanthus salicifolius. The sequence goes on along the minus strand of CM023537.1, from coordinate 23,717,291 downwards.
CATGTAGACAGAGTTTCATGTCCCGAAACTTGTCCTGCCCAGAACGACCTGTTGCCCTTTACCGAGGGATCAGTCCTGGTACTCTCAATCGGTCTTGAATTATTGAGATGTCTATTTTCTCGAGAGTCCACTTGAGTTCTAAGATTCAGAACTCATAAGTTATCATCGATGAGTCGTTGACCGCGAGGGGTCATTAAGTTCATCACCGAGGGGTCAGTGCATACGAGACTCTCGATCAGAGGCATTCCCAGAATGACAGTTCAATGTTGCAGAACCTTTGTTAATCTGGACGACCAGTCTTTGACCCCGATGGGTCCATTTTGTCTCCACCGAAGGGTCGAGCTGACAGTGAACGTAATTCATAGTTCCAAGTTCGCTTCCGATTCACAGTCAAGCTTCCTCTTTAGGCTTTTTACGATTTTACTATTTGTTCAACTAAGCGTAGGAATGGTCCTCCAATGGTGTGGGTACCACCTAAAGTCATCTATGGCTAAATAACTATTTTGTGATTGCCATAACGATGAGCTTTAATCTGGTGGAGCATGATCTTCAATCTTGATCACATTGAGTCTTCAAGCTTCTAGCAAGTGCTTCTTCCCGAGTCATGAAATTGACAAACATAGGGACTTGGCAAAGCCGGGGCACTAACAATATATTTTATAAGTAAACGAAGATTAATGTCATTTAATAAATAATATTTAACGAGTTGGATTCATGAGCTACCTAGCTCAAATTGGGTCGATCTTGAATTTTTCTTTTTTAAAGTCCTATTCATAATCTTAATGATTAACGGATCACAAACCACTATTAACGGCACAAATCATGCAATTAGGCCTAAATTTGGGTCAGGGTATTACAGATAGGTCCATCGGCGATGCTCGCAGAGACATGGGTAACTACCGTGGTGTGCATTGTGGGGGGATGGACGTTATCCATAGAAGGACACACTGTTGTTAGGATTATTAGCACAAATAATCAAATCGAACAGAATAAAATCAACACAGTAACACCGGGAAATTGACCTATGTCCACGGAGTGTGATAATAATTTTATTAAGAGATAATAATACACTCTTTATAAGAGAAATTGGTTTGAAAAACCAAACCCAGTTGAACAACAATAGACCCACTTTGAAGTTCAAACTTCTTTGTCTTGCTCGATGCCAAAGTAACCTTTAGCTGCTTCTGCAAGCTTCCTCTTTGTCCTCCCTGGTGTTTGCAGAGGCTTTTCACGTGGCTCACTGCTGCAAACAATATTCACGTTGGCGACTTCTCTTTGTTGTATGTTACTTCTCAATGAAACACCTGTTGTTACCTCTTTGGATAGATCTGATCCTGCCTTAGACAGATTAGTTCTTATCTTCTCTATCTGACAGTGTCTATAGCAACCCTGTCTTTTTCTTGTCAACAGTATGCACACTGCTGCCTCTCCTTCACACAACACTCTCACCAATTGTGTCCTCATCTTGCTTACAGCGTGTCCAAATCTCTCCTCTCTATGAGAAGGGCGAACAATCCCCTATCTGTTCTACTATTAAGATCTCTCTATGTAAGCTGAACTGTATCCAGTTTTGTCTCACTGCTTCCCACTGTTCAAGGTCAGTTGCTTCCTCAGACAACTGCATTGTTCACTCACACATACTAATGTATCTCTCATATTGTAACGCCCCGCCCCTTTTCAATATGCTGAAAATCAGAGTCTATTATTAATTTTTTTGAATAAAAAGTGACGAAGAGCGGGACATCACGACACGAGCTAAGTCCGAGCTTCCAAAGCCCGGCCCTTAACTGGCCAACCCTACGTATGCGTGGAACTAAGTCCACGAGAACGGTTCACACGTAATAAGTTAAGCTTGCGGAATTGTAAACTTAATGCGTAATTATAATAGAGTCTATCCTAACAATTATCAAATAGCAAGGAAGTACATCACTTAATTAATAAATACCTTAACTTAGAATGTCCAAAAGTAAAGTCCAAACCATAGCAAATAGTTTAAGTTATTACAGTCCAACGAGCTAATTACTCAAATTACATTCCCATAAATAAAACTTAAATAAATCAATTTAGTTCCTCCAAGCTCCTAGGCTTGGCTCCGATCACGTCCTTCGCTTCGTCCATTTCCTGCGTCATCAACTAAGGTGGAAGTAGGGCGTTAGACAACACGCCCAGTAGGTACTCCGAATAGGGTCAACAAATGGATTAGTATAACAAAAGCACATAGATATAAATAATATTAAAACCATGTAAGTCAATGCCATGCCATGGGTGTCATATGCCATAAGTCCCACCCATAATCCATATCATCATCACATAGTATCCTCTTGATGGAAAATGCACATCAAGGTATCCCCACGTTTGTTTATCGGTCACCCCGACGGAGCGTGGACTCCGGTTACAACCACAATCACATAGTATCCCTCTTGAGGGAAAACCCTCATCAAGGTATCATAATCACATAGTATCCCTCTTGATGGATAATGCACATCAAGGTATCCCCACGTTTGTTTACCGGTCGCCCCAACGGAGCGTGGACTCCGGCTACATCTCTAATCATAGTACCCCTCTTGATGGATAATGCACATCAAGGTATCCCCACGTTTGTTTATCGGTCGTCCCGACGGAGCGTGGAACTCTGGTTACATTTCAAACATATTTCCCTCTTGATGGATAATGCACATCAAGGTATCCCCACGACTGCCTTACGGACGCCCCGACGGAGCATGGAACTCCGGTTACAATTCAATCATACATCCCTCTTGATGGAAAATCCTCATCAAGGTATTACAACCACATAGTATCCCTCCCTTGCCATGCATGAGATGCAAGTGCAAGCATGCTATGTAATGATAACATCATAGCATTAAAATCCCATCACTAAAACATATTATTTGATACCAAAATACTTCAAGTAAAAGCATCATATACACATACTTCATGGTTTTCAATGAGGTAGGAACCCTACCAATGACCAACTAATGTGTCCTTGCGTTTTTGTCCGAAAACCGTTCACCGATCGCACACCGCTTGTGAGATCCAGGTACCTTATTACATATCATCAAATCAAACCAAGGTTCGATTCTAATTTCCAACCATGCTTAAGTCCACAAAATACCTTTGTGGGGTTCGGCCATATAACATGGCCGAACCTCACTCCCCTTGGTTTTCGGTCCAAGATCATTCCGTCTTTTTATTTATTAACCAATCACATAAATTAAATCATTTGAAAGACTCTAGTCCACAAACATTCCCCATGGGGTTCGGCCATACACCATGGCCGAACCCATGGTCCTTTCATTTCCACCATTTTTCCATTTTAGCCATCATTCTTTCCATGGCTAAATACTCCTTTTATCTATACATACCTAGGTCCGTAACTGATCCATAAACATAGATCCACAAATGATTTATTTAATCATGACATAAAACCCTAACAAATACCTCCATTCCTTAGCTTGATAATCCATTCATTTAAACATGCATGCATAGATCCATAATGTCCATAAGATGGTTCATGGGGTTCGGCCATACAACATGGCCGAACCCATGATGTCATTTTTCCTCCTTTTCCTTAAATCATCTACCACATTAGATCCATAACCCAAGTCCCTCCATGGGGGGGTGGGTTTAATCATACATTTAGATCATCATTTTAGATCATCATTAACCGCATTTAAAACCTATTAAAATTACCAACATTCCCCATTATCTTCATGGTCCAAAAACATTTAAGTCCATCAATATCCCTCCATGGGGTTCGGCCATACAACATGGCCGAACCCATGGTCCATGGTTCTTCACAATTACAACATTTTAGACCATTTAAAATGATTAACATTTCTCCATTATTTCCTTCCTTTGAAACCCTTTAAAAATCCTTAACATGCATCTATGATTTTCATCTTTTAAAACCCATTACAAATCATCAATATACTTCCATGGGGTTTGGCCATACAACATGGCCGAACCCTATGGTTCATCACTTACCCTTAAAAGTCACATACTTATGATTATATCCCTTGATGGGGTTCGGCGATACATCATGGCTGAACCTCATCCAAATCCTTTTTAGTTCTCATGATCCATATAGATAGAAATCTAGGGTTTGGCCATGCAAGGGCCAAGCCATGATCTTGATCATATACCTTATCTTACATGCATGAGGTCCTTTCCATATATTCATAACAATTAGGGTTTGGCCTTGTAAGGCCAACCCATGATCCATGATCATAATTCGTATATGGTTCATGCAAGAGGTCCTTAGCCATATATACATAATATCCTTAATATTCCATTATTTACATAGCTTATCTTACCCATTATGGTTTGTCCATTTTCTATCTCATTTCTTGGATGGATTTTACATCCATGGCCCATAACATTTTTGGCCAACTTTCTAATCCAAAATGAAATGTTCCCTTAACCTCTTTCCAATTAATAAAATCTTGTTAGTACTACTTACTGATTCCGCGAATCCTCTCGTTTCCTTTACTCCTTCTTACTCCTCCGATCTTCTCCTTCCTTAGCCTCTTCTTCCTTCCTTCTTGATCTTCGGCCTTGAGAGGGAGAGGGTCTAAGATGAAACCCCCAAGAAGATGGTTCGGCCTTGGTGAATGTTTGAGAGAGGGAGAGGAGGAGAGAAAGAAAACCCTACGTTTTTCCTTGTTCAATGAGAGGGTCGGCCTTGAGTGGGAGGGGGAGGAGCTTGAGATCCAAATTTCTCTAAGTCTTTTTCTTCTTTCTCTTAGAGTGAGGGTCGGCCTTGAGGCAGAGAGGGATGAGATGAGGTGAATGAGATCAAAAGTCTCCTTTCCCATCTTTGTCTAGGGTTTGCTTGGGTTAGACTCCACCCTCATCAATGTGGAGTCTTCCCCATGGGCTCTTTGACCAAACAAAGGAGTGCATGCCCTCCACATGGCACACACCACTCTCAAGCCCAGCTGTTTTGGCTTGGTTTCCTTGGGTGGTTTGGTGGTTTCCATGAGATGGAACCACCACCTCTCTTTTGCCCAATGCATGGTCTTGCATGTCCCCATTTTAAGCTTCTCGTCTTGCACACCACCCCCATGTCCAACGGTTTTGGTTTGGGTTTCCTTGGGTGGTTTACTGGTTTCCATGAGATAAAACCACCACCTCTCTTTTGCCCAATGCATGGTCTCCACCTAAGCTCTTTGTCTAGCCAAGGGGGGTGCATGCCTTCCACATGGCACATACCACCCCTTATGCCCAACGGTTTTGGTTTGCTTTCCTTCGGTGGTTCGGTGGTTTCCATGAGATGAAACCACCAACTCTCCTTTGGCCAATGTAGGCCCTCCACCTAAGCATCCTTGTGTAGCCAAGGGGGTGCATGCCCTCCACATGGCACACACCATCCCCCAACGGTTTTGATGGAGTGGTTTCATTTGGTGGTTTGGTGCTTTCTATGAGATGAAACCACCCTCTTGACTCACTCCATCTTTTGGTCTTTTAGGTGACTCACTCCCCATTTGACTCACTCCATATAATGTAACTCATTTCCGAACTCAATCATTTGAATTTATATCTAACTTAGGTCATTACAATTAAATAATTTAATTCCACTTACTATATTTGACTCCACTTTAATTCATTTATAAACTCACCCATGGTTGACCAAGTCAACCATGGTAGTCGGCCCCACAAGTGTCTTGGTCCACACGCCACCTCACTTGATGAGGTGGAGTTGGGTCCCATTTGGCTATGCCACTTGGATTTCCACTCCTACACTTGCAATTAAGATGGACCCCATGCCTTTGATCACAATTGGGTCCATGACCCAATTAAATCCATTTCTTACCCATTTACCCTAATGCTCAATCCATCTTGACCCATGGGTCCCAATTGGGCATTTGACCCAATTGACCATCATTGACCCAATTAATTGGAAATAATCCAATCCATGGTCCATTGGACCATACTTGGGCCATTGCCCCAACTTTGATCCATCAAACATCCATTTCATCAAAAATTCTTAATTTCAACAATTAAAATAATTAATAGCTAATATATTTCTTGATTTAAAAATACGGGCTATTACACATATTATTCTATCAATACACAACAATCTTCTTATAGCCAATATATTGCTAATAATATAAAGCCCAAATCTGCAATAATGTTACCGTATCCTGTTGAGGTGTTGATCGTATGCACGACAACCCACCATGTATATCCAAAGCAAACGGTCCCTTCTATATTTAGACTTGCCTTGCAGTTCCTCTCTGTCGTGTCCACATAGTTATTCCTATCTTTGTTGATTGCCGAGCATTTCTCTATCCAAAATAAACTGTCGAGTCTTCCTCTATGTAATGGCAGTTTCCCTATGTAAATAGGAGTCCCATTATAACGATTGCATTCCCAATCTAGGACTCCCATTGCCAACAAGTTCCTTCTAAATTTTCTAAGCGAAAATCCTGATGGTGAATCGAGCCACATCTCAACAATTGTGACGTGTCCTAAAACTAGATGAACTTAGGTTTATGTCATGTAGGGATTTGGAGTATGTTAGCATGGAATTGTGTAATAGAATGGGTTATGAATGGAATCACATTTGTGAATCTAAGAGTTGAAAAAAAATTAGTCACTTATTTCGAAGGTCAGGGCGTGATGGTGATATGTAGTCTTGCAACTTTTTCTTAACTCGTTTAGACATTTTGTATTATGTTTTTGTGATGACTCCTACCAAACACTTTTCTAGTGGAGAAAGAAAAGGACATATTTTGATGCATGACTCGCTCTCTTTAAATCATTAATAGTGTGGATTTCTTCCTAAAGTTTAAAATATCTTTTTTTAAAGCAAATGATAAAAAATATTGAAAGTTCTCCCTTTGGTGCTAGAACACGATTGACTCTAGAGGGGTGGGGGTTGAATAGGTCAATCTACAAAATCGTTGGTCCTTTTAAAAATTACTTGATTGATTAATTAAGTGTAGCGGATATAAAAATCAAGTGTGTGTTAGTGTGATTAAGCAATCAACACAAGGAATTAACTCTAACACCACAAGCACAAGGACACAAGATATATAGTGGTTTGGCTAGCCAACCTACATCTACTGTGAGGACTAGCTCAACCTTGAGATATCCCCAAATTCATTAAGTGGGGACTTACAACCTCACAATTAGAGTAGGAATTCCACCTAACTCAATTGGCTGGGAATTCCACCCACCACGTGTACCAGAGACTACGCTCTAGATTTTTTTTTTAGTGGTTCCTGAGCCAAGCCTCCTTAATCTACTTTTACGGGATAAAGGTTTTGTATCTCTTTCTCGAAGATATGTGCTTCTCAAAAATCCATCCAATGTATGCCAAAATTAATCCCGACGCTCCAACTTGTAGCCGTCGTTGAGCAATCACAATTTCAGGGTGACTAGGAAACTGGTTCTACCAACATCTTTCCAAGTTTGTATCTTTTCTTTTCTCCTCTCTCTCTCTTTCACTAACTCAATCAATAGATTGGTTGTATTTGATTCTCGGGTGTAGGCACAAGAGAGTTGATCGTTCCTTAGAGTGTGTGAATTTTCTTAGTTCAAGGAAGACAATTAAATGATCACACAACTTTCATATTTATAGAGGAGTCAACACAGTTTTTCAAATTGTCCAGTACCAAAAGGTCGGGGGCACCTATAGGTCAGTGTTCACATTTATTACCGTTCAACCACCCGATCGTTGCACATTAAATGCACTCCCAATGGCATAATTAATTCACGGTCGACAGGTCGGTGTCACCGATGGGTCGATAGTCATGGCATTGAGAGGTCGGTCCATACGAGGGTCTCAGTTCTGGGGCAACACCATGCAGACAGAGTTTCATGTCCCGAAACTTGTCCTGCTCAGAACGACCAGTCGCCTTTACCGAGGGGTTCGGTCTTGGTACTCTCGATCGGTCTTGAATTACTGAGATGTCTGTTTTCTCGAGAGTCCACTTGAGTTAGAAGTTCCAGAACTCACAAGTTATCATCGACGAGTCGTTGACCACGAAAGGTCGTTAAGTTTATCACCTAGAGGTCGGTGCATACGAGACTCTCGATCAGAGGCATACCCATAATGATAGTTCAATGTTCCATAACCTTTTGTCAATCTGGCCGACCAGTCTTTGACCACGATGGTCGATCCTGTCTCCACCGAAAGGTCGATGAGAACGACTGGTCGATCTGACAATGAACTTAATTCATATTTCCAAGTTCGCTTCCAATTCACTGTCAAGTTTCCTCTCTAGGCTTTTTATGATTTTACCATTTGTTCAAATAAGCCTAGGAATGTTCCTCCTAAGGTGTGGGTACCACTTATAGTCATCTATGGCCAAATGTTTGTTTTGTTATTGCCATAACGATGAGCTTCAATCCGGTGGGGCATGATCTTCAATCTTAATCACCTAGAGTCTTCAAGCTTCTAGCAAGTGCTTCTTCCCGAGTAATGGAATTGACAAATTTAGGGACTCGGCAAAGCCGGGATTTTAACAATCTTCTCCTTTGTCAATTTCATGACAAAACTTAGAAGCTAACCCAATTACAAGCCACCCTTATTACATCTCATTCGAATAAAAAAAATGTTACACTGATTACATGTACATATTCAAATGGAAAATAAGATTATGATCTTCACATATTCTTGTTCAACTTGCTTCAAGTCATGATTTCTTATTCAAGAACATAAGCATGCAACACTAGAAAATCATTAGAGGGGTTAGTCCAACACCTAAATATGTACCCATGGACTGAATAAGATTTGTATTCATACTTCGCCATACACCATGATTTCCTAGAAACCAAAACTACCCATAGTGAAAGGTCCCTTGAGTGCTAAAACAAGGACCGAGATTGTCCCTAGAAGGGGGGAATAGGACAATCCCCAATTTTTATGGTATTCACAAATTTCTTGATTAATTAACAAAATTGCAACGGATTAATATGTTAATCAAGAGAGATGGGTTGTATGATCAAAAGTGTGTACAATTATAAGAACAATCACAAAAGTAAAGATCAAACCCACAAGAAAAATTTATAGTAGTTCGGTTAAACAACCTACATCCATTCTAAGGACTCGCCCAACCTTGGGTTATCCCGAATTCACTAAGTGGGGACTTACACCCTCATAATTAGAGTAGGAATTTCATCTCACTCAATCGGCTGGGAATTCCACCCACCACTATGCCAGAGACGATGCTCTACAGTTTTTTATAGTGGTTCCAAATACTTCTCCTTAATCCACTTCCTAGATTTTGAAAGGTTCGACCAACCCAAGGTCTACTTCCTTATCCCTTTATTTTTTATAGTGGTCTCAGCTTCCTTGCCTTAGTCCACTTCACAAGATGATTTATAAAATAAAATCACCAAGAAACACTTGTCTTTGTATGAGCTCACTTGTAGATGTATGCTTCTTGAGGATGCTCTCCCAATGTGATGTCGACGATGTTGAAGATGTGTCTTGTGTATGCTCAATCACAATCAATGGGAGGTCTCTAGGATTTAGATGTACCAATGGATTCCTAGATCTATATTTATTTCTCTCTCTCTCTTAATCACAGTCAAGAAGATTGGATGTTTGATTCACCAAGTGTATTGCATGGAGAGATGAGTGATTCTTCTATTCGGCCATTGTTTAAGTTCACTGATAATGATGAGGGTCCAACTGATTAGCCAAAGGATGCCAACTGATTGCATAAAGATTGATTTATATAGAGAAGGGAACCAGTTGCAGCAACAATGTATTGATAGGTCGGGCACACCGAGGGGTCGGTGACTAGAAATGTTACCTATTCAACAACCCGACCGTTGTGCATTAAATGCACTCCCAATGGTATAATAATCTCTCGGTCGACAGGTCAATGTCGTCGATGGGTTGACAGTCATGGCACTGAGAGGTCGGTCCATACAAAAGGCTCGGTCTGGGGCAACACCATACTGACAGAGTTTCAAGTCCAGAAACTAGTCTTACCCAGACCGACCTGTCCCCCTTTACCGAGGGGTCAGTCCTGGTACTCTTGATCGGTCTTGAGTTACCGATATATCTGTTTTCTTGAGTGCCCACTTGAGTTCTAAGTTCCAGAACTCACAAGTCTTTATCGAAGAGTCATTGACCACGAGGGATTGTTTCAGCCTTTCACCCAGGGGTCGATGCATACGAGACTCTTGATCAGAGGCATATCCAGAATGACGGTTCTATGATCCAGAACCTTTGTCAATCTGGCCGACCAGTCTTTGACCATGATGGGTCGATCATGTCTCCACTGATGGGTCGGTGAAAAAGACTGGTCGAGCTAACAGTGAAACGAAATACATATTTCCAAGTTGGGTTCCAATTCACTGTGAAGCTTACTCTCTAGGCTTTTTAATGATTTTAGCATTTGTTCAACTAAGCCTAGGAATGATCCTCTTAAGGTGTGGATACCACCTAAAGTCATCTATGGCCAAATTACCTTTGTGATTTCCATACATAGTGGATGATGAATCCGCACTTGATCATCCGATGCTTAAGTTCTTGATTCAATCTTCATCACTTGAGTCTTGATCATTGCTTCAAACTTTCGAGACAATGTTTCACCTAATTCATGGAATTGACAAATATGTGACTCAGCAAATCGGGGGCACTAACATATAGAATATCCAAGCTATCAGTGTTGAGAAGATTTTCTCCCCCAATCTTTTTTGAGTTTGAAGTCCCAAACTCCAATCATAAACATTCTCTCATGTCCATTACTTCTCCCTATTTTACCAATTACTACTTTTAATTGGCTTTGATGTCGAACATGTAATAGTCCAATCCGTTTTTTCGGAGTTTTAGGATCTTGGTAGCAATACAGTGAGCCATGGTTTGCCCGATTCCGAGTTCGGAGACTCGTGGCATTTTGATAATTTCAAATTATTGTGTACTTTGTCAAAGAAAAATATTTTAAAATCACATGTTTTCTCTCCAATGTTTGTTGCTTGATTTATATCGGGTTTTAAATTGTTTTCAAGAGTTTGAGATTTGTTTTCTGGTAAAAAATAAAATAATTAAATAATTAAATAATTAAACCAAAACCCTTAAATACCCCAAGTCTTAAAAGCCCCTCCCCCAAAACCCTAAACCCTTATACTCATTTCGCGCAGCACTGAAGCAGCTCGCTACAATGCCGCCGCACCCTTCTCTTCTCTCCCTCTCAGTTCGCGCAATCACCATTGTGCCCTTTTCCCCCCTCTCTTCGATTCCCCTCCACTCCTATCGTCTTCCCTCCTCTCTTTTGCATCTCTCGACCTCCCCTCTCTCCTTCTTCTCTCTTCCTTCCCTTCCTTTGTCCGCCGTTCGGATTCCACCTCAGATTGCAGTTTTAGCTCAGTTCACCGACTCTAGCCTGCAGCGACCCTCCCTCCGCCTTCAGTCACCGGATTTGACGCCGTCCGAACTCAAATCCCTCAATTGTGACCGATCTCAAGTACCCTCCTTCGATCTCCTCTCCTTTCTCTTTTTTCCCTCTCTTCTTTTGTTTTCCCTTGTTTTCCCCCATTTTCCATTCTTTTCGCCCTTTTCTTGCCAGGCTGCTGAGTCGACTCAGCCGAAACTGAGTTGACTTAGCTGGGGTCAACTCTGGGCAACCCAAGCCTAACTCGGCGTGGGCCAGTGGACCAGGCCTGTTCTGCCAGGCTTGGCAACTAGGTCCAGGCCCAGTTCGGCCAGTCTGGCCCAGTTTCGATCCAAGCACTTCAGGCTTGGCCCAACCCAGTTCGGTCCAGCCCAACCCAATTCGGCCTGACCCGATTCACAGACTCGACCCATTTTCAGGACTGGCCCAGTCTCGGCCTAATTTTTGGGCCCAACCTAGTTTCAGGCCTTATTTTCAATTTTGGACCTAGTTTTCAATTTCGGGTCCACTTCAATTCGGTTTGGACCCGACTAGCTTTCGGCCCTGTTTGTAGTCCAGACATAGTTTGACCTGTTTTGCCCGGTTACTTATCATTGTGCTCTCGTTTCAACAGATTGAGCCCCTTCAACCCCAAGACTCGTTTTCCCTCATTGGATTTCAAGGACACACACAGGTGAGGGAACTTATCACCATTTTTAGCATGCATCTATGCATCTTACTTCTCTATCAAATGTGAGGGTACGAAATGCGGCAAATGGAGGTCCTTGGTATTATGAACCACTTGGCAAGGGAACTATTGATACCATTATGTGGCGGGCCCCCATCCGGGTGTATTTGTATTCGATGCCCGCAGAGGCATATACGAGTTGCTTATCAGATGTCACGATTGATTGGTTGTGTGGTGACATGATTAGGTTTATTTTTATTGATAATATGTTAAGATGCCAACATGCGACTATGTGATATGTGATGATATATGCCTGATTATGGTGCGAGATATCGTATTGATAATATGTTATGTGATTATGTGGTAGTTAGTTTGAACTGCTAGACATTGTAACAGGTTTGGATGTTAACATGCCAGCCCGTGATAAATAGTGATGTATACACCTGATTGTTATGTGATGAACTATGTTAATAGCATGTGTAGGCGTAGAGGTAATTGTGCATACATATAACTAACGTATGTGGGATGTCGTTGGGGACATGGGTACTAGGCAACATCAGGATCTAGAGGTTCCCCCTATCTTGTCGGGTAGTAGGGTGGGGTTGTTGTGTGGGACCGCGCAGTGGAAGGGTGGTTGGAGTATGGGCTACCCGGTGGTTGGACATGGGTTGAAGTTTTTCCTGGCATGGGTTAGATTGTCAGGTGTGATCTTTAAACACGCCTATGAGGAAGGTGTGGTCCAGTTTGGAGGGCGAGATGCCCGAGAGTCCTAAGAGGGACATGTTGTGAGGTGGTCATGGAAACCTCCGGGAAGTTCTGGGGCTGAGAGTTAGCTTGCCCAAGGCTGACTTAGAGGTCATCACAGACACGCTACCTGAATGCGTGGCTGATGAGGCGTCCCCGGTGGTCTAATGGATTGAGTGGTTCGCCCGTGTGGAGACCAAAGGGTGGGATGGCGGTTTGTGATCCTCGGATGACCGACTAGGCTGAGGAGGTGCTCGTCCGCTCATTACTCGAGGGATGATGCGGTGAGGGATAGCTCCTGCTCGCATGATTTGTGATCCCCGGATGACCGAGTAGGCTGAGGAGGTGCTCGCCCGCTCATTGGTCAAAGGATGATGCGGTGAGGGACAGCTCTCGCTAGTATGACTTGTGATCCCCGGATGACCGAGTAGGTTGAGGAGGTGCTCGCCCGCTCATTGGTCGAGGGATGTTGCAGTGAGGGACAACTCTAGCTAGTATGACTTGTGATCCTCGGATTACCGAGTCGGCTGAGGAGGTGCTCCCCGCTCATTGGTCGAGAGATGATGCGGTGAAGGACAGCACCCGCTGGTATGGTTTGTGATTCCTCAGATGACCAAGTAGGCTAAGGATGTGCTCGCCCGCTCATTGGTCGAGGGATAGTGCAGTGTGATGTTCCAGGCTAGGACACCTGTAGGGTGGGGACAACCTGCGGTGTGGTGTGATGAGATGTTCCAGACTAGGACACCTGTAGGGTGGGGACAGCCTACGGTGCGGTGTAATGAGATGTTCTAGGCTATGACACCTGGAGGGTGGGTACAGTCAGATGTATGGTATTCCAGGCTAGGACACCTATAGGGTGGGACAGCCTGTGATGTGACGTGGTAGTGTGTTTACCCGCAATATGACTCTAGGGTTCAATGTTGAGACCTGTGTTGTGGGTGTTGACTCACTAGGAATTTATGGGCGCCTAACGAGTGAGTTTGGCCGGCTCACTCGGTAAAAGACGTATAGAATTCTGTGAGGGGTGGATATGTTAGTCGTGTGGAAACCAACATATGGGATCCAAGGTTATAGGTTTGACTATCGAGACTCTGGTGTTTGGTTGAGGAGACCATAGATGAGTCTGGTTGGCAGTCCGCTGAGGACTGGTGACGTGGTTACTCCCTTGTGGTAGTCGGTTTGGGACTCTAGTGAGCCCGACTCTTGGGTTGGTAGTGGTATTTGTGCGGGTTGCCATGAGAGGGTCATAGGTCTGGTCGAGGAGTATGGATCCTGATTTGGTTGGAGATCAGTCTCTGTACCCGAGGGTAGTGGACCGCAGCAGATGGGCACATGAGGGAGTTGCCATAGAGTTGTATTGAGTTGGTTAGAGGATGTACTGGAGGCCCGACAGATGTGGGCCCGTGTGTCAGGGGTAGGGCATCCGCTTGCATAGTCATGCATGTAGACATCATAGACATTGATGTGTTCACATGATCATTTACAGTGTATGCTTGGTGACATATGATGCGTGTGTTACCCTCACTAGGCATGTAGCGCTCACCTTTGCCTCACAGGTACTTCATAGAGGAAGGGTCGGCGGGACCCTCAATCAGACATTGGGCGTATAGTTGCAGCTTTGTACTTGTCATGGTTTCACCTTGTAATTGAGGACTTATTAATGTATTTAAGATATGTGTACATTTCATTAAGTTGGATGAATGTAATAATGGAATGATGTTATTGTTCCCAATTATGATTAATATTTTATTGGCACTATTGGTTATTAGTTTAATTGTGGGTTGCTCGTGATTTCTTTGAATTGAGGGAGCAGTGTCTCCCATTTAAAAAAAAAAGATACCCTTGAAATAGTAACAAATCGGTTTCAAGACTTTGTATCAGTTTAATGTACTCGTAGCGGGACGGGTCGTTACATAACAACTTCTACTAATTTCTCCCCCATTCTGTCATAACATTGACAAAGGCAAGGAGACAGACATTTGCAGCACTTCCCCATGCTTCGTGCATCTGTATACAGGAAATAATATGTATGTACAAGAAATAAGATGTGCATATGTATGAGCATGAGCAGTTATGGCGATGCACACATGCCAATGGCCTTTCGTAGGGATAGAAATCTTGATGAATCCAAGTGTTTAATCATGATATCTGCCAATTGGTTTTTCGAACTCGATAGTTTTCTCTTCCATCAATTCTCTTATGAAATGATGCCTTATGTCTATGTGCTTGGTCCTGGAATGTTGTACTGGATTCTTGGAAATATTTATTGTGCTAGTGTTGTTGTAGTACTCATGGATGCTTGCTTAAACCCAAAATCGACCAACATTTGTTTCATCTAGATCAGTTGGGTACAGCAGCTTGCAGCTGCAATGTACTTTGCTTTGGTTGTGGAGAGAAAGACTGAGGATTGTTTGCGGCTATGCCATGCCACTAAATAATTTTCGACGTGGAAGCAGCCTCCACTGATAGATTTTCTGTCATCAATATTTCCAGCCCAGTCTTCATATGTGTATCCAGCTATCTAGAAGGAAGTATCATATGGAAACCAAATTCCATGCAAGGTAGTACCGGCCACATATTTTATAATCCTTTTAACAGCTTTGAGGTGTGACTCTTTAGGTTTAGATTGAAATCTGGCACAAGCTCCTACACTAAATGAGATGTCTGGTCGACTTGCTGTGAGGTACAAGAGACTTCCTATCATGCTTCTATACAAGCTGGGGTCCACATCTGTCCCATTCTCAGCTTTGAACAATTTGATGGTTGTGTTCATAGGGGTGGTCGCATGTTTACATCCATGTAGACCAAATTTCTTTACAAGTTTTTTTGCATATTTGGATTGGGAGAAAAAAGTCCATCATGACTTTGCTTGATTTGAAGACAAAAGAAATAGTTTAGTCATCCCACCATTCTCATTTCAAATTCAGATTTCATGAGTTTGGAGAAATTCAATGCAGCATTTTCACATGTAGACCCAAACACTATGTCATCTGCCTAGATTTGGGCGATAAGGATAAACTCCTTAGTCTTTTGGACAAGTAGAGTCTTTTTTACACTCCCCCTTTGAAAATTGAGACCAAGTAGGAATTGGGTTTATCTCTCATACCAGGCTCTTGGCGCTTGTTTGAGGCCATACAAAGTTTTCTTAAGTTTGAACACATGGTTTGGAAATGTTGGATCAATGAATCCTTTGGACTATTCTACGAATACTTGCTCATTTAAAAAGACATTCAAGAAGGCACTTTTCACATCCATTTGGTATAGTTTGAACTTGAGGTGGCATGCAATAGAGAGCAGAATTCTAATGGGTTCTAATCTTGATACGGGGCCAAAGGTTTCATCAAAATCTAGACCTTCAATTTGAGTGTACCCCTGAGCTACCCGTTTTGCTTTATTTCTCACAATTGTTCCATGCTTGTTTTTGAAAATCCAATGTGTTCCAATTATGTGTGTTTCCTTGGGTCTAGAAACCAAATCTCATATATCATTTCTAGTAAATTGTCCTAGTTCCTCTAGCATAGCATTAATCCAATCTTCATCAGCTATGGCTTCTTCTATCATTTTGGGTTCCAGGTTGTGAAGTAAAACACGCATAATTAACCAAGTTCTCAAGTTCTCTTCTTGTTCTTACTCCAGCAGTAGGTTCTCCTATGATTTGTTTGAGAGGGTGTTCCTTTATATTTTTTAGATGTTTTGGTTCAGGTGGGGGATCTTGTGGTTCATCTTTGTTTTCTAGATTTTCTTCTTCATGAACCAACCTGATGATTTCCTCTTCTTTTAACTCTCTATCTGGTGCACTTACTTGGTCATCTACTACAACATTCACTGACTTCTTGGATGGGACCCGTTCTAAAACTATTTACCCTATAAGCATGATTATTTGTGGAATATCCTAGGAAGATGCCATCATCACTTTTGGATTCAAATTTTCCTAAATGCTCTTTATCTCGCAGTATGTGACACTTGCTTCCAAAGACTTTAAAGCACTTAGAGTTGGGTTTCCTACCAGTCCAAAGTTCATACACAGTTTTGTTTAGCCCAGCTCTCAATTATACTTGATTAATGATATAGCATGCAGTGTTAATAGCTTTAGCCCACATATTTTTTAGAACATTATTACTTTCAAGTAGGGTGTTGGCCATTTCTTGAAGGACCCTATTTTTCCTTTCGGTAACTCCATTTTGCCGAGGTGTTTTGGAGGTAGAATATTCATGATGGATGCCTCGTTTTTCATAGAATCTATTAAATGGATGATTTTCTAATTCCTTCACATGGTCAATCTTATTCTGTGAATATTTGACTATTTTGCATTCATAATCCGTTTTACAATGATTTTGAATTCATGAAATGCATCAGATTTTTCCCTCGAGAAGGCCACCCAAGTATATCTAGTATAGTCATCAATTATTACCAGGAAATATCTCTTTCCACCAGTACTTTCATGTTGAGCAGGTCCAACTAAGTCTATGTGAAGCAGTTCTAAGGGTTTAGAAGTTGAGATCAAATTTGTATGTTTATGAATTACCTGATTTGTTTTCCTTTTTGGCAATCACCACAGATGGTTTTTTCAGACCGTTTAACTTTAGGTAACCCTTTTATATGTTCATTTAGTTTGGAAAAGTCCTTGAAGTTCACATGACCGAGCCTTTGATGCCAAAGTCCAGCTTCACTGATTTTGGAGAAGAAGAACTCATGTGTGATAGGAGTTGATGTACAGTCAAAACGAAGCAATCATCAGAAGTAAGGATGCCACTCAAAACAACTTCACCTTCTTTTGAATAAACATGACAATCTTTCTTACTAAAGGTGACTTTATTATCATTAGCACACAGTTGAGATATATTGAGTAAATTTTCTTAAGTCGATCAACAAGATATACATCTTTTATAACCTCAAAGGATAACAGATTTAGTGACCCCTTACCAATTATATTTGCATGTTTCCATCACCAAAAACGACAAATCCTCCTTTAAAATTAACCAAATCAGACATGTAAGAATTATTTCCAGTCATATGTCATGAGCATCCACTATCCAAGTACCACTTCGATTGCCTTTCAACATTTAAGGCTGTATGAATCATGAAGCTCTTATTATTTGGAAAACAAATAGACAAAGGGACAATGGTAGAGTTCATCTCCTTTTGATGTATAATCTGTCTAGATTTGAAATAGGGTTTCCCATCAAAGAATCTGATCCTTGGATTTCCCAGTCTATCCAGGATGGTTTGTAAATTTTGATTTAATGCATTACGACTTCGATTTCCCAGTGGACACCTCATCAGAAGATTTTTCTTGAGATGGCAATTAGATTCAGGATGACCTCATTTTCCACAATAAGTGCACTCTATGTTAGAGAGTTTGGACGTCTGGTTTTTAACAAATATGGCAGTTTGCCTCGGGGTAACTTCCACATTTTTATAATGCTTTATCCCAGACTTATCCTTGTAATTCTTTCTAGAACTAAGGATCTTTCTCAATTTTTTATTTCCATGAACTACATTGTCTTGAGATTGAGATAACCTTTCTAAGTCAGATATTAACAAAGTAATTTTGTTTTCAAGACACTTTTTCATTTCTGCCAAGTGCTTGTGATCTCTCTTGCACAGATCCACTTGGGATTGAAGGTCAGTCTGACTTTTTCTCAACACTAATATCTCATCAATTTTCTTTTCAAATTTTGTTGAGAAAGCTTCTTTTTCAATTCTTTCAATTTCAAAGAGTTTAGTCAGGGAGGCATTCTCACTTTCAAGTTTGTGAGTTTTGTTGGTCAAATCCATACTCTTAAGATACAGAGCACTGTATGATTTTTGGAGATCATCAAGAGTCTCTTCATTTTCAGATTCACTAAAATGTTCTTGTTTATCACAAGGAAACGAAGCAACAAGACCAATAATTGTACATTTACTTTCTTTAGCCAAGATTGATGTAGACTCAGATTCTTCTACGTCATTTAATTTTCCTTTTATTTTGTTTGATCTTCTTCCTTTTAATGATGAGTTAGCCTTCCTGTCACAGAGATCATAAGAGCAAGACCTACTACAAAATTATATGCATGATATTGTCAATGTGCCTCTTACATGCATAATTTTTTAATAACTTCGACTCGATATTTACCCCAGTTATTTTCTTCTCCAGACATCGACATACAGGTATCCATGACAGTTGTTCTAGCAACCAGATCTCACTCGGATGATTAAATCCAAATAATAGAGCACGAGGTCTTGATACCAATTGAAAATTTTCTCTTTGGTATTAGAACACGATTGACCCTAGAGGGGGGTGAATAGGTCAATCTACAAAATTGTTGGTCCTTTTAAAAATTACTTGATTGATTAATTAAGTGCAGTGGATATAACAATCAAGTGTGTGTGTTAGCAAATGTGGTTAAGCAATCAACACAAGAAATTAGCTCTAACACCACAAGCACAAGGACACAAGATATATAGTGGTTCGGTTAGCCAACCTATATCCACTGTTAGGACTAGCTCAACCTTGAGTTATCTCAAAATTTACTAAGTGGGGACTTACACCCTCACAATTAGAGTAGGAATTCCACTTAATTCAATCGGCTGGGAATTCCACCCACCACGTGTGCTAGAGACTACGTTCTAAATTTTTTATAGTGGTTCTGGAGCGAAGCCTCCTTAATCTACTTTCACGGGACAAAGGTTTTGACAACATAATTAAAACCAAGAAGTACTTGTCTTGTAGCTCTTTCTCGAAGATGTGTACTTCTCAAAGATCCATCCAATGTGTGCCCGAGTTAATCCCGACACTCTGTTTTGTAGCCGTCGTTGAGCAATCACAATTTCAAGGTGACTCGGAAACTGGTTCTACTAACATCTTTCCTAATTTGTATCTTTTATTTTCTCTTCTCTTTCTCTCTTTCTTTAACTCAATCAATAGATTGGTTGTATTAGATTCTCGGGTGTAGGCACAAGAGAGTTGATTGTTCGTCAGAGTGCGTGAATTTTCGTAGTTCAAGGAAAATAATTAAATGATCACACAACTCTCATATTTATAGAAGAGTCAACACAGTCTTTCAAACTGTCCAGTACCGACAGTTCGGGGGCACCGATGGGTCGATGTTCATAGTTATTACTGTTCAACCTGTAACACCCGCCCCTTTTCACCGAAAATCAGAGTCTAAATTTTTTTTTTTAATAAGTGACAAAGGGCGTGGACGTCACGACGCGAGTTAAGTCCGAGCTTTTAAAGCCCGGCCCTTAACTGGCCAACCCTACGAGTGTGTGGAACGGGTCCACGGAGAATGGTTCACCCGTAGAAGTAAGCTCGAGGAAAAAAATACATTAAAAGCAGAATGATAATAGATACTATTGTACCAATTTTTCTAGATAGCAGGGAAGATTTCATCATTTAATTACTAAAAAGCCATAACGTCATGTGTCTACAATAAGATCCAAATCATAGCAATAAGTCTAAAACATTACATTTCCGACAAGCTAAACTATACAAATACACATTTCCCAAAATAAACTTAAACAAATAATTAGTCCGCCTTCCCAAGCTCCTAGGCTTGGCTCCCGTCCCGTCCTTCTGCTCCGGCATTTCCTGCTTCATCAGCTAGGGTAGAAGTAGGGCGTTAGACCACGCGCCCAGTAGGACTCCGAGTAGGGCTTGCACATGGATTAGTAATAACAGCATGCAGATAATAACACAATGAAAACTGGTAAATCATCATATAATGAAAATATAAAGTAAATGCCATGCCATGGGTGTCTATGTTATGAATCCCACCCATCAGCCCTACCATCATGATGTCATATCCCCCTTGACGGTAAGACCTCGTCAAGGTATCCCCATGGCTGTTCTCGGTCGCCCCGACGGAGCATGGACTCCGGTTATAACCTATCAGGTTATCCCATGCCTGTTCTCGGTCGCCCCGACGGAGCATGGACTCCGGTTTGTTTATTTTTTTCCGCCCATGCCATGCATGAGATGTAATGTATTATGCTATGTAATATATTTGGGTCATAGTCTTTACATGTTACTCATATCACTAACATATAACTCATAGGTTAACCATATGCCATAAGTACATATAAACTATAATTTCATAAGCCGTCATATAACCAACATATAATTTCCAAAAATAAAGTAATAACCATTCACATAGCACCTAATCCATGGCTTACAAGTATGTAGGAATCCTACCGAATACCGACTCGCATTCTTCTCTTTCGTTTTCGTCCGATAGTCCGGCTACCGACATGCGTACCGCTCGCGATATCCAATACCTTATTACATACACATAATCAGTCCACGTTTTAACCATTTCTAAGCCCATACATCATGTCTTAGTGGTTGCTTCATTTTGACCAATATTTACGGTTTTGCCACTACATTTCCCATAGTTAAACCTTCACTTAATTATATACATTTCTTTGTCCAAAATTCATTCATGGATTTAGGTCCATTAATGACCCATTCCACCATGTCACATGACCATTAAAATTAGCCATTAAATTTACTTAAACTCCATTAACCTAACATACAAATACACATTAATCTTAGGCCTTAATTTATTCACAAAATGGGTCTCAATCACCCACAACCTAACAACCCTAGAAAAATCAGCCATTTAAACACTCTAACCCTCATTCATTTCTCCCATACACAATACCATATTAATCCACAAGTTTACCCACAAATGGGTCATGGGTTCGGCCATACACCATGGCCGAACCCATGATGTCTTTATCACATTTTTTCTTTGGCCTATCTACACATTTGGACCCATCATCCTTAATCACATTCAAGTCTATAAACTAAGCCACATTCCCATTTATTTTCCATTATTCATAAGCATTATCAAACCATCATAAAACCCTCATCTTTAACTACATTGGAGTCCATTATAAATATCAACACTAGGTTCATTTTGGTACCACAAAACCACCAACATTCATCACCATAGGGTTCCACAACATTGCATCCATAAAAACCTCTTAAAAAACTACTTACATTTAATCATTTACAACCCTAAAAATCATATTCATTCTCCATAGCTTTAAACCTTAAAACCCTACTTAATTCATCAACCCTTTTTCCATGCTTAATTAACACCTAACTATACAATGTCCTTCATTCCTTAAAACCCTAAAAAAAATTCACACATTAATTACATAACCCTTAATCCATTTATATATATAAATATTTTTTTTTTCTTTCTTTAACCCTAATTTATCCATTAGAGTTTCCTCCACTTTCCATCTTTCGAATTGATAGATTTAAAATCCATGGCATAAAATCATTTGACCATCATTAAATTTACAAAATGAATCCCAAATCTTAAACCCTAAAAATCCAAAATTTCTTGTTTAAGAAATACTCAAAATCCATCTTCTCCTCCGACTTCTGCCACTCCCGTCGGCTTCCTTAGCCTCCTTTATCCCTCCTCTTGATCTTTGGTAGGCCAAGATGCTTGATCAATGGTGAAACCCTCCTAACTTAGGATTGGCCAAGGTAGGGTTTGCTTGAGAGAGGGAGAGGGAAAGATGGAGATGAGAAAATATGATTCTATAGTTTGATCTTAAAGGGATAGCCCAACTTACAACTTCCTCCTCTCTTTTCTTCCAAGCTTTTCTTCTTCTTCTTCCTTAATTTTTTTTCTTCTTCTCTACCTTGGGTATGAGGGACGGCTAGGAGAGTGTGAAAGATGAGGAGAGTGAAATGAGAGTAAAGGAGATGAAAAGAAAAGAGATAAGATTTAATCTCCTTTGGTGCCTTTAATTCCCCCACCAACCCAATGGAATTTTTATCTTACTTTATGGTGGTGGTTGGGATAACCACCACCCAACGTTTTTTTTCTTTGTGTTTAAAAATGAGATGGCTTTTGGTCTTTTATTTGACCATTTGACTATCTCATTTGATTATTTTAATCATTTAATAAATTAACTAATTACCTTAGTTTAATTAGTTCCGACCTAATTTCATTCCATTTCTTAACTTCCCTCTATGTATCCACCCATGGTTGACCAAGTCAACCATGGTGGCCTGCCCCACCAACTCTTGGTCCACACGCCACCTCACTTGGTGAGGTGGAGGTGGGTCCCATTTGGTCACACCACCTTGGCCTAATCCAAATTAACTTAGGTGATTTAAATTTCATTAAGCCCACTCCAACCAATTGGATCATCATTGGGCCCATGGCCCAATTACATTCATCCTTACCCATTATCTTAGGGCTTACATTATCTTAATCCATTGGGTCCCAAGTGGGTATTGGGCCCAATTTGACCACCCTTGGCTCAATTGGCCATCATTGACCACTTAAATGATTTTAAAATCCAATCCATGGTCTATTGGGCCATACTTGGGCCTTTGTCCAAGTTTTGGCCCATTTACCATTTATTCCATCAATTTCCCAATTTTCATCCTTAAAATAAATAATATTCACATATTCATTGATTTACAATTTCCAGGGCCATTACACAACCACCCGACTGTTACACATTAAATGCACTCCCAATGGCATAATTAATTCTCGGTCGACAGGTCGGTGTCAACGATGGGTCGACAGTCATGGTACCGAGAGGTCGGTCCATACGAGGGTCTCGTTTTGGGGCAACACTATGCAGACAGACTTTCATGTCCCGAAACTTGTTCTGCACAGAACGACCAGTCGCCCTTTACCGAGGGATCGATCCTAGCACTCTCGATCGGTCTTGAATTACTGAAATGTCTGTTTTCTTGATAGTCCACTTGAGTTCTAAGTTCTAGAACTCATAAGTTATCATCGACTAGTCGTTGACCGTGAGGGGTCGTTAAGTTCATCACTGAGGGTCGGTGCATATGAGACTCTCGATCAGAGGCATACCCAGAATGACAGTTCAATGTACCATAACCTTTGTCAATATGACCAACCAGTCTTTGACCACGATGGGTCGATCCTGTCTCCACAGAGGGGTCGGTGAGAACGACTGGTCAAGCTGACAGTGAACTTAATTTATATTTCCAAGTTCACTTTCCAATTCACTGTCAAGCTTCCTCTCTAGGATTTTATGATTTTACCATTTGTTCAACTAAGCGTAGGAATAGGTCCTCCTAAGGTATGGGTATCACCTAAAGTCATCTATGGCCAAATACCTTGTTTTGTGATTGCCATAACGATGAGCTTCAATCCGGTGGAGCATGATGTTCAATCTTGATCACCTTGAGTCTTCAACCTTCTAGCAAGTGCTTCTTCCCAAGTCATGGAATTGACAAACTTAGGAACTCGGCAAAGCCGGAGCACTAACAAATACTTTCTCAGTCCCAAAATACATGTTCTATTTCGTATTTTTTTATTTCTTAAGAATCATTTTCATGCGGAGCGCTCCAAAAGCCTATTAATAGATTCTTTGAGTTAATACGAACCTAATACGAATGATTTTGAGGTAGTAAGATTACGAATAACCGTCAATGAACTTAATTTAGTACTCAGTGAGCTTTTCCTATCTATATAGCAATGCATGATTCTAGACGATGTGAGCCAAAAACCTATTAATAGATTCTTTAAGTTAATACGAACTTGATATGAATGATTTTGAGGTAGTACGATTACGAATAACCCTCAATGAACTTCATTTAGTACTCAGTGAGCCTTTTCTAGCTATATAGCAATGCATGATTCCAGACGATGAGAGTCGAAGGTGAAAATAATTACACAATGCTGTATATGGGCAAGTCAAAGCTTACAAAAGAAGGTCGTCTTCCCATCACATTAGATGGTGATTTGGAGCTCATCGAAAAGATTAAAACTTTGATCTAATGTGAAAAATAAAGGAATAACAC
Organism: Chimonanthus salicifolius; assembly: GCA_013350335.1. Lineage (NCBI taxonomy): Eukaryota > Viridiplantae > Streptophyta > Magnoliopsida > Laurales > Calycanthaceae > Chimonanthus > Chimonanthus salicifolius. The sequence continues at coordinate 23,692,729 of CM023537.1, read as the reverse complement.
AAGTAACTTAGGACAATTCCAAAATACATAAAGGACAAGGATTTTCGGACGGAGGGACCCAAGATCGATGATATAAAATTTGATTGATTTATATATCAGTTGATAGTAGTTCTATGCATAGTAGGTCTAAATTTTAAAGCAATTTCTTTATAAATAAAATGTGTTTTTCATTTTAGCCTCTTCTAAGACTCAACTATTCTAAGGTTTTTTTTTTTTTTTTTAACATTTTTTTCCCTATTTTTTGTTTTAAGATAATTTTTGCTTTATTTTTTTTTTTTTTGAAAAATTCCATAAAGTGATGTTTTAGATGTTTATAAAATTAAATGAAAATGTCTTAATTTGGTTGATATAATTTGCATGATATTTGTGCGATTTCTGTAATCTTTTCCATGTTTTTGTGAGTTTGGTTGTAATGAAAATAAGTCTATGTGAAGTACTATATAATATGAATTTCATATTAAATATTTATAAAATATTAACTTTTTAATTAAAAATAATTTAAGTATGACATTCGAAGGAGAGAGACAGCAGAAACCCTGCAATGCATTAACGTCTCCAATTACCGGCTTAACCAGAAAACCCTACTTGAACCCCTAAAAGACCTCACATCTACTCTCTCTTCTCCCGGTTTGCTTCCTGCGCTCTTGCTATTGTTCTCTTTGTCTCAGACCTTGGTAAAGATCCAGGATCTTCAATAACCAGTCCGTATGCTCTCTCTCTCTCTCTCTCTCTCTCTCTTAATCTCTCTCTTTCTCTGTTTATCTGTTCTGTCTCTATCTCTCTCTCTCTCTCTTCCAACTTCTCAAATATTTCTCCATTTTCAACCAATCTCTCTATGTTAGCCATGTTCTCTGAAATACAGGCCGCTCTATCTGTTTGCCTGGAGGTTACGTTTTCAATTTCTTGATTTTAGAAATGAATGAGTTGAACATGTCATTTGTTTTTATCTTGTTTGTTAAACTTTATGACTGAAGACAACATGCTTGTACCCATCTCTTGTTCGTAGAAATTCTTGTACCTTTTAGTTTTATCTACCTCTTGTGTATGGATATTTGTGATACGCATGTAATTACGCTCAAAATGTTACATATTGATCTCAACACCCATCTCTTAGTTTTACATTTTCAGATTTTGTTGGACATGCAATTTGTATATTGTTTTCTATAAATGAAACAAAATTGGTTGATTTTTTTTTTTTTAGCTAATTTCAATTTTATAAAAAAAAGAATACTTTTGAAATTTAAATTTACTTTACATTGAAATTTCGTGAAACAGCAAAACAATTTACTATTTACAAAACATCCAGGATCTTCAAGAACTGCAAATTGCCAAGGTTTTAGTCTTTCAGGAATTTCTGGCATATTGCAAAACAGCAAGATTTTATTCTTACTGCATTCCTTCTAATCTGAAGGCTCATAATGTGACTGTTGCCAATCACACCCTAAGTCTTCTTTGCTGTTTATGTCAAAGGGCTTCATTCAAAATTTCCAATATCTCATTTTTCTACTCACACTCTCATCGTAATTTTATCTCCATCTTCTCTGTCTCATGTCACTAGCAGGGATAGGTTCTATATGAACTTAATTTCTTCAGGATTTCTCAATTTCTTTTGGAAGGTCCGTGGTGTGACTGGAATCCACAATGTTTGCAATTACCAATGCCAGAAAAAAAAATTGTTTTTGGAAGTGTTCACTTTGGTTTGACTGATTGTTTTTGTATGCAAGTATGAAAAACCATCTCGGTAATGAACCTTTTTTTAGTGATGCTCATTTTTTAAGTGATATTTCACTCTTGTATTAATTGGGATGGGGGTTTAAAAGTTATTATTATTATTTTTAACTTCTTTGATATCTCTCTCTCTCTCTCTCTCTCTCTCTCTCTCTCTCTCTTGTTCACTTGGAACTTAACACTTGGCCAATATGGCTACATCGTATGGATGTTGAGATCACAATCCATCAACATGAAATTCAAACTCATTTTGGAGTTGCACTTAAGGCGTCATAAGGGGTTTTGCACCTAAATGTTACTAGGTGAGGCATTGCTGCACTTAAATGAGAAAGCAACTAGTTGCGCCTTGCACCTTATATAAAAGTGCTCTCGTTCACTTTTTTTCCTTATTAGGTTTTAAAGTATCAATAATAAATATAGTTCCCCCCTTAACTGTTAAAGTATAAATAGAAGACATGTTGGGTACTAATGTATAATATTTAATAACTTAAAATATAAAATAACTTGTTTAGGGTGCCTTGGGCAAAGTAAAAGAGGGAAAAAGAAAAGAAAAGAAAAGAAAGAGAGATTTAGAGGGAGATGACGATGAATATGAGGAAGACATTGAGAATATAGACAAATTCAATAATCATATTGATGATAATGATGATGATGAAAGATCCATGGAGTGAAAGTCATGTTTTTTATTTGCTTGAGATAAACCCCTTTGATTCGATCGGTGGTGATGGATTGTGTGATTAAAACACTTTCAAACCTTTTCTTTTTCATTGATAATATGATCATTCGAATGATGACTCATTTGTGATTTTGAATTTTTATTACTTGGTTCTATACATTAGGCTTTTGTTATTTTTTTTTTTTTTTTGAAAGATACATTAGGCTTTTGTTATTAACTTTTGTATTATGCAATTTTGCTTTTACCTTTGGTGCATTTTCTTGCATTGTTTTAGGTGATAGTGAGTAAAAGATGTAATGCATTTTTCATTAATTAGAAATAGTTGTGAATAATTTCGTCATATTTATATTGGTGCAAAAAATATTCATGTTTAAAAAATATAACAAAGCACACCTAAAATAAAAAAGGCCCACCCTAGAAGTGCACCTTGCACCTTAGGCTCTAGGACTCCTTTGTGTCTTCAGTGTGGATTGCGCCTATACTACTTTGGACTAAGGTAAGTTTTTTGACTGGGGCTAGTCCAGACTCACCTGAATTTTCCTTAACATTGTTGAGACACTCAACTCAATAATCTGTAGAGTCAAATCGAGCTGATAGAATCCTCGTAGGGTATGGCAAGTTTTTGAACTTTGATAGACAACTTGGATATCAATAGGCAACTGATCTAGCCATCGCCACTCATACTTTTTTGGCCTTCACACTGCAAAATGGAGGGTTTCTGACATTCTGATTCTGATTGCTTAGATACGATTTGGTTTGTGAAAATGGGGAAGAAGAAGAAATTTATTGACAAGAAGAATTCTGCAACCTTTCAGCTGCTGGCTAGAGACTCTTCTGATTCCAATCCTCTTGCCTCATCCACTGCTGACCGGGTTTTTGTGAGAGTGGACCGGAATCCATACTCATATCATGGCTTTCATGATGAAGAAGATAGAGATGCTGATTATGATGCCTCCTTTCCACCCCATATGGATGGCGGTGATCCCAATTCCATTTTTGCAGATGGACCGGAAGCTGATAACGATGTTGATGAATTTCAGAACAGGGGAAACCAATTGCCAAAAGTCTTAGCAGCACCATCAACATCAGGAACTCTTCCTGATCATATAAGGAGAGATATTCTGGAGCTTGGGCTTCCAGATGATGGTTATAACTACCTTCTCCATTTGCGTGAAATCAAGAACACTGGAGGTGGCTCTTCGTTCTATCATAACAGCAAGGCCAAGCTTGATCAAATCCCACTTGATGAAAAGGTCTGTTTTTTGCAACACTTGGATTTGAATTTTGAAGTATGAATCATTAATGACCTGTAAAAAATTCCAACAAAGAAGGGTCTTTTTTTGTTTTTTTTTTAATTGGCTTTTCGGATTTTTGGAAATGTCTAACCAAAAGAATCTAATTCTGTAAAATTTCGGAAATAGCAAATTCTACTGGCTCTGGATTTTGGAGGATTCCCTCAATCACCATTTTCTATTTAATAACTGTAGAATTATTATCTGGAATCTGATGATTCCATAATTTAAGTGGTTCAGTCATTGGGATTCCACAATAACACTGTAGTTGGGAATTTATAGATCCATTGGTATTGAAATTCTCTAAGTTTCATAATTCCTACTCTAGAATTTCAATTTCGTCAAAGACTATGTTATCCTTCTAGGATTTCTGTAAATTCCTTGGAATTCCAATTCCACATGAGAATTTCATTTTACCAAGCAGGCACTAGTATCCATATTAATATTGCATGTAATAATGGCTGTATTGTTTTTAAACCTTTATTTGTGATGGCTCTGATTCCAGGCTTACGATGCTTCCAAATTGCGGATCAGTTCAGGGGTTGATGACGATTCAAATACCAATTCGATCTACAAAGTTGCATCAAAGGCTATAGGTGTGAAGATTCAGAAAGCCGTGGATCCTGATGTAGCAGCATTGCTTGATGACTGGTGATTTATCACTGTTTGGGTCAGATGTGGAAGACTTGGAAGAAGATTTCATTGTTCAGGCCAATCTACCTGTAGAGGGGGAGGAGGAAGGAAGTGTTGATGAGAAAATGGGTAAGCATGAATCTGCTGAGCACTTTTTGCAAATGGAGAAAGTAGATTTGATTTCTGAGTCTCAATCAAAAAGTTATGGGCCAGGAGGAAATGAGTGGGTTAGTAAAAAGCCAAGGGTTCGGCGTCTGCTTGATGAGCAGTTTGATTTGGTTAGTTTTTCCTGCTTTCATATTTTTTTGTCATCAGGATTAATGTCACAGTACTATGGATTTCAATTTTAATCTGATGCTTCAAGTGCAGGCTTGGTTTCTTTTAAATGTACATTAGAAGAACAATTTGCAATTCATTGGCCTAGCATCCATTTCTATTCATGTCGCATGCTTGGAACCTTGGAATTGTGCTCTCTCGTTATTTGTTAGAGTGTAGAACACCAAAGAAGGCATTACTGATCGTTCCTGAATTTTTGTAGTCCTTTCAGTATTACTGGTCCTTCATAAGTTCTTATAGTCCTTTCAGCATGCTCATGATTCATGAATGTGAGCACTACTATGATTGTATGTGAAAAGGTCTGGCTGATTGATTTGTGTGGGGTCCCATGCCGCTAACAAGTCATGATTTCTGCAAAAAAAAATCATTTTCAGAAGTTCAGTGCAGGCATGTTTAGGAAAACATATGTCATCCTACATTCGAGTACACTTTGCTGTGGGTGCTAAATATTTTCTTTTTGTTGAGAGTTACCAAGTCTCTAAATCAAGAGGAATTTTTTAAAGGTAAAACCAAGAGGAAATTTCCTCTGCTTCAAGTCTTATGGAACAAGATGAGCCCTTGCTTTATGTTTTAAGGAGCTTCTTTTCTGGTACGTCAGGAATATTAAAGATCCTCATCTATCAGTTGGTTTAAAGAAGCTTTTATTGTTGTCATTTATTTTGTGGATGAATCTAGGTCTAATTGTGTCATAGTAAGTTAGGTATGAACACTTTTTTATGTGTAAAAATGTTTGTTTTGAATGTGTTTTGGGGTTAAAAATAAGGTTGTATGTGGAATTATGAGTTTTGGGGAGTGAATTATTGGAATTTCTTGGTTGGTGCCTATGATAATGAGGATGATGAATCATTGGAATTCTTCTTCTTCTTCATCTCAGCATCTTCTCTCTAACTTCTTTTTCTCAAGGTTTCTTCTCTAATCTCTCATTTTATTCCCTCTCTCTCATCTCAACCAATTAAATTGTAGTGCCTCCTCTAGCATTTATATTTGGGTATTGAGGACTTGATTTCATCATCCATTTGAAGGATCTAATATCCATCTTCTAAGTTGCATAGGTATGGGTGCAAGTGTTGGTGTTTGACACAGGTGCGTGGCCTTTAGACTTGGCAAACCAAAAAAATAAGATAGAGGGGCATGACACCATATTACCATATTGAAGTATAAAATTGTGATTCAAATGAAAATAAGGTGAGAAAGTAACACTAATGAACATAATCTACTAGTTCCACTTTGAACAATCAAGTGACAAATATATTGATATTTTTTTGAAAGATAAATATTGATATTTTTAATAAGTTTTGAGAGGAGAAAATATAGTAATATTTAAGTCATCTTAGAAAACAATGCTAGGGAGTGCTATTGAAGTTCATGAAGAATGGATGCGAGTGTCCGATAGGGGTACGAGTGTCAGACAAGGGTGCAAGTGATTGACATGGTTTTTTTTTTTTTTTTTTGAGCAGTAACAAAGAGAAATATATTAAAAATAAGAGAATGATACAAAGATAAGAGAAGAGGGTCTAACAGGATTAGACCCAAACAAAAGAGAAAAACAAATAGAAAATGCAAAGTGAAGAAAAATGACAAGCTCCTCTAATCAGAAAATAGGAAAACTCCAGAAAAGAAATCAGAGACACCAAGTATGGCAAAATAATCTGCCACTCCATTTGCTGCTCTACCGATCTTGTTGAAAGAAACCTCCATCCATTCAGCAAGCAACCTAATCTCCCTAACCACAGTGATCAATCTTTAGGATGGTCTTCTTTGACCCATAGCCCACTTAATTGCATTTGCCGAATCTCCCTCAACAATTAGTTTTCCTTGACCATACGACTTCCAAATAAGCAAAGCTCTCCTAATGCTAAGAATTTCCATCTCATTGGAATCTTTAGTACCCACACACTCGTTGAACACAATAGACGTGAAGCCTTCATGATTTCTGAGCACCCCACCAATCCCCGCGGGCCCAGGCTTCGCTCTTGCAGCTCCATCAACATTGAACTTCCAAACATTCTGTTGCGGAGGATTCCAGTTATCTTTGAGTTTTAACTTTCTATTAAAACCATCCATACATTCATCCCAGGAAGAGATGGGATCCGAAAGATTAAAGCCACTAAATTCTTTGTTCGAGAGAAGCCAAACACAAAGCCTCCACAAAATTGTTTGTATGAGCTCGTCGATATCAACTTTTTTTCCTTCAAAGACTCTAGAGTTTCTTTCTTTCCAAATGGTCTATAAGATGACAGCTGGGAGAGTATTCCATGCAAGTGTCTACCTTGGGGTAAGCCTAGAGATAAACCACGATTCCAAGGTCCCAACACAAGAACGATAAAAAGCCCAGGACACCTTAAAAAAGCCTCATAAAGTGATTCCAAAGTCGACGAGCAAGAGGGCAATCAAAAAACAGATGATCAATTTCTTCTTCCTCCATCTCACAAATTGGACAAATGGGATCCTCCTCCTGATAGAAAAAACCTCTCCTTTTGAGTTCTGATCTTGTTAAAATTCTCCCTTTAAGAACACACCAAACAAAAATTTGAACCCTAGGGGGGGCAGCACCTTTCCAGGCAAAATTGGTATTTGATATCACATTAGAATCCCGATGTAGAACCAAATCGACCAAGGCTTTAACCGAGAAGTTGCCCGATGAATCCCCCTGTCCAAACCAGTTCATTTGCCTCTCCGTAGGTGAAACATGAAACTCCGCAAGTTGACAAAGGAGATCTCTTCTGTTGCCATCCTCAAAGGCCCTCAACTCCCTTCTAAGATCCAGCTGCCAGGAAGTTAAATGACCCTCCGTCATGTAGTTGTCTTGAACAAGCACACTCTTATTCCTTGAAATCCTGTATAATCTTAGGAACACATCTTTTAACGGCCTTTCTCCTAACCAGAGATCTTTCCAAAATAAGGTTTTGTCTCCTTAACTACCAAAACTCTAATATTGTCCCTGAATAATCTCCCCGCCTCTTGGTTACCTTGTCCAATTTTCCACCAAGACTTAATCATAAGGACCCTTTCTTCTCAACAATATCACTAAGAAACCATCCGGTAGTCTCCTTCAAACCATACTTAGCCGTTAAAACCCGAACCCAGAGAGCGTTACATTCTCTCCGAAATCTCCAAACCCATTTGCACAGCAGAGCCTGATTCCTTAGCCTTAAGGGAACTAAATCAAGACCACCTAGAGACGTAGGTTTGGTGATGTCAGACCAAGCCACCAAATGGACCTCCTTTTTCACATCTTTATCTCCCCACAGAAAGTTTCAGAGAAGTTGCTCAACTCTCCTCGCTACGCCTTTTGGCATCTCAAACAGCGACAAGTAATATATTGGGAGGTTCATCAGAACAGATTTGATAAGGGTAACTCGACCCCCCCAAAGAAAGATACTTTCTTCCCCAACCCTCCAGTTTCCTTGGATTACCCCCCACCGGTAATCCCAAGTAAATGAAAGGTAGTTTACCAACATCGCAACCCATACCGTCGGCAAGATCTTTAATAAAATCCTCGTCCAAATCAATCCCAATTATGGTGCTTTTACCCATGTTAATTCTAAGACCTGAAGCTAATTCGAAGCATCTCAGAATGGCTTTGTTCCCCAGCAATTCTTGACGATCCGGTTCACCGAAAAACAAAGCGTCATCCTCAAACTGTAGGTGGGTAACAGTGGGACCATCCGGGGTCACTTTGAAACCTTTTACAACTTCCATGTCTCTAGCTTTCTCCACCAATTTATTCAGGCTCTCCCCAACAAGAGTAAAGATGAACGGAGATAATGGATCTCCTTGCCTCAAACCTCTATTAGCAAGAATTTGTTGAATTGGAGAGCCATTGACCAAAATAGAGTAAGGGATGTCCTCAATCCAAGCTTTCATCCATTTACACCACTTACGCCCGAAACCCATCTTAAGGAAAAGAGAACCAACAAAGGACCAATCTACAAAATCATAGGCCTTCTCCATATCCACTTTAAAAAGGATGCTAGGTTTCTTTTCTTTGCGTCTCATATGGACAAGCTCGTTAGCAATTAAGACTCTATCCAAGATTTGTCTATCTTCAAAAAACGCCCCTTGCGATTCACCAATGATTTCAGGCAACACTTTCTTAAGTCTTTCAGCTAACACCTTTGCTAAGAGCTTATACACACTCCCGAGGAGACTAATAGGCCTATAATGTGAGAGATCCCCAGGACCTTCCTTTTTTGGAATAAGAGTAAAAGCATTCTTTAAGCCCCTATTGATAATTCCATCCCGATGAAATTCCTTAAAAACTCTTAGGAAATCAGGACCCACTGTGTCCCAGCAAACTTTAAAGAAATTAAAGTTAAACCCATTCGGTCCTGGCGCCTTATCCCCACCTAAATCCTCCAAAGCCGCTTTGATCTCCTCCAAAGTGAACTCCTTCTCCAAACTCAAGGAGCTGACATAACTGATCTTCAAAAAATGAATACCATCGTACTGTGGGTCTTGTGGAACCAAAATCACTCAATGAGGCGGAACATAACTTATCAAAGGGTGATCTAGGAGAGCTAGGCGTATGGTCAAGTAAAAACCCCATTAGGCGTAAACAAAAACGGTGGGAAAGAGGGGAAGAGAGATCCAAAGAGAGGATCACTGAGGTCAGAAAAGGAAGGAGAGTTGAGGAAAGAAAGTACCTGATTAGAGGAGAGCGAAGCCACAACTGCAGAAACCAACACTAGAAAATGAAGAGATGACTGAGAGTGAGCGCAAATCCGAAGCTGGAGATCCCCAAAATCTGACGAGAAGATATCCTGTAGAGTCCCATGAAAAAGGTAGGGGAGCGCTGAAGATAAAGTGATCGCCAAGCTCCTCTCAAAAGTGGAGGAGAGGAAAGGAGAAAAGGTCGCTACAGAGCTGAAGAAGCTAGAAAGACTTGCCACCGAAGAAGACCACAGAGAAACTCTGTACGCCTTGATGTCGAAGATGGGCAAGAAGTCAACGGAGAGACGAGTAGAATCCCGCCGATCCGAAGAAACCTGATAAGAGAGACCTGCAGTCTGAAAGGCAAGACTGGAGAAAACACCATAAAAATTGAGAAGCAATGAAGGAAATAAAGGGAAAGGAGTGATAGTACCCGGATCCAGAGTCAGAGAAGAGGAGCTAACTGCAGGGAAACTAGGAGGGGAAGAGATGAGGGGGTGGAGAGAGGCAGGCGCTCAGGAGGAGATCGAAAGATAGCTGAAAAATGAAGTCTAACTGCTTCCCTGATCCCAGACTTATCGACCACCGGACGACCGTCCACCACAATAGATCTGATACAATTAGCAGCTTTTCGGACATTGGCACAATGATGAAAAAACTTCGTATTTTTATCACCATCCTTCAACCAAAGAGCACGGGACCTTTGACGCCATTCCATTCTTCCAAACGTAGGCAGTCCCAAAGTGCAGCCTTATTGATTCTTTTTGAGTCTAATTCCTCCTCTTCAAGATCTCTTGCCTCCTCCAATTTGTTCCAACCTTCTAAATCCCGCAGGAGAGAATCTTTCCTTTTTTTCACTGGCCCTCCTCCCGAATTGACCCAATCTTTGGTTCTGGATTTCAAAAGAATCAATTTCTTTGATATTACATATCCCCCCCATCCATGCATATCGAAACTATCCCACCATTCTTTTACCCTCTTAGTGAAATTCGGGTCTTCCAACCAAATATTGCTGAAGCGAAAAGGCTTAGGGCCCCAATAAATTTCCTCCGTATCAAGCAGTACCGGACAATGATCTGAAATCGTGCTGAAGAGCTTGACTTGACTAGTAAGTGAGAAGGTAGACTCCCAGTCAAAGGAAGTGAGGAATCTATCCAATCTACTCATGACACTTCTAGCTTGTCCATTACACCAAGTAAAGCAGCCGCCGATAAACGGAAAAGATCATTTCTAGAAATGAAATTAGAGAAATCGACCATCCCTCTAGTATAGCCCCTTCCACCTTTCTTTTCAGATGGGAATCTAATAATATTGAAGTCCCCTCCAAGACACCACATAGAAGAACCCCAAGAAAGAACATCATCCAACTCCGTCCATAAAGCCTCCCTTTCACCTTCCGAATTAGGGCCATAAACATTAGTAAAGCACACTTCACACCTTCATTGCAAAGCATCCCTTTAACGGATATTGATCTGAGGTCTTGTCTTCTTGCCGAGACTTGAAAGAAAGAAGGCTTCCACAACGTGATCAACCCCCCAGATGATCCTTCAGCAGGCAAAGTGAAGAAATCAACATTAGATGGAGCCCAAATTTCTCTAATGAGAGTGATTTACATGGTTGTTACATATCTTGAAGAGTCCATGCAACATAGTCCATCCTATACCATTTTTTTCTTTAAAAAGTGTGTCAATTTTTTGGCTTTTTTTTCCTTTTCCCCTTTTGCATCTCCATATGTTGGAATTCTCATTCCATTTTAAATTTATGCTACTATTGTTTTTAATATATTATCAGTATATAAAATTTTGTATATTATCTTTTGTTCAATTATTAATGTACATACCGATCTTTGGTCTTTATTCTACCTGTTTTACAGCTTACTCTTCAGGAATATGACACAGACGGTGAAAGTGATGATGTTGGTTCTGTGGCGCGTGAAGACAAATGCTTCGTGGCTAAGCTCAATAATACCCTTAAAGATGATGTAATGGATGACCTGGATCTTAATGACAAGTATAGAGTTCCGGGTGATTTCGTACATCAGGATGGGGAAGCAATCAAAGGGAAAGAAGTGGACTCTGATGTGATCCGTAGATGTGCGGAGTATGCTGAAATGTACTGCAACGAGGACGAAGGTAAAGAAGATGTGGTGGTTGTGCAGGAAAGTAGTGATGAATCTGAGGTGTGGGACTGCGAGACTATCATTTCTACATACTCAAATCTTGATAATCACCCTGGAAAAATACAAGATCCGGAAAAACCTAGGAAGAAACTTACTCCAATTGTTTCTGGGGCATTGAATAACAACAGTAATATAATTTCTCTTCGAGGAAAAGAGAAGTTGCCAGTGGATTTTCTGCCACAGAATAAAAGAGCTCGAGAATTCAAGAAAGTAGTCAGTGTGGGTGCCGGACATCAAAAGAGGAGACCTCATGGTGAGGAGTCAAAAGAGGAAAAGAAACAACGGAAGGTAAATATTTGATTCTGCTGCATGCATACACAGAACCTCAAGTGATACTCCTTAAAGTGAAAACAGTGGTTTTACCTTCTAAACATGAACATTTTCTCATTTTCAATGCTGCATTTGCTTATGGTCTCTGTATTCCATCTGAGATCTTGAATGAATGGCCTGCAGGCCACATCTGAGCTACTGATTAAAAGTGCATATAACACACGTACACTGGCTAAAGCTAAAATTTTAGGTTTAAAGCTGCAATTCTGGGCATTGAAACCTACAAGTGGCACCTCATTAGCTTTGTTCTCAGCTGGTTGCATCATGTAAAGCATCTTCAAAATAGAAGTTTTCATCCCTGTTCCAGATAGTCGAACTTGTTTGTCATTGACATTAATTCATTTCAATGTGTTCTCATATGATTTAATAATGCTAATGTTCTTGATGTTGAATTTTTTTTCAGTCTGCAGTGAAAGGAGAGAAATGGGAAGCACGACGGGCAAAGAAGGAAATGAAGGGCCTGTACAGGTGTGAAGCCCAGCGAGCACAGCGGGTTGCTGCTATTTCAGGACCATCTTCTGTCCATCTTATGTAAGGTTCATTGGTCAATCTTTTCCACGGTAGGATTCTTAGAATGACCATTTTAATTGAAGAAGGAGACATGGCTTTGTTGAATATCTATATTGCTTAGTAAGAAAATCTCTCTAGTGTCTATTTCAGCCTCTTAGTTACTCAATCTAAGTAATTTGGGAGTGGAAAGATTTGTTGTAGGCTATGTTTCTTTTCTTCATTTTTCTTGGGTAACATTTTACATCATAGTTCTCTATCCGAGTCTTGAATTATTGGTGAATAGATAATATTGTATGATTATATTATATGAATAACATGTATATCTTTTCGACTTTTAGTGAGAATGAATGGATTTATTTGAGGTTGTATTTCTAGGAACAACTGTAGTAATTACTCAAAGTAGTTTTTGTTTTAGGACATTTCTCTAGATAACTTTTGTACAAGTATGTGTTTAGCTACCATGATTCCCCGAGTCCTCCAAATATTAGAATTTTTATTCTCCAGAAAATTTTCTTTAGATAACTTTTGTACAGGTATGTGTTTAGCTACCATGAGTCCCCGAGTCCTCCAAATATTAGAATTTTTATTCTCCAGAAAATTTAGTTCAGTCTAATTGTTTAGCAGGCAATGTAATGGGAGGGAATATGTCAAGAAACATGAGATTTTGAGCTAAGGGAAAGATTTCGTGTATGTGGATCTCTATCTCCTAAGTCCAAGTATTTAGTCAAGAATCCTCCCTCTTGTCTCCGAGAACTTTCTTCACAAGTTCTCCACTTTGGTGATGGATGACTAATCTCTACATCTTCTTATGATAGCCAAACAACTCCTCCTAAGTTTAGAGTTGATTTTCTTATGTATACTCTCTCCGTCCCAAAATACTTGTCTCTATTTTGAAATTTTTTATTTCTTAAGGATCGTTTTTGAATGGAGCGCGCCAAAAGTCTATTAATAGATTGTTTGAGTCAATACAAATTTGATAAAAAAAGGAGGTCTAGGCAGTGTCTCATCGTATAGTTAGTGCTCAATAATGTTTTCTAACTATGCAACAATGCATGAATGAGACGATGAGAGTTGGAGGTGGAAATAATTAAAGAATGCCACATATGGGTAAATCAAAGCTTATAAAAGAAGGTTGTCTTTCCACGTTAGAAGGTGATTTAAAAAGTTAAAGCTTTGATTTAATATAAAAATAAAGGAATATGACAAGTAATTTGTGACAATTTCTAAATGCGTATCGGACAAGTATTTTGGGACAAACAGAGTATATATAGAACTTAAAGTATCCAAAGTTTGGAATCTACTACTTAAGGTTTTTAGAAAATGAAGCAATGAGAGCCAACTGCACAACATTTTCATGGAGCTCACTCACAAATCTAACCCTCTCCCATGAATTGGCATGCAGCCAAGTTTCATCCGAGTTGGATAAATATTCTTCGCTTGATTGAATCGTCCAAAGAACTCTGTTTGCACTTACCTGATATCTGTGATTGTTGAAATCAAGGATTCAAATCTCGGCCTTGGTCGATATTCGAATATCGGCTGATATCTCAAATATTGGTAGATATATATTGTATCTGCTGATATATAAAGGTTTTAAAATATTGTATCGGGCGATATGTAAATCCCTGGTTGAAATGATGTGATTTTTTCCTCCATCTCAGTCCATGTCTAGACCTTTTCATCTCGCCCTTGAAATTGGCTGGTGGTCGTTGAGGTTGATGTCATTCTGAGTGTGTCCCTCCCAAAGTGGTGGCTTGAACGATGATCTTGTTAGTTGTAATGGTGCCAGCCTACCAACTATGTTACAGTCTTGTCTCTCAAACGGTTATTTACAATATAAAGTCATATATGAATAAAAAAATTTGTCCTGCCTTGAAATGTATAATGCACCTATGTTGGACACATTTCTATATTATGTTTCCATGGATTTTAAGTACCTATATCATTGTTTTCTGTGATAACAAAAATAATATTTCACAGTTCTTTGAAACAACCAAAATAGAGGTATGTTTGTAATTAGATGTTTAAACTAGTAAATTATTTTCTGTTGTGTATTCTCACTCTTTATTTTCATTAAAAAATGTATATCATATATATTTATTTAAATATTATACTGTGTACACAAATTATGTGTTTTGATATTGGTAGGATTTGACACATTGTAGCCCATGCAACCTAGAAGGCTAGCATTATTCATTGTGATATATTGGAATTCAAATGATTAGCTCTAATTAAATTGAATTTTGTTAGGGAGTGGACAGGGACATTATTGTTTTGATAAAAAGTGTTATAAGTGTATTTTTTCACCATTTGAGTAATAACTAGTGGACAAAAAGACAAATCGCATGTCCTTATCCATTCCCTTTTTTATATTAGTGGAGCATTTGCAACCCTTATATCACCTGTAGGTATCCACTTGTGTAAATGTTCCTTCTCTTCCTCTCATTACCCATTTATTCAGCTCCAACCTCCAGCAGAGCGAGGACTGTGTGGCAAATGCGATGGGAACTGGAGTTGTTTTTTCAATGTTGACTATCAGTTTAAAGTAGAATCTAGCGTGTCTAAGGTCACAAAATAGATGTTCAATGTTGGAACTTTGAAATTTCTTCTTCAAAAGAGAGTTCTAATGTCAACTGTCGAATCTTATGACTAAAATCCGAAGAATTTATATTCATCTCCTAAACTTTGGCCCATTTGTTGTAGGTTGTAGATTTAAAAGCATCTCTTCATTTTGGGAGCTATATAGACACCTGAAAAATCTGCCTCTACACACCCGTTTTTGAATTTTTGGATAAAGTTACTATTCTACCCCGCGTATAAATTTATTCGAACGAACTTTCAATTCATTCCCAGTTCGTTAGAATGAATATACTCATCCGAATGAACTGAGAATGAACTGAAAGTTCGTTCGAATAAATTTATACAGAGGGGTAGAATGGTAACTTCATCAAAAATTTTAAAAATGGATGTGTAGAGTCAGATTTTCCGGTTGTCTATATGGCTGGCCTTAATTTTTTATCAAACTAGTTTAAGAATAAAATCCTCAAATCCAACCACAACGTCCTCTGCATTTCATGGCTTTATTATCAGGGATTAAAATAACACTTGCCGATATGTGTTGGTAGATATGGGTGTGTATCAGTGCAGCGATAATGTGTGATACGAATCTTTTTAACCTTTTTTGATTTTTTTAAGAAAAAATCCACAAAGAAAAATAGGAAATGGAAAAAATATGAGATTCACTTTTATGAATGTGTATCAATAAAAAATGGTTATTTCATATAGAAATGGCGTGTCAAAATTCCGAAGTTGAAATTTTAAAAAATTGTAAAAAAATTGGAAGTGTGCGAAAAATGAAAAGATGGATAACTAATCGTAGTAATTGTCAGTCATTAATTAGATGTTGTTTGCTAATATAAAATGTTATATTCCACCTTTCATATTCTCATCAAACAAGTTTGCTGGGAGTTCAACTCTTCTAATCTCTTCTATCTATTGGCTATAAGCCACTCGAGCTGTGCAAGGTGAGACTCTATCTCCTTGTTATATGTAGAGGATGACCTCTTCTTTTCTTTCTTCGCACAGGCCTCGTGGGTAACCTGCAAGGATGACATGGTGATCGAATTAGTGTCTGATATCAACGGTCATGGAAGTTACACACTCAAAATTTACATGTGCGACACTTGAGCAACACATGGAGTGTTGAACAAGTCAGCCTTTACTCGATGCCAAAGTCTAATTCACTTAAACTCTCACTCAAAGCAGCCATAGGAGACAAGTGTACTTGCTTGAAAAGAGAACTTGTATTGCTCTTGAGAATGTACAACTTTTGAAGAGTGGTTAGTAAATGAAGATCTCTTCCTTATTTATAGTTCAAGGTTTGAAAATGAGTGGCTAGAATTGTGCCACTTGGCAAGCATTGAACAATCTAAGAAAACTCTAAAAACTCCTAACTATTTTCTACATTTGTCTATCCTGCCATAGTCTTTCAGAAGCTTTTCAGACTTCTCTCTTTTGAGAACTCTGGAGAACTTTGAAACATTCTAGAGAACTTTAAGCTCTTCATGTACGGGGCATTTATGTACAAATTGTACATGTAATGCCTCGCCCTTTTTCACTTGCCGAAAAATCAGACTATTTTTTTTTTTAAACAAAGAATGAGAGAGAACGGGACGCCACGACACGAGTTAAGTCCGAGCTTCCAAAGCTCGACCCGTAACTGGCCAACCATACGTGTGTGTGGACCGAGTCCACTAAAACCGTTCACACACATTAAAGTTATACTTGCGGAATAAACACATTGCAGAAATATCATATGATTAGAGTTACTATCCCTATCCATTTCTAAGCAAGGAAGTCCATCATATAAATTAACTTAAGTTCAAATGTCCAAATGTAACCAAACCATAACAAGATAATTCTAAGTCATTACAATCCCAAAATGCAAATAACTCAAATTACATTGTCCGAAATAAAACTTAATTAAAGTAAGTCTAAATTATTCAAGCTCCTAAGCTTGGCTCCTTTCGCGTCCATCGCTCGTTCCGTTCCCTGTATCATCATCTAAGGTAGAAGTAGGGCGTTAGTCAACGAGCCCAGTAGGTATTCCGACTAGAGTCATACACAGGGATTAGTATAAAATCAGAACAGATACATAATATCAAAATCATGCTAATTCAATGCCATGCTATGGGTGTCATATGCCAATGATTTCCCACCCATCAACCATATTTCAAACACATAGATAATCCTCTTGATGAACAAGCCGCATCAAGGTATTCATTGTCATGACTCTCCACATATACCTTATTGGTCTCACCGAACAGAGCGTGGACTCCTCTTTCATTTCAAACATCATTACCATTTCCCGTATGTCAATCGGAATCAGTGTTGATCCCTCCCCCCGTTTGTTTATCGAATACCCCGAATGGAGCGTGGACTCCTCTCAAATGTTCCCTCCCATGCCGTGCATGAGATGTGAGTGCAATCATGCTATTTCATATTAAATTCATAATAGCATTGAAATTCCATTCTTAAAACATAAGCATTTTGATACCCAAAATAGATCATCAAATATGAAAATAAAATCATTACATGTATATAATCCAATGTGTTTCAACAAGGTAGGAATCCTACCCACGTCCAAGTATTGTATCCTTGCATTTTCTTCAAAACCGATCACACCCCCGCTTGCGGAATCTTTTTACCTTAAATGAATTCCATCATATAAAATAATCAAATTAATTATTTAATTAATTTAAATCATTCCTTACATCCTTCCAATTAAACTTAATCATTTGGAAAAGGAAAATCATACAAAAACTTCACTTTTAAAATCTGTCGGTTATCCTCTGCTGCCATCCTGCGGACGACAAAAACCCATCCGCGTACGGTAGAAGCCCGTCCCACGGACGGCAGAAATCGTCCTACAGATAGTGAGCCTGTCCACAGACAGCACCATATTGAAGTCTGTTACCCATCCTGCGGACAGTCGAAACCCGTCCCGCTGACGATAGAAATCCATCTGCGGAAGGTGATACCCATCCGCAGACAGCGCACAGCCGTGGTCTGATACCCGCACTACCCGCGAACAGTCCATACCCGTTACTCGTTCTGCTGACGGTCCCACACCCGTCCGCGGACGATAAAAGCCCATCCCGCAGGACGGTAGGCACCGGTCCCACAGAGAGTGTAACTCGTCCTACATACATATCATCCGTCCGCAGATAGTACCATATTATGTTTGTTACCCGTCCGCGGATGGTTGAAACCCGTCCTACAACCATCCAACCCGTCCGCAGAAAACCCATGTCCAGTTCATTATCCTTCTGCAGACGGTCGAAACCAGTCCCGCGGAAGATAAAACCCTGCCGCGGATACTAGTCCACAGATAATGCCATTTGTGATCAATCCTTAATTTATTTGATGTTTGCTTGACCTTTCCTTATGAAATTCATTTCTTATATTTAACATATATAATGTCATCCATATATTTTTAAAATCAGTGAGTATGCCCTACTCACTAACCCCACTAGGGTCTTGTCCATTATTCCAAACGTTTAACCATTTCCTTGGATAGATTTTTCAGTTCATGGCCTTAGCATAATTTCTTTACCAACTTTTCAATCAAATATGGAACCCCATGGTTTCGGCCATTCCATAGCCGAAACCATGTTTCCCTTAGCTTCTTTTAATCATTAAACCCTCGTTAAACATTGCATACCTTTTTCGCGTCTCCTCCGTTTCTTTAGGTTTGATCTTGCTCCTCCATCCTTCTCCTTTCGTAGTCCTTGTTCTTCCTCCAAGTCTAGAGTCGAAATGGGAGGGAGAGAGATTGAAAACCTCCTTGTTCTTCAATGAAGCATTCGGCCAAGAGTGTTGATTGAGAGAGGGAGAAAATGAGATGAAAATCTCTATGGAAGGATCGGCCAAAGGGGTGTAGGTTGAGAGGGGGAGAGAGGGAGAGAATGAGATGAAAATCTCTATCTTTTTTTTTTCCAAAGGAGAGGATCGGCCCTAGTGTGGTGTGTGTCCCTTGTGTACATCAACCCTAGCCTCCCAACCACCCTCATCACTCCTCGGTCTTTTCCATGTGTCCCTTGGTTAACCAAGGAGACACATGGCTTAAGCTTGGGGCTTTCCCCTCCCTTTCCCAACGTGTGTGTCTAGGGTTTCCATGAGATGGAAACCCTCCATCTTCTCCTTTGACTCACTTAGGCCTCTTCCATCCATATGACTCACTTACTTATTTGAACTCACTTCCCATTCAACTCAACCCCAACTCACTTTAGCTCACTTAATTTTCTTGAACTCATTTCCATATAACTCAAGTGATTTTAATTTCCAACTCAATATAATTCAACTCACCACATTTGAACTCCCCCATGGTTGACCAGGTCAACCATGGTAGCCGACCATGCATGTTACCTTAGACCACTCGCCACCTCACTTGATGAGGTGGATTTGGGTCCCACTTGGCCATGCCACTTACATGCCCCCTCATACACATGCCACCTCACTTGATGAGTGGGTCCCATGTCACGGGTCGTAATTGGGTACATGACCCAATTAAATTAATCCCTTCCCATTTACTTCCCAAAATCCATTCACTTTGACCCATTGGGTCCCAATTGGGTAATTGACCCAATTAATTACATTTACCCAATTAATTACAATTAAACCCTATCCATGATCCATTGGATCATAATTGGGCCATTGACCTAATTCTTACCCATTTAAAATCCATTTCATCCATAAATCTTAAATTCATCAAATTAAACAATTAAAATCGACAAAATCTAATATATTATTGTATTGAAAATCTGGGATGTTACAGTACAAAGTTGCCGAGGTTAGATGAGGTTAAACCTCTCGGTGTAACAATAGCCTCCCTGGTAAAAAAAGATTTGAAGATACAGTAATAGCAAGTTAAGGGTATTCATTTGTTCGAACCCGGCCCACGATTGGCTTGAGTCTAACTTAAATAAATGGACTTCGACGAGTTTTTTGCCCGATGAGTTGGCTCGGGTTTTTACTTAAAGTTTTTGAAGCATGTTAGGCTTTTAGGCTCGTTTATTTATTTTTAAATTATCTACATATATCACAAGGTCATATGTGGTATTATTTTTATTTTTATTTTTTCTTTTATAAATTAAAATTGTAACAATATGGATTGAAATTAAAAAGGTTAAAGACCTACCCTTGACATTTATAGTCAAAGTTGATCAAAATCCGTTACTAGAACAATGCATCACTGAGAGAGAGAGAGAGAGAGAGAAAGAGAGAGAGAGAGAGAGAGAGAGAGAGAGAGAGAGAGAGGGGGGGGGGGGGGGGGGTTGGGGGTTTTGAATAGGCCTGAACTGATTTTATTACCCTTTTTAAACAAAATCAATTTAACAATATGTGCAACGAAAGTAATCGAACGTGTGTGCAAATAATAATAAACAATCCATCAACACCACATATGTACAACAACATATAGTGGTTCCGTTTAATCAATCCTGCATCTACTGTCAGACTTCCCAACTCTCGGGTCGTCCCAATATACTATAAATGGGTTTCTCACTCAGATAGTACAACCTATTTTTTTTTTTAGAGGTTCGACCCCCCTGGTCTAATCATTAACGCCTATTTTTTTTTGGGTGGTTCGAACAGAATGTTCTAATCCTCCTTACAAAGTTTATCAAATAAAAGATAAAATAGAAACACTTGCCTTGGGCCGTAACCAGTCTTCAAAAGTGTGTTCTTTTGATGATGTTTTCCATGCTTCTACCTTCAGATCTGGATCTTCTTTCAGTAAGCTTTGGCATAGTGGAACATGGGTCTAGGACAAGAGTGCTAGAGATTTGGTCCTAGAGAAACATTCTCATCTTCTTCATGAATCAAGCATTGAATGCTTTGAATCTACTTGTGAAACATGATGATGAAGAGAGAAAAGCTGCTGCGGGAGACGTCTTTGAAGACTTTAGAGTTTTTACATTCTTTAGATCTGTGTTTTGAAACACACAAGCCGTGTATTTATAATAAGTTTTTGCTACGGCTAAGTCTCGAGGCCTCAAGCCTGTATATGGTAATACATCTCATAGATTCTCCAGATTACACACCTTGTTTTTTTGTGATTTTAAGTCACGAGAAATCTCAGATTCTCTATATTACACCCCCTAGTTTTTTGTGATTTTAAGTCATGAGGCCTTGAGGCTGAGAGCACATGTAAAATACAGACTGTCAAGATTTGCTCTCAGATGCGGAGGGTCTCGAGGCCTTGACAAACTGGTCGATGGCTCGAGACTGAGACTCAAATAGTTTTATAGTTTTTGACAGATTTACTCTCACTAGCCTCAGTCTCGAGGGCTCAAGATAGAGCTTGAGGCCTCGAGGCTAAGACCAAATATTTTCCAGATTTATAAGTTTTAGCCTTTGTCTTCTTGAGTTAATTTGGTTTACCTAAGGTCCACTTACATGTGTCCCAATCAAGTAAATGGTGTAGAGTCTTCTTTACACAGTATATCTTCGTGCGGTCTTTAGTGACTTTGACGTTTTCTTAAATCTTCCAAGGCAAGGACACACACACGGTCACGGAATTGACAAATCATATACTCAATCAAACCGAGGTCGTAATACCCTAACCCGAAATTAAGCCTAATTAATGTGATTTTTGTTAATAAATCATGTTTTAACTTGTTAATCATGAAGATTACAGTCAGGACTTTGTGAAAAGTCTAGGATTGGCCCAATCGGAGTTCGATAGCTATTGGTCCAGCTCATTTAAGTTGGAAGGGCAAAATGATAACTTGCCATAAACAATATTATTTTATTATTTTAATAAATCGTTTGATTATTGATTGAGTGAAATTGATTTCTTTTTTAGGGATTCAAATTTTGGAGTTATAGAGTTTTTTTAATTATATTTTCAATTTCAGAAAATATTTTTAAACTACCCGAAAAGATCCCGAAATCTAAGAATTAATTATTTTAAATAATTTTTGAAGTTGGAAATTCTAAGAAAATAGGTGTTGTTAAATTATGCTTTAACTTATTGTATTATGTTTTTAGATTATAAAAATAAAGGTTTTAAAACCTTTAAATAAATACAATTTAAGTTAAGGGAATAATGATAAAATGTGATTTTTATTTAAATAAATTTATTTTAATGAATTATAATTCTCCAAATTTATATGGTATTTAAATATTTTAAAACCTAAATTTTTTGAATAAGATGGATTAAATTAAAAAAATCTTTTAATTAGTTAAATATTAAAAATAAATAAAATTGGACTTATATGCAAATAAGTTTTGAAGGACTAAACTGTAATTTTTCCAAAATTTTAAACCACCTGCGTTGCAAGTGACGGACGAAAGCATCTGTGTGAGGGTTGACTCATGCAAGGTACGATCGTAGCTTGCAGAGTAATGTGAGAGATTTTCCAGCCAGTGGCAAGCCCATTGGTCTACCCTTCCATCTTTATTTACAACTTAGTCCAGGCAGCTGGATTTCCTTCACTCAAACTGTTTTCATTCTCTTCTTCTCTCCGTTGATTTCTTCTTTCAAAAGCTTTAGTGGAAGTTTTTCCAAGTTACTGATTTTCAACCCAACTTTTCAAGCGAAAGTAACCTTTAGGTTCGTTTTTGAATTCTAACCAGTTTAAGATCAAACAGAAGTGAATTTGGTTTAGATTTGAGTCTTAAAAATGATTTTAAAGTTTAGTGGAAACTTTCATTTCTTAAGTGTTTTACGGGTTTCTCTCGTAAAATCAGAGGATTTTCATTGTTGTTTATTGTCCAAGTTATTTCGAAATTGAAAAGGACTCATTGAAGAATATATCGGACCAGAAGGATGTGAAAAACGAATTCAAGAAACCCACTGTTTTTAATTCGTATTTCACTTTCTCCATCTGTCACTGCACTGTTGCAGGTGACAAGGGAAGAAGACGACTCTCGGAAGTTCCAAGAATTGGCCTTCGGACGATCGAAGGTGAGACTTTGGAAGTTTCAAAGGCCAACTGTTCTTTACTGCCTTTGCTGGACAGACCAGGACGTTCCAACGCATGATCCGAATTGTTCGGAAGTTCCGAGAGGACCTTGGCAGGTTCCAAGGCAGACCGAGACTCACTATTTTCTGATGTTGCTGTTTTGTTGTTCAGAAGCAGGCTCGGATGTTCCTAGACCTGAACTTCGGACGTTCCGAAGTACAGAACCCAGTTCCAAAGGTGATCTAGAAACCCAGAATTTTGGCAGTGGCTCGGAAGTTCCGAAGCTACAGTATCTGGTTCCGAGGCATGTTCTGAGGAACCCATAATTAGTTTCCTAAGACATTTTTAGATTATTTAACTTAGAATGTCGTGTTAGATTTTAATCCTAGGATTTGATGTTATGTTGTTTAGACCCAGATTTTAATAAAAAATGATACTAATATTTGTTTGTATTATTATATTATGTATTCACTTACAGACCGATACTCTTTATCTGTAGTGCAACGAAAATGTATTCCGATAGCTATCATTAGCTGAGCGATTAACTTCGCCGCTCGGTAGGAAAAATGGATTGGGAACTGAGTGATTTTCTTTATATCTCTATGGCTAACTCAATATATCTCCATGGTCCAATTTAGAAGATAATATGTGTAACACCTAACTTTTCAAAGATATTAATATTTACAAAAATGCCATTGGAATGGTAAATTAAAAAGATATGATCATAGATGAGAAAATGGTGGGGCCCATTGTTTAAATTAAGACCCAATGTGCATATTATAAGGATCAAATTAGATAGATGGGTAATGTACATCTAATTGGGTCAAGATGGTTATTTGGGTCAAAGGACCCAATTGGGACCCAATGAGTCATGATGGACTCATTTGACCATTGGGTGAGCCCAATCTTAATTGGGTTATGGATCTAATATTGTAAATGATTTAAGAAAGAGGATGTGGATGAACATCATGGGTTTGGCCATGTTGTATGGCCGAACCCCATGAACCATTTTATGGGCATTATGGATCTATGTATGCATGTTTAAATGAATGGATGATTAAATGGAGGATTTAATTATTGATATATGTTTATGGATCAGTTATGGACTTAGGTATGTGTAAATAAAGGGAGTGATTACCTATGGAAGGAAAGAATGGCCAAATGGTGAAATTAAAGGACCATGGGTTCAGCCATGGTGTATGGCCGAACCCCATGGATCATGTTTTTGGATCTAGGTATGTATAAGTGACCTAAGTGTATGATTGAACCATGGAAAATGTTTAATTGTGGATCTATGTTTTGGACCTAAGCATGAGGTGATGGAAATAATGGCAAAGAAGTAAATATGATGAAAATGAAAGGACCATGGGTTCGGCATGGTGTATGGCCGAACCCCATGGAGAAGGTTTTGTGAACTTAAGGTTTTATTGATGCTAAATGACTAACTCATATATGAGTGGTTAATGAACCAAAAGAGGGAATGATCTTGGGCCCAAAAACCAAGTGAGTGAGGTTCGGCCTTGTTGGATGGCCGAACCCCACTAAGGCATGTTTGTGGACTCAAACATGGTTGGAAATCAAATGGAACATGGGTTTGATTTATTGTTATGAAATAAGGTAACGGGACCTCACAAGTGGTGTACGATACGTGAGTGCTTTTCGGACTAAAAACGTAAGGACACATAAGTTGGTCATTGGTAGGATTCCTACCTTAATTGAAAACCATGGATTAAGTATATGCAATGTTTTACTTGGATTATTTTGGTATAAAATAATATGGGATTTTAATGCTATAATTTGTATTATTACATAGCATGTTGGCATTTGCATCTCATGCATGGCATGGGAGGGATGAAATGTAACCGGAGATCCACACTCCGTCGGGGCGTCCGTAAGGCATTTGTGGGGGTACCTTGGTGTGCATTATCCATCAAGAGGTAACCGAAGTCCACGCTTCGTCGAGGCGTCCGTAAGGCAATCGTGGGGGATACCTTGATGAGGAGTTTCCATCAAGAGGATACTATGTGTTTGTGATATGGGTGATGGGTGGGACTCATGGCATATGACACCCATGGCATGGCATTGAATCAGCGTGATTATGATCTCTATTATCGTGCAATATTTCTGGTTTTTATCTGTATGATTGGATCTCTATTATCATACACTGTTTTGGATACGATGCTTTACAAGTACGGTATGATATATTATATCTGGATTTTTGGTACTAACCCATGTGTTGACCCTAATTGGAGTACCTACTGGGCGCGTTGTCTAACGCCCTACTTCTACCTTAGTTGATGACACAGGAAATGAACGGAACGAGGGATGTGATCGGAGCCAAGCTTAGGAGCTTGGGTGTTTTAGTTTCATTTTATTTAAGTTACTCATGGACAATGTAATTTGAGTAGCTAGCATTTGGGACTGTAATAACGTAGATTATTTGCTATGGTTTGGAATGTTAATTTTGGATATTTTAACTCCAGATAATTATTATTAAGTGATGGACATCCTTGTTATCTAAAATGGAATAGAATTATTATTCTATTATATTTCTGCATTTATGAATTATTCCGTATGTTAACTTGAGAACATGTGAACCGTTTTTAGTGGACTTGGTCCACGCACATGTATGCTTGGCCAGTTAAGGGTCGGGCTTTGGATGCTCGGACTTAGCTTGCGTCGTGACTCTCCCGCTCTCTCTCACTCTTTTAGTCAAAAAATAAAATAAAATAGACTCTTATTTTCATGCGAGTGAAAAAGAGCAGGGCGTTACATGGTGAGCGACCACTTCCTTTGCCACAGCTGCATCAGTTGGTGGTTCCTACTCCTCTTCAAATGAGGCTTACATAAGTTTGGAGAGTACAAATGTAACACCCCGTTTTCTCAAAGATATTGATATTTACAAAAATGCCATTGGAATGGTAAATTAGAAGGTTATGATCGTAGATAAGAAAATGGTGGGGCCCATTGTTCAAATTAAGGCCTATTGTACATATTATAAAGATCAATTAGATTAAATGGTTATAGTACATCTAATTGGGTCAAGTTGGTTATTTGGGTCAAAGGACCCCATTGGGACCCAATGGGTCACGGTGGACTTATTTGACCATTGGGTAAGCTCAATTTTATTATGGTTAAGCTGAATTGATTGGAAATGAAATGTATGATAAATGGGTAGGCTTGATACAAGTGTGTAAACCACATTCAAAGGGTTAAACCACCCATAATTGGGTCATGGTGTCAATTGGATCAATAAGTTAAATGGGGACCCAATGGGTCGTGTTGACCATGTGGACCATGGTTGACTGTGTGGACCCTCAAGTAAGCTTAAAGGGTGAGTCAAATCAGGTTGAGTTGGGACTGAAATGAGTTGGATTTGAATTAAGTAATGGAGTTGACTCAAGTGCATTAAATGAATGGCATTAAGTGTGGTGAATTGGGCTAATGAGTTGGGTGAGTTAAAAATGGAAACCAAAGGGACCTTGTAATTACATTGAGTCAAATGGGAGATGAAGGAGTTGCCATGGTCTTAAACACCACAAAACAAGTCCCACACGTTGGGTACTTGTGGAGTGGGTTTCTCATGAAAAGATTTAATGGAATGGCAGGGGGAATTTGGAGGGTTTCCATCTCATGATGGAAACCCAAAGCTCCAATGTTTGGAGTGCCAAGGGTGCCTTGGTTGGCACCAAATGTCTCCTTGGTTTGATCAAGGATTGATGAGGATTAATGAGAGGATATGGGGCTGTTTAACAAAAGCAACAAACCATATACTTTGGCCGAATTCATCACAAAGAAATCTTAAGAATTCTCATCTCTCTCCCTCTCTCAAGAACCTACCTCCTTGGCTGAATTATCCTTTGGTGTTTTCACCATTTTTCAAGCTTCCAATCAGCTAAGGACTAAGGAAGCAAGAAGGAAGAAAACAAGGACCAAAAGGAGAGAAGAAAAGCAAAGGAAATTGGTAAGTACTCCATGGAATTTGGTTTAATAAAGTTGGTTAAATAGAACATGATTTGGCCATGGTATGGCCGAATCTACCAAAGGTTTAAATTATGCATAGTGATGTTTAAAAGGATAGAAAACATGGACCATAGGGTTCAGCCACTTTGAATGGCCGAACCCCATGAAAGGAGTTGGTTAGATTGATGGTTTTTGAAGGCTAAAAACCATGCAAAACCATGGAGAGTTTTACATGTGTTAATGAGATACAAAATATATGTTATGGCCGAATTAATCAATGGTTTAAATTATGATGATGACGTTTAAAAAGATAGAAAACATGGGCCATAGGGTTCGGCCACTTTGGATGGCCGAACCCCATGAAATAGGTTTGGCTATGTTGATGGTTTTTGTAAGTTAAAAACCATGCAATATGATGGACAGTTTTAGATTTTTTATTAGACATAAGATATATGTTTAAGAGGTTCAAATCATAGGCCATAGGGTTCGGCCACTTGTGAGGGCCAAACCCCATGAAATGAGTTGACAAGTTTATGGTTAATTGTGATGGTTTTTGAGAGATAAAAACCATACAATATTATGGAGTTTTTATGTGATTTAAATGGAGTTAAGGCTAATGTGTAGGATTGGCCAATGTATGGCTGAATCATATTATTTTTATGATTAAGATATGTGTATGGTTCATCAACAAGAATGGCAAGTGGAGCACCAAAACCAAAAAGGGGTGAGGTTCGGCCATGGGGTATGGCCGAACCCCACCAAGTGATTTGAATGGCATTTGAATGTGATTAGAATGGATTAAGAGATCCAAATGGGATTGGTGAGGTTCGGCCATGTTGTATGGCCGAACCCCACTAAGGTGGTTTTTATGGATCTTGTTTTCTAAGCAAGATTAAATATAGGTTTAAGTCTAGTGGCAAAGCTGTAAATACAGGTAATAATGGAAATATGGATAGAGAAGGATTAAAGGACTTAAAAGAGGGGTCAAACCAAAGTGGTATGGGTCGACCATGTTGTATGGCCGAACCCTACCAAGTTATATTATGTAATAAAAGGTGTTAAGATGAATGATATTGATCAAATGAAAGGAGGATCAAATCCAAAGTGGGTGAGGTTCGGCCATGGGTATGGCCGAACCCCACAAGATGGTTTTTGGGACTTAGATGTAAATGGAAATCTAAATAGTATATTGACTTGTTGTTACATAACAAGGTAACGGAACGTGAACGGCGCGCTAGTCGTGAACGGGTGACGCTTAAAAGGAACGGACACTTAAGCAAATTTTTTGAAGGTTTCCTACCTACTTGTAACCACTTTTATAATTGGTTTTATCATGGTTTTTATGAGTTATATTGTTATTGTTTTATGTTTCAAATGGGTTTTGAATGATGAGATATATTTACAAATGACATATATACATTGACATTCCATGCATGGCATGGGGTGATGATTATGGAATAACTTAATGATGAGAGTCCTATCCAGAGGAAATGAGGAGTACTCTGGATTACCTTGACATGAGAGTTCTATTCAGAGGAAATATGGAGTACTCTGGATTACCTTGACATGAGAGTCCTATTCAAAGGAAATATGGAGTACTCTGGATTACCTTGACGTGAGAGTCCCGTCAAATGATAGCTATGTATACTTGTGATGGGTGAGACTCATTACATTTGCATTTACATACATGGCATTGATTTCAAATGTTTTTTATGATCAAATATTATGATATATGCATGTTTCTATATACTAACCATGTGGTAGCCCTGATCGGAAAACCTACTAGGCACGTTGATCTAACGCCCTATTTCTATCCTTAGAGGATAATGCAGGAAAAGGGAAAGGAAAAGAGAAGGTCGAGGACCACGAGGAAAGAAAAGATTAAGTGCTTGGGTGTTGGAATGGGTTTCTGTTTACTGTTGTTTGGATACATTCATATAGACATGTAATAGTTAGTAACTTTGTTATGGTTTGTTTATAGTTCTGATAATGGATATCTGATTTAAGTAGTTTTAACGGATGACTTGTACTTGCTATCTATTCAGTATAATTCCGCAATCAGTTAGTTCCGCAATTTGTCTAGTATTATTCCTCGTGACTTGTTTAGTTCCGTGTGTGTGTTGTTTATCCTGGTTTAGACCATGCACACATGGTTGGCCAGTTAAGGGTCGGACTTTGGAAGTCCGAACTTAACTCGCGTCGTGAAGTCGTCTGCCCTCTTCCACTTGACTTATTTATAAAAAAAAATAGACTATGATTTTTGGAAGGTTGGAAAAGGCGGGGCGTTACAACAAATCACCTCCATGGAAACCAAAGGGGGGTGTAGTGTTGATAAATTTCCATAGGCTTAATCAAGCTTCTTTATGTTTATAATTAAAGGAGATTTAATAAATCTTGAACCCACCTTGGGAAATAAGGCCACATCTTAAAGACCATCCAAATTCTAATACGAACACCACCAAAGGAATCCAATTTATCATAGCAAGATCTAGAAATAAAGGAATGTGAAGCATCGGTGTCAAACAGTAGTCGTGCCTATAGGCTGAAATGAGTTAGTATACTTCCATCACTGTGTTATCCATTAGCTCTTCCATCTGAGTCTCAATTGTGTAGAATCTCCCCTGAGTGGTCTAAGGACGTCTTTGTCCATTCCTAGGCCCCACCGAGCCTCTAGTGGTTAGCTGAGATCCTCTGCCGTAGGATGATTGTTTAACAGACTGAGTCGGCCCTGTGTTCTGTGAAGGTACACCCCTGCCAAGATAAGGACAATCCCTAAAAGCATGACCCTTCT
The DNA here is from genome assembly GCA_013350335.1 of Chimonanthus salicifolius. Classification (NCBI taxonomy): domain Eukaryota; kingdom Viridiplantae; phylum Streptophyta; class Magnoliopsida; order Laurales; family Calycanthaceae; genus Chimonanthus; species Chimonanthus salicifolius. The sequence goes on along the minus strand of CM023537.1, from coordinate 23,663,169 downwards.
ACTTGCAGTGGTAGCGCGTCCTTTCCCTTGGTGTTGGCAGGTTCTGATTGTATGCCCCGGTTGGTTGCAAGAATAACTCACTAGTTGTTGTCCGCCTACTTGCCTCGTTTGTCCGACTGAAGGTTGGCTCTTCCTAAAGAATGGCCTCTTGTGGTTGAACTTGGCCTTTTTATTGGGAGAGGGTTTCTGGAAACCTTAGGTACTCCTGTTGGTGGAGTCTAACGCTTCAACTTTTGAAGTCCGTTCGATGATTTCCTCCAAGGTGTTGAACGTCAACCCAGCCACTTGTCGTTGCATAGATGCAAGAAGTCCATTCTCAAAATGTTGAATCTTTTCTGCTTCATCAGCTGCTATCTGTAACGCCCCGCCCTTTCTCACTTGCTTTCCGAAAATCAGTCTAATTTGTTTTTTATAAAGAGTGAGATAAAGAGCGGGACGTCACGACACGAGTTAAGTCCGAACTTCTAAAGTCCGACCCTTAATTGGCCAACCCTATGTGTGCATGGACCAAGTCCATGAAAACAGTTCACACGTGATAAGATACTTGCGGAATTAAATCATAATCTGCGGATTATAATAGAACCTAACTCTAGTCCATTTTTAGATAGCAAAGTACTTCGTCAATTATAAATGATTAACTTAACTTAAATCGTCAAAGTAGCCATTCACAAACCATAGCAAGTATCTAAATTATTACATGCCGATACTAGCTACTCAAAATACATGTCCATGAGTAACATAAATAAAAATAAGATCCAATCACATATCCAAGCTCCTATGCTTGGCTCCGATCATGCTCATCGTCCGTTCCCTTTCCTGTATCATCCACTAGGGTAGAAGTAGGGCGTTAGAACAACGCGCCCAATAGGAATTCTATTAGTGTCTACACATGGTTAGTACAAATCATAGATAATAATATCACAATGTCAAAAACTATATAAACCATGCTATGTCATGATGTCAAATGCAATGAATCCCACCCATCACAAGTACATATAAGTACCCCCACATAGGTCTTTCTAACGCCCCGACGAAGTGTGGCCCCTCCGGTTTCTTCTTGATGGAAAAACACATCAAGGTATCCCACATAGTGTAACACCCCAATTTCTCAATTAAGATGAATATTTACGAAAATGCCCATGGATTGGTGAATTCAATAAATATGATTGCAAATAAGGAAATGATGGGGCCCATTGTTCAAATTAAGACCCTATGAATATATTATAAAGGTCAATTTATCATGAATGGGTAATGAACATCAAATTGGGTCAATATGGGTAATTGGGTTAAAGGACCCAATTGGACCCAATGGGTCATAATGGACTTATTAGACCATTGGGTGAGCCCAAATTTAATGGGGTTAAGCTGAATTGATTGGAAATTAAGTGGAGCATAAATGTGTAGGCTTGATGCACATGTGAAAACCAAATGCAAATGGCTAAAACAACCCATAAATGGGTCATGGCATCAAAACGGGTCAACAAGCTAAATGGGGACCCAATGGGTCGGATTGACCATGTTGACCATGGCTGACCGTGTGGACCCTTGAGTGAGCTCAATTGTGAGTTAAATCAGGTTGAGTGGAACTGAATTGAGCTGGTTTTGAATTAAGAATGAGTTGACTCAAGTGCATTAAATGAGTGTCATTTAATGTGGTGAGTTGGGCTTGTGAGTTGGGTGAGTCAAAATGGAAATCAAAGGGGCTGTAAAATCAGTGAGTTGAAGGGAAGATGAAGAGTTACTTGGGTCTCAAGCCACACAATACAAGTCCCACACGTTGGGGACTTGTGTTGTGAGCTACCATGCAAAATTTTAAATGGAAATGAATGGGAATTGGATGAGATGCCTTGGGAGTGCCAAGGGGTGCCTTGGTTGGCACCAAATATCCCATTGGTTTGATCAAAGAATGATGAGAAGTAATGAGATAATATGGGGCTGTTTAACAAAAGGAAATACACCATTCATTTGGCCAATTTTCACACAAAGAAATCCTAAGAATCCCATTCATTCATCTCTCTCCCTCTCTCCAAACTCTTTCTCTTGGCCGAACTAGCAAGTAGTGTCTTCACAATTGATTAAGCATATAATCAGCAAAGAAAGAGAGGCTAAGAAAGAAAGGAAGGCAAGGAGCAAAGGCAAGAAGAAAAGCTTGGAAAATTTGGTAAGTATTTCCATGGACTTTTGTTTAATAAAATGGGATTAATGGATCATGATTTGGCCATGTCTTGGCCGAATCCATCAAGGATTAGACCTTGGATGGTGTTTTACAAAAGTGATGAAAAATGGATCATGGGTTCGGCCACTTTGGATGTAATGGCTCGAAATTTTTAAATCAATAAATATGTGGCTATTATTTATTTTTAATGGTGGAAATTGGAAATTTGATGGAATAAATGGTGAATGGATCAAAATATGGACAAAGGCCCAAGTATAGCCCAATGGATTATGGATTGGATTTAAATTCATTTAAAGGGTCAATGATGGTCAAATTGGGCCCAATACCCATTTGGGACCCAATGGATCAAGATGATGTAAACTCTAAGGTAAATGGGTAAGAGGAAAATGTAATTGGGCCATGGGCCCAATGGTGATCCAAGTAGTTGAAAATGGATTAAATTAAATCACCTAAGTTAGTGATGAGTTGACCAAGGTCATATGGCCGATTGGGACCCACATCCACCTCACCAAGTGAGGTGGCGTGTGGACCAAGGATTGGTGGGGCCAGCCACCATGGTTGAATTGGTCAACCATGGGTGTATGCATGAAGGGAATTTAAGCAAATGGAATTGAGTTAAATGGGAATTAATTAACCTAATGATCTAATTAATTAATTAATTAAGCTAATCAAATGAGGTGGTCAAATGGTCAAATGGAAGACCAAAAGCCATCTTATCTTTAACACCCAAAAACGTTGGCTTGGTGGTGGTTTATCCCAACCACCACCATAAAGCATGAAAAATATCCCACACCAAGAGAAAGAAGAAGAAAAGCTTGGAAGAAAAAGAGAAGAAGAGAAGAAAGAAGCCAAATCACTCCAAGATCAAGCCATAGTATCTTCTTCCTCACCATCCTCTCCTCTCCCTCTCTCAAACACACCCCATGATGGCTGAACCCAATCTTGGAGGTTTTTCTCTTGATCAAGCATCCTAGCCAACCAACAAAGGAGAAGAAGAAGAGAGGAGGCCAAGGAGTCCGAAGGGAGCAAAGAAAGTCGGAGGAGCCGACGGATTGTAAGTATTTCTAAACAAGAGATTGGATTTTTTTTAGGCTTTAAATTTGGGGTCCATTTCTTAGATTTAGTGGTGGCCAAAACATTATGGGCCTTGGATCTCAAATCCATCCCATGGAAGGATGAAAAATGGACAAAACCCTAATGGGTAAATTAGGGTTAAGAAAAATAAATAGATTAAGGACATTATGTAATTAAATTATTTAAGCAATGGATGTATGGAATTTTTGGAAGGAATCATGGTGAGTAATTAAGTAAATTGGAATGGGGTTTTTTTTAAGGTCAAAACCATGGTAGGTGATTAATTGATTTATTAGGGTTTATAAAGAATGGAAGCCATGGAGGATGATTTAGGGTTTTAAGATTTTAATGATTAAATGTAGGTAATTTTTAAAGGGGTTTTGTTGATGAAATTCATGGAAGAGGTAAATAGTTTGTATGGCCTTGAAAGGCATAGATGGGAATGAAACATGAACCATGGGTTCGGCCATGGTGTATGGCCGAACCCTAGGGTGTCATGTTTGTAAATTTAAATGGGTTTAGAAGGATGGAAGATATGGAATAATGTACTAATAAATTGGAGGCTTAAAAGGGTCAAAGGTTTGTAAATTTTAAAGGGTTTTTAGTGAAGGAAATCATGGAAGGTGGCTAAGTGATTTCAATGGGGTTTTGAAGAATGGGAACCATGGAAGGGGTTAATGATTTTGAAGGTTTTGAATGAAAGAATAATAGTAATTTTAAAGGGGTTTTTTTTAAATGAGGGAATCCATGGATGAAGGTTAATGTTTTATGGTCTTAAATGTCACCAATGAATGATGAACCCATGACCCATTTTACAAGACAATTGATGGGCTAAGTATGGGACTATATATGTGTTTAAATGAATAAGGATTAGGTTAATTAAATGGCTGATGTTAATGATCTTATGATATGGTTGATGGATCAATTATGGACTCAAGATGTGGCTAAGAATGATGATTCAATTATAAGTCATTTTTATGGGCTAAGGAGGGGTTTATGTATGTGTTTAAGTAATGAGGATTAAGTTAAGAAAAAGGGTTGTTTTAATGATGTTATGGCATGATTAAATGGGTCACTAATGGATTTGAGTGTATGGATCAATTATGAACAAAAATGTACATGGTTAAGTGAATGATTAACTATGGAAAAGAAGTAGTGGCAAAACCGTAAATAATGGCTAAAATGAAGAACCCCATGGAGGATGAACTTGGACTTAGGCAATTTTATTATGACCTTAGGTATGGTTAAATGAAGCCTAGGGTGCTGGTTTTTTTAAACTCACAAAATTAATAGGGTTAAGGGATTAAATGGGACCCACAAACCTAACTAGTAGGGTTCGGCCATGATGTATGGCCGAACCCCACTAAGTCTTGGGTAATGGACTTGGACATGATTAAAACATGAGTCTAATTGATAATATATAATATCATACACTTAGGTTCATCCTTTTACATCATCATTAATCATATTTAAAACCTATTAACATTACCAACATTCCCCCGTCATTTTCATGGTCCAAAATATCTAAGTCCATCAATATCTGTCCATGGGGTTCGGCCATACACCATGGCCGAACCCATGGTCCATGGTTCTTCACCAATTTCAACATTTGAGACCATTTAAAAATCAATACCATTCCTCCATTATTTCTTTCCTTTAAAACCTTTTAAATTACTAAGACCCTTCCATGGGGTTCGGCCATACAACATGGCTGAACATTATGGTTCATCATTTCCGTTAATATAAATCATACATTCATGATTGATCCTTTGATGGGGTTCGGCCATACATCATGGCCAAACCTCATCCACCCCTTTTTGTTGTCCTTGATGGTTCTTATACATATAACTTAGGGTTTGGCCATGCAAGGACCAAACCATGATCCTTGATCTTTCACCATTTCCTACATGGGACATGTATAAGGTCCTTAGCCAAAACAAGATTAGGGTTCGGCCATTCCTTGACCATCTTTTCTTACTTATAAAATCTTATCAAGTATTTACCGATTACGCAACTCCTCCAGTTTTTTCACTCCTTCCTGCTCCTCTGATCTTCTCACTCCTTAGCCTCTTCTTCCTCCTTGATCTTTGGCAGAGAGTGAGCTTAAGAGGCCTTGAGATGCAAACCCAAGGAGAGGGTTCGGCCAAAGAGTGTAGGTTTGAGAGAGGGAGAGGAGCTTGAGATAGAAAACTCTAAGTCCTTTCTCCTTTGTCTTTGAGAGAGGTCGGCCTTGAGTGAGAGGAAGAGGAGCTTGAGATAGAAAATATTCCAAGTGTTTCTTGTCTTGAGAGGGGGATCGGCCAAGAGAGAGAGGGAGAGAGTGAAATGAAACTCCAAGTCTTTTCTTGTTCAATGAGGGTGGTCGGCCAAGGGTGGTGTCTTTTGGTGATACCCCTTTGTAACAACTACACCTCTTCACCTCCCTCATTAATACTTTCTTTAGGGGTTTCATCCAATCAGATGAAACTCCCAACCATTTGGCCCTTGGGTTTCCATCTTGAGATGGAAACCTTCCATCTCTCCAACGTGTATGCCTTGTGTAACAACCAAAAACCCTTCACCTCCTCATTAATAATCCATTTGGAGTTTCATCCCATGAGATGAAACTCCCATCTTCCCAACGTGTGCGCTCTTGGGTTGGGTCTTATGAGATGCCACTCTCCATCTTCCCACTCCACTCACTTAAAATGAAAGTCCGATTAACTTCCCATTCAACTCATCTCTTTAACTTAACTCATATCTTTAATTCAACTCATTTAACTCACTTAAAATCAACTCAATTACTTGATTCCATTTCCAATTTAATTCAGCTACAATTTAATTAAGCTTGAACTCACTTGGTGGTCGACCAAGTCAACCATGACCCATTGGGTCCCAATTGGGCATTTGACCCAATTGACAACCTTGACCCAATTAAATAAATCTTATCCATTTATTTCAATTGAATCTTTATCCATAATCCTTTGGGTCTTAATTGAGCAATTGACCCAACTCCTTACCCATCTAAGGTCTATTTCCATTAATTCACAAATTAAATGGACAATTTCCATATATATTCATAACTTGAAAATCCGGGGTGATACAATACAACCCTCTTTTCAAAATTTTCGTCCCGAAAATCAAGTGAAGTAGGGTTTCAAACAGATTACATCAAAATCACTCATATCAACCTATGAGTTTCATTCTCGCAGAATTTACTCTGTCTCATGTTATCTCTTTTTCTCGTGAGCCCATTTGCGATCTCATGTAGATCAATGTACTCTGTTTCACTTTACCTGCTACCAAGATATTTTCCATACGTACTCGCTCTATACGTTCATTCGTCTACTCTCTGTGTGAGGTTAGTGATGACATTGCCCCTCATGGAAAATTTGTTAGTGAGGTAGCCTGCCAATGCGAGCCTATGCTCAAGGCTTTCGCTGATTCCATCTTAACTAGGTTTCTAGTTGCACTCTCCTAGAACTCCATCGGCTAACTACAGAGTCAGCTGGCCAGTCTAACTCGGCAATCGCCCATAGCTTTCCATTCGAGTTTCACTAGACTCTTATCTTTTTCACTAAGTACATCTCCAAAATTAAGCATATCTTCATTTGCACATAAGTCACATGTGACTAACACATTTTGTTCAAAACTTCTGCGATACCGAGTATCTCTCAACACTAACTTTCTTGTGATACAAGTCGTAATGCGACAACACCTTTTTCTTATAACGTGGGATGTAGATCGAAACATGTCCCAATCATTAGAACAATACGTCATCTATGAGACCAACAGGTCCATCACACTGCCAACATATCTATCATGGTACCGATACCCGGCATCAATCCAAACCACCGATGGGAACCATCATCCACGGTTCTACACATCCATCCCTGGTATCATTCTATCAGTGAGTATCATCTATCCATGGTTAATAACCATCCATGAATATAATCCTTCCATGGGCATAATCCATCCTTGGGCATAATTAATCTAGGGCACATCATCTACCATGAGATATTCTATCCGTAGGAACAACACTCGAATGAATCACTACGTGACTGTGGCAACAATATCAAGTCATAAATATACTCCGACCCATAGCAAGACTTAGTGCCCATGACTTACTAAGCGGAAGACCAACGTCCAACGTGATCAAGTCTACCTCGCCCTGCATCGCTTCACCCCAAAGGTGATTCAGTCAAGCTCTAAGGTGGTCGAACCGCGTCTAACGAAGCTAGTACCACCCCCATGGGGTAAAATAGTATTTAGCTCTGCGCATCAACGCACATCAAGTGTGCGACATAGCTGTGAGAGCGCCCTCCAACGTGTAGCATGTGAGGGACCCATTCCTCAATGGCAACCCTACGGGACCAAGTCTTTGTATGTTCATATCGAGGCTCCCACGGTCTCACGGCTACTCTAGGCCTTACTCATGGAATCTATATACTTATCTCATCATTTTAACTACACAAAGGTGAGACACAATGATTTACTAATCAGACAGTCTCCTTTTTCCAACGGACTAAGGCATAACGTTATCAATATCAGGTGAGGGACATACCCATACCACATCTCAATCATCAATATCACGTGAGGGATGCACCCATACCACGTCTCAATATAATCAAGTGACCTCATCACCTACATCTCAGTGCCAAAGTCCTCATAAACTCTTAAGTTTGCATACTTTATTGAAAATCATTCAAACTTCCATCACAATACAAAGGTTGGCAGGTTTAGAAAAAACCCTTCAAAGAACAAAACGTACCCACAACCATTACAAAATCTCCCATTTCCAGTACATTTTCTAACCATTTCTCAGCCTAACCTTCTGTAGAAGACCCTGCATCATCACCAAAATCGAAGAAGTTGTCATGGCATGTCGTCAATGTGTGCCCCAACACTCCACAAGTCAGACAGGGTATTATTCCTGGTCCCCCAATGTAAGGACAGTTAGTCCTCTCCTTCCCATGCCTGTGAAGTCCACAAACAGGGCAAACAACCTCAAGGGTGTAACACCCCAATTTCTCAATGAAATGGATAATTATAAAATTGCCCCTGGATTGGTAGAATTAATAATTATGATGTTAAATGAGAAAATGGTGGATCCATTGTTCAAATTATGACCTTATGAACATAGTATAAGGGACAATTTATCATGAATGGGTAATGAACATCAATTTGGGTCAATATGGTTAATTGGGTCAAAGGACCCAATTGGACCCAATGGGTCATAATGGACTTATTAGATCATTGGGTGAGCCCAAATTTACAATATTGAATTGGTCAACCATGGGTGGATTTATAAAGATGATGATTTAAGTAAATGGGAATTAAAGTAACTAAAATATCCAAATTTTAAATTATTAAAATTATCCAAATGAAGTGGTCAAAGTGGGGTCAAAAGGTGAAAACCAAATCACCTCATGTTAAGAAGTGAAACACGTTGGGACTTAAGGGTGGTGGAGTCATAAGCCATAAAGCAAGATAAATATCTTGTTGGTTGGTGAAAATAATTAATGTAAAGTGTAATTTTAAGTCACCAAATGGGGATAAGTCTTGAGTTTCTTTCCCATTTCTTATCCTCTCTTCATCGTTACTCTCTCCATTTTTCATTCTCCATTGCCGTCCCATGCTCCAAGTGAAGGAGAGAAAGAGAGCTAAGGAGAAGAGAAGAGAAGGAAGAAATGGAAATTTAAGCAAAATCACTCTAAGGCTAAGGTTTATCATCTCCCCTCTCATCATTTTTTTCCCTCTCCCTCTCTCACACAAACCCTACCTTGGCCGATCCTAAGAGTGGAGGTTGTCACCATGGATCAAGCATCTTGACCTACCAAAGATCAAGAGGAAGGAGAGAGGAGGCTAAGGAAACCGACGGGAGTGGCGGAAGTCGAAGGAGACGATGGATTGTGAGTATTTCTTAAACAAGAAATTTTGGATTTTTAGGGTTTAAGATTTGGGATGTATTTTGTAAAATTAGTGGTGGTTAAATAATATTATGCCATGGATTTTAAATCCATCAAATGGAAGGAATGGAAAGTGGGTAAAAACCCTAATGGAGAAAAATTAGGGTTAAGAAAAATAAAAAGGGATTATGGACATTATATGGTTAATGTGATTAAACATGGAGGTAAATGCAATTTTTTGAGTCAAGGGCCATAGGGTTCGGCCATGCCATGGTAAGTAATGTATGATTTTTTTTAGGGTTTTGAAAAATGGAAGACAATGAGGGTTTTTAGCTAATGAATTTTAGGGTTTTAAATGAATAAATGTGGGTAAGTTTTGAAGAGGTTTTTTGATGGAATCCATGGATGAGTATGATTGTGTTATGGTCTAAAATGGCATAAAGAAATATTGGATCATGAACCATGGGTTCGGCCATGGTGAATGGCCGAACCCTATGGTGATGTAATGGTGATCAAATGATGGGTTTAAAGGATAGAAAAGATGGATTAAGGTGTTAATGAGTTTAGGGTTTTAAATGAATAATGTTGTGGCCTCAAGAGGCATAGGAAAATAATGGAACATGAACCATGGATTCGGCCATGGTGTATGGCTGAACCCTATGGTCATGTATTACAAATTTTAAATGGGTTTAAAAGGATGGAAAATGGGAAGAGTTAATGGTTTAAGTATGTTTGAAACCATGAGAAGATGATGGGGGAATATTAGTAGTTTGGATGGACTCAAGAGATGAGACCAATGTTGATCAAATGGGTGATCTATATGAATGGTGAAATCCACATATGGAGGAACTTGTGATAAATTCAAATGTGAACAATGGACCCAAGAAAAAAAAATGGGAAAAGGACACCATGGATTCGGCCATGGTGTATGGCCGAGCCCATGGCCCATTTATGAGTCTTTTGATGGGTTAGCTTGGTTATGAATGTGTTTAAATTGATTTGGGAATTGGTTAAATTAAGGACTCATTGTAGTTTAAATGCATGAAGTAAACCCCATGGGAAGATTTGATGAATGGGGTATTTTAAACCCATAATCTAAGATTCAACTTCCCGTTTCGCTCTGATACCAACTGGACAAGAATGAAGTTGAATTATGGACCTTTATTCAAGTATCTGGACAATGTAATTTGTTAGCTAGATGTTGTGGGCATGTAATAATGTAGTTGATTAGATGCTATAGTTTGATTTATTTTGAATGGTTTGGATGAACGATAAGGTAACTCGGTAACTTTGGAGATTTTATGACTTGTACTTTGCTATCCTAAGTTATAAATTGAGTAGTCATAGGATCTATTATAACCTTAGTTAGATTAAGACTAAGTATATTCCACAAGTTTATTGTACCATGTGTGGATCGATTCTTATGGACTTAATCCATACGCACATGGGCTTGGCCAGTTAAGGGTCGGACTTTAGAAGTCTGAACTTAACTCGCGTCGTGACATCCCGCCCTGATCACTTGGTTGATTATTATATTTAAAAAAAAAAATAAACTCTGATAATTAGAGTGAAAAGGGCGGGGTGTTACAGTTGTGAAACACCCATGAGCCCAAAAGGTGTCTCATGGTTTTGGTTTGTGTAGCAGCCACCACTCGAATGTGTAACTTAACATATTTGAATTTGAAAAGTCAAAACCCCTTTTGTAGCTCCATAAAACAGCAGCTCCATTCATCTCCATTTTTGGAGTTTCATGCATAAGCCACAATCCCCATGCTCCCAACGTTATACCTAGAATTTTCAATATATTATTATTTATGGAATTGCCATTGTAATTTATTGTTATGGAATTAAATGGGTAAGGTGTTGGGCCAATGGTCCAATAAAGACCCAATGGTTGGTAGTTATGTTTACAAGACAAATAAATGGATGAGATGTATTCAAACGGGTCAAGATTGGTAATTGGGTCAAATTTTGTTAAATGGGTCAAAGGACCCAAATGGGACCCAATGGGTCGTGGATGACATGATTAATCATTGAGTAAGCTCAAAGCTAATTTGGGTTAAATTTAATTTAATGTTTGAGTGGGATTGAGATAAATTAAATGATGGAGATGAGTGAGTTTAATTTATTAGTTGAGTTACATTAAATGAATGAGTTGAGTTGGGTGAGCTAAATAAATGAGTTGGATGGAATAATTATTTTTAAGTGTGTGAGGTGTGGAGATAAAAGGTTTGTGAGATTGTTTCAAATTCAAAACTATGAAAACGTTGGCTGCATGGGAGGTTTTACATGCATGTAACTCCCATCTAAGTGATGAATGAAATGGAGTTACATGGGAGTTACTTGGGTGAGAGTGGTATTTCAAATACAAGTTTATATGCACGTTGGAAATGGTATAGAGTTTATTGTTTGGGTCTTCAAAGAGACAACCAAAGGGGAGACGGTGAAGCACATAGAGTTTTATTTTAAAAGGAAACCCCCATATAAGATGTGAATGAAGGATGGCGGTTACATTTGGGCAATAAGTAATGAGTGGCGGTTATACAAGGTGAATCAAGGGAAGTAGTAAATAAATGAGAGTTACAATTGGAGCTGCATGGAATGGTTAAAAGATGGAGCATGAATGGGCATGCTGTTTGGTGGAGTTACACATAATAGATTATGGCATTTCAAATTCAAAATTATAGGCTACAACGTTGGGAGCATGGGGATTGTGGCTTATGCATGAAACTCCAAAAATGGAGATGAATGGAGCTGCTGTTTTATGGAGTTACAAAAGGGGTTTTGACTTTTCAAATTCAAATGTGTTAAGTTACACTGTAACACCCCAGTTTCTCAATGAAGTGGAAAATTACAAAAATGCCCCTGAGTTGTTAAATTAATTGTTTTGTGATGTTAAGTAAGGAAATAGTGGGGCCCATTGCTCAAATTAAAATCATATGAGCACATTATGAATGTTAAGTTTGATTGGTTGGGTAATTTACATCAATTGGGTCAAAAATGGCTAAATGGGTCAAGGGGCCCAAATGGGACCCATCGGGTCAAAATGGATGATTTGACCGTTTTATGAATTTAAATTAAATGGGGTTAGGCTGATTTGATTGGAAATGAAGTGGAGGAAAAAATGGGTAGGCCTGATCCATATGTAAAAATCAATTAAAAATGACCACAATATCATAATTGGGTCATGGAGTCAAAAACGAGTCAAGGAGCTAAAAGTGGACCCAACGGGTCGAGTTGACTATGGTTGACCGTGTGGACCCTCTAGGGAGCTAAAATATGAGTTAAATCAGTTTGAGTGAGACTGAAGTGAGTTGGAATTAAATCAAGTGGTGAGTCAATTCATGTGCATTAAATGAAATGCATTAAGTATGCGAGTTGGGTGAGTTGAGATGGAAATCTAAATGACCTTGAGTTCAAGTGAGTCAAAATGGAAATTAAAGGGACTGCAACTCAGTGAGCTAAGTGGGAATTTGAAGAGGTGGCTTGGTCTCAAACCAACCAAAACAAGTCCCACACGTTGGGGACTTGTTTTGGTGAGTTCCATGGTGAATGTTAAATGCAAATGATGGGTTTGAGATGAGTTGCATGGAAAGCTGAATGGATGCATGGGTAGATGCCAAGGGGTGCCTTGGATAGCACCCAAGACCCATTGTTTTATGCAAAAAATTGATGAGGAAGTGGAGGGGTTTTGGCGGCTGAAATACAAAAGCAAACAACACCTATGTTTGGCCGAATTTCACAAGCAAAAGCCTTAGAATTCATCTCTCTCTCCCTCTCTCAAGAACACCTCCTTGGCCGAATTGTATCTTGGTGATTTCACCATTGGTTCATGCTTCTAACCAGCTGAGACAAAGGAAGAAAGAAGGAAGGAAACAAGAGGGAAGAAGGCAAGGAGCAAAGGCATAAGAAAAGCTTGGAATTTGGTAAGTATTTTCCATGGACTTTTGATTAATAAAATGGATGTGTATTGGGCCAAGGTTATGGCCGATTACATCAGGGTTTTAACCTTGATTAATGGAGGATTTAAAATAGTAAAAATAACCATTGGGTTCGGCCACCATGGAGGGCCAAACCCCATGTAAAAGATGGGTGGTTTTTCATGTTTTGAAACATGGAAACCATAGAGGTTTATGGATTGATTTTTGGGTTTTATTTAAGAATCAAATACATGTTATAGAAAGGATTATAAACCTGGATCTGAATGACAAAAAGGCTGAAGTTACCATGGTCTAAACAGTGGTTTAAAAGATGGAAATGGACCATTAGATTCGGCCACTTTGCATGGCCGAACCCAATGGAAACAAGTGGTTGTTTTTTATGGTTTTTGGAAATTAAAACCATATAAGTTTGGTACTGTTATTAGAGGTTTGTGTTAGATTTAAAATGCATGTTTTAAGAAGGTTAAAACATGGATTTGGATGTTTGGTTCAGACCCAAGATAAATGGTTAAATGTTTCAAAACCAAAGGTCATGGTGTTCGGCCAATGAGCATGGCCGAACCCTATGAAATTGGGCTAGTTATTGGATGATGTTTAACTAGTAAAACTCTGCAATAATATGCTGTTTATTACATGATGATTGGAGGTTTAAAAATAGTGAAAATAATCATTGGGTTCGGCCACCATGGAGGGCCGAACCCCATGTAAAATATTGTTGGTTTTCATGTTGTGAAACATGGAAACCATGGACTTTTATGGACTGTTTGGATGAATTTAATTAGATGGTTTCTAAGAGGTATAAAGGCAGCAATATGATATTGATATGGCATGTTTAATTAACGCCTAAAGCATGGTTGAAAGACCAAAACATGGACATAGGGTTCGGCCACCTTGAATGGCCGAACCCCATGTAAGTAATTGGTGTGATTTGGTGAGGTTTAATTTACTGTTTTGGTGGATCTTTATGCGGCTGAACCATGTGTAATTCATGGTTGGGTTAGCATGGTTAAATCATGAATAATCATGGGAAGTTGAAGGATCAATCAGATCAAGAGAACCATTGGGTTCGGCTATGTGCATGGCCGAACCCCATGGGGCTAGTTTTGGGATGAATAGACCAAGAGTTATGAGTTTTCTTATGTATGTTAAATGAAATAAGCTTGTTGTTTTGGGTTGGCCATGGGATGGCTGAACCTTGTAGTTAATATGGCTAGATGGTAGAGCCTAACTTGTAAACAAATGATGGGATCATTGAGTAGGAGGATCATATGGCCGAACCCCATAGATTGTTTTATTGGAGATTATGAATTGGTTATATGAGTTGGATTAAGTAAACATATGGAGTTATGTTTGGACTTAGTAATAAGTAAATAACCAGCCACTAAGATAGATTACTTTTATGATTTTTGTTTATGAGCAAGATTAGACATTGGTTAGATCAATGGCAAATCTGTGAATACAAGTCAAATGAAGGGATTGATCAAAGGACTTACAAGATGTTTTGGGTCTTATATGTGAATGGACATTTAAGTGACAATATGATTTACTGATTATTGTATCACAAGGTGACGAGAGTTGAACGACGAACGAGTCGTGACCGGGTGAAGCTCAAAAAGGAACGGACACTTAAACAAAGCTTCAGTAGGTTTCCTACCTACTTGTAACCACCGTTTTACCCAAGTTTTCTTATGAGACTCTTGTTTTATTATATGTGTTTCAAATGATATATTATGCATTAACAAATGGCATACAGGCATTGGCATCTCATGCATAGACATGGGATTATGAATGAGGTTCTACAGTGTTTCAAGTTATGAGTTACGTCCTCTTTCAGCGGTGCAAGTCACGCCAGGAAGAGTAACATGATGATCATAGTCACAATGGTCTCCTTAGGCGATGAGAGTCCCGCTAGGAGGACTCATACGTGATATGAATCAGTCAGTGATGAAGTGATGAAAGTGTGTTGTAATTTACCTTGTCGGTGCAAGGCACGTCAAGTGATGGCTATGAATGTACATGATGGGGGAGGCTCATTGCATGTGCATATTTCATAGCATTGTTTTACCTGTTTTTACTAATCATGTATTATGATATATATGCATGTTTTATATCCTAATGATGTGGTAGCCCTAATTCGGGAACCTACTGGGCGCGTTGATCTAATGCCCTAAATCCTTAGAGGAGAATGCAGGTACAAGGAAAGGGAAAAAGAAGGTCGATCACCGGGAGGGGAGCCAAGCCTAAGCGCTTGAATGTTGGACTGGACTTCTTTATATTACTGTCATTTGAACTATATTTTGTCGGACATGTAATAAGTCATTACTTGCTATGGTTTGATTAGGTTAATAACTTCGGATCGTTGATTTATGTTAATTAATGTTTGAGACTGTTACTTGCTATCTAGTCTTTCTATTCCGCAGTTAATCTAGGTTATTCCGCATGTTGATGTTAGTTCCATGTGTGATTCATTATCATGGTCTAGTCCATGTACACATGGGTGGCCAGTTAAGGTTCAGACTTGAGTAGTCTGAAGTTAACTCGCATCGTGACGCCGCCCGCTCTCTTTCGATGTTTTATTATTACTTTAAAAAAAAAATTAGACTCTGAAATTCTAGGAAAGGGTGGGGCGTTACATACACATTGGAGTGGTGGCGGCTACACAAACCAAAACCATGAGACACCGTTTGGGCTCATGGGTGTTTCACATTTTTGGATGAAACTTCTAGATGGGAAATGAATGGGATTTGAGGAGGTTACTCAAGACCTTGCATGGGAGACGTTGGAGGGTTGGGGAGTTTCATTTCATAGATGAAACTCCCAAGTAACATAAAGGATTTTGGGTTAAGGCAATGGGAGTTACACAAGGGCTGAATCAAGAACCATTACTTTGGCTGACCACCACATTTGGAACAAAGATTTGGATACCTTTCTCTCTCTCGTCCTTGGATGGTTTTCATCTTTCAAAACCAAGAGCAGCAGCTGGTTGCTTAATCAGTCCTTGGATTGATCTCTTTCATCAAGACAAGTTCAGCCAAAGGGTTTGGCATCAAGGCTTAGCACATTCATCCAAGGCTAAAGTTCTCTTTCTTTCTCTCTCATTTTCTCTCTCAAATTCATATCACCTGGCTGAAGTGTTCCAAGAAGGTTGCAGCAAGGTTTGTCTCAGCCAAAAGAACAAGAAGAAAGAAGGAGAGGCTAGGGAAGTAAAGGACCAAGGAAGGAGTCAAAGAACCGAAGGAGACGCGGTATTGGTAAGTGCACTATGAACCTTGTCAAATAAGTTTGTTAAGGGATGTGATCCGGCCATTGTGTGGCCAGATCCATCAATGGTTTAGATTAGGTATTATGCTGTCTTAAATAAAAAAATATGGACCATAGGGTTCGGCCCCTTTGGATGGTCGAACCCCATGAGAAAACTTGGTGATTTTTATGGTGTTTTGAAAGACAAAATCCATATTATAAAATGAAGGTTTTAAAGGATTTTGAATGGAAATAAGCTTACTGTTTTAGACCAGTTATGGGATGGCTGAATGATGTGGTTTTCATGGTTAAAGTGTGGAGTCTCATATGTATATAATTGATGGAAGTATTGTGTTAAGAGAACCATAGGGTTCGGCCATGTGTATGGCCGAACCCCATGGACTGTTTTGATGGATGGTTGGATTAAGTTTATGATGGAATTATGTAGTAATTATATGCTTTGATTTAAGAATTATATATGTTTGTCTATGGACTTAGATTAGGTAAATAATCAGCCATCATGAATGATGGAAAGTGGGGACAAAAATCAGATTGGTGAGGTTCGGCCATGTAGTATGGCCGAACTCCACTAATGGTGATTGATGGACTTAATGATTAATTTATATGGATGAGTGAAGGATTTAAAATGACCAAATTAAGATGGTGAGGTTCGGCCATGGGGTATGGCCGAACCCCACTAAGATGGTTTTATGTTAGGCGGTGGAAGTTAGCAAACTTAAGCATTGGTTAGACCAATGGCAAAATTGTAAATACAAGATAAATTGTATATGTGAATGGATTGATTAAAAGACTTGAAAAGAGGGGTCCACAATCAAGTGGTAAGGTTCGGCCATGTTGTATGGCCCAACCCTACCAAAGTATGTTTAAGGTGTGAGGTGGGTTAATTATGTCTAAATGGTGTTTAACATAAATTAAACAAAAGGATAGTCTAAATGGCATAATGGTAATTATGGATGAAATGATCAAAGATAAAATGATCATGTGATTGGATAAATGGGCCAAAACCAAAGTGGTAAGGTTCAGCCATAATGTATGGCCGAACCCTACCAAGGCTTATTTGGAGGTTTGGTTAAATTGTATGGTTGTATGAAAGAGAGACAAATTAAAAATAGGTGAGGTTCGGCCATGGGGTATGGCCGAACCCCACATAATGGATTTTTGGGACTTAGACTAGGTTGGAATCTTATGGTTAAAAGTTTGACTTGCTATTATATAAATAGGGCCACGGGATTTGCTTGAACAGCGTACAAGTTGTAAACAAGAGACGGTTCAAAAGAAGAGCCAAACTAAGTGATTATTGTGTAGGTTTCCTACCTTTATTGTAACCACATTTCTATTTGCTGTTTTATGTTGATTTCGATAAGTTATATGAATGTAAAGTTATGTTTCTAAATGGCATGTTTGCATAGACATCTCATGCATGGCATGGGATGATGGTGTCTTAGCCGGAGGCCACACTCCGTCGGGGCATCCGAACGACCACTGTGGGGTACCTTGATGATGAGAATCCCATCAAGAGGAATCCGGAGGCCACACTCCGTCGGGGCATCCGAAAGACCACTGTGGGGTACCTTGACGATGAGAATCCCGTCAAGAGGAGGCTATGTAGAATGGTGATGGGTGGGACTCATTACATGTTCATTTCATACATAGCATGTTTTTATGGAATTTTGACACACATGTATTATTATATTATTTGCATGATTTATACTAACCTTGTGGTAGCCCTATTCGGAAACACTACTGGGCGCGTTGATCTAACGCCCTATCTCTATCCATAGTGGATGACGCAGGAAAGACAATGAATGAGGATCGAGAAGGAAATCATGCATAGAGCTTGGGCTTTTTGAATGGACTTCGAATGGATTGAATTATGAACCTTTATTTAAGTATCTGGACAATGTAATTTGTTAGCTAGATGTTGTGGGCATGTAATAATGTAGTTGATTAGATGTTATGTTTTGATTTATTTTGAATGGTTTGGATGAACGATTAGTTAAGGTAACTCGGTAACTTTGGAGATTTTATGACTTGTACTTTGCTATCTTAAGTTATAAATTGAGTAGTCATAGGATCTATTATAACCTCAATTAGATTAAGACTAAGTATATTCCGCAAGTTTATTGTACCATGTGTGGATCGATTCTTATGGACTTAATCCATACGCACATGGGCTTAGCCAGTTAAGGGTCAGACTTTACAAGTCCGAACTTAACTCGCGTCGTGACATCCCGCCCCGATCACTTGGTTGATTATTATATTTAAAAAAAATAAACTCTGATAATTAGAGTGAAAAAGGCGGGGTGTTACAAGGAGTCCCATGGCTTAACTATGGGACACTTGGCTTAAGCTCATGCAATCCTTCCATCTCCCCAACGTTGGGCCTTGGGTTTCATCATGAGATGGAAACCCTCCAAACTCCCAATGTAATCTTATTTCATTCCATTGAATTTTATGCATGGGATGCCACTCCCAAGTAACCAACGTGTGGGACTTTGCTTGTGTCTTTGAAATCAATACAACTCCTCATCTTCTCACTTGACTCACTTGAATTAAATGTCTCCATGGCTTCCAATCTAACTCATTCAACTCATTAGCTCAACTCACCCATTTAATTCCCTCATTTAATTCACTTGAGTCAACTCCATCGTTTAATTCATTTTCAACTCAATTCAGCCCAACTCAACATAATTTAACTCAACCTTTTAGCTCACTTGATGGTCAACATGGTCAACATGGTCAAACTTGACCCATTGGGTCCCAATTGAACCTCTTGACCCAAATAGGCGCCATGACCCATTTAAATGTAGCTTACCCATTTAAATGTATCTTACCCATTTAAATGTGGTTTATCCATTTACATATAGCTTACCCATTTTAAGGTAGCTTATCCATGTACATGTAACTTACCCATTCTAGGTAGCTTACCCATTTACATGTAACTTACCCATTTTAAGGTAGCTTACCCATTTACATGTAACTTACCCATTTAAATGTAGCTTCACCCATTTGATTCTCTTGAACCATATACAACATCCGTTGGGTCTTAATTGACCAATTGACCCAATTATCAAGCCTTACCCATTCACTTCTAACTAGCTCATATATGACCCATTGGGTCCCAATTGAACTTTTGACCCAATTGGCAATCTTGACCCAATTAAATAATTCTTACCTATTTATTTCCATTGATCCACATCTATCATCCGTTGGGCAATTGACCCAACATTTACCCATCTAAGGTTCATATCTTTTTAATTCATCCTTTCAATGGCAATTTCCATATATATCCCTAGCTCGAAAATATGGGGTGTTACAATCTATCGAAGTACATTAATCTGGCCCCCAATTAGCGGACTCCGAAGAGTCGGTCAGTTGGGATTCGGCCATCCAAAGTGGCCGAACCCTATGATCCATGTTTCTACCCTTTTAAACATCATCATCGTTAACTTAAACCCTTTCTAGATTCGGCCATACATTGGCCGGATCATGCTCCCTTAACCAATTTATTTGACCAAATTTCATGGAGTACTTATTCATGGGAATAATTCATCCTTGGTAATATCGCCCAAAGCTCACAATCGGTTAAAGGATCAAAGGAGCAAGAAGGGAGGAAGGAAGGATCAAAGGCAAGAAGAGAGGCTAAGAAGATTGGTAAGTACTCCATGAAATTTGGTTAAATAAATTGGTTAAGGGAGCATGATCCGGCCATTGTATGGCCGAATCTATAAAGGGTTTAAATTATGGATGATGATGTTTAAAAGGGTAGAAACATGGATCATAGGGTTCGGCCACTTTGGATGGCCAAACCCAATGAAATGATTTGATTATTTTGATGGTTTTTGAGAGTTAAAAACCATGCAATGTTATGGAGGTTTTTAGGTGTTTTAATTGGAGTTAAGATTAACGTTTAGATTGGCTATGGCATGGCTGAACCATATTATGATTATGGTTAAAATGTTGGGTATTAAACCATGCATGATTATTAGAAGGTTTGAATCAAGAGAACTATAGGGTTCGGCCATGTGAATGGCCGAACCCCATGGACCATTTTATGGGTATTTGGATTTAAGAATATGTCTAGAAATCATTGATGGTTTTATGATGTTTTTAAAGGGTTAACATAGATGGAAAAATGATAGACTTGGTTGGTTAAGATTTATCAAAAAGAATGGCAAAAAAGGAGAGCCAAAACCAAAGGGGGAGGTTCGGCCATGGTGTATGGCCGAACCCCACCAAGTGCTATGTATGGTGTTTTGTTTTAAAAAGGTCTAAAAATATTCCAATGGATGGGGTTATGAGAACCATTCTTTGATGGATAAAAGGAATTATAGGGTTCGACCATGTGTAGGATCGAACCCCATAGAGTGACAATGGTGAATGATTAAGGACTAGATAGTTAAATTGATGGATTGATAATTAGTCCTATGTATAAAGGATTAAAGGACTAATTTAAAGATGATGAGGTTCGGCCACGTTATATGGCCAAACCCCACTAAAGTGGATTGTTGTGGACTTTGATTATTAAACAAAAATTAAACAAGGGTTAGTCTAGTGGCAATATTGTAAATATGGAATGAAATGATCAAAGGAATTGAAAGAGGGATCAAAACCAAAGTGGTAAGGTTCGGCCATGTTGTATGGCCGAACCCTACCAAAGTATGTTTGTAGTTGGAGGTGTTCTATGGTGTTGATTAAATGAAAAGAAAGATCAAATACAAGTGGGTGAGGTTCGGCCATGGGGTATGGCCAAACCCCACAAGTTGGTTTTTGGGACTTAGAATTAATTGGAAATCAAAAGATTATGTGTTTAACTTGTTGATATATAAACAAGGTGACGGGACCTTACAAACAGTGCAAGACCGTGAGCAGTTACCGGATTAAGAGGCAAAGGACACTTGAGAAGTCTTTTGGTAGGATTCTTATATCATTGAAACCATGGATATGTATTATGTACTTTTGATGATTTTATTTCTTGTTTGATAAGTTATTTTGGTATCAAACAACATGTTGCAATTATGGGATTTTCATGCTATGTTTTGTTATATTCTGTAACATGTTGGCATTTGCATCTCATGCATGGCATGGGAGGGATGTTATGCAACAGGAGCCCACACTCAGTCGGAGTGTCCGTGAACTGTGGGGCCTCCTTAGGTGATGAGAGTCCCACCAGGAGGAATACCTTGATGATGAGAGTTCCATCAAGAGTATACCATATGTTCTGCGACCTTGTGATGAGAGTCCCACCAGGAGGATACCTTGATGATGAGAGTCCCATCATGAGTATACCATGTGTTTTGCGATGGGAGGGACTCATTGCATATGATAGCATGGCATCATGCAATCGCATGATTATGATCTTTATTATCATGCAAGGTTCCTAATTTTTATCTGTATGATTTGATCTCTATTATCATTCATGATTTTGGATACAATGTTTTATAAGTATGATATGGTATATTATATCTGGATTTTATATACCAACCCATGTGTTAGCCCTAATCGGAATACCTACTAGGCGCGTTGTCTAACGCCCTACTTCTAACCTAGTGGATGACACAGGAAGGGAACGGAAGGAGGACGTGATTGGAGCCAAGCATTGGAGCTTGGATTTGTGCTTGGGTGATTAATCCATATGTTGTTTATGTTATTCGGAATTGTGATAACGTAGATTTATTTGTCATGGTTTGGATGTTAATGTTTGGATATTTAAGTTATGTTAATATTAATTAAGTAATGGATGTACTTTGCTATCTCATTTGGAATAGGATTGTTATACTATTATTATTTAGCATTTAAGTTTTATTCCGCAAGTTAGTTTGAGTACGTGTGAACTATTTTAGTGGACTTGGTCCACGCACACGTATGGTTGGCCAGTTAAGGGTCGGACTTTGGAAGTCCGGACTTACCTCGCGTCGTGACGGTCCCCGCTCTCTTCCACTTTACTTATTTATAAAAAAAAAAATTAGACTCTAATTTTCGGAAGGGTGGAAAAGGGCGGGGCGTTACAGTTGGTATCAGAGCGAAACGGGAAGTTGAATCTTCAAAGTAAGATTAAGACAGTTTCATGTTTCACTGACAGATAAGAATCCCAACTGACCGACTCTTCGGAGTCCGCTGACTGGGGGCCGGATTAATTTATTTCGATAGAGTCAGACTGAACAATCAATCTGAGAACAACAATGAAAGATAGCAAAGCAAGTACAGTCATCGTAAGTGGATATATCAAACATAGAAAAATAGGATACACTTCTCCGATATCCTCAAATTGAGCAACAAACAATAGGTATTTAGAGATTCCCCCCAAAAACAAAGGAAAACAAAGAGTGATGATTTGGCAATTTCCCCAAACAAGAGGCATTATGAGATACATAGGACAGTTCCCCAAACAGGAGATATTACATGATACATAGGAAAACTCCCCAAAACAAGAAATACAAGATGATGATCAGGGAATTTCCCCAACTATGTGAACATAGATTTTGACGTGAAACTAAGTCGATCAAGGGGTCGATGACGATAATTGGTGGGTATATCGACCCCATGATAGATACAGTAGTTCCATGGTAAAGGTGACGAGGTCACTTGATTATACTAAGATGTGGTATGGGTGCGTCCCTCACATGGTATTGATGAGATAAGAATATAGATTCCATGAGTATGGCCTGGAGTAGCCGTAAAACTGTGGGAATCCCGGTATGAAATACGGAGACTCGGTTTCATAGGGTTACTGTTGAGGAGTGGATCCCTCGCATGCTATGCGCTGGAGGGTGCTCTCACGGCTATTTTTCACACTTGATGTGCATGGATGCGCAAAGCTAGGTACTATTTTACCCCGTGGGGGCAGTACTAGCTTCGTAAGACGCGGATCGTGTAACGCCCCGCCCTCTTCGAGAAATCAGAGTCTAATTTTTTTTAAATAATAATAGAATAACTCCGGAAGAGAGCCGGCGGTGTCATGACGCGAGCTAAGTTCGGACTACCTAAGTCCGACCCTTAACTGGCCACCCATGTGTGCATGGACTAAACCCATGATAAATAATCCACACATGGAACTAAATAAAACTTGCGGAATAGACATAACTGATTGCGGAAAAGTCAAATATGCGAAATTATAAACAATACTTAGACTGCTCCATTATCAGATAGCAAAGTACAAGTCAAGTTTGCTTTAACATATAACCTCATTAGACTATTCTCAAACTTAGCATTTATCCACAATAACTTAATTCATATATCCAACAACAAGACTATAATTCAAACCATAGCAAAGATACTAGCTATTACATGTCCATAAAGATGTATTCAATATAATAGTAATATAGAAATCCCAATCATCATTCAAGCGCTTTAGCTTGGCTCCCCTCCTGGTCATCAACCTTCCCTTTCCCCTTCCTTGTTCTTGCATTTTCCTCTTAAGGATAAAATTAGGGCGTTAGATCAACGCGCCCAGTAGGTTTTCCGATCAGGGCTACCACATGGCTAGCATATAAAACATGCATATATATCATAGTACATGATTATAAAAAACATATAAAACCATGCTATGTATGTATGCAAATGTAATGAGCCCCACCCCATCACACATACATAGCCATCACTTGACGGGACTCTCACCGTCAAGGTAAATCACAATACACTTTCATTTGGGACTCAGACGATAAGGTAATCCACAGTAATCCTCGTTACCTGTGGAAAGACACTTCATCATTGAGTTGTTTCACAGTATTCTTTCATTGGGACTCACATGATAAGGTAATCCACAGTAATCCTCGTTACCTGTGGAAAGACACTTCATTATTGAGTTGTTTCACAGTGTTCTTTCATTGGGACTCTCAAGTCAAGGTAACCCATAATCATCACCCCATGCCATGCATGAGATGTGAATGTACATGTATGTCATTTGTAAATACATATCTCATCATTCAAAACCACATTTGAAACATAATATCAAATACAACATATCTCACAAAAACATGATAAAACCAAATCATAATTGTGGTTACAAGTAGGTAGGAAACCTACCGAAGATTAGCTTCGGTGTATGTTCTTTCTTAAAGCGTCACCCGTTCACAACTAGCGTGCCGTCAAAGCAAGTCTCGATACCTTATTTACATAGCAGCAAATCAAACATTGATCCATGTAATCCCAACTTGGTCTAAGTCCCAAAAATGCACTATGTGGGGTTCGGCCATACTCCATGGCCGAACCTCACCTATTTACAATTTTGCCACTAGACATCCTTTTTGATGCCATCTTCCATGGTTTAGACCTTTGAAAAATTCGGCCATACATGACCAAATTATGTCATCCAAATTCATAACTTAAAACTCTTTATTTAACATAGATCTATAAAAATACTTACCAAATTTTCCAAGCCTCTCCTCTTGCCTTTGCTCCTTACTTCCTATCCTTCTTTGCCTTCCTTCCTTTGCTGGTTTATGCTTGATCAATTGGTGCAAACACCTTTGCTGGTTCAGCCAAGAAAACGAGTTTGGCGAGAGAGAGAGAGAGAGAGATGGGGCTTCTTTGGATTTTCAATGTGAAAATCGGCCAACAATGGTGGTCTTTCCCTTTTGTACTTCAGCCTCCAAGACCCCTCCATTCCCTCATCAGTTCTTGTCAAAAACGATGGGTCTTGGGTGCCATCCAATGCACCTCTTGGCACCTGCCAATGCAGCCTCTCAACTCCCCAATCATCACCTCCAATTCCCATGCATTTCATTTAAAATTTATCATGGAAATCCCCACAACAAGTCCCCAACGTGTGGGACTTCTTTTGGTGATTTATGACCGAGCCACCTTCTCACATTCCCACTCAACTCACTGATTTACAGCCCAATTGATTTCCATCTTGACTCACCTAACTCAATGGCTTAACTCACCACATTAAATACCATATATTAATTACAATTGAGTCAACTCATTACTTAATTCAAACTCAATCCAAATCAGTCCAACTCGAGCTGCACTAACTCATACTTGAGTTCAATTGATGGCCCACACGGTCATCCGTGGTCAACTTAGTCAACCCGACCCATTGGGTCCCCAATTAACCCCTTGACCCGTTTTGACAACATGACCCATTAATGGGCTGATTTTGCCATTTTTAAATAGTTTTCACTTGTGCATCAAGCCTACCCATTTTTGCTCCACTTGATTTCCAATCAATTCAGCTTAAACCCATTTAAATTTGGGCTCACCCAATGGTCTAATAAGTCCATTTGACCGATTGGGTCGAATTGGGTCCTTTGACCCAATTAACCATATTGACCCAATGTGATGTTCATTACCCATCCAATCAAATTTGACATTTATAATATGCCCATAGGGTATTCAATTGAACAATGGGCCCCACTACTTCCTTATTTATAATCACATTTATTGAATTCACCAATCCAGGGGCATTTTCGTAATTATTCCAATCATTGAGAATTCTTTGACCCAATTAACCATTTTGACCCAATTTGATGTACATTACCCATCCATTATAATTTTACCCATATAATATGTTCATAGGATCTTAATTTGAACAATGGGCCCCACCATTTTCTCATTTAACATCATAATTATTAAATTTACCAATCAAGGGGCATTTTCGTAAATATTCATATCTTTGAGAAATCGATGTGTTACAGATCGACCACCTTAGAGCTTGACTGAATCACCCTTGGGATGAAGGGATGCAGGGCTAGGTAGACCGGATCACGTTGGACGTGGGTTTTCCACTTAGTAAGTCATGGGCCCTAAAGTCTTGCTAGGGGTGGGGATACATTTATGATTTGGTATCACTACTGCAGTCATGTAGTGATTCAGTCGGGTGTGGTTCCTACGGATAAAATATCTCATGGTGGAAGATGTGCCTAGATGCATTATACCCATGAATGGATTATACTCATCGGAGGGTTATATTCATGGATGGTTATTAACCATGGATAGATGATACTCATGGACAGAGTGATATCAAGGATGGATTGTTTCCATGAATGGATTATACCCATAGGAGGGTTATATTCATGGATGGTTATTGACTATGGATAGATGATACTCACTGGTAGATGAGATGCTCAAGGATGAATTCTTCCCATGAATAAATTATACCCATAGGAGGGTTATATTCATGGATGATTATTAAATAGGGATAGATGATACTCACTGATAGAGTGATACCAGGGATGGATGTGTATAACCGTGGATGATGGTTTCCATGGTAGTTTGGATTGATACCGGGTATTGGTATTGTAGAAGTTTTGAACAAAAGGTGTTAGCCATATAGTAACTTATGTGCAAATGGAGATATGCTTAATTTTGGAGATGTACTTAGTGGAAAAGTTAAGAGTCTAATGAAACTTGAATGGAAATCTATGGGTGACTGCCAAGGTAGACTGATCACTTGACTCTGTAGTAGCCGATGGAATTCCAGGAGGGTGAAGCTAGAAATCTAGTTAAAGTGCAATCAGCGGAAGCCATGGAACCTACTTCACTCGATTTTCGGGACGGAAATTTTAAAAAGAGGGTTGTATTGTAACACCCCATATTTTCAAGCTAGGGATATATATGGAAATTGCCATTGAAAGGGTGAATTAAAAAGATATGAACCTTAGATGGGTAAATGTTGGGTCAATTGCCCAACGGATGGTAGATGTGGATCAATGGAAATAAATGGGTAAGAATTATTTAATTGGGTCAAGATTGCCAATTGGGTCAAAAGTTCAATTGGGACCCAATGGATCATATATGAGCTAGTTAGAAGTGAATGGGTAAGGCTTGATAATTGAGTCAATTGGTCAATTATGACCCAACGGATGTTGTATATGGTTCAAGAGAATCAAATGGGTGAAGCCACATTTAAATCGGTAAGTTACATGTAAATGGGTAAGCTACCTTAAAATGGGTAAGTTACATGTAAATGGGTAAGTTACATGTAAATAGGTAAGCTACCTAAAATGGGTAAGTTACATGTAAATGGATAAGCTACCTTAAAATGGGTAAGCTATATGTAAATGGATAAACCACATTTAAATGGGTAAGCTACATTTAAATGGGTAATTGACATTTAAATGGGTCATGGCGTCTATTTGGGTCAAGAGGTTCAATTAGGACCCAATGGGTCGAGTTTGACCATGTTGACCATCAAGTGAGCTAAAAGGTTGAGTTAAATTATGTTGAGTTGGGGCTTAATTGAGTTGAAAATGAATCAAACAATGGAGTTGACTCAAGTGAATTAAATGAGTGGAATTAAATGGGTGAGTTGAGCTAATGAGTTGAATGAGTTAGATTGGAAGCCATGGGGACCTTAATTCAAGTGAGTCAAGTGAGAAGATGAGGAGTTGTGTTGATTTCAAAGACACAAGCAAAGTCCCACACGTTGGTTACTTGGGAGTGGTATCCCATGCATAAAATTCAATGGAATGAGATAAGATTACATTGGGAGTTTGGAGGGTTTCCATCTCATGATGGAAACCCAAGGCCCAACGTTGGGGAGATGGAAGGATTGCATGAGCTTAAGCCAAGTGTACCATAGTTAAGCCATGGGGCTCCTTGGTTAGACCAACATTCATGAGGGGTTGAACTTGTTTCAAGGACAAGTAATGGCATACACGTTGGAGAGGTAGTCCATGCTTAAACTTCAATGAAGGTGGGCTGATTGATGGGAGTGCACAAACCACTATGAGATAGGATTTTCCATCTCATGGAATGAAACCAAAGAAGCACAATCCAAGATGTACACGTTGGGAGTGCCAAGGGATGCCTTGGTTTGTGTCAAAGGTCTCCTTGGTTAAGCCAAGGGACACCTTGAACAAACCAAGAAGTAAAAAGGGGAAAGGGAAAGGACTTAGGCTAATTATAACAAGGGTACAACCAAGAGGCACTTCACACCCCCTTGGCCGATCCCTCCTGCAAGGGCCCAGAATTTGTAAAGTAATATATATGTGTTATTATTTATTTTTTATGGTGGAAATTGGAAATTGGATGGAATAGATAGTAAATGGGTCAAAATGTGGACAAAGGCCCAACCAGGGCCCAATGGATTATGGATTGGATTTAAGTTTACTTAAAGGGTCAATGGTTGTCAATTGAGCCAAGGATGGTCAAATTGGGCCCAATACCCATTTGGGACCCAATGGATTAAGTTGATGTAAGCCCTAAGGTAAATGGGTAAGGGTGAATTTAATTGGGTCATGGGCCAATGGTGATCCAATAAGAGAAATGGATTGATTTGGAAATTAAATCATCTAAATTAATATTAATTGGACCAAGGATTGGTGGGGCCGGCCACCATGGTTGACTTAGTCAACCATGGGTGGAGTAATGGAGAAAGAATTAAGGAAATTAAAAGAGATAAGTGGCAGTTAATTAGCTTAATTTAATAACCTAATTAATTAAGTTAATTAAGCTAGTCTAATCATGGTCAAATGGTCAAATGGTCAAAACCACTCTAAGAAACACAAGCTACTTAAAGAAACACAAGTTTAAACTATGGGCTAAGGATAGAGGTTTTAGCCCAACTACCACCACTAATACACATTAATCTATGTGTGGTAGGTAGAGGAATTAATTACCCAACCAAAAAATGAGATAGGTTTTTCTCTCCTCTCTTCATTTCACTCTCATTTTTCTTTCTCTATTTCTTACTCTCTCAAGAACGTCCCTCACCCAAGGAAAAGAAAAGAAAAAAAAAAAAAACTTGGAAGAAGAAGAGAAGAAAAGAGAAGAAATTGCAAGCATAAGTCCATCACTCAAGACTTTGGGTAGTTCTTCCTATCATCTCCTCTCTTCCCTCTCTCAAAATCTAACCCTACCTTAGCCAAACCCTGTAATAGCCCGAATTTTTAAATCAGTATATATATGGCAATTATTTATTTTAATGATGGAAAAATGGGAATTTTGATGTCATGGATGTTAAATGGATCAAAAAATTTAGGCAAAGGCCCAAGTATGGTCCAATGGACCATGGATTGGATAGAACTCATTTAAAGGGGTCAATAATGGGCAAAGAGGGCCCGATAACCATGTGGGACCCAACGGATCAAAATTGATTCAAACTCCAAGGTAAATGGTAAGAAAATAAATATAATTGGGCCATGGGTCCAATGATGACCCAATAAGGGGAATGGATTGAATTGATCACCTAAGTTAATGAGGAAATAATCAAGATGGTATAATCAAGTGGGGCCCACCTCCACCTCATCAAGTGAGGTGGCATGTGGACCAAGGAAAAAGGTGGGCTGACCATCATGGTTGACTTGGTCAACCATGGATGAGTCAAAATGGAATTAAAGAGGACCCAAATAAATAAAGTTGATTTAATTAATGTAAAACACCTAAGTTTAGTCTTGAATAGACTAAGGGCATAATCACGTGGAGTCCACCTCCACCTCATTAAGTGAGGTGGCGGGTTGACTAAGATTTGGTGGGGCCGACCACCATGGTTGACTTGGTCAACCATGGGTGAATTCATAAGGAAGAACTAAGGAATTTAATGGAATTAAAAATTAAAAAGGGATTAACTAACCTAAGTGAAGAAGTAATTTAATTAAGTAGATGGGTCAACTTAGAGTCAATTGAGAAAGTCAAAGGGGACAATGGCCCTAAGATTGGGGGCATGCAAGGCCATACCCCCTCCATGCTTGGTTGGTGGGATCATCATGGAGGAGTGTAAACCAAGCAAGCCAAGACTAGATGGAAAGAGGGGTTTTCCATCTCATTGCTCTCATCTCACTCTCTCCCTCTCCTCTCCAAACCGTCCTCCCTCTTGCAAGACCAAGAATACACTAAGGACAGAAAGAGAAAGAGACTTAGAAGGAAGGGAAGAAGAAGCTAAGAGTTGGCCGACCACTCCTAAGACCCAAGACTTGTGATATTTTCCCATTCCCTCTTCCGTTTTTCCCTCTCAAAACTGCTACACCTTGGCCGAACCAAACCTTGGTGACCTTACCTTAATCAAGCTCACCATTGGCCGAGTATCAAGGAGGAAGAAGAAGGAGAAAGGCTAAGGAACAAGAGGAGCAAGAGACAACCGGGAAAACCAAGGATTGTAAGTATTTCCAAACATGCCATTATGGCTCTTTTAAGAGAAATCGCGAAGGAAGGAAGTACAAAACATGCAATGGAAAGGACTGACAAAACAGTCAGTCGACTGAATCAAAGATTCAGTCGACTGAACAGATAATGAACGAACCAGAAACGAAGTTCTGGGAGTTTCAGCCGACTGAATCAGGGATTCAGTCAACTGAACTAATAACGGACGAATCAGAAACGAGCTTCTGGGAGTTTCAGCCGACTGAACAAGAGTTTCAGTCGACTGAACTAATGGTGGCTGAAAACAGAAGGAGTTTCTAGGAGTTTCAGTCGACTGAACACAAACGTCTCGGATAAGAAAAGGGTTCTGGAAGTTTCAGCCGACTGAATATATGATTCAGTCGACTGAAGGAATGCTTATTAAACACGTAAACGGATGGTTGATAGTTCAGCCGACTGAATCTATGATTCAGTCGACTGAAAATAAACTGGCAGAACAAGCAGATAACCTGATGCAAAGTCAGCCGACTGAATATATGATTCAGTCGACTGAAAGGGGTACGGACCATGTTTCAGCCGACTGAATGTGTATTTCAGTCGACTGAAACTGAACTGGCAAGACAAACAGACGATCTGATTCAAAATCAGCCGACTGAATCTGTGATTCAGTCGACTGAACTCATGATTCAGTTGACTGAACTCCTAATTCAGTCGACTGAATTGAAGAGTACGGTTTTGAATATTTTCAGAGGTATTTTTGATCCGGTAGGATAAATGGTGGCTATGTTAAATTAAAGGGACCAATTTTAATGATCATACGACATGATTAGTAAGTCATTAATGGATCGAAGTGTATGGATCAGTTATGGATTGAATTATGTATGTGTTTTAATCAATGGGAAAAAGAGGCTAAGTTAAGGGCTGATTTATGATAATCTTGTAACGTGGTTAAAGATCATTAATGAACATAGGTTTATGATCAGTTAGAGACTTAATCATGGATAAGATATAAACTAACTTGGAAAATGTATAATAAGGTATTGGCACATTGCAAACGGTACGCGATCGGCGACCGGAATTATCAGGACGAAAATAGAAAGGGACGTTATCGATATTTGGTAGGATTTCTACCTCTTTGTAAGCCGTGGATATGTGATGGTTATTTTAATCTATTTTGATAATTATGTGATTTGTATTATGATGGGTTTTTGATTTATGAATTATATATTCATACTATGGTTTATATTTTAATGTTATGCATTATATGGCTATGTATGATATATTAAGTTTATGAGATATATATGTATACTACATAGCATAATGCACTTACATCTCATGCATGGCATGGGCGGGAAAATAATGAAACCGGAGTCCATGCTCCGTCGGGGCGACCGAGAATCAGGCATGGGGATAGCTCTTATGCTATAACCGGAGTCCATGCTCCGTCGGGGCGACCAAGAATCAGGCATGGGGATAGCTTTTATGCTATAACCGGAGTCCATGCTCCGTCGGGGCGACCGAGAAGCAAGCATGGGACACCTTGACGAGGATTTGCCGTCAAGGGGGATATGACATTTATGATGATGTGGATGATGGGTGGGACACATGACATACACACCCATGGCATGGCATTCATCATATGATTTTATTATATTATTATTAGTATTGTTATCAGTATGCATGTTATCACTAATCCCTGTGCGTGCCCTACTAGGAGTCCTACTGGGCGCGTTGACTAACGCCCTACTTCCACCCTAGCTGGTGACACAGGAGACGGAGGAAACAGTGGACAAGATGGGAGTCAAGCTTAGGAGTTTGGGAAAGCGACTACTTTGTTTATCAAAGTTTTATTTTGGAAAAGTTGTAACTTAAGTAGCTTAGCTTGTTGAATTGTAATTATTTTGGATTTCTTACTATGGTCTGGATTAAACTCTGTACGTTAACATTTTGAGACATAATTATGAACATGGGAGTATTTTGGTAATTTAATGATGTATCTTCCCTTCTATCTAAAACCGGTAGGATAGTATCTATTATAATGTTTCGCATGTAATTATGTTCCGCGAGCTTACTTCCTACGCGTGAACCGTACTCGTGGACTTCGTTCCACGCACGCGTGGGGTTGGCCAGTTAAGGGTCGGACTTTATAAGTTCGGACTTAACTCGCGTCGTGACGTCCGCGCCCTCTCTCGCCCTCCATTTCAAAAAAAAAAAAGACTTTGATTATGGTGAAAATGGGGTGGGCGTTACAAACCCAAACCTTGGAGACTCCATCTTGATCAAGCATCTTAACCCAAAGATCGAGGAGAAGAAGAGAAGAGAAGGCCAAGGAGATCAAGAGGAGAAAGAAAGTCGGAGAAGCCGATCGGATTGTGAGTATTTCTAAAACAAGAGATTTGGATTTTTTTTAGGGTTTAAGATTTGGAATCCATTTCTTGGATTTGGTGATGGCCAAAACATCATAGGCCTTGGATCTCAAATCCATCCAATGGAAGGTTGAAAATGGACAAAACCCTAAATGGGTAAATGAGGTTAAGAAAAATAAAAGGATTAAGAACATTATGTAATTAAAATGGATTAAGCATGGGAGTATGGGTTTTGAAGTGGATTGATGGACCATAGGGTTCGGCCATGTACTATGGCCGAACCCCATGGTAATTGATGTATGATTTTTAGGGTTTTATAAGAATGGAAGCCATGGAGAATGAATTAGGGTTTTAAGATTTTAATGATTAAATGTAGCTAATTTTTGAAAAAAGTTTTTATGATGGAATTCATGGATGAATGTAAATATTTTTATGGCCTCAAAAGGCATGAATGGATAATGAACTCTATGATGATGTGATGATGGTCTTAAATGAGTTTTAAAGAATGGGAACTATGGAGTAATATCTTAATGATTTAGAGGCTTAAAAAGGGGTCAAATGATTGTAAAGTTTAAAGGGGTTTTAAATGAGAAAATCATGGGAGATGAGAATGACTTTAATGGCCTCAAAAGTGGTGGATGAAGGTGAATGTTTTTATGTCTTGAATATCACCTATGAATGATGAATCAAGTATTTTGGAACCATGAAGAATGAATGGAATAAGGGCTAAGTTAATGGACTCAATTATGGTGAAGAATGATAGTTTTAAAAGCATGATGTAAAATCCCTCATGGGAGGATTCATTTTGGGCCTAAGTAATGTAAATAGGTCCAATGAAAGATAAGGAAAAGACATCATGGGTTCGACCATGGTGTATGGCCGAACCCATGATTCATATGAGAACCATTTTATGGGCCAAGATTAGGGTTTATGTAAATGATTAAATGAATGGGGATGAAGTCAATTAAGTGGCTGATTTTAATAATTCTATGATATGGTTGATGGGTCACTAATGGATCTAGGTTATAGATCAATTATGGACTTAATTATGCATCGATTAAATGAATGATTAAACATAGGAGAGGTAGTGGCAAAACCGTAATTAATGACCCATTTGTAGGTCATGCTAGTGGGCTAAGTTTAGGATCTATGTCCATGCAATAATGAGGCTAAGTTGAGGGCTAATTCTTGATAATCTTATAACTTAGTTAATGGTCATTAAGAGATCCAAGATTATGGATCAAATGGTGGGCTAAGTATGGGGTTTGGTATGTGTTTAAATGAATAAGGGTTAGATTAATTAAATGACAAATTTTAATGATCATATGACATGGTTAATGGTACATAAATGGATCTAAGTTTGTGATCAGTTAGGGACTTAATCCTGGATAAAATATGGATTGATTTGGTACTGTATAATAAGGTACCGGGACATCGTAAATGGCGCGCGATCGGCGACCGGAATTATCGGACGAAAACGAAAAAGGACGCGAGTCGGTATTCGGTAGGATTCCTACCTTTTTGTAAGCCGTGGATTAGTTGTTATGTGATGGTTCTTGACCTATTTTGGGTAATTATATGATATGTTTTTATGGTGGGTTTTAATGGTTATGATTTATTTATATGATATGTTTTTATGGTGGGTTTTAATGGTTATGATTTATTTATATGATATGTTTTTATGGTGGGTTTTAATGGTTATGATTTATTTATATGATATGTTTTATGGTGGGTTTTAATGGTTATGATTTATATACATAGTATGATGCAAGGCTATGAATTCTATACTAATGCTATGAGTTATATATATATAACATAGCATAATGCACTACATCTCATGCATGGCATGGGCGGAAAAAAATAAACAAATCGGAGTCCATGCTCCGTCGGGGCGACCGAGAAGCATTCATGGGGATAGCCTGATAGGATATAACCGGAGTCCATGCTCCGTCGGGGCTGACCGAAAAGCAAGCATGGGGATATCTTGACGAGGTTTTCCGTCAAGGGGGATATGACATTATGATGGGTGGGACACATGACATAATGCACCCATGGCATGACATTCATCTTATAATTTTCCTTATATGATTTCATATGTGTCTGTTATTACTAATCCATGTGCTAGCCCTATTCGGAGTCCTACTGGGGGCGTTGTCTAACGCCCTACTTCTCCCCTAGCTGATGACGCAGGACATGGAGGAACGGAGAGGCAAGATGGGAGCCAAGCTTAGGAGCTTGGGGAAGCTACTGCTTCATTTATTTATGTTTATTTTGGATAATGTAATTTGAAGTAGTATAGCTTGTCGGAAATGTAATAACTTAGATTACTTGCTATGTTTTGGGATTTTATGTTGGACATTATGCTTTTGAGGTATTTAGTAATTAAATGAATGTTTCTTCCCTACTATCTGAAAACTGGTAGGATAGTTTTTATTACAATATTCCGCATTAAGATATACTTCGCGAGCTCACGTCTATGTGTGAACCGTTCTCGTGGACTTCGTTCCACGCGCACGTAGGGTTGGCCAGTTAAGGGCCGAGCTTCAGAAGCTCGGACTTAACTCGCGTCAGTGACGTCCGCGCCCTTTGTCACTTTATAAAAAAAAAATAGACTCTGAATTTCGGTGGAAAGGGGCAGGCGTTACACCTCCATTGAGGAATTTCCATCTCATTCTCTTCTCTTCTCTCTTCCACTCTCTCCCACATTTTGCCTTTAGTGGACCAGTAAACCATCAAGGAAGGAGAAGGATTAAGGATGGAATTGAAAGAAGTTGGGGCTGATTTCAAAGAAATACTACAAAAGAGGCACAGTACATCATTTGGCCGAATTTTACATCTCAAGAAGCATTGAGTTTCATCTCTCTCCCTCTCTCAAAACCTACCTCCTGGGCCGAACCAGAGCTTGTGATTTCATCATTGATCAAAGCTCACAATCGGTTAAAGGATCAAAGGAGCAAGAAGGGAGGAAGGAAGGATCAAAGGCAAGAAGAGAGGCTAAGAAGATTGGTAAGTACTCCATGAAATTTGGTTAAATAAATCGGTTAAGGGAGCATGATCCGGCCATTGTATGGCCGAATCTATAAAGGGTCTAAATTATGGATGATGATGTTTAAAAGGGTAGAAACATGGATCATAGGGTTCGGCCACTTTGGATGGCCGAACCCATGAAATGATTTGGTTATTTTGATGGTTTTTGAGAGTTAAAAGCCATGCAATGTTATGGAGGTTTTTAGGTGTTTTAATTGGAGTTAAGATTAATGTTTAGGTTGGCTATGTCATGGCTGAACCATATTATGATTATGGTTAAAATGTTGGGTATTAAACCATGCATGATTATTAGAAGGTTTGAATCAAGAGAACCATAGGGTTCGGCCATGTGTATGGCCGAACCCCATGGACCATTTTATGGGTATTTGGATTTAAGAATATGTTTAGAAATCATTGATGGTTTTATGATGTTTTTAAAGGGTTAACATAGATGGAAAAATGATAGACTTATATGGTTAAGATTTATCAATAAAAATGGCAAAAAAAAGGAGAACCAAAACCAAAGGGGTGAGGTTCGGCCATGGTGTATGGTCGAACCCCACCAAGTGCTAAATATGGGGTTTTGTTTTAAAAGGTTTAAAAATATTCCAATGAATGGAGTTATGAGAACCATTCTTAAATGGATAAAGATTTTAATGGATAAAAGGAATTATAGGGTTCTACCATGTGTAGGGCTGAACCCCATAGAATGACAATGGTGAATGGTTAAGGACTAGATAGTTAAATGGATGGATTGATAATTAGTCCTATGTATAAAGGATTAAAGGACTAATTTAAAGATGGTGAGGTTCGGCCACGTTATATGGCCAAACCCCACTAAAGTGGATTGTTGTGGACTTTGATTATTAAGCTAAAATTAAACAAGGGTTAGTCTAGTGGCAATATTGTAAATATGGAATGAAATGATCAAAGGAATTGAAAGAGGGATCAAAACCAAAGTGGTAAGGTTCGGCCATGTTGTATGGCCAAACCCTACCAAAGTATGTTTGTAGTTGGAGGTGTTCTATGGTGTTGATTAAATGAAAAGGAAGATCAAATACAAGTGGGTGAGGTTCGGCCATGGGGTATGGCCGAACCCCACAAGTTGGTTTTCAAGACTTAGAATTAATTGGAAATCAAAAGATTATGTGTTTAACTTGTTGATATATAAACAAGGTGACGGGACCTCACAAACGGTGCAAGACCGTGAGCAGTTGCCAGATTAAGAAGCAAATGACACTTGAGCGGTCTTTTGGTAGGATTCCTACATCATTGAAACCATGGATATGTATTATGTACTTTTCATGATTTTATTTCATGTTTGATAAGTTATTTTGGTATCAAACAACATGTTGCAATTATGGGATTTTCATGCTATGTTTTGTAATATTCTGTAGCATGTTGGCATTTGCATCTCATGCATGGCATGGGAGGGATGTTATGCAGCCGGAGCCCACACTCCGTCGGAATGTCCGTGATGCAACTGTGGGGCCTCCTTAGGTGATGAGAGTCCCACCAGGCGGAATACCTTGATGATGAGAGTTCCATCAAGAGTATACCATATGTTATGCAACCTTGGTGATGAGAGTCCCACCAGGAAGATACCTTGATGATGAGAGTCCCATCATGAGTATACCATGTGTTTTACGATGGGAGGGACTCATTGCATATGATAGCACGGCATGGCATTCAATCGCATGATTATGATCTTTATTATCATGCAAGGTTCCTGATTTTTATCTGTATGATTGGATCTCTATTATCATACATGATTTTGGATACGATATTTTATAAGTATGATATGGTATATTATATCTGGATTTTATATACTAACTCATGTGTTAGCCCTAATCGGAATACCTAGTGGGCGCGTTGTCTAACGCCCTACTTCTACCCTAGTGGATGACAGAGGAAGGGAACGGAAGGAGGACGTGATTGGAGCCAAGCATTGGAGCTTGGATTTGTGCTTGATGATTAATCCATATGTTGTTTATGTTATTCGGAATTGTAATAACATAGATTTATTTGTCATGGTTTGGATGGTTAATGTTTGGATATGTAAGTTATGTTAATATTAATTAAGTAATGGATGTACTTTGCTATCTCATTTGGAATAGGATTGTTATCCTATTGTTATTTCGCATTTAAGTTTTATTCCGCAAGTTAGTTTGAGTACGTGTGAACTATTTTAGTGGACTTGGTCCACGCACACGTATGGTTGGCCAGTTAAGGGTCGGACTTTGGAAGTCCGAACTTAGCTCTCGTCGTAACGCTCCCGCTCTCATTCCACTTTACTTATTTATAAAAAAAAAAAAATTAGACTCTGATTTTCGGAAGGGTGGAAAAGGGCGGGTCGTTACATTGAGAATATGAGGTAAAGGTTAGAAATTGAGGATGATGAAGTAAGTAAACCCTTGACAGTAGTATCACCTTTGGGTAAAAAGGCGTTAATAAACAAAAAATGCAAGTTATGCGTTTTGATAATTTGTGGTGTAGATTTGTCCTATGACTTTCTAGTCTTAGAAATGATGGACTTTGACATCATCCTAGGCATGGATTGGTTAGCAGTATATCGAATCTGGATTGATTGCTCTTAAAGGAGAATTTTTGGGGTCTCCCCAACCAATGAAGCGTTCATAGAAAAGCTAATGCCATATGAACAAATGAGACGTAAATTTAATGGCCTTAGGGCGTATCCTGGTAGTGTGGTGGCTAGTATGGGATGGAAGATGTAGAAGGTGTAGGATCTGATGTACCTCGGGTAGTGTGTGAGTTTATGGGTGTCTTTCTTGACCAGCTTGTTGGGCTACCTCCACACCGAGAGATAGAGTTTGTTATTGATCTACAACTAGGGGCATCTTCTATTTCTCTGGCACCAGACCTGGATGTCACCAGTTGAACAAAAAGAGTTAGCTACATAGGTAGATGTACTTCTCAGACTTGCTTTTATTCGACAAAGTAACTCGTCTTGGGGCGCACTAGCTCTCTTTGTGAAAAAGAAAGATGAATTGATGAGAATGTGTATATATTACCGACGACTCAATCCGGTAACTATAAAAAACAAGTATCCATTGCCTAGAATAGATGATCTCTTTGATTTGTTGAGAGGATCGAAATGATTCTCTTAGATCGACTTGAGGCCGGGATATCATCAGTTGTGGATTCGGGAAGAAAACATTCATAAAACTGCTCGAAGAACGTAGTATGGTCTTTATGAGTTCCTGGTGATGCCGTTTGGTTTAACTAATGCACCAGCCATGTTTATAGATTTGATGAATCAGGTCTTTCGACCGTATTTTTGAGAATTTGTGATAGTCTTTATAGATGACAGCTTGATATATTCTTCAATTGAGGAAAAAACATGAGTGTCATCTATGCATTGTTCTTTAGACCTTTAGAGATCACCAACTGTACACTAAACGGAGCAGGTGTGAGTTCTAGTTAACTCAAGTGCAATGTCTTGGACACGTAGTATCTACAAAAGAGATCTCAATAGATCTAGCAAATGAAGAAATTGTGAAGAATTGGGAAATACCCAAGAATGTGTTTGAAATCCGAAGCTTTATGGAATTAACTGGATACTATAGGAAATTTATCCAACACTTTTCCCAGATTGCTGTGCCAATGGCACGATTGATGAGAAAGAGCATCAAGTTCGAATGGAGTGATGCTTGTGAGAAAGCATTTCAAGATTTAAACGAGAAATTGACTACCTCTCCAGTGTTGATAGTACCTGAACAAGGACGAGATTATGATGTATATTGTGATGCTTCTAAGTTTTGTTTAGGATGTGTTTTAATGCAGGAAAGAAAGGTGGTGCCTTACGGTCCAGACAACTAAAGGACATGAGCAAAACTATCCAACTCATGATTTGGAACTGGCAGCTGTCGTAATGACCGGGCCTAATTTTCTCTGGTTTTTTGGAAGACTACGGATCTTCGTTTTGTTTTTGGTGCCATGGTAGCATTGGAGAGAGTGTGGGCTCTGTGGTGGGCCCTTGGTTGACCCATTTTGGGCTCGGGAGATCGGAGGGCATTTTGGTAATTTTACTTTATTTAATGATTTTATCATGAAAAATAATTGAAAAACACATGGGTTTCATTATTTTTCAAATAGGTTTTGAAAGACTCAAGAGGTTTCTCTCCATTATAAAAAAGAAATTCAAAACCCTAGCCCCCTTTTATAAAAACATTTCTTTCCCTTGCCCTCCCAAAACCCTAGCCGCCGCCCACCCCCTTCCTTTTTTCCATTCTCTCCTCTTTTCTCTTCTCCCTTGTCTCTTTTTCTCCTTTCTCTAAACCAAAACCCTAAACTCTCCTAAGACTTCAAGCTGCCGCCTGCCCTTTTCTCTTTCCCCTCTCCTCTTCCTTCTCCCCTTTCCTTCTCAACCCTAACCCAAACCCTAATCCTATAGAGCCGCCGCCACCACCATCTTCTTCTTTTTCCCAATCCCTCTAACCCTTGTGCCACAGCCGCCATAGGCTTCCCCTCTTTCTCTTCATGTTTTCTCCTATCTATCAACATACCAAAACCCTAACCCTTCTTAGTCTCCACCCCTCCCTAAACTCGCCCCTCTCTATCCTTTTTCCCTCTCTTTGTCTCGGATTCTCCTCCATTACTTCTTTTCCCGTCCTTTCTCTTGTTTTCCCTTCTTTTCTCTCCCTTCTGAATCTCCGACTCGGCTCAGTTGGTTCACTGAGTTGGCTTAGTTGAGTCACTAAGTTGAATAGTGGGAACGTTCGAGTGAGCCCAATAGTTAGGGCCCAACTCACAGCAGATCCTAAACCCTAAACCCTTACTCGCCCCTCTCTATCCTTTGGCGATCCAGTTTCGGACCTGGCCATTCTAGGCCCATTTCCAAGCCCGTTCCAGCTAGATTTGTAGGATCGTCTTAGTTTTGCAGACTCGTTCCAGCTTTTCAGACCTCGAGCATGTGCATCACTCCCTTCAATCCTTCAATCCCTTTTTTATCACTTGGATTTCAAAAACGCACACAGGTGAGGGGACTTATTACTGTTTTAGCATGCATTTCGCATCTATTTTATCTTTAGCCTTGGTCATGAGTGACGTGAATGAGCCCTTCGTTTATTAAGACATTTGGTAAGGGAACTATTGAATGAATCTGTGGCAAGGGATCCGTTCGGGTGCACTCATGTCAACGTTATGCGGTTAAATGGAAAATTCTGATTGGACTGAATGGATATGGAACATAATACTTGAAACTTATCGGTAACATATTGTTGATTTAGCTATAACATGTGAATGAATTTATAATGGGGATAATATATGTATTAGATGTCGAACATAATGCTTGGGACTTAACGATTAACATGTCGTGTGTTTATCTATAAAATGTGAATGAACTTATGCTGAGAGTAAGATATGCAACTGGATGTTGAATATGATGTTGGGAACTTGTTGATGACATGTTGGGTGTCTACTAATAATGTGTGAATGAGATCATGATGAGTATGGGGACTGTCTTTTGATATCTTGTTATACGCTTATGTTGTTATACATGATCATGATA
Organism: Chimonanthus salicifolius; assembly: GCA_013350335.1. Taxonomy (NCBI): domain Eukaryota; kingdom Viridiplantae; phylum Streptophyta; class Magnoliopsida; order Laurales; family Calycanthaceae; genus Chimonanthus; species Chimonanthus salicifolius. The sequence goes on along the minus strand of CM023537.1, from coordinate 23,621,884 downwards.
TTGTGTGCATGCATGGGAGGTAACCCATAACGGACAATGTGCCGTTGGCTGTTGAGATGGATGAACTATTTATATGTGCATATGTTTAAGATGATGAGATGATGTTTTGGTTGTTGGGGGACTTCCCTGTTACGCTCTGCCTGTCGAGACACCCATAGGGGATGCGAGTTTCCCAGTTACGTTCTGGCTATTGAGATTCCTACCCTAGAGCAGAGAGGTTGTTTGCATGTGTATATACTTATGATAAGATGACGATTTGGTTGTTGGGAGGACTTCCCCATTACGCTCCAGCGATCGAGACCCCCATAGGGGATACGGGTTTCCCCGTTTCGTTTCTGTGGTTAAGGTGCCTAACCTAGAGTTTGGATTCCCCGTGTGTGGTCGATGTGATTTTCCGACACGGCTCGTATGGTTGAAGTAGTTATGTATTGTGTAGTTTCCCAATGGCACAGGTAGGGAGACCGGAGTTTGTTGGGGGACCAGATGTGGGCTACCGAGATGACTTCTCGGATTTGGTTAGAGGATCATTAGTTGGTGGTGTGATTGGGTTTTCGTGCATATAAGTACCCTTGTTATCATGATGTTCTTGCATCCATGCATATTGTTGATGGTTTTAAATTTGTAAATCTCACAATTGCACGAACCATTCATAGTATAGTATTGTGAGAGCGAGGTCGAACCCAATGGAAAATCGCAAAGTATATGAATTTAAATTTACATCCTCTAAAAATGATTGCGTTTAAGAAATTGAATCATTATATGAGTCATGTATCTAACTTGAAAAATCAGCAAATTAAATGTGTTGATTTCGTTTTCTTTCATGGTGAATTAAATTTTAACCTTAATCATGATTAAGAATTTCAAGTTACAAAATTATTTACACATCTTCCTAACTTTAATTGAATGGATTTTTTTAGAGAGAGTGATTAAAGAGAAATTAAAGAAATAAAGAATTAACTAAAGGATTAAAGAATTAAAGATTAGATTATGCAAGATTTGTGTTAAAACAACTATTACACAACAAACATGAGATTTAACATAATTAAAAGGAAGAAAATTAAATTGCATGAAAATAAATGACTAAAATTAAATGTGCAGTAACCTAAAGGTTGGTTATTGTAATAGACCGTTCATCACCCAAGATGTGTAAACAAAGTAAAGGCCTGGATCTGGAATTAACGTAAAGATCAAAAATAGAATTCATATTTATTAATAACATAAGATTCACAACTTTTTTATTTAATTAATCAAAACCTTAGTAATCATGCTTCACATCTTGCAATCATGATCCTAACTATTGCATACGCTCATGTTCAATCAAATAAATAACAGTTGTGTTCTTCAAATTAAAAATAAAGTAATCATAAAGAAATTGGATGTTCTATGGTTCTAAATGAATGTTTCACTTTATTAAATGGAAGAATTATAGTACAAGGCTTTTATAAATTAAATAGAAGAAAGAAAACATAAAAACATAAAAGTCTACAACTCTCACTTGTAAATTCGCATGGTGCTCCTGTCTTCTTGTCTTTTGCTCCAGTCTTTAGTCCTCTTGAATTCCAGGTCATATTCGAATTTTACCCTTGGGGTAATGGGGTATTTATAGGGTTTCAAAAGAGATGGATGGCTTGGATTAAATCAAGGTTTAAGGTGGGAAAATCAAAGGAATGGATTGGATCTAAATGGGAATGGATAATGGGGATTTAAGCTTGGATTTTAGGGTTGCACAAGGAGAGTCACACTGAATGGTGTGGCTTTCCTTGGTGGCTAAGTCAAGGTGGTGGGAAGATAGGAGATTAAGAGAGAATAGGATTTGGATTGACGTTGTGAAATTCGAATTTGGCTATGTAGTTTTAGGGTTTGTGCAATGAGATGATGAATGAATGGATGAGATTAAGAGATGAGATGAATGAATGAATGGATAATAGAAAGATGAAATGGAGGGTTGACTAGGTGTGAAATTAGAATGGATTGGATTGGGATTGAGAAAATCGTGAGAGGTCTTGTGATTGGGATGATGAGGTGTGTTAAGATCCTAGGAATGTATCTAGATGGTTTTTGGTCTAAGTGCATGGAGAGATTTTAGGTTGCAAAAATCATGGGATGATGATGTGTAAAATACGCATGGAGACTAGCTTGAACTACAAGTTGTTCATAGCTTAGGGTTTATGAATGGAGGGCTTAGATTAAATGGATTTTGATCTAATGGCTCTAATGTATTTTGGTTGAACTAATTATAGGAATGGTTGATGGTTGATGGAGGGTTTAGATGCATAGGTGGATCTAAATGGATGATGAAATGCATGCCCTAAATCTATTGTAATGTGTGTATGTGATGGATGCATGTGGAGGCTCAAGGGTTTCTAAGAGATGAATGAGTGAATGAGATTAGATTACGTAATATCTAATGGCTAAGATGATCAATGCATGAAATGAATGCAAGGATTGATATGAGATGCATGGATGAACACTAATCTAAGGTTAAGATGATCATCATGATAATGGATGACCTAGATCTAATGATAGATGAATGGATGGGTTAGATTTGATGGTGGATCTAAGGTATGACCTAATTTGGTGTGTGAGATGGAAGGTTAAGATTTAAGATAAAAATTGGATGGTGTGGATGTGAAGTTGGATTGTGGGTTTTGGACATAAGTAGTTGGGTTGGACTTAGGTAAATTCAAACATGGACCATGGAGTTTATTGGACTTGGGCTTTGCATTTGGATCTAGACCTCAACTCAGGCCCATTTCAATTGGATTTAACAGCTTGGGCCTTAGTTGGACTGAGCTTGCACACTGCCCTGGTCCAAAGTGTGAAATGCTCATGGGGTTGCATGTGGTTTGGCCCATTGAAGCTTTGTGGAGCATAGCTTGGCCCACTTGAACTGAGTCTTGGTCTAATGAATTGAAATTCAGGCTTTGGCACTTGGATTGCAACTTTCAACCTCTAGAATTAAATAATTATTCAGCCACTTTGAATCTAAAAATTATTAATTAATCATAGACTCCCATAACTGGATCTAGATTAATTATATTACATGAAAATCGTAGAAAGTGACTTAAAATAATGATAATAATTCTAGGTCTTCTATTTAAAGCTCTAAACTTGCAATCTTCTGTTGTTTTAACTTGATTTTCCTAAACTTTTCATTTTTTTCTACAACACTGACAAACTACATTAAATGCATCATTATATACAAAATTGAGGATTAACTGACCCAATAATCAGGTGTAAAAATGTAATATTTCAATGCTCAACACATATGATATATATGTTGCTGACATGTGATATGCATTAGCTCTTCACTCGGTTGGTTAGCTTACCCCATACCTTTCAGGTACCCCGATTGGGGAGGGGCCAAGTGGAACCCCTTGAGGAGGCATCTAGGGAGGGGTAATAGTAGTCAGATATTTCATAATTATGTTTATACTTTAGTAGAGAGGCCCTTGCTTGTATGGACTTATTATTGTATGTAGTTTGTTTGGATGATTGTATAATTATATTTGAACAGTCAATGATTATTTGTTACGTTCATAGGTAAGATGGACTTTGCTTTTACTCAACTTTGGGCAGGAGGTAGTTACCCCATTTCAAAAAAAAAAAAATACCCAATATTTGTCTTTTGGGATTTTATTGAGATATTTCGGAGATAACGCGCCCGTTACTGATGGGGCGTTACAGTTGGTATCAGAGCGCAGTTAAACTCTCGGACTATGCATGTGTCAGAGATGGATGTGATGATAGCTAGAGATTAGTTCATCCCCTGTATGATAGGGTTGATTGAACTGGGTTCTCGGGTTGTGCGTAGACACCTTAGGTTTGTGTGGTGTGCTTAATGCACTATCTTTCAATTAATTTGCTTGAATCGTATCTAGTGGTGGATTCTTGCTCGATTTGAGGTTGACTAGCGTTTGATTCGCATGTGAGTCGTTCGCACGGTCGATCACTCATTTGAGTATGTGGTGCACCGTGACTGGTCATGGGAATTGTGAGATGCGATGTAACGCCTGCCCCATTTTCACCAAAATCAGAGTCTAATTTTTTTTTTTTTTTGAATTAAGAGGTGACAACGGCGCGGACGTCATGACGCGAGTTAAGTCCGAGCTTCTCAAGCCCGGCCCTTAACTGGCCAACCCCACGCATGCGCGGAACGAAGTCCACGATTCCGGTTCACGCGTAGGAAGTAAGCTCGCGGAATGTAACCACATGCGAAACATTATAATAGATACTATCTTACCGGTTTTAGATAGAATGGAAGATACATCATTAAATTACTAACATACCCCAATGTTCATAATTATGTCTCAAAATGATATCGTACAAAATATAATCCAGACCATAGCAAGAAATCGAAAATATTACATGTTAGCCAGCTAAGCTACTTAAATTACAACTTTTCCCAAAATAAAACTTTGATAAACAAGTAGCCGCTATCCCAAGCTCCTAAGCTTGACTCCCGTCTCGTCCACTGTTTCCTCTGTCTCCTGTGTCACCAAATAGGGTGGAAGTAGGGCGTTAGTCAACGCGTCCAGCAGGACTCCGAGTAGGGCTAGCACATGGATTAGTGATAACAAGCATACTGATAGTAATATAATAAAACATATAATGAATGCCATTCCATGGGTGCTTATGCCATGTGTCCCACCCATCATCCATATCATCATAAAAATGCCATATCCCCCTTGATGGCAAAACCTCGTCAAGGTGTCCCCATGTTTGCTTCTCGGTCGCCCCGACGGAGCATGGACTCCGGTGATACCATATCAACTATCGCCATGTCTGTTCTCGGTCGCCCCAACGGAGCATGGACTCCGGTTATAGCATAGTAAACTATCCCCATGTTTGTTCTCGGTCACCCCGACGGAGCATGGACTCCGGTGATACCATATCAACTATCCCCATGTCTGTTCTCGATCGCCCCGACGGAGCATGGACTCCGGTTCCTTTATTTTTCCACCCATGCCATGCATGAGATGTAAGTGCATTATGCTAGGTAATATATATGTATAATTCATATCCATAATATAGGATAGGAATATAATTCATATTCATAATATAAGATCCATAGGATAGGAATATAATCCATAGTATTTAAAATACCATCCATAGCATTAAAACATTATCCACAAAAGAAACCATATAATTACCGAAATGAAATACGGAAACCATCATATACATATAATCCACGGCTTACAAATAGGTAGGAATCCTACCTAATATCGATAACGTCCCTTTCCGTTTTCGTCTGATAATTTTGGTCGTCGATCGTGTACCATTTGTGATGTCTCGATACCTTATTATACATTTCCCAAGTTAGTCTATATCTTATTCGTGATTAAGTCTCTAACTGATCATAAACCTGGGTTCATTAATGCTCTTTAACCATGTTACAAGATTATCATAATTCAGCCCTTATCTCAGCCTCTTTTTCCATTAATTAAAACACATACATAATTCGATCCATAACTGACCCATACACTTAGGTCCATTAATGACTTACCAATCATGTCATAGGATCATTAAAATCAGTCCCTTTAATTAAACCTATCCACCATTTATCCTATCGGATTAACAGCGACCTTTGAAAATACTCAAAAACTATACACTTCAATTCAGTCGACTGAATTATGAGTTAAGTCGACTGAATCATAGATTCAGTCGGCTGATTTTGAATCAGATCGTCTGTTTGTCTTGCCAGTTCAGTTTCAGTCGACTGAAATACACATTCAGTCGGCTGAAACATGGTTCGTACCCTTTTTAGTTGACTGAATCACAGATTCAGTCGGCTGACTTTGTATCAGATTATCTGTTTGTTCTGCCAGTTTATTTTCAGTCGACTGAATCATAGATTCAGTCAACTGAACTGCCAATCATCCATTTACGTATTCATTAAGCATTCTTTCAGTCGGCTGAATCATACATTCAATCGGCTGAAGCTTCCAGAACCCTTTTCTTATCCGAGACGTTTGTGTTCAGTCGACTGAATCACGGATTCAGTCGGCTGAAACTCCCAGAAACTCCTTCTATTATCAGCCACCACAATTTCAGTCGACTGAAACCCTTATTCAGTCCGTTGAAACTCCCAGAAACTCGTTTCTGATTCGCCCATTATCAGTTCAGTCGACTGAATCTTTGATTCAGTGGACTGACTATTTTGTCAGTCTTCTCCATTGCATATTTTGTACACCCTTCCTTCGTAATTTCCTTAAAAATATTCCATTCTTAAATCATTAAAACTTAATATCTTGTTTAGAGATACTTACAATCCGTGGCTCTCCCGGTTGTCTCTTTCTCCTCTTTTTCCTTAACCTTTCTCCTTCTTCTTTCTCCTTGATACTCGGCCAATGGTGAGCTTGATCAAGATAAGATCACTAAGGTTTGGTTCGGCTCAGGTGTAGTATGTTTGAAAGGGAAAAAGGAGGAGAGAATGGAACAATATCTCAAGTCTTGGGTCTTAGGAGTATCGTCGGCCAAGCTTGGGTTCTCTTCTTCCCTTCTAAGTCTCTTTCTCTTCTTTTCTCTTTGGTGTTTTCTTTGGAATAGAGGGGAGGACGGTTTTGGAAGAGATGGAGAGATGGAGAGAGTGTGATGATTGGTTTTGACTCCATCTACCAACTAAGCATGGAGGGAGGTATGGCCTTGCATGCCCCCAATTTTAGGGCCATTGTCCCCTTTAGTGGAGGTGGTTGGAATGGGTTTGAACCACCACCCATTCGAACGAGTTTGGTGAGTCAAGTAAGATGGAAACCCTCTTGACTCACCCCACTTCCTTTGTGACTCACTCCCCTCTTAACTCAATTATTTTAATTTTATTATTCAACTTAGCCCCCTTCAATTCCTTCATGAATCCACCCATGGTTGACCAAGTCAACCATGGTGGCCAGCCCCACCAATTCCTTAGTCAACCGCCACCTCACTTGATGAGGTGGAGGTGGGTCTCACTTGGTTATGTTAGCTTAATCATCTCATCATTAACTTAGGGGGGGTTTAATTCCAATCAATTGAGTTACCATTGGGCCCATGGCCCAATTAAATTATTTTCTACCATTTACCTTAGAGTTTTGAGTTAATTTCGATCCATTGGGTCCCACATGGTTATCGGGCCCACTTTGACCATTATTGACCCTTTAGATGGGTCCCATCCAATCCATGGTCCATTGGGTCCTTCTTGGGCCTTTGTCCCAAAATTTGATCCATTTGGCATTCCATCACATCAAAATTCAAATTAAAGTAAATAAATGCCAAATATATATTGATTTAAAATTTCGGGCTATTACATGCGAATCACTAGGTTTTAAGTTATGTTGGTCCTACTCCCTAGAGTAGTTAGAGGTGTTCTTAGGTGAAGCCTTCATTAGGGGAGGTCCTCATCTTAGAGGTGTGTCGATGGTATTTTCAGAGTGGCTTGAGTATCATGATGGAGTCACAGGGGGCTTCAGACTGTGGTTGAGTGTTGTTGTTGTTACCTTCAAGCTACCAAACGGGCGGGAGCCCTTGAGGCCGTCTAGGCATTGGCAGGGAGATTGTGGGTGTTTTAGTACACGGGGGCGTAGTGATGCCTTACGACTCACATGACTGCTTTTGTGACGTGTGATTGAAGTGAGATCGTTCGAGGGTCTAGTGTTGATGGGAGAAGACTATATTTTTGTAATACCCCGATCCAAATTACCGTTAAATTTAATGATTAACTCGTGTTTAGTGGTCGGTTAATCTGGACAATTAACAGATGTGCTCTGCTTTGAGTCAAAGTTTGACTCGATCTGAGTTTGGGATTTGTGGATCCAACTCTTCGAGTGTTGTGGCGAAGTTAATATTATCCGAACGTTTCTCCGGTTGAGGCGTTAAAGGTCACCTATGTTTGATGAATAATCATTTGAAAGATCTAAGTTTTCAAATTTCACATATTTGTTCAGTTTTGAATTTAGAGTTCAACGACTGTTATGGTTTGTCATTTGGACTTCCAGAAGTGTGTTTTCGGCATAATTGAGGAGCTCATATCCCTTACAATGCAGGACATAGACTGGTAGAGGGAACTAAGGATCCCTCCATGATGAATTAGAAGTTGAATCTCAGGAGTTGTTGGAATTAGAACTAGAATAGTTTAATTCTAAGTTCAATGTTTTGGTATTTAAATATATGTGTAGTTTGGTTTTTAAAGCTATGTATGGCCTTTAGACTCTTTGAAAAGTCTCATGTATATATTATGTGGTGTTTATGCAATAATATTTAGCTTTGGATGTGTGTTTGTGATTTTGGATGTCAAACCTGGGAATCAAGCGTATTTTGAAAATCTTGTTAACTTGAGCTCCCGACCTCGGATTTAGGTGTTCTTGGGCATTTTGAAATCTCTATCAATGCTCTATCTAACTATGACCGAGTTATCACCTAAATAACTACTTTGATAGGTGAAAATATTACTTCAAAGTCATGGTGTCTAAGCCCAGCTCATAAGGGTACTTCGAGTTCACTCGTACTTGTGGGACTTATTTCTTGGGCTTGTGTGAGCTTGCTAAAAGCCCATGAACTGTTGATATAGGTTAGTTTAAAAAAAAATTAGTCACATTCCATGCGCACATCTGGGTTCAGGGTGTGACAGAGTGGTATCAGAGCTTTACGTTCAGCTCTCGGATTGTGATGGGAACATGCATGCTTAGTTTAAGTTTGATGTGATTTGGGGTGAATTTGGGTGTAGGTTTTAGTGTAAACTGTAATGGCCCGAAATTTGTAAATCAATATATAGGTGGATATTATTATTTAATGATGGAAATTGGGAAAGCGGTTACTTAGTTTTATTTAAGTTTTATTTTGGAAATGTTATTTAAGTACTTAGCTTGTCGGATTGTAATAATTACTGTTTCTTACTATAGTTTGGACTATACTCTGGACATTATCATTTTGAGACATAATTATGAACATAGGGGTATTTTAGTAATTTAATGATGTATCTTCCCTTCTATTTAAAAACTGGTAGGATAGCCTCTATTATAATGTTCCGCATCTAATTATATTCCGCGAGCTTACTTCCTACGCGTGAACCGTTCTCGTGGACTTCATTTCGTGCACGCGTGGGGTTGGCCAGTTAAGGGCCGGGCTTTAGAAGCTCGGATTCAACTCGCGTCGTGACGTCCGCGCCCGTTGTCACCTTTATTTCAAAAAAAAAAAAAAAAATTAGACTCTGATTTCGGTGAAAGGGGGCGGGCGTTACAGTTGGTATCAGAGCGAAATCGAAAAAATGAATCTCTCGAAGTGTGATTAAGACAGTTTCATGTCTCACTGACGGATAAGAATCCCAACTGACCGACTCTTCGGAGTCCGCTGCACGGGGGCCGAGTTAATCTACTTCGATTGACTCAAACTGAAACATTCAATCTGAGAGCCACATTTGACGTAAGGAAATGATAGCAAGGGAAGTACAATCATTATAACATTGATGGATTTATCAAACGTAGGAAAATTTCTCCGATTTCACCAAATGAAACAAACATCGATACTTAGGAAATTTTTCACCCAAATTGGTATGAAATACATGACATTAGGGAGTTTTATGAAAACCAAGTGTGCTTATTTGGCAACTTCCCCAACCAAGATACATTGTACCATACATGAAAACCCCCCGAAAACTAAGTATAGTTATTTGATCATTTTTCCCTCAAATGGAAGAAAATATTTGATCCGTAGGAAAATTCTTTCCCCAAAATGTGAACGCGCCAAACATTATGAAGGAACTAAGTCGATAAATGTTTTCAATGACTTAGGAAATGCCGCCAAAAAGAAGAACTCGCAAAAACCCACGAGTAGAAGAGGAGGTACCACCACATCGTCAGGAAGAGGAGGTACAACCGCCTCATCAAGAGGAGGGACAAAATAGTGTGAACATACCGGTTGTGCCTCCCGAGTTGAAGGAGTTAGTTTAAGTAGTGGTCACCATCTGTCCTGCAACAACACTTGAATGGGGATGCGACCACCAGCGGCTCCAACAAACGGAATATGGTTAGAGACTTCCAATAACAGCGCCTTCCTTACTTCAGGGGAAAAGAAGGGGCTGTCGGAGCCGAACATTGGTTGAAGAAGATCAATCAAATCTTGAATCTACTCCAGATTTCTAGTCATACTGAACTAATTGAGGATGCCGACAATTGGTGGGAGGTTGTAGAAAAGCAACAATCACTTATGCTGGAAGGGCAAAGGATTTCCATGACATGGGAAGGGTTCTCAGCCACTTTTTTAGAGTAGTATTTTCAGGAGGAGGAAAGAGAGAGTCAGACTCAAGCCTTCCTGTCATTGGTACAAGGCAATATGACAGTGGCAGAATATCACCGGGAATTCCTTCGTCTGTCTGTCTATACATTCTACATGGTGGATACCGAGCATCGGAGGGCCCGTAAGTTTGAGTGAGGCCTTCGGCCGAGCATCAGGGCTAGGGTGACCATTTACAAGGAACCCACACTGGCAGGGGTGGTCAGCAGGGCCACTATCGCAGAACAAGAATTGAATGAGATAGTACGGTTTAACAACCGCCGAGGGCAAAGTGGGCGGGGTGCATTTCAACCCAACAAGAAGTTCCGCCCGAATTTTAGCAGACCCTCACCCTCCACGGGATCTACAGGGGACTTTCACCCCAATCAGCCCTCCCCATCAACATCAGTCACACACGGTTCCCCGGGGTGGGAACACATGCTATCAGTGTGGCCAACAGGGCCACTTCAAGAGGGAGTGTGCACAGATCAGCTGACCCTCTAACTCCAGGGGTTCCTTCCGCCCTCCAGCTAGATCAACTCAGTCACGAGGAGGCAGAACGTACAACCAGGCGGGATGGGCGCCAAACCCTACAGGATCTGGATGGTTTTTCACCATACCGTCTCCAGTAGTGGTGGATCGTTCAGTGATTCAAGGTATGGCTGTAGTTGGTAGTTCTTATGCTGTTGCATTATTTGACGCTGGAGCTTCCCATTCATGTATATCTGTTGCATTCATATCTGCTACGGGCACATTAGTACAGAACCTTGTCCACCTCACTTATCATTGTGTCCCCCGTCGGAGACACATCTTTGGGGCTCATATGCACTGCACTGAACACTGAACTCGCTGGATTCAGATTCGAGTTCAACTATTTAGTAATCGATATGGCGGAATACGATGTTATATTTGGTATGGACTGGTTGGCTACATATCAGGCCCATATTGATTGCCATCTTCGTAGGGTGATATTTTGGTCACCCGAGGGAAAGCGGTATATAGTGCCCGCTAACAGACAAGGTATTCCTAGAAGACTGCAGGAAGAATTGAACCACCTTGTCTTGAACAACATTAGATTAGACAGGGCACCAGGGGCTGAACTTCCGGCGGTAATAGCAGATTTTGCCGAGGTATTCCCAACAGAGCTCCCTGGTTTGCCACCCAAGAGGGAGATAAACTTTGAGATCAAGTTATATCCTGGCACTGCTCCAGTATCATTGCCCCATTATAGGATGGCACCAGCTAAGATGACCGAATTGAAGAAGTAGATTGATGAACTGCTCAGAATGGGTTTTATTCGACACAGCACATCTGCATGGGGAGCTCCGATATTATTTGTGAAGAAGAAGCACTGGTACCCTTCGGATGTGTGTAGACTACAGGAAGTTGAACCAGCTGACTGTCAGGAACAAGTATCCCCTACCCAGAATTGACGATCTGTTTGATCAACTTAGGGGTTCCTCTCACTTCTCCAAGATTGATCTGATGTCCGGATATCATCAAATTCAGGTTAGAGAGGAGGACATAGAGAAGACCGCCTTTAGGACACGGTATGGTCTGTATGAGTATGTAGTCATGCCGTTTGGGCTTACTAATGCGCCGGCTGTGTTCATGGACCTGATGAATAGGATATTCCGTCCTTACTTAGATCAATTTGTGATCGTATTTATTGATGACATCCTGATCTATTCCAAGAGTCAGGAGGAACATGCTGCGGATAGTCCTGGATACCTTGAGGAAGAACCAATTGTATGCCAAAGCAAGCAAGTGTGAATTCTGGCTATCCGAGTTCAACTTCTTGGGACACGTTATATCGGAGGTAGGTATAGCCGTGGACTCGGCTAAGGTAGCGGCACTGAAGGAGTGGAAAGTGCCGACAAATGTGACCGAGATCTGCAGTTTTCTGGGATTGGCCTGTTACTACAGGAAATTCATCATGGACTTCTCCAAAATTGCAGCTCCACCGACCCGACTCACTCAGAAATGAGTCAAATTTGAGTGGTCGGATCTGTACAATCGGAGATTTGAGGAGCTGAAGGAGAAGCTTACAACCGCTTCTATTCTGATCTTGCCAGAAAGAGGCAAAAATTATGAGGTGTACTGTGATGCCTCAGGAAAGGGACTGGGGTATACACTTAGTCAAGGTAATCGGGCAGTGGCGTACGGATCAAGACAGTTGAAAATCTATGAACGCCACTATCCCACACATGATCTAGAGCTAGCAGCAATGGTCTTCGCTCTCAAAAGCTGGAGACACTATCTGTATGGTGAGAAATTTGAGGTGTTTTCCGATCACAAGAGTCTGAAATATTTGTTTGATCAGAAGGAACTCAACATGAGACAACGCCGATGGATGGAATATCTAGCAGATTATGACTTTGCACTCCGATATCATCCCGGCAAGGCGAATAAGGTGGCTGATGCCCTCAGCCGCATGTCACATGCGACGGTAGCCAGCTTGATCAGGACGGAATGGGAGGTATTGAATACCATTAGAGAGTTTAAACTCTACCTCAATAATCATGGGACCATATATAATCTAATCATACGATCTAACATGGTCTCCGAGATTGAACGGGAACAACGGATAGATCCAGAGGTGGAGGAGATATGGGCTAAGATGTCTACCAGTGAGGTTGTACCAGAGTGGGAACTACGACCAGGACAAGGTCTTGTGTTCCGAGGCAGGACATATGTGCCTAAGCGCTGCCGAAGAGAGTTGTTGATTGAAGCACACCAAACCAAGCTCTCTATCCATCCGGGCAGTACCAAGATGTATCATGACCTTAAGAGGCACTATTGGTGGTGGGGACTTAAGAAAGATGTGGCAGAGTTTGTTGCTCGTTGCCTAACTTGCCAGCAGGTTAAGGCGGAACATCAGAAACCACCGGGTTTACTAGCACCCTTACCAGTGCCGGAATGGAAATGGGAGCACATATCTATGGATTTCGTATCAGGGTTGCCAAGGTCATCAAAGGGCAACGATGCGATATGGGTCGTAGTGGACCAGTTGACTAAATCTGCGCATTTCCTTCCCATCAAGATGACAGATTCATCGGAGAGGTAGACGGTACATCCAGGATATCATCAGACTACATGGTATTCCCCGGACTATTGTGTCCGATAGAGATGGACGATTCACCGGCAGAGTATGGCAGGGCATGCAGTCGGCTATGGGGACCGACATATTGACTAGCACAGCATTTCATCTACAGACTGATGGACAGTCGGAAAGGACGATACAAACATTGGAGGATATGCTGAGAGCATGTATGCTAGACTTCAAGGGCGGATGGGAGGATCATTTTCCACTGGTGGAGTTCTCTTACAACAACAGTTACCAGGCAAGCCTCCAGATGGCTCCGTTTGAGGCCTTGTATGGTAGGCTGTGTAGATCGCCAATGTGTTGGACAGAGACTGGTGAGCCTGTGCTAATTGGACCGGAGTTGGTTGTAGAGACCACAACACAGATTAAGTTGATACGGCAACACCTACTCACCGCGCGATCCGTCAGAAGAGTTACGCTGACAAGAGGAGAAGGTTCCTCGAGTTTGAGGTGGGAGACTTGGTATTTTTGGAAGTCTCACCACGGAAGGGGCACATGAGGTTCGGAAAGAAGGGGAAACTATTGCCTAGATTTGTGGGGACGTTTCCTGATATTGAAGAGGTAAATGGACCATAGGGGTCGGCCATGTAGCATGGCCGAACCCCATGGTAGATGATTGGGTTAATTATTAGGGTTTATAAGAATGGGAGACAATGAGGGTGGTTAATGATTTTAGGGTTTAAAATGATTAAATGTAGGTAATTGAGGAAATTGTAATGGGGGTTTAAGGTTAAAATTTTGGAGGATGAATTATGATTTTAGAGTTTAAGTTGTGAATGATGGAATGTTAGTGAAATGTTAAGGGATTATGTATGCATGCATGAAGGAAAGGTTGGGTATCTTAAGGGTTTTTAAGAATCAAGAATATGCAAAGGTGTTGATGGTTTAAAAGTTTAAAATGGATCTATGTTAAGGAATTTTTTTAAGGGTTGTAAGTGAGGGAATCCATAGAGAAAGGTTAATGGTCATTCATGATCTTAAGGGTTACAAATGAATAATGAACAATGAACCATGGGTTCGGCCATGGTGTATGGCCGAACCCATGGCCCAATTGTGAGCCTTTTGATGGGTTAAATTGGAGGGTGAATGATGTTTATGGCCTCCAAAGGGAATGAGTGGGAAATGGACTCATTGTAGTTTAAATGCATGAAGTAAACCCCATGGGAAGATTTGATGAATGTGAACGCATGATCCATTAACCAATTAAAGGGTTAAGTATGGGGTTTTGTATGGGTTTAAATGAATAAGGGTTAGGTTAATTAAAGGGCTAATTTTAATGATGTTATGTCATGTTAAATGGGTCATTAAGGGATTGAATTAATGATCAATTATGGGCTTAAGTAGGCATGAATGAATGAGTGATTAATCATGGAGAAGGGGTAGTGGCAAAACCGTAATTTATGGCCAAGTTCAAGAACTCCATGGGAGAGGACCATGGATTTAGGGGCACTAAGTAATAAGTTTATGTACGGTTAAATAAAGCCTAGGAGGCTGATTTTTAGACTCATGTAATTAAAATATGTAATGGATTAAATGGGACCCACAAAACCTAAATAGTGAGCGATTTTTCATATGGACTTGGAAATGATTAATGGGCTTAGAAATAGGTAAAATATGGACTGATTATGTGTATGTAATAAGGTATTGGATATCACGAGCGGTACGAGTGTTGGTAGCCGGATTATCGGACGAAAACGAAAAAGAAGAACGCGAGTCGGTATTCGGTAGGAATCCTACCTTTTTGTAAGCCGTGGATTGTGTGATGGTTTCTTTGATTTATTTTGGGAATTTTATGGTTTGTTATATGATGAATTTTAAGATCATGGTTTATGTATCTTATATGGCATAATGCAAGATTATGAATTATATGCCAAGTTATGAATTCTATATTATGACTATGGATTATGCATATTACATAGCATAATGCATTACATCTCATGCATGACATGGGCGGGAAAATAAAGGAACTGGAGTCCATGCTCCGTCGGGGCGACCGAGAACAGGCATGGGGACACCTTGACGAGGCTTTGCCATCAAGGGGGATATTTTATGATTGGATATATCTTGACGAGGTTTTTCCGCCAAGGGGGATATGACATCATGATGGTGGGGATGATGGGTGGGATTCATAACACAGACACCCATGGCATGGCATTCACTTTATAGTTTCATTATATGATTGTCTACCAGTTTTCACTATGTTATTATCGGTATGCTTGTTATCACTAATCCATGTGCTAGCCCTACTCGGAGTCCTACTGGGTGCGTGGTCTAACGCCCTACTTCTACCCTAGCTGATGACGTAGGAAATGCCAGAGTAGAAAGACGAGACGGGAGCCAAGCTTAGGAGCTTGGGGAAGCGGACTATTTACTTTATTTAGTTTATTTTAGGAAATGTATTTGAGTAGCCTAGCTTGTTGGAAATGTAATATTTTAGACTTATTGCTATGTTTTGGATTTTATTGTAGACATATGATGTTATGGCTTTCTAGTAATTAAACGATGAAATCTTCCCTGCTATCTAGAAAAATTGGTAGGATAGTATCTATTATCATTTCGCATTTAATGTATTATTCCTCGAGCTTACTTCTACGGGTGAACCATTCTCCGTGGACTCCGTTCCACGCACCCATAGGGTTGGCCAGTTAAGGGCCGGGCTTTAGAAGCTCGGACTTAGCTCGCGTCGTGACGTCCGCGCCCTTTGTCACTTCTTAATTCAAAAAAAAAAAATTGGACTCTGATTTTTGGTGAAAAGGGACGGGCGTTACATAAACCATATAATTGGTTATTTCATTTTCTTATTAACCGTTGTTTTGTTTTTGGACAGAGATGTCTAAAAGGAAAATACCAGCTAGGGAAATAGGACGAAGGACTCAGGAAGACCATGTGACTCTGTGCTTCTCATCCAGTGAGTCTAGTGCGTTAGTTTGGACACCCAGCTCATTGCTAGATGATGTGGAATCAAAGTTAGTTGAGGTTCTTAATATTTCATCTTCTTCTAGAAATTCTACCACCTCTGTTGGAACTTTTCAAGAAGACTTTAGTACTCATGATACTGATGTGACTTCTTTTGAATCTAAACCTAGTCTAACCCTCGAAACTCAAATGGGTTAAACACCTGAACCAGAAGTAGTTTATTTTGGAACTCGGGATTACCCCAAGACAATTCTTGAACCATTACCTGAAAGCAACGCAACATGTTTTTCTCCCTCGTTTACATCAGCTTGAGAGTGATTTATTCCACAACCATGGAATTATTCCTCGGTGTGCGTTTTATGACTGCACTGGACATTCTGATAACTTTTGTCATCACCTTAAGTGCACCATTTGCGGAGTATGTGGCCATCGATGTAACTGTTCAATGCAAAATCTGCGGAGAACTAAATCACCTTCAAGCGGCCTGTCCATATTATAGTGACTCAAATGATGAGATTTAAATCTTTTGGGTAGCCTTTTGGGAGAGCTTTTGGGAGATAGATGGACCAGTAAGTGGTTATAGGTGATCATTTTTTTGGGTGATTTTGTAGAGTCAGATGTATGTAAGTTTTTGTATCTGACTCCTACTCTTACAACTGAAGACTATTGTATATAATCTTCTGTAACTAATTATCTAAAGCTTAATTATAGACCTCAGTAAAACATGATATAAGTATGTTTGCTTACTGTTGTGTAGTTATAAAATTGCATCATATATACATGTTTATGATTATGATTGGTTTATTATTATTGTGCTATGATGGATTATGGCAAATAATTTTGTTTCTAGTAGAGTATTTTGATCATAGGCGTGTTTGTCAGGCGATGTCTAAAGCATCCCGACATTTTGTAAGTCTAAGTGCGAGTATAACTCCTCCCCTAGAAGATCAAAATGAATGTGTGGAATAGAACGAACTTGTTAACGCGACGAGTATTGTTATGAAAGCTTATCGCATGGTGGCAGATGATTTCCGACGACTCCAGAATTGAAATCTCGAGGAAGGAAATGCAATAGCTACTAAAGATCCTAGGCGGAATAAAAAAAGGAAGTTCAGGGGATCGTTTTTCAAGAAAAGTCAGTCCTTGGAAGGTACAAGCAAGCAATGTGGGCTCTAAGCAAATGATCTGTTATAGGTGCAATCATCCAGGTCACATAGCGAAGCAATGTCCTCAGTCCTAAGTCAAAAGATGTAGCTTGTTTCCATTGCAAGCAGAAGGGTCATTTTATCAACGAATGTCCATACGGCGGTGGAAGTATTGTGATGAGACCTAAGAAGTTGATTCGTTATTCATGTAAGCAGCTTGGTCACACTATTAAAAAGTTCCCGCAATATAAGGAATCGCAGCTTGGTGATCAAGTGTGCTTTCACTGCAAGCAAGCCGGACATTTCATCATAGATTGCCCCTGCGTTGGTAGTGACAGTATTGCAGTGGGACTAGCTCGGAGCACGAAGCCAACTCAATTTGTACTGCAACCTTCCAGGAACTTGGTGGTGCTGGGGAATGAGCCACAAGGGACTGAACAAATGAGGGGACCAAGATGTCCTCAGATGGGGACTCAATTCGACAAGCCTATGGATGACGTCGGGATAAAAGGTATTTTACCTCTCTTTAGTTTCCTGACATGAGTATTGTTTGATGCGAGTGTCTCTTATTATTTTATCTCTAGAACTTGTTATGACAAGTTAGAGTTACAGGCTTTAATTGCCTGTAAACCTTTAACTGTAGTTTCACCGTTAGGTAGAAAGTTGAGAGTAACACAGAAGTGCAAGTTGTGCATTATGAGGGTAGGTGATTTAAATCTGTCACTTGGTTTTCTAGTGGTAGAAATGACAGATTTAATATTATTTAAGGCATGGATTGGTTATCTGTGCACTAGACTCTGATAAATTGTTTTCAGTAAAAGTTAATGGGACCTCTCTGACCAAGATAATGTTTGTGAAGAAGTCAGTACCCAATGATGACTTAAGAGTCAAGTTTTCTGGCCTGATGGCTTATTCGGGTAGTGTGGTGGCCAATATGGAAATAGAGGACGTAAAGGGTGTAGAGTCAAATATTCCTCGGGTGGTTTGTGAAGTCATGGATGTTTTTCCAGACTAGCTAAGTGAGCTACCTCCACTCCGAGAGTTAGAATTCTTGTGGATGATCTATAGCCTAGGGCATATCCTATATCCACGGCACTCTATAGGATGCCACCAGCGGAACAAAGGGGGTTAGCCAAACAGATAGGTGAGCTGTTCTAGCTTGGTTTTATTCGCCCAAGTAGTTCGTATTGGGGAAATGCCAACTCTGTTGTGAAATAGAGAGATGAGTTTTCAAGGAAGTGTATAGATTACCGACCTTTGAGTCAAGGTACCTATTACTTCGATAAGTTGTGAGTTAAGTGGGAGTCATTCTCAAGACAACATTTCGGACACAGTATGGACTCTATGAGTTTTTTGTCGTTCCGTTTGATCAGACGAACGTGTCAGCTACTTCCATGGATTTGATGATTAGGATCTTTTGGCCGTATCTAAGGAGTTGTGATAGTGGTCGGTGATGATATTTTGATATATTCATCATCGGAGGAGGAGCATGAGCACCATTTGGGTGAGGGTTTGTAAATTCCAAGAATTATTAGTTGTTTATCAAGCTCAACGGGTGTAAGATTTGGTTAACTCAAGTTTAATTTCTTGGACACATGATGTCAGTCGAGGGAAATTTTAGTGGATCTAACAAACGTAGGGGCTGTGATAAATTGGGAAGACCCAAAAGTGTCTCTGAAGTTTGAAGTTATTTTGAATTAGTAGGATGTTATTGTAAATTTATCCCCAAGTTTTCTTAAGTTTCTAGACCCGTGACTCATTTGACGAAAAATGATGTCAAATTTGAATAAGATGAAACTTGTGAAGTATTATTTCAGGATCTAAGAGAGAAGTTAACCACCTCTCCGGGGTTAACTATACTTGCGCAAGGACATGGTTTCAGGTATATTATGCTACACTTAGACTTAGACAAAGGTGTGCCTTGATGAAAAGAGGGAAAGTTCATGGGTCTAGACGGTGGAAAGGGTGCAAGCAAAACTACATCACTTATAAGTTAGAAAGTGGAAAAATCAGAACTAATGAAAATTTGACATTCCAAGGCAGGTTGTACTCAGCAGGATCTGTAAATGTAGAGGAAAATTGTTAATCACTTTCACTATTCCAGATTTGCAGCATAAGGATGTAAAATGGGTGTGCCGACGATATTTTTAAAATGGAATAAAATGCGAGGTAGAAGTGGAGAATGAAACTCTACTTGGACCAGAGATGATACATGAGTCAAGATGAGATATTCAAGCAACAAAATTATGCTATCAAGAGGCGGAGACCTCTATTCAAGATCGAAACTTTTTGTTCTTCCGTATCGCTCTGCGACATGGAGTACAACATGTGACGCTGGAGCCAGAGGCGATGATACGAAAGTTGTACCCCAGTGTGTTCGCTGAAAAAGGTAAGTACTTTATTTTTGAAAATTTCGAGACGAAATTTCTTTAAGGAGGGTGGGATGTAATACCCCAACCCAAATTACCGTTAAAGTTAGTGATTAACTATAGTTAAATTTAGTGATTAACTCGTGTTTAGTGGTCGGTTAATCTGGATGATTAATAGATGTGCTTTGTTTTGAGTCAAAGTTTAACTCGATCTAAGTTCCGGATTTGTGGATCCTAACTCATTGAGTGTTGTGGAGAAGTTGATATTATCTAAACTTTTCTCCAACTGAGGCGTTAAAGGTCACCTATGTTTGATGAAGAGTCATTTGAAATATCTAAGTTTTCAAATTTCTTATATTTGTTCAGTTTTGAATTTGGAGTTCAACAGCTTTTACGGTTTGTCGTTTGGACTTCCGAAAGTGTGTTTTCAGCATAGATGAGGGATACCCTTATTTATAAAACACTGTGATTCAAGCATTTGGAAATCTCAAAAGACCTTGAAGTCTTAAAGTGTTTTTATCAGGTTATTATAATTAGTCCGGATATTCAATTTCAGGAATTTTGAAAATACACAGTGCTTAAAAAATAACTTTGAAGTTTTAAAGGAGATTTTATTATTCAAAACTATAGCAATTATATAGTTTCATTTCTTTTAACTAATGTACTATGCACTACTATACCATCTATCCACCTGTCCATCCCTCTACGTGTAGAGTAGGTGATGGCAGGCCATCCCTGGCCATACCTTAGAGGTTTATAAAAGGAGGAGAACTGAGCAAAAATTTCAAGTAGTGTTTTTTGTTCTCTTTTCTTTGTTCTTCTCTGCTTCATTTTCTTCTCTTCTCTGTTCTTCTTTGCACCTTCGACGACAGTTACAGTGACCTTTTGGGTTTCCTTCGATTTTCCAACTTCTTCATTTCTCAACTGTTTTCAGCAATCAAGGTATGGACATTGATCTACTTTGAATTTCAGGAACACCAGTACTAATTTATTTTAAAAAGAACAAGTTTTGTACTTAAAAAATCATGCCAAAGATTTTAGGAAAATGTTTTTTTTTCCTTAATTCTTGAGTAACACCTTTAGAGGTGATTTTCTTGTGTCAAAACATTATTTTTGGTAAATCTAAGCTAAAAGAGGGGAAAGATTAACCTCCAGCTAACTTTGGACTTTTATTTTCTGCTATGAGTGTTAACTTTCCAGTAACCTTTAGGCCTACCTCAATATGTCTACATGGTCCTATCCAAAAGACAATACAAGGATGGCATGAGCATTTTTACTTTACTGTACCGTAACCTCTGGGCTATGGTCTCAATATTCAACCCTGGACATGAAGAAATACGAGACTGGGCACTGAGTAAATTTCATTTTTCTATTTATTGTGTGTTTTGGATGACTGACAGCTGACTTTGACTTAATAAATGAAGTAGAAAGATTTAGGGAGACTCATTGACATTACCTACTTTTCAGATGGAAAATGCATTTAAAGAGTTATTTGGAAATGTATTGAGTTATTTTAAGTGTATTTAAAATTAAATAAGTATTTATGGAAAATTATGATGTTTTACAGATTGTGGTAATTTTTACAAGCAGGAGAAGGTGAGGGGACTCAACTTTACATGTACATTAGTTAATGTGAAGTCTTTTGTAACGCCCCACCCTTTTTCACTCACTTTCCGAAAATCAGAGTCTAATTTTTTTTTTTAAATAAACAAAGAGTGATAGAGAGAGGGACATCATGACGCGAGCTAAGTCCGAACTTCTAAAGTCCGACCCTTAACTAGCCAAGCCATACGTGTGCATGGACTAAGTCTACGAAAATCGTTCACACGCAATAAGTTATACATGCGGATTAAATCATAACTGCAGAATTATAATAGAACCTAAATCTATTCCATTTTAGATAGCAAATTAGTCCATGTTTTAATCATAATTATCTTAGCTTAAATATCCAAAATAAACCATTCAAACCATAGCAAAATATCTAAGTTATTACATGCCCGAATTCTAGTTACTCAAATTACAAGTCCATGAGTACTTAAGCAAAATATAATTAAAGACATCCAAGCTCCTATTCTTGGCTCCGATCACGCTCATCATTCCCTTCATTTCCTGCGTCATCCACTAGGGTAGAAATAGGGCGTTAGACAACGCGCCCAGTAGGTATTCCAAGTAGGGCTAACACATGGTTAGTACATAAATCATATAGATAACATAATACAGAATCCATGTAAAACAATGTGATGCCATGGTGTCAAATGCAATGAGTCCCACCCATCACAAATACATATATCCTCTTGATGGAATTCTCCTCGTCAAGGCATCCCCACAGTTTCCTTACGGACGCCCCCACGGAGTGTGTTCTCCAGATTCTTCTTGATGGATAATGCACATCAAGGTCTTTTCACGAATGCCTTACGGACGCCCCGACGGAGCGTGGCCTCTGGTTACAAACATCCCTCCCATGTCATGCATGAGATGTATATGTCCACATGCTATGTAATGGTATAATCATAGCATTAGAAACCTCATATTTGAAACATATTATTTTTACAATATAAACCATCAAAATAAGAAATAAAAACATCATACATAACCCATGGTTTCAAAGAGGTAGAATCCTACCAAAGACCATTAAAGTGTCTTTGCGCTTTCGTCCGGAAACCGTTCACGATCGTACACCCCTTGTGAAGTCCTGTTACATTATAACATATCAATCAATTAAACCCATGTTCCCTTTGATTTACAATATTTAAGTCCATAAATATGTCTTGGTGGGGTTCGGCCATACAACATGGCCGAACCTCACCCACTTGGTTTTTGTCCCTCCTTTGAGTCCTTTGATCCTTTAACTTAAGTCCAATCACACAATCCATTAATCTAATCATACATACATTAATCATCTAACATACATAAAACCCTATGTCCATAAAAATTTCTTAGTGGGGTTCGGCCATACAACATGGCCGAACCTCACTACTTTGGTTTTGTGCCCTTAGTCCGTAAAACATTCCTCATGGGGTTCGGCCATTCACCATGGCCGAACCCATGATCTTTCATTTTTACCCATATTTACATTCTTTGCCATTGTTTCCATCACCTTATGTTTAGGCCCACAACATAGGTCCATGACTAACATTTCATGCACAAAACCTTCTTCATGGGGTTCGGCCATACATCTTGGCCGAACCCATTGTCCTTTATTTCCATGATTCAATCATGCATTTTGGTTCATCCTTTTGGTTCATCATTTACCATACTTAAAATCAATTACAATTACCCTCATCCCCCCATTACTTCCATGATCGAAATACATGTTTATACTTCAACAATTCTTTATGGGGTTTGGCCATACACCTTGGTCGAACCCAAGGTCCATGGTTCTCCATCCTTTACATCATTTTGACCCATTTAAAATCCTTAATTCCTTTCCATGGGGTTCGACCATACACCATGGCCGAATCCTATGGTTCCTTATTTTCCTTATAAATATATCAAACATATATGGTTTGATCCTTTTATGGTTCTCATACCTACAATCATTTAAACCCTTTTAAACCTTTTAAAATCATACACATACATCTATGATTTTCATCCTTCAAATCCATTAAAATATAACCAATGTCTTTCTATGGGGTTCCGCCATACAACATGGCTGAACCCTATCGTTCATCATCTTCCTTTAAAATCACTTAGACCCATATAACTTCCTTAATACCTTTCCATGGGGTTCGGCCATACAACATGGCCGAACCCTATGGTTCATCATTGGGTCTTTAGCCATGATAAAATTAGGGTTCGGCCATTGTCCTTGACCCTTGAACGTCTTTTCTTATTTATGAAATTTATCGATCACTTACCGATTTTGCGACTCCTCCGGTTTCTTTCTTCACTCCGACTTGTTCCTTGGATCTTTTCCTTCCTTAGCCTCTTCTTCCTTCATTTTGATCCTTGTGAGAGGGTCGGCCTTTGGCTCTTGTGAGAGGGAGAGGATGTTGAGATGAAGCCTTAAGTCCTTCCTCCTTTGTCTTTGGGATAGGTCGGCCTTGTGTGAGAGGGAGAGAGTGAGATAAAAATATTCTAAGTGCCCCTTGTCTTGAGGCGTGGTTCGGCCAAGACAGAGCTTGAGAGAGAGAAAGTCTAAGATGCAACCCCTTAGTCTTTTCTTGTTTAATGAAATTCAGCCAAGGGTGGTGTCCTTTGGTGATACCCCATGTAACTCCCAAGCTCCTTTACCTCCCTCCTTAATGGTCCATTTGGGGGTTTCATCCATGAGATGAAACACCCATGTCCCAACGGTGTAGTCTTGACTTAGATTGTGTATCCTCGACAAAACCGTCACCTCTCCATTAATGGACCATTTGGGGGTTTCATCCATAAGATGAAACTCCCATGTCCAACATGTAGCCTTGTGTAGGCTTTTTGAAAAAACAAACCACCTTCATCTTCACACTCCACTCACTTAAGATGCAAGTCCCATTAATTTCCATCCAACTCATTTAACTCAACTCACCTCTTTAATTCAACTCACTTTATCAACTCAATTATTTGAATCCATTTCCAATTTAATTCAACCCCACTTAATTTAAACTTGAACTCACTTGGTGGTCAACCAAGTCCACCACGACCCATTGGGTCCCAATTGGGCATTTTGACCCAATTAACAATCTTGACCCAATTGAATACATCTTACCCATTTATTTCAATTGAAACCATATCCACAATTCGTTGGGTCTTAGGTGGGTAATTGACCCAACACCTTACCCATCTAAGGTCCATATCATTTAATTCACAAATTAAATGGGCAAAATTCATATATATTGATAACTTGAAATTCCGGGGTGTTACAATACAACCCTCTTTTTAAAATTTTCGTCCGAAAATCGAGCGAAGTAGGGTTTGAAATGATTACATAGATAACTTGGGGTGAACTGTTCTCATTTCCGATTCTAGTTCCCAAGTGGCTTCCTCATTACCATGTCGATCCCATACCACCTTGACGAACTGAATCGCTTAGTTTCGTAATACCCTTTGCTCTGTCTCCACTACTCTGACCGGCTTCTCAATGTATGTCACGTCGCTTTACACCTCTATGTCTTGTACATTCAATACATGTGAGGGATTAGGATTGTACTTTCTCAGCATAGATATATGAAATACATCGTGCAAGTTTGACAACTATGAAGGAAGTGTTAAGTGATAAGCCACCTCCCCCATCCTCCTTATGATTGAAAATGGTCCCACATATCTAGGCGATAGTTTCCCTCTTCTTCCCAAATCTCATGTGTCCCTTTCGTGGCGAGACTTTCAAGAACACCATGTCCCCCACCTCAAATTCAAGGAACCTCATCCTTTTGTCAGCGTAACTCTTCTGACCACTCTGTGCAGCCAATAGATGCTGCCGTATCAACTGTATTTGCGTTGTAGTCTCTGCAACTAACTTGGGTCCAATGAGTGCAGGTTCACCGGCCTCTGTCAAGGCACACAGGTGATCTACATTGTCTACCATATAAAGCCTCGAATAGAGCCATCTAGAGGCTTGCCTAGTAACTGTTATTGTATGAGAACTCTATCAGCGGCAAGTGATCCTCCCATCCACCCTTGAAATCTAGCATACAATCTCTCAGAATATCCTCCAATGTCTGTATTGTCCTCTCCTTCTGTCCATCAGTCTGTGGATGGAATGTTGTGCTAGTCAGTAGATCTGTCCCATGGCCGACTGCATGTTCTTCCATACTCTGCCGGTGAATCGGCCATCTCTGTCGGACACAATAGTCCGGGGAATACCATGTAGCCTGATGATATCCTTGATATACCGTCGACCTAAGGTCTCGGATGAATCTATCATCCTGATGGGAAGAAAGTGTGCAGACTTGGTCAATTGGTCTACCACGACCCATATCGCATCGTTGCCCTTTGAAGACCTTGGCAACCCTGTCATAAAATCCATGGAGATGTGCTCCCATTTCCATTCAAGCACTGGTAAGGGTTTGAGTAACCTTAGTGGCTTCTGATGCTCCGTTTTAACCTGCTGACATGTTAAGCAGTGGGCAACAAATTCTGCCACATCTCTTTTGAGTCCATGCCACCAGTAGTGTCTCTTTAGGTCGGGATACATCTTAGTGCTGCCTGCATGAATAAAGAGTTTGGTCTGGTGTGCCTCGATAAGTAACTCTCTTCTGCAGCTCTTAGGTACATATATCCTACCTCAGAATACAAGACCCTGTCCTGGTCGTAACTCCCATTTCTGTAGGACCTCTCCAGTTGACATCTTGGCCCATATCTCCTCCATTTCCGGATCTATCCGTTGTTCCTGTTCAATCTTGGAGACCATGTTGGGTCGTATGATCAAATTGTACATACTCCCATGGTTACTGATATGTAGATTGAACTCTCGAATGGTATTCAGCATCTCCCATTCTGTCCTGATCAAACATGCCACTGATGCATGTGATATGCGGCAAAGGGCATCTGCCACCTTGTTCGCCTTGCCAAGGTGATATCGAAGCGCGAACTCATAATCCTGCAGATATTCCATCCATCTGCGCTGCCTCAGGTTGAGCTATTTCTGATCAAACAAATACTTCAAGCTTTTATGATATGAAAACACTTCAAACTTCTCGTCATATAGATAATGTCTCCAACTTTTAAGAGCGAAGACCACCACAGCTAGTTCCAAATCATGTGTGGGATAAAGGCGTTCATGTATTTTTAACTGTCTTGACCCGTAAGCCACCACATGATGACTTTGACTGAGAGCACAACTGAGCCCCTCTCCTGAAGCATCTCAATGTACCTCATAGTCCTTGCCTCTTTCCGGCAAAATTAAGATAGGAGTAGTTGTAAATCTATCTTTCAGCTCCTCAAATCTCCGGTTGCACACATCCGACCACTCGAATTTGACTCCTTTCTGAGTGAGTCGGTTAAGTGGAGATGCAATTTTGGGGAAGTCCATGATAAACTTCCGATAATAACTAGCCAATCCCAAGAAGCTACTGTAACACCCCGGTTTTCCAAGTTATTAATATATATGAAAATTACCCATTTAATTTGTAAATTATTAGATATGGACCTTATATGGGTAAAGTGTTGGGTCATTGCCCAACTATGACCCAACGGATTGTGGAATTGGTTTCAATAAAATTAAATGGTGCCGAGTTAAATACTAATGCAATATGTCTAAAATTAAAAATTAGTGGCTTGGCAATGTATAGAAGATGTGCATATCTATGAAGATACGTATGCATATCCATGTGATATGATAGAATATCTTGAGAAGATATCTAAGATCAAATTGAAAGGATGCATGGCCGTGTTTGTGTTGTGCGCAAAAAGGAGTCCTTATGTAACGCCCGCCCCTTTTTACCGAAATCAGTTTATTTTTATTTTTTGAAATAAAGAGTGACAAAGGGCGCAGACATCACGACGCGAGTTAAGTCCCAGCTTCTAAAGCCCGACTCTTAACTGGCCAACCCTATGTGTGCGTAGAACTAAGTCCACGAAGAACGGTTCACACGTAGAAGTAAGCATGCGGAATATTAAACCAAGTACGGAATTATAATAGAGACTATCCAACAAATTTTAGATAGCAGGGAAGTGACATTCATTTAATTACTAAAATACTTCAAAATCATAATTATATGTCAAAATGATAATGTCCAAAGTAGAGACCCAACCATAGTAAGAAATCTGCATTATTACAGTCCGACGAGCTACATTACACAAATTACATTTCCAAAATAAATCTTAATAAACTAAGTAGCTCGCTTTCCCAAGCTCCTACGCTTGGCTCCCGTCTCGTCCTTCGTTTCCGCCATCTCCTATGTCATCAGCTAGGGTAGAAGTAGGGCGTTAGACAACGCGCCCAGTAGGACTCCGAGTAGGGCTAACACATGGATTAGTGATAACAGGCACAATAGGTAATAATATAATCAAAACCATAAAAATGAATGCCATGCCATGGGTTTCCTATGTCATGAGTTCCACCCATCATCCATACCATCATGCTGCCATATCCCCTTTGACGGAAAAACCTCGTCAAGGTATAAACAATCACAAATCATCCCCCTTGACGGCAAAACCTTGTCAAGATATAAACAATCACAAATCATCCCCCTTGACGGCAAAACCTCATCAAGATATAAACAATCACAAATCATCCCCCTTGACAGCAAAACCTTGTCAAGATATAAACAATCACAAATTATCTCCCTTGACGGCAATGCCTCGTCAAGATGTCCCCATGTTTGCTTCTCGGTCGCCCCGACGGAGCATGGACTCCGGTTTCTTTATTTTCATCCTTCCCATGCTATATCCCTCCCATGTCATGCATGAGATGTAGATGCCATATGCCATGTAATACATATGATAGCACAAACCATGGCATTTAAAATCCCATCAATAAAACATATAATTTGATTATCAAAAATAGATCAAGCAAAGCATCAATATACACATCATAGCCTTAAAACCCATCTTAAAACAATCATATGCTTACCAAAATAAATCAAGGAAAAACCCATACATAACACATAATCCATGGCTTACAAAAAGGTAGGAATCCTACCGAATACCGACTAGCGTCCCTTTACGCTTCCGTTCACGAATCCGGTCTCCGATCGCGCACCGATTGCGATGTCCCAATACCTTATTATACATTACCAAATCAGTCCATATTTTTTCCATGATTAAGTCCCTAATACATGCCTTAGTGGGGTTCGGCCATAGACCATGGCCGAACCTCACTATGTAGTTTTGTGGGTCCCATTTTAATCAATTGCTTATCTTAATTATATGAGTCCAAAAATCAGTCACCCTAGGCTTTATTAATCACATATAAGTTATTTACTTAGAGCCCCTAAGTTCACGATCATCTTCCATGGGGTTCAGCCATACACCATGGCCGAACCCATGGTTCTTGAATTTGGCCATTATTTACGATTTTGCCACTACCCTTCCATGGTTAATCATTCATTTAACCACAGTACATTTTTATTCATAATTGACCCGTAACTTAGATCCATTAATGATCCGTAATTTAGATCCGTTAACGACCCATCAACCATGTCATAAGATTATTAAAATCAACCATTTAATTAACCTAATCCTTATTCATTTAAACACATACATAACCCCATACTTAGCCCATCAATTGATCCATAGACTTGGATCCCTTAATGACTCCTTAGCCATGACATAACATCATCACAAATTAGCCACTTGATTACCTTAATCCCCATTCATTACTCACATGTATAATACCAAATTAAACCCATAAATTGACCGACCAATGGGTCATGGGTTCGGCTATACACCATGGCCGAACCATGATGTCTTTTTCCCCATTTTTACTTGGGTTTATATACACCATTTGGCTCCGCCATAAGTCCTTCCTTGAGGTAGTTTCCATCATGCATTTAAATCACCAATCTTTGATCATCAATTTGGAACATTTTGGTCCATCAAAACCACCAACACATCCCCCATTATTTTTCCATCTTTTACACTCATCATCATTACACATACATCACCATAGTGTTCAGAAGCATTTCCTCCATAAAACCTCTCCATGGTTTTATTTTTAAAACATTATTTCCACCCCTTTAAAACCTTATAAACTATGCTTAAACATCCATTCAACCCATCAATCTTCTTAATCATTCTTCCCTCTTCTTACACCTTTTAAATTTACAAACACATCACCCTAGGGTTCGGCCATACACCATGGCCGAACCCATGGTTCATGTTTCATTCCCATCTACCATTTTTGAGGCCATTAGAATTCATTAGTACCTTCCATGATTTTCTTCACTAAGATCCCTTAAAAAAATTACAAACATTTGACCCTTTTAAGCCTCCAATTCATTAACACATTACTCCATATTTTCTATCCTTTTAAACCCATTTAAAACCACCATTACATCACCATAGGTTCATGGTCCATCATTCATTCATGCCTTTTAAGGCCAAAAACCCATTAACATCTTCATGAATTTCCTCATTTAAAATTCTTTTAAAAATCACTACATTTAGTCATTAATACCTTAAAATCATAATTCATCCTCCATGTCTTCCATTCTTTATAACCTCATTAAAATCATTCAATCACCTACCATGGTTTTGATCTTAAAAACCCCATTTAAATTTACTTAATTACTCACCATGATTCATTCTAAAAATCATACACATCCATGCTTAAATACATTTTAATACATAAAATCCTTAATGCATCCTTCATTGCATCCTTCATTTTTTTTTGACCTAATTTACCCATTAGGGCTTGCCCATTCTTCCTCCTTTCATTGGATGGATTTGAGATCCAAGGCCCATGACAATTTGGTGACCAACCAATCCAAGAAATGAGTTCCATAATTACCTCTTAACCCTTAAAATGTAGAATTCTTGCTTAAGAATTACTTACAATCCGATGACTCCTCTGGCTTTTCTTTCTCCTCTTGATTTCCTTAGCCCTTTCTCTTCTTCTTCTCTTTGATTGGTCTGCCAAGATGAGCTTGACCCAATGAAAAACTCCAATGTTTGGGTCGGCCAATGATGGGGTAGATTGAGAGAGGGAGAGGAGGAGAAGATGGGAAGAACTACCCCAACTCTTGATCTTGAAGATGTGGGCCAATACTTGCACTTTTCTTCTCTTCTTAGTTTTTCTCCTTCTTTTTCCTTAGAGCATGGATCGGCAATGAGAGAGCAAGAGAGGGAGAGAGTGAAATGAGAGTGGAATGGAAAGAGATGGAGAAATGAGATAAGATTCATTTCATGTGGTTGTGTAACTTACACTCCACCATTAAGTCTTCCACCAACCAACATGGGATTTTTTTATGCTTTAATGGTGGTGGTTGGAATAAACCACCACCAAGCCCAACGTTTTTGAGCTTTGGAGATAAGATTGTTTGGGTCTTCCATTTGACCATTTGACCCACTTTTTGAATAGTTTAATTATTTAATTAATTAGATAATTAACTTGGGTTAATTAATTCCCACTTAACCTAATTTCTTTTTCTTAAATTCCCTCCATGTATCCACCATGGTTGACCAATTCAACCACGGTGGCCGGCCCCACCAATCCTTGGTCCACACGCCACCTCATTTGGTGAGGTGGAGGTGGGTCCCAATCGGCCATGTCACCTTGGTCAATTCATCACCAACTTAGGTGACTTAATTTTAATTAAATCCATTCCAACTAATTGGATTACCATTGGGCCCATGGCCCAATTACATTCACCCTTACCCATTTACCTTAGAGCTTGCCATCTTGATCCATTGGGTCCCAAATGGGTATTGGGCCCAATTTGACCATCCTAGGACCAATTGACCATCATTGACCATTTAAATGATTTTAAATCCAATTCATGGTCCATTGGGCCATACTTGAGCCTTTGTCCATATTCTGATCCATTCACCATTTATTCCATCAAATTTCCAATTTCCACCATTAAAATAAATAATAGCCACATATATATTGATTTACAAATTCCGGGCCATTACACCTTACCTTGTTGGGAGCGGCACCAAAGATTAAAGGACTCTCCAAAGTAGGAAGCAAGAGGGGTGCACGGCAACCTCTATGTATATTACACGGCTGAAATTGTGACTTGCTATCTCAGCAAGATAGACCGATTGGAAGTTGATAAAAGGAGAGACAAAGGGGTGCAAGGCACCTTCTAATTGTAGAATTAAGTGAAGGATTTATAAAAGAAAGAGGGAAGGGGCGCACGGCACACACAACAACAAGAAGGTGTTCTCGGCTTTGTGAAAGATCAAGAAGAGAGAGGAGGCTAAAGGAGAAGAAGATTGGAAGAGCAAGAACAAGAGAAGGAAAACCGAAGGAGTTACGGAACCGGTTAGTATGTGATGATTTCGTTTAAAATAAGGAACCATAGGGTTCGGCCATGGGTATGGCCGAACCCCATGGAAGAAAATAGGGAGATGAATATAGTAATTTTAATGGAAAGACATGGTTTAATTTATGGGTTTTTGAGGGATGAAAACCATAGGGAATATTTTTATGAGACTAGTGAGGAGAGTAAATCCATCTAAGAATTACGTGGATGATGTTAAATATGTTGGAATAATGTTAGGAGGGAATTTCATTAAGAAAGGACATACAAAATATGCAATGGAGAAGACTGACAAAACAGTCAGGCGGCTGAATCTTTGATTCAGTCGACTGAACTGGTATTGGACGAATCATAAAAGAGTTTCTGGAAGTTTCAGCCGACTGAATATGGGATTCAGCAGACTGAACTAATGGTGGCTGGAAATAGAAAGAGTTTTTGGAAGTTTCAGCCGATTGAATCTATGATTCAGTCGACTAAAAGATTGCTTATAAAACACAAAAGTTGTTGGTTGAGGATTCAGCCGACTGAATCTACACTGGCTGAACATACAGTCAATCTGATCCAAAGTCAGTCGATTGAAAGAGGATTGACTAGGGATACGAAGGTTTTGACTTAGATTCAGCCGACTGAACCTGTGGTTCAGTCGACTGAAAAGTAGCGAGTAAGGGATAAAACAGTTCTGAGTATATTTCAGTCGACTGAATTCCTGATTCAGTCGACTGAACTCAAAAGTTGATGTTTATGTCACTATTAACGGTAAGATTAATGGAATGATAGTCATGGATGGCAATATTGTAAATAAGTAAAATTAATGGACCATGGGTTAGGCCATGGTGTATGGCCGAACCCCATGGGGAAGGTTTGATGGACTTAAGGTTTATGCATATTAAATGAATGAAGTGGTATGAATGGCATTGTTGTAAATATAAGTAAAAATGAAAGATCATGGGTTCGGCCATAGTGTATGGTCGAACCCCATGAGGAATGTTTTATGGACTTGGACTTTATGGTAAATCAAATGGGACATGGGTTTAATTGATTCATATATTATAAGGTAACGGGACCTCACAAGGTGTGTACAACTGTGAGCGGTTACCGGACGAAAGCGCAAGGACACATTAGTGATCTTTGGTAGGATTCCACCTCTTTGAAACCATGGGTTTAATGTACAATGTTTTTATCTTGATTTGATGAATTTATGTTGAAAAAGATATGTTTCAAATGTGACTTTTAATGCTATGTTTATTATATAAAATACCATGTGTTTCATTGGCATCTCATGCATGGCATGGGGTGAAAGATATGTAACCGGAGGGACCACACTCCGTTGGGGCATCCAAACAACCTATGTGGGATACCTTGATGTGCTTTTCCATCAAGAAGAAACCGCAGGGGCCACACTCCGTCGGGGCGTCCGAACAACCTATGTGGGATACCTTGATGTGCTTTTTCCATCAAGAAGAAACAGGAGGGACCACACTCCACCAGAGCGTCCGAAAGACCTATGTGGGATACCTTGATGTGCATACTCCATCAAGAAGAAACCGGAGGGGCCACACTCCGTCGGGGCGTCCGAAAGACCTATGTGGGGGTACTTATATGTACTTGTGATGGGTGGGACTATTTGCATTTGACATCATGACATAGCATGGTTTATATGGTTTTTGACATTATGATGTTATTATAAGCATGTTTTGTACTAACCATGTGTTAGCCCTAAATGGAATACCTACTGGGCGCGTTGTTCTAACGCCCTATTTCTACCCTAGTGGATGATACAAGAAACAAGGAGAATGATGAATGCGAAATGGGCCAAGCATAGGAGCTTGGATATGTGATTGGTTTATATTTTAGTTAAGTTACTTATGGACTTGTATTTGAGTAACTAGACTTCGGACATGTAATAACTTAGATGATTTGTTATGGTTGAATGGTTATTTGAATAATTATGATATGTTAATTACAATTAAGGACTTGACGTACTTTACTATCTGAAATGGAATAGAACTAGGTTCTATTATGAGTCTGCATGTTATGATTTTAATTCTGCATCTTTATATTGATATGTGTGAACCGTTTTCATGGACTTAGTCCATGCACACATAGGGTTGGCTAGTTAAGGGTCGGACTTTAGAAGTTCGGACTTAACTCGCGTAGTGACGTCCTGTAATAGCCCGGAATTTTTAAATCAATATATATGTGGCTATTATTTATTTTAATGATGGAAATTGGGAATTTTGATGGAATAAATGTTAAGTGGATCAAAATTTGGGCAAAGGCCCAAGTATGGTCCAATGGACCATGGATTGGATTAAATTCATTTAAATGGTCAATGGTGGTTAATTGGGCCAAGGATGGTTAAATTGGGCCTAATACCCATTTGGGACCCAATGGGTCAAGATGATTTAAGCTCTAAGGTAAATAGGTAGGAAATAAATTTAATTGGGCCATGGGCCCAATGGTGATCTAATAAGTGGGAATGGATTGAATTGGCTTAAATCACCTAAGTTAGTGATGAAATGATCAAGATGGCATAACCAAGTGGGGGCCCACCTCCACCTCACCAAGTGAGGTGGCGTGTGGACCAAGGTATAGGTGGGGCCGACCATCATGGTTGACTTGGTCAACCATGGATAAGTCAAAGGGAATTGAGGAGGAACAAATTAAAATTAAGTTGATTTAATTAATGTGAATCACCTAAGTTAGAATTGATATAACCTAGGTGACATGGCCGATGGGGCCCACCTCCACCTCATCAAGTGAGGTGGCGGGTAGGCTAGAAGTTAGTGGGTTAGGCCACCATGGTTGACTTGGTCAACCATGGGTGGATTAATGGAGAAGAATGAAGGAGATTAAAGGGGATTAAATAAGAATTAATTAACCTAAGTTGATGATCCAATTAATTAAATGATTAGGTTAGTCAAATTGGGTCAAATGGGGAGTCAAAGCGATAAGTCAATGGGTGGTTTCATCTCATTGAAACCACCCAAAACACTTAAAGAAACACAAATAAAACCATTGGCTAAGGGTGGTGGTTTCATCTCAACCACCACCACTAAGGCATGGGAGCCCATGCTTGGTTGGTGGAGGGAATGATGGTGGAGTGTAGCTTAGTCAACCAAGATGAGATGGGTTTCATCTCATTCTCCATTCCATTTCCATCTCACTCTCTCCCTCTCTCCCTCCCTCTCCAAAACCGTCCCTCACTCTTACAAGGAGAAAGAAGAAGAAACTTAGAAGAAAAAGGAGGAAAGAGCTAGGCTTGGCCGACCACCCCTCAAGACCAAAGCTTGAGACATTCTTTCCCCATCCTCTCCCCCTTTCCCTCTCTCAAATCTACTCCATCATTAGCTGAACCAAAACATTGGGGATATCATTTGATCAAGCACATCTTGGCAAAACAACAAGGAGAAGAAGAACAAAGAAGGCTAAGGAATCCAAAGGGAGAAAAGGAAGTCGGAGGAGCCGTCGGATTTGTAAGTATCTCTAAACAAGATGTTAGGTTTTTAAGGTTTAAAAATGGAGTCTATTTCTTAGATTAAATGGTGGCAAAAAATGTTGTGGGCTATGGATCTAAAATCCATCCAAGGAAAAAGATGAGAAATGGAAAACCCTAATGGGTGAGAGAGATTAAGAAAAATAAATGGATGTATTAAGGACATTATGTATTAAGATTTATTTAAGCATGTAAATATGGATTTTTGAAGGAATAATGGACCATAGGGTTCGGCCATGTTGTATGGCCGAACCCCATGGTAGGTAATTAAGGAATTTTTAATGGAGTTTTTAGGATTAAAATCATGGAAGGATGATTTATGATTTTTAAGGTTTTAATGATTAAATGTAGTGATTTTTAAAGGGATTTTAAATGAGGAAATTCATGGAAGATGTAAATGGCTTTTATGGCGTCAAAAGGCATAGATGAAGGTGACCCATGAACCATGGGTTCGGCCATGGTGTATGGCCGAACCCTATGGTGATGTATTAATAATTTTAATGGATATGAAAAGATGGAAAAATGATGGAGAAGGTTCATTGGTTTTAAGTGGATTTTAAGTATTATAAATAAGGTTTTAAAGGGGTGGAAATAATGTTTTAAAAATAAAACCATGGACCATGGGTTCGGCCATGGTGTATGGCCGAACCCCATGGGGAGACTTTGATGGATTAGGTATTTTGGAACCATGAAATATAAATGGGAATTAGGGTTAAGTTGATGGACCAAAATGTATCTAATGATGATTAAGGAATGATGATTTAAATTCCCTCATGGTGGAACTTATTGTGGATCTAAATGTGGTGAAATGGGCCCATGGAAAAATAAGAAAAAGACATCATGGGTTCGGCCATGGTGTATAGCCGAACCCATGACCCACTTGTAGGTCAATTTATGGGCTAAATTTGGAATTATGCATGTGTTTAGATGAATGGAAATAAGGCTAAGTTAAGGGGTGATTTTTAATAATCTTGTAACATGGTTGATGGGTCATTAATGGATCTAAGTGTATGGATCAATTATGGACAAAAAAATGTACATGGTTAAGTGAATGATTAACCATGGAAGAGGTAGTGACAAAACCGTAAATATGGGTCAAAAATGAAGAACCATGGGTTCGGCCATGGTACATGGCAGAACCCCATGGGGGATGATCATGGACTTAAGTGCATTTAAGATGACCTTAGATGTGGATCATTGAAGCCCAGGGTTGATGGATTTTTTTAAACTTACATAATTAAAGGATTAATGGACTAAATGGAACCCACAAACCTAGATAGTGAGGTTCGGCCATGGGGTATGGCGGAACCCCACTAAGGCATTTATTAGGGGCTTAAACATGGGCTGATTCATTGATGTAAAATAAGGTATCGGACATCGCAAGCAGTGCGCGATCGGTGACCGGATTTGTGGACGGAAAACGTAAAGGAACGTTAGTCGGTATTCGGTAGGATTCCAACCTTATTGTAAGCCATGGATTATATATGTATGGATGTTTTATTAATTTATTTTAGTAATCATGTGATATGTTTAAGATGGGTTTTTATGGCTATGATTTAAATATTATATGGCATATTGCATTTACAATGATTTAAATACTATATAGCATATTGTAATTACATCTCATGCATGGCATGGGCGGGAAAATAAAGGAACCGGAGTCCATGCTCCGTCGGGACGACCGAGAAGCAAGCATGGGAATATTTTGATGTGTTTCATCCATCAAGAGGGGTACTATAAGGTACAACCGGAGTCCATGCTCCGTCGGGGCGACCGAGAAGCAAGCATGGGGATTCCTTGATGAGGCTTTGCCATCAAGGGGGATGCCTAGTGTTGATCATATCTTGATGAGGCTTTTCCATCAAGAGGGACATGGCACAACGATGGTATGGATGATGGGTGGGACTCATGACATAAGACACCCATGGCATGACATTCATTTTATGGTTTTCATTATATTATTACCTATGTGTTTGTTATCACTAATCCATGTGTTGGCCCTACTCGGAGTCTTACTGGGCGCGTTGTCTAACGCCCTACTTCCACCTTAGCTGATGACGCAGGGGATGGCGGAAAGGAAGGACGCGACGGGAGCCAAGCGTAGGAGCTTGGGGAAGCGGGCTAGATCGTTTACTTAAATTTATTTTGGAAATGTAATTTGAGTAACTTAGCTCGTCGGACTGTAATAATTTATATTTCTTATTATGGTTTGGACTTTACTTTCGGATGTTATCATTTTGAAGTAATTTAATAATTTAAATGCTGTAACTTCCCTGCTATCTAAAATTGGTAGGATAGACTCTATTATAATTCCGCATTTAGTTTAAAAAAAAAAAATAGACTCTGATTTTAGTGAAAAGGGGCGGGTGTTACACGTCCTGCTCTGGCTTACTCTTTGTTTATAAAAAAAAAAATAGATTGATTTTCGAAAAAGAAGGAGAGTGAAAAAGGTCGGGGCGTTACAGCTACGGATCTCGGTCAGGTTCTTTGGTGCCATTCGCTCACTGCCACCACCTTAGCCGGGTCCATGGCTTTACCTTCTGCTGATATAACATGCCCCAAAAAGTTGACCTCAGATAGCCAAAATTCGCACTTGCTTGCTGTGGCATATAACTAATTCTTCCTCAAGGTGTCCAGAACTATCCGTAAGTGTTCAGCATGTTCCTCCTGACTTTTGGAATAGATCAGGATGTCATTAATAAATACAATCACGAACTGGTCCAAGTAAGGACGGAAAATCCTGTTCATTAAATCCATGAACACAGCCGGTGCATTGGTGAGTCCAAACGGCATGACTACAAACTCATATAACCCATACCGCGTTCTGAAGGCTGTCTTCTCTATGTCCTCCTCCCTAACCCAGATTTAATGGTATCCGGACATCAGATCAATCTTAGAGAAGTGGCTGGAACCTCTAAGTTGATCGAATAGATCACCGATCCTCAGTAGAAGATACCTGTTTCTGACAATCAGCTGGTTCAGTTTTCTGTAATCCACACATATCCGAAGTGTACCGTCCTTCTTCTTCACAAACAACACCGGAGCTCCCCAAGACAATGTGTTGTTCCAGATGCATCCCAGTCTGAGCAGTTCATCAATCTGCTTCTTTAGCTCGGACATCTCAGCTGGTGCCATCCTGGTAATGTGGTAATGACACTGGAGCAGTGCCAGGGTATAGCTTGATCTCAAAATGAATCTCCCTCATGGGTGGCAAGCTAGGGAATTCTTTTGGGAAAACATCCGCGTAGTCTTTCACTATCGCCTGAAGTTCAGCCACCGGTGCCTTGTTTATTCTGATACTATTCAATACCAAGTGATTCAACCCTTGATGCAGTCTTCTTCTTATAGGGATGTTGTGTTTGTCAGCATGTACCACATATTGCTTCCCTTCGGGTGACCAAAATTTCACCCTGCGAAGATGGCAATCGATGTTGGCCTGAACGCTAGTCAACCAGTCCATGCCAAAGATAATATCGTACTTAGTCATATCGAGTACCAAATAATTGAACTCAAATCTGTATCCAGTGAGTTCAATGTTCACTGCTGTGCATATAAGCTCCAAGACGTGTCTCCGACGGGGGATACAATGGTGAGTGATGTAGACAGTTTTTGTACTAATGTGCCAGTAGCAGTTATGAATGCAGCAGATATGAAGGAGTGGGATGCTCCAGAATCAAACAATACAAAAGCGTAGGAACTACTGACTACAACCATACCTTGAATCACGGAGTGATCCACTGCTGCTGGAGGAGCTAAAGTAAATAACCGTCCAGATCCTGTAGGGTTAGGCGCCTGTCCTGCCTGATTATATGTCCTGCCTCCTCGTGAATTAGCTGGTCTAGCTAGGTGGGCGAAATGAACCTCTGGAATAAGAGGGCCTGCTACACTGTGGGCATTCTCTCTTGAAATGGCCCGGCTGATCACAATGAAAACAGTTGTTCACGCCTCTGGGGGCCTGAGAGACTGATGCAGATGGGGAGGGCTGGTTGGGACAAAAGCCCCCTGTTGACCAGGTAGATGGTGAGGGTCTGCTAAAGTTCGGTCGGAACTTCTTGTTGGGCTGAAATGTACCCCTCCCATTCTGACCTCGGAAGTTGTCAAACCGCACTATCTCAGCCATCTCTTGTTCTGCTATGGTGGCCCTGCTGACCACCTTTGCCAATGTAGCTGCCTTGAATATGGTTACATTGGCCATAATGCTTGGCCGTAGGCCCCGCTCAAACTTGCGAGCCCTTCGATACTCCGTATCCACCATATATAGAGCATAACAGGAGAGACTGAGGAACTCCTGATGATACTCTGCCACCACCATGGTACCTTGTACCAAGGATAGAAACGCTTGAGTATGGCGCTCCTTCTCCTCCTCGGGGAAGTAGTGGTCCAAAAATGTGGCTGAGAACTGCTCCCAAGTCATTGTAGTCCTTTTTTTTTTCGGAAGGAGTGCTCGCTGCTTCTCTACCACCTCCCACCATTTACCGGCATCATCGATCAGTTGTGATGTAGTTAGCAATATCTTGTTATCATGACTCGAGATCTTTAACTAGGATCAGGATCCGAGTAATCTTTTTCAACCAATTTTCTGCTCCGACAGCCCCTTCTTTCCCTTTGAAGTAAGGAGGGCGTTGTTACTGGAAATCCCTGACCATGCTCCTGTCATTGGTCTCGCTAGTGGTCTCATTTCCGTTCAAGTGTTGTTGAAGAACCGAAGTGACCACTGCTTGGACCAAGTTTTGCAGTTCGGGTGGTACCACTGGTATATTCACGCTATTTTCTTCCCCTAATGGATGAGGTTGTTGCACCTCCTCTTCATCCCCACTTGGGTGCTGTCGGGTTCTTCTCCTTCTCCTCGGAGGCATTTTTCCTAAGTCATTGTAAACATCATTGACTTAGCTCCTTCATTAAGTAGTGTTTTCACATTATGGGGAAATTGCCAAATAAGCACTCTTTGTTTTTCTTTGTTTTTGGGGAAATTTCCTAAGTATCATGTGTTAGTTTCTCCATTTGGGGATATTGGGGAAATAATCTCTTAATTTGCTATGTTTGATAAATCCAGTTATTTTGACTGTACTTCCTTTGCTATCATTCTTTGTTGTTCTCAGATTTAATGTTTCAGTCTGAGTCTAACAAAGTAAATTAATCCGGCCCCCGTGCAGTTGACTCCGAAGAGTCGGTCAGTTGGGATTTTTATCTGTCAGTGAGACATGAAACCGTCTTAATCTTACTTCGAAAGATTCAACCTTCCCGTTTCGCTCTGATACCAACTGTAATGCCCCGCCCTTTTTCACTCGCTTTCTGAAAATCAGAGTTTATTTTTTTTTTTTAAAGAGTGATAGAGAGCGGGACGTCACGACGCGAGCTAAGTCCGAACTTCTAAAGGCCGACCCTTAACTGGCCAGCCATACGTGTGCATGGACTAAGTCCACGAAAATGGTTCACACTCAATAAGTTATACATGCGGATTAAATCATAACTGCAGAATTATAATAGAACCTAAATCTATTCCATTTTAGATAGCAAAATAGTCCATGTCTTAACCGTAATTATCTTAGCTTAAATATCCAAAATAAACCATTCAAACCATAGCAAAATATCTAAGTTATTACATGCCCGAATTCTAGTTACTCAAATTACAAGTCCATGAGTACTTAAGCAAAATATAATTAAAGACATCCAAGCTCCTAGGCTTGGCTCCAATCATGCTCATCATTCCCTTCATTTCCTGTGTCATCCACTATGGTAGAAATAGGGCGTTAGACAACGCGCCCAGTAGGTATTCCAAGTAGGGCTAACACATAGTTAGCACATAAATCATATAGATAACATAATACAAAATCCATGTAAAACAATGTCATACCATGGTGTCAAATGCAATGAGTCCCACCCATCACAAATACATATATATCCTCTCGATGGAATTCTCCTCATCAAGGAATAGCCACAGTTGCCTTACGGACGCTCCGACGGAGTGTGTTCTCCGGATTCTTCTTGATGGATAATGCACATCAAGGTCTTTTCACGAATGCCTTACGGACGCTCGGACAGAGCGTGACCTCCGGTTACAAACATCTCTCCCATGCCATGCATGAGATGTATATGTCCATATACTATGTAATGGCATAATCATAGCATTAAAAACCTCATATTTGAAACATATTATTTTTACAATATAAACCATCAAAATAAGAAATAAAACCATCATACATAACGCATGGTTTCAAAGAGGTAGAATCCTACCAAAGACCAATAAAGTGTCCTTGCGATTTCGTCCGGAAACCGTTCACGATCGTACACCCCCTGTGAAGTCCTGTTACCTTATAATATATAAATCAATTAAACCCATGTTCCCTTTGATTTACAATATTTAAGTCTATAAATATGTCTTGGTGGGGTTCGGCCATACAACATGGCCGAACCTCACCCACTTGGTTTTTGTCCCTCCTTTGAGTCCTTTGATCCTTTAACTTAAGTCCAATCACACAATCCATTAATCTAATCATACATACATAAAACCCTATGTCCATAAAATTTTCTTAGTGGGGTTCAGCCATACAACTTGGCTGAACCTCACTACCTTGGTTTTGTGCCCTTAGTCCATAAAACATTTCTCATGGGGTTCGGCCATTCACCATGGCCGAACCCATGATCTTTCATTTTTACACATATTTACATTCTTTGCCATTGTTTCCATCACCTTATGTTTAGGTCCACAACATAGGTCCATGACTAACATTTCATGCACAAAACCTTCTTCATGGGATTCGGCCATACACCTTGGCCGAACCCATGGTCCTTTATTTCCATGATTCAATTATGCATTTTGGTTCATCCTTTTGGATCATCATTTACCATACTTAAAATCAATTACAATTACCCTCGTTCCCCCATTACTTCCATGATCTAAATACATGTTCATACTTCAACAATTCTTCATGGGGTTTGGCCATACACCTTGGCCGAACCCAAGGTCCATGGTTCTCCATCCTTTACATCATTTTGACCCATTTAAAATCCTTAATTCCTTTCCATGGGGTTTGGCCATACACCATGGCCGAACCCTATGCTTCTTTATTTTCCTTAAAAATATATCAAACATATATGGTTTGATCCTTTTATGGTTCGCATACCTACAACCATTTAAACCCTTTTAAACCTTTTAAAATCATACACATACATCTATGATTTTCATCCTTCAAATCCATTAAAATATAACCAATGTCTTTCCATGGGGTTCAGCCATACAACATGGCCGAACCCTATGGTTCATCATCTTCCCTTTAAAATCACTTAGAGCCGTATAACTTCCTTAATACCTTTCCATGGGGTTCGGCCATACAACATGCCTGAACCCTATGGTTTATCATTGGGTCTTTAGCCATAATAAAATTAGGGTTCGGCCATGCAATGGCTGAACCATGTCCTTGACCCTTGACCCTCTTTTCTTATTTATGAAATTTATCAAGCACTTACCGATTCCGCGACTCCTCTGGTTTCTTTCTTCTCTCCGACTTGTTCCTTGGATCTTTTATTTCCATAGCCACTTCTTCCTTCCTTCTTGATCCTTGTGAGAGGGTCGGCCTTTGGTTCTTGTGAGAGGGAGAGGATCTTGAGATGAAGCCTTAAGTCCTTCCTCGTTTGTCTTTGGGATAGGTCGGCCTTGTGTGAGAGGGAGAGAGTGAGATAAAAATATTCTAAGTGCCCCTTGTCTTGAGGTGTGGTTCGGCCAAGAGAGAGCTTGAGAGAGAGAGAGTCTAAGATGCAATCCCTTAGTCTTTTCTTGTTT
The DNA here is from genome assembly GCA_013350335.1 of Chimonanthus salicifolius. Classification (NCBI taxonomy): domain Eukaryota; kingdom Viridiplantae; phylum Streptophyta; class Magnoliopsida; order Laurales; family Calycanthaceae; genus Chimonanthus; species Chimonanthus salicifolius. Next base: position 23,578,981 of record CM023537.1, on the reverse strand, counting down.
AATGAAATTCTGCCAAGGGTGGTGTCCTTTGGTGATACCCCATGTAACTCCCAAGCTCCTTTACCTCCATCTTTAATGGTCCATTTGGGGGTTCCATCCATGGGATGAAATACCCATGTCCCAACGGTGTAGTCTTAACTTAGACTGTGTATCCTCCACAAAACCGCCACCTGTCCATTAATGGACCATTTGGGGGTTTCATCTATAAGATAACTCCCATGTCCAACGTGTAGCCTTGTGTAGGCTTTTTGAAACAACAAAGCACCTTCATCTTCACACTCCACTCACTTAAGATGCAAGTCCCATTAATTTCCATCCAACTCATTTAACTCAACTCACCTCTTTAATTCAACTCACTTTATCAACTCAATTATTTGAATCCATTTCCAATTTAATTCAGCCCCACTTAATTTAAACTTGAACTCACTTGGTGGTCAACCAAGTCCACCACGACCCATTGGGTCCCAATTGGGCATTTTGACCCAATTAACAAAATTTGACCCAATTAACAATCTTGGCCCAATTGAATGCATCTTACCCATTTATTTCAATTGAAACCATATCCACAATTCGTTGGGTCTTAAGTGGGCAATTGACCCAACACCTTATCCACCTAAGGTCCATATCATTTAATTCACAAATTAAATGAGCAAAATACATATATATTGATAACTTGAAATTTCGGGGTGTTATATCTTTAGGCTTAACCATGTTAATATGCTTGACTTTAGATGGAAAATGGGAACCCATGGTATTTAACGGATGGAAAAGACCAAATGGGACCAGAAAGCGAGACCTGACATCGCTTCCTTTTAAGGGATGGTATATATGTTCTGACTGTCAGAATGGAAGCGTAAATAAGGTGTCAGGGAGCCGAGGCCTAATGGTCTGGAACGCAGTATGGGCCCATTAGAAATCTAAATATTAATAGATGAGTTGTGGGACTGTTTGTAAATGTCCATTGTTAGACTAGTTATGTGATGGTGTATGTACGATGTTATTCTTATTAACGCACGTGATTTATATTGTTGTTGAAATGCATGTAATTACTATGCATAAGATTATACTGCATGTGGTATTCCTATGCATACAGGGATACTGCAGGTGGTGACTATGAATATTCTGGGTTTGTTAAACCTGGATGATACCAATGAATGGTAAAGGTAAATCTATTGTTAAATCCTGGTGAAAAGGTATATAGAGGTTCATATTTATTCCATGTTTATGGATTATGAATATATAATATACATGTTAAAGTATACAAGCACACACTTGTGTAAAGCTCTTGCAAGACGCTGCATTTTGTCCAGCTACGGACATAATGCATATGAGGTTGAGTGGGATACCCCACAACGTTGAGTGGGATACCTTGGAAATACACAGTTGAGGTTGAGTGGGATACCTCAATGGGGTTGAGTGGGATATTCCAAGTGTGATTAAGATTGTTAATTTGTTAAAGGAAAGAAAGGAATAAATGGTAAAATAGTTACTTGTTTATCATTTCGTTACAGTCATGCATTGTAATTTGCGTTAAGTTCATGTCTACAAATATTGTGTATTGTTGAGCTCTCTTCACTGGACTAGGAGCTCACATAACTTACAATGCAAGACATGGACTGGTAGAGGGAGGTGAGGATTCCTCCATGATGAATTAGAAGATGAATCTCAGGAGTTGCTGGAATTAGAACTAGAATAGTTTAATTCTAAGTTCAATGTTTTGGTATTTAAATATATGTGTAGTTTGGGTTTCAGAGCCATGTATGGCCTTAAGACTCTTTGAAAAGTCTCATGTATATATTATGTGGTGTTTATGCAATAACATTTAGCTTTGGATGTGTGTTTGTGATTTGGATGTCAAACTCGGGAATTAAACGTATTTTGAAAATCTTGTTAACTTGAGCTCCCGACCTCGGATTTAGGTGTTCTTGGGCATTTTGAAAAGTTTTTTCAATGCTCTATCCGAGATATCACCTAAATAACTTGTTTGATAGGTGAAAATATTCCTTCAAAGTCATGGTGTCTAAGCCCAGCTCATAACAGTACTTCGAGTTGACTCGTATGTGAGCTTGCTAAAAGTCCATGAACTGTTGATATAGGTTTGTTTAAAAAAAAATTTAATCGCGTTCCAGGCCCACATCTAGGTTCAAGGCATGAAAATTGTGGCTCTTAGGTTCATAGGAGATTCGTGTTTAGAGTGAGAGGCCACTATATGTAGGCCTCGCTTGTGACTATATGGTATGGATAAAGACTCATTAGAAATTTATGGCCATCTACCAAGTGAGTTGGGCAGGCTAACTCTGTAGATGGCCGATGGAATTCCATGAGAGGTTGATATGCTTGGTGTGCTACAGTTGTTAGTTAGGCCCATTTTGGGCTTAGGACTGAGGGGAGTGCCTGTGGGCTGAGCCAGTGATTGTATGTCTGGCTCTAAGATTTTCGCAGGTCCAGTGTTATGGATAGAGGTGGTTGTAGCTTTGTTAAGTGCTTTTATAGGTTAAACTGATAAGGTTGATTGTCGAGACTCAGGTGGGATTGGCGTACGAGCCAATTTTGATGTATGAGTGAGTTGGAAGCTCGGTACTTTGAACGACGCATGTGAGTGTTTCTTAGCTCTTGACCGGTGCATTGCTTGTTTCCAGTGTTCCCCCTCTATTTTTTCCTTGAGTTTCACTGGTTATGGACCAGATCTATGGATCGTGAATTATGACCTTTGGAGTTAGCATTGGAGGTCGGCGTGTGAGTTTTGGAGATGTTAGAGTTTGACATCCATCTTGGGAATGGATTGGCTATCCTCCCATCAGGTTACCTAGGATTGTTACTGTAGGTGGGTGACGAGTCAGTTCCTCGCAGGGGTGTATTCGTCAAGTGTCTTACAGATTATAGTCCGGACATGGAGGACCTGTAGAGTTTGGTGGCTAGCTTGAGTTGGGGGAGAGTTCGGGGTTGACAGATGTTGAGATGCCTCGCATGGTTCGAGGGTTTCCGGATGTCCTTTAGGAGAAGTTCCTTAGATTGTTGCCACGTCAGGAGATAGGGTTTGTTGTGGATCTGCTCCCCAGGTGCGACACCTGCTTCAATTACTCATTATCTGTGGTGCTAGTAATGATGTTGGAGCTGAAGAGTCAGCTCAGAGAGTTGGAGTTTCCTCACTACAATTGACCCAGTACCCTCTTGGAGCGCATCGGCTTTGTTGACCAACAAAAGGATGGCTCCATGAGTTTGTTCGTTGATTACCAGCAGATGAGTAGAGTCTTTGTGAAAAGAAAATACCTATTGTCGAGGATTGATGGCCTGTTTAACCAATTGAGAAGGTCTCGGTTCAGGCTATATCAAGAAGGGGTACGGGAATACTATCCTGTGAAGACAACTTTCTGCACTCACTTTGGGCACTTGGAGGTGGTGGTGATGTTGTCTTGGGTGATTACTGCCCCAACGACATTTAGGACCCCAATGAATAAGATATTTAGGCCGTATCTGGATCGGTTTGTAGTGGTGTTCACCGACGACATCTTGATATATTCAGCATCAAAGGAGGATCATGAGCAGCATCTGAGAACAATACTTCACGTCTTGAGGGATCACAACCTTTATGTGAAGAACAACAAGTGTGAGTTTTGGTTGCCAAAGGTTTAGTTTCTTTGGCACGTGGTGTCAGCTGACAATGTGGCCATGGACTCGGCTAAGGTTAAGGCTTGTTTGAGTTGGGAGAGACCATGAAGTGTGACTACAGTCCGCAACTCTTTTGTGTCTTGCGGGTTACTATCAGCGGTTTATCAAGGAATTGTCCATTATCGCGATGTCCACGACAAGGTTGACTCGCAAGGATGTGCAGTTCGTCTGAGACGAGGCCTGTGAAGCGGCCTTCTAGAGGCTGAAGGAGAGTTTGACTTCTGCTCTGGTACAGGTAGTACCAGAGAGAGGCCATGGCTATGTGGTCTATTGTGATGATTCCGGTAATAGTTTGGTCCGTGTACTGATGCACGATGGAAAAGTTCCATTTTATGATTCGAGACAGCTTAAGACCCGTGAACAAAATTATTTTTCTCATGACTTGGAGCTAACGACTGCAGTTTTTGTACTTAAGGTCTGGAGACATTACTTATATGGTGAGAGATTGGAGATTTTCTCAGATCATCATAGCCTCAAGTATCTGTTCACACAGAAGGAGCTGAACATGAGGCAGAGACGGTGGATGGAGTTCCTTGGTGACTACGACTTCGTGTTGTCTTACCACCTCGGTAAGTGCACGTAGTTGCAGACGCCCTGAGTTGCAGGGCAAAGGCAGCACAGTCGAGTCTGATCGGGGGATATAAGACATCCAGACTTTGCAGCATCGTTGGTCAACCAGAGATCTATGATGGAGTTCTGAGAGCTCAACAGACGGGTACGAGGTACATCACATTGGGAGATTCTGTGGCCAGTGGTAGTGGAATCTTTTGAATGGGCTGTGAGACAAAATAATGGTTTGATTTTTTTTTTACCAGACTGTATATATCCTTCTCAGGGCAGTGCTGCAAGGAGGTATTACAGAACTTCCATCACTCTAGATTTGTGGCGCGTCTGGGATGCGCGAAGATGTATCATGTTTTGCGTCAACAGTTCTTGTGGAGAAGCATGAATAATGTAGTGATAGAGTTTGCGTCCGGTCGTTTGATCTCTTATAGGTTAAGATAGAGCTTCGGACCCGCTGGAAAACTGTAGTCTTTTTCGGTTCCCTAGCGGAAGTGGGATCACATTAATATGGATTTCGCGAGTGGGTGCCGAAGTCACCTCGAAGACGAGATGCAGTGTGGGTCATAGTGGATTGATTGATTGAGTCGGCCCATCTTATTGGTATAAGGACGACATATTCTCTAGAGACTTTGAATCGGCTATATTTGGCAGAGGTAGTCAGACTGTACTGTGTGCCTATGCCAATTATTTCATATCAGGAGTGAGACTTGTTTCTCAGTTCCTACAGGACTTGAAGAAAGAGTTGGACACACGACTGTGTTTCAGTAAAGTGTTCCATCCGTAGACAGAAAGCCAGTCGGAGTGGACCGTTCAGATCTTAGAGGATATACTCTGAGATTGTGTTTAGGTTCAAGTCGGTAGTTTGGAGAGTTAGGTACACTTGGTTAAGTTCGTTTACGACGACAACTACTAGGCCCGTATCAAGGTGGCTCCGTATAGGGCCTTGTATGTCAGACCATGTGGATCACCCTTGTGTTGGGCCAAGATCAGTGATTCAGTGATTTCATGACCAGATATGGTTAGGGAGACTTCTGAGCATGTGAGATTGATTAGGCAGACATTGTTGACAGTCCAGAGTTGGCAGAAGAGTTGTTGACCGTTAGAGGAGGGACTAGTGTGGATTAAGGATTCGAGTGAGCGGAGGCTTCAAGGAAATAATATTCACTTGGTTTTAGTGGTTTGGCAGGGCAAGACTATGGAGTCTTCTACGTGGAAGAATGAGGCAACGATGCAGAAGTAAGTTCCAGCCTTGTTTGATATAAGGGGTACAAGTTCGGTTTGAATTTGGAGGACGAAATTCCATAAAGGGGGTAGTGTTCTAACGACCCGGCTCATTTTTCTCCGGTTTTTAGAGAGATTATGAATCTCTGCGTTGTTTTTGGTGCCATGATAGCAGTGAGGAGAATGTGAGCTCTGTGGTTGGCCCTTCATTGACGGATTTTGAGCCCAGGAGTTCGGAGGTCATTTTGGTAATTTTAATTTATTCAATGATTTTATGATGAAAAATAATTGAAAAACACAAGGGTTTCATTATTTTTCCAATAGATTTTGAAAGACTCAAGACGTTTCTCATTTTTTTTTTTTAAAAAAAAAAATTCAAAACCCTAGCCCCCTCTTATAAAAGCATTTCTTTCCCTTCCCCACCCAAAACCATATGCACTGCCCACCCCCTTCCTTTCTTCCCTTCTCTCCTCTCTTCTCTTCTTCCTCCTCTCTTATTCTCCTTTCTCTAAACCAAAACCCTAAACTCCCCCTAAGCCTTCAACCGCCCCTTTCTCTTTCCCCCTCCTCCGCAGCCGCACGTCTCTCTCTTTCTCCTATCCTCTTTTTTCTCCTTCCTTCTCCCTTTTCCTTCTCAACCCTAACCCAAACCCTAAATCTACAGAGCCGCCACCACCACCATCTTCTTCTTTTTCCCCAATCCGTCTAACCCTTGCGCCGCCGCCGCCATAGCTTCCCCTCATTCTCTTCCTCTTTTCTCCTATCTTTCAACAATACCAAAACCTTAACCCTTCTTAGTCTCCGCCCCTCCCTAAACTCACCCCTCTCTATCCTTTTCCCTTTTTTACTCTCGGATTCTCCTCCATCACTTCTTTTCCCATCTTTTCTCTTGTTTTCCCATCTTTTCCCTCCCTTCTGAGTCTCTGACTCGGCTCAGTTGGTTCACTAAGTTGATTTAGTTGAGTCACTAAGTTGAATAGTGGGAATGTCCAAGTGAGCGCAACTGTTAGGGTCCAACTCACTGCAGATCCAGACCATTTATCTAAGCCCACCATGTTGTCAGCCCAACTCCAGCGCAACCAAGTTCAGTCGTCCGACCTAGTCTAGTCTTGCCCAGCAGACCAAGCCCAATCCAGATCGGTTTTGAGCTCGGTCCATCCTATGGCCCGATCCAATTTTAGACCCAGCCCATTTCAGGCTCTTTTTGGCCCACTTCGGGGACATTTCTAGAGTGCTTCTGGACCATTCTCTAGAATGTTTGCAAACCCGTTCCAACTAGATATGTAAGATCGTTTCAATTTTGTAGACTCGTCCCAGCTTTTCAAACCTCGAGCCCGTGCATCACTCCTTTCAATCCTTCAGCCCTTTTTTTATCACGTGGATTTCAAAAACGTAGACAGGTGAGGGGACTTATCACTGTTTTAGCACGTATTTTGCGTCTATTTAATATTTAACCTTGGATATGGAGTGACTTGAATGGGCCCTTCGTTTATTAAGACACTCGGTAAGGGAACCATTGAATGAATCTTTGGCAAGGGATCTGTTCGGGTGCACTCATGTCAACCTTATGCGATTAAATGGAAAATTCTAATCGGATGAAAGGATATGGAACATAATACTTGAAACTTATCAGTAACATATTGTTTATTTAGCTATAACATGCGAATGAATTTATAATGGGAATAATATATGTATTGGATGTCGAACATGATGCTTGGGACTTAACGATATAACAAGTTGTGTGTTTATCTATAACATGCGAATGAACTTATGCTGAGAGTAAGATATGCGACTGGATGTTGAATATGATGCGGGGAAATTGTTGATGACATGTTGGGTGTCTACTTATAATGTGTGAATGAGATCATGATTAGTATGGGGATTTGTGTTTTGAAATCTTGTTATATGCTTATGTTGTTACACATGATCATGATATTGTATGCATGCATGGGAGTACCTGTAACGGACAGTGCGCCGTTGGATGTTGAGATGGAGGAACTATTTATATGTGCATATGTTTATGATGATGAGATGATGTTTTAGTTGTTGGGAGGACTTCCTCGTTACGCTCCGGCAGTCGAGACCTCCATAAGGGATGCGGGTTTCCACATTACGTTCCGACGGTTGAGGTGCCTACCCTAGAGTAGAGAGGTTATCTTCATGTGTATTACGGTGAGATGATGATTTGGTTGTGGGAAGGACTTCTCCGTTACGCTCCGACGGTCGAGAACCCCATAAGGGATACAGGTTTCCCCGTTCTGTTCCGGTGGTTGAGTTGCCTACCCTAGAGTTTGGATTCCCGGGTGTGGTCGAGGTGATTTTCCGACACGGCTCGTATGGTTGAGGCAATTGTGCATTGTGTAGTTTCCCAATGGCACTGGTAGGGAGACCGGAGTATGTTGGGGGACCCGATGTGGGCTATCGAGATGACTTCTCGGATTTGGTCAGTGGATCATTAACTGGTGGTGTGCTTGGGTTTTTGTGCATATGACTACCCATGTCATCATGATGTTCTTGCATTCATGCATATGATATATATGTTGCTGACATGTGATTAACATTATCTCTTCACTTGGCCGGTTAGCTTACCCTTACCCTTCAGGTACCCCGATTGCGGAGGGGCCAGGCGGGCCCCTTGAGGAAGCACTAAGGGAGGGGTAGTAGTAGTAAGATATTTCATAATTATGTTTATGCTTTAGTAGATTGGTCCTTGCTTCTATGAACTTATTATTGTATGTAGTTTGTTTGGATGACTGTATAATTATATTTGAACAGTCAATGATTGTTTGTTAAGTTCATAAGTAAGATGGACTTTGTTTTTACTCATCTTTGGGCGGGAGGTAGTTACCCATTTCAAAAAAAAAAAAAAAAAATAGACACGATATCTGTCTTTTGGGATTTTATTGAAATATTTCGGAGATAACGCCCCCGTAGTGGGACGGGGAGTTACAGCTGTTGTCTTCTCATTGAAACTCTAGAGGCATTATTTGTATGGTGAAAATTTTAATGTATTTTCTGATCACTGTAGTCTCAAATATTTATTTACTTAGAAGGATCTGAACATGAGCCAGCAGAGATGGATGGAATATCTAGGAGATTATGATTTAAGTCTTTCCTACCATCAGGGAAAGGCTAAGTTGTGGCAAATGCCCTGAGCAGGAAATCACATGGCAATATAAAATGTATGGAATCCTTGCAATAGAAGATCTTGGAAATGTTATCTGACTATGATCTGGAGCTCATTGAGGGAAACAGGCAAGCACGAATTCAGAACTTGGTTCTCCAACCCGAAATAGTCGGATTAGTGTTGGAATTACAACAGGATGATTAAGAGGCAAAGGAATTGGTTACTCAGCTCTCCACTGGAACTACTTTGGAAGAATGGAAGATCAGGACAGATGGAGGTCTGACTTTCAAAGATAGACTATTTGTACCAGAATCTGATGGATGCAGGAAAAAATTACTTGATCACTTTCATCGTTCTCGGTTTGCAGTGCATCCTAGTGGTACAAAAATATATCACGGTCTACGTCGACTATTCTGGTGGAAAGGTATGAAATGTGAAGTGGCAGATTTCGTATCTAAATGTGTAACCTGTCAACAGGTTAAAGCCAAGCATCAAAGACCTGGTGGAAAGATGTAACCTCTTCAAGTGGCTAAGTGGAAGTGGGAGTATATCACTATGGACCTTTTTACAGGTTTCCGAAAGTCTACTAAAAATAATGGTGCTATTTTGGTAATTGTTGATCGATTGACAAAATTAGTTCATTTCCTACCCATTAAAAATAATGATTCCTTGACTACCTTGAGTAAAATGTATCTTAAAGATGTAATTAGATTACATGGAGTACCTCTGTCAATTGTATCTGATAGAGCCCTAAATTTGTGTCAAGATTTTGGCAGGGATTACAAAAGAAAATGGTGACCAACCTATGCTTTAGCACTGTTTTTCACCATCAGACCGATGGTCAATCAGAAAGAACAATCCAAACTTGGAAGATATGTTAAGGTCATGTGTCATGGACATGCAGGGAAGTTGAGAAGACCATCTAGCTTTAATTGAATTTGTATACATGTTATCATTCTATTAAACAAATGGCACCCTACGAAGCCCTATATTGTAGACCCTGTAGATCACCTCTTTGTTGGACAGAAGTAGTGACAAAACACTGTTAGGACCAGACTTGATACATGAGAAGTCTGAGCAAGTTGAAGTAATAAGACGATGATTCAAGATAGCTCAAAGTAGACAGAAGAATTATGTTGATAAAAGGTGGAGACTTTTGGAATTTACGATCGGTGAACGAGTATTCCTACGTGTGTCATCGCTCCATGGAGTACAACGGTTTGGTCGTATGGGGAAACTATCACCTCGATATGTCGGACCTTTTGAAATGTTGAAGAAAATAGGAGAAGTGGCCAATCAGCTAGAACTCCCTCATACTATGGCGAGGGTACATAGCACATTCCATGTATTTATGTTAAAGAAGTACGAGCCTGATCCATCCCATATGTTAAACTACGAGGACATTGAAGTATCAAAAGATCTGACTTTTGAAGAAGTACCGATAGAAATACACGGATCTCGAACTCAAGTGCTTAGAAGGAAATCGATACCTCTAGTGCAAGTGTTGTAGCAACATCATAACATAAAAACCATAGTCAATAATGTGGAGACTATACCCTAGTTTATTTGCGGAACAAAGGTACGAGGATTATTTTAAATTTTGGGACGAAATTTCTTTAAAGAGGGCAGGATGTAATACCCTGACCCGATATTAAGACTAATTAATGTGATTTATATTAATAAATCATATTTTAACTTGTTAATCATGAAGATTACAGTCAGGGCTTTGTTAAAAGTCCAGGATCAGCCCAATCGGAGCTCGATAGCTAGTTGATCCAGCTCATTTAAGTTGGAAGGGTAAAACGGTAATTTGACATAAACAGTGTTATTTTATTATTTCAATTAATCTTTTGATTATTAATTAAGTGAAATTGATTTCTTTGATAGGGATTCAAATTCTAGAGATATAGAAAATACTATAAAACTACCCGAAATCTAAGAAATAATTATTTTCAAGAATTTTAGAAGTAGGAAAATTCTAAGAAAATAGGTGCTGTTAAATTATGTTTTAACTTATGGTATTATGTTTTTAGATATTAAAAATAAAGGTTTAAACCCTTCAAATAAATACCACTTAAATTAAGGGAATAGTGATAATTGTGATTTGTATTTAAATCAATTTATTTTAATGAATTATAATTCTCAGTATAGTTCTCTTTTCATTTCAATGGTTCTCAGTATTGGCCACTTATGTCCACAACATTTGAGGAGGCAACTAGCAGGGTGCTGTTACCCATCCACAATTTAACCGAGACTATCGGTGGAGTGTGGCCTCCTCCCTCTGCGCAGGGTTTCGAGACCTTCCTAGGAGCTCTTTGGCCCAATTAATTTCGTAACAACCATACACAAGGACGGGGCCAAAATCTAACACTTGTATAATCATCGTACACGAGACCAAGCAAGGTCCGAACATTTCCTTCTATGCAACCCTGCATGAGGATCGAACTTAGGTTCATCCTTTAAGATCATCATTAACCATATTTAAAACTTATTAACATTACCAACATTCCCCCATCATTTTCATGGTCCAAACATCTAAGTCCATTAATATCTCTCCATGGGGATGGTTCTTCACCAATTTCAACATTTGAGACCATTTTAAAAATCACTAACATTCCTCCATTATTTCTCTCCTTTAAAACCTTTTAAATCACTAACACCCTTCCATGGGGTTCGGCCATACAAAATGGCCGAACCCTATGGTTCATCATTTCCATTAAAATAAATCATACGTCCATGATTGATCCTTTGATGGGGTTCAGCCATACATCATGGCCGACCCTCATCCAATCCCTTTTTAGTTCTCATGATGTTTCTTATACATAAACCTAGGGTTTGGCCAGGCAAGGGCCAAACCATGATCCATGATCATCTTTTCTTACTTAATAAAATTTCATCAAGTACTTACAGATTCCGCGACTCCTCCGGTTTCTTTCGTTGCGACTTGCTCCTCAGCTTTTTTCCTTCTTTAGTCTTTATTCTTTCTTCCTCGTTGATCCTTGGCCGAGAGTGAGCTTGAGAGGTCTTGAAATGAAAACCCAAAGAGAGGGTTCGGCCAAAAAGTGTAGGTTTGAGAGAGGGAGAGGAGCTCGAGATAGAAAACTCTAAGTCCTTTCTCCTTTGTCTTTGAGATAGGGTCGGCCAAGAGAGAGAGGGAGAGAGTGTGATGAAAACCAAGTCTTGTCTTGTTCAATGAGGGTGGTCGGCCAAGGGTGGTGTCTTTTAGGTGATGCCCCTTTTTAACCACTATGACTCTTCACCTCCTCATTAATACTATCTTTAGGGGTTTCATCCCATGAGATGAAACTCCCAACCGTTTGTCCCTTGGGTTTCCATCTTGAGATGGAAACCCTCCATCTCTCCAACGTGTATGCCTTGTGTAACAACCAAAAACCCTTCAGCTCCTCATTAATGATCCATTTGGAGTCAACTGCAACGACCCGCCCTTTTTCACTCACCGAAAATCAGAGTCTATATATTTTTTTTTGAATAAAAGAATGAGAGAGAGTGGGACGCCACGACGCGAACTAAGTCTGAGCTTCCAAAGCCCGACCCTTAACTAGCCAACCATATGTGTGCATGGACCAAGTCCACTAAAACGGTTCACACGTACTACGACTTGCGGAATACTCATTGCGGAAATAACATCGGATTAGAACATTTACTTAGCAAGTAAGGCAATCAATATAAATTAACCTAATCCAGATTAATCATCAATCGATCCATAGCAAATAATCTAAGCTATTACATTCCCAAATATTAGCTACTCAAATTACATTTCCATAAATAAAACTTAAATAATCATTCTAGCTCCTCCAGGCACCTAAGCTTGGCTCTGATCACGTCCTTTGCTTTATCCATTTCCTGTGACCCCATCTAAGGTAGAAGTAGGGTGTTAGACAACGCGCCCAGTAAGTATTCCAAGTAGGGTTAACACATGGGTTAGTATAAAAATCCAGATATAATACATCATGCTGTACTTGTAAAACATTGTATCCAAAACAGTGTATGATAATAGAGATCCAATCATACAGATAAAAACCAGAAACAGTGCATGATAATAGAGATCATAATCATGCTGATTCAATGCCATGCCATGGGTGTCATATGACATGAGTCCCACCCATCATCAATATCACCACCACATAGTATCCTCTTGATGGAAAATCCTCATCAAGGTATCCTCACGAATGCCTTACGGACGCCCCGTCGGAGTGTGGACTCCGGTTATAAATAGATCATACATCCCTCTTGATGGATAATGCACATCAAGGTACCCCCACAAATGCCTTACGGACACCCCGACGAAGTGTGGCCTCCGGTTACATTTCATCCCTCCCATGCCATGCATGAGATGCAAATGCCAACATTCTATGTAGTAATACAACTCATAGCATTTAAAATTCCACATTTGAAAGATAACATTTGATACAAAATAACTCATCAAAATATGAATTAAAATCATCATACATATCCCATGGTTTTCAATTAAGGTAGGAATGACTCATGTCATATGACACCCATGGCATTGCATTAAATCAGCATGATTATGATCTCTATTATCATGCACTATTTCTGGTTTTTATCTGTATGATTGGATCTCTATTATCATACACTGTTTTGGATACAATGTTTTACAAGTACAGCATGATGTATTATATCTGGATTTTTATACTAACCCATGTGTTAACCCTACTTGAAATACCTACTGGGCGCGTTGTCTAATGCCCTACTTCTACCTTAGATGGTGACATAGGAAATGGACAAAGCAAAGGACGTGATCGGAGCCAAGCTTAGGAGTTTGGATGTTTTAGTTTCATTTATTTAAGTTACTCATGGACAGTGCAATTTGAGTAGCTAGTATTTGGAACTGTAATAACGTAGATTATTTGCTATGGTTTGGATTGTTAATTTTGGATATTTTAACTTAAGATAATTATTATTAAGTGATGGACCTCCTTGCTATCTAAAATGGAATAGAATTATTATTCTATTATATTTTCGCCTCTATGATTTATTCCGCATGTATAACCTTATTGCGTGTGAACCATTTTAGTGGACTTGGTCCACTCACACGTATGGTTGGCCAATTAATGGTCAGGCTTTGGAAGCTCAGACTTAGCTCGCATCATGACGTTCCCGCTCTCTCTCACTCTTTATTTAAAAAAAAAAAAATAGACTCTAATTTTCGGCGAGTGAAAAAGGGCGAGGCGTTATACTTATAGATCAAATACATTTGCAATTCATGAAAATATCATATAATCTAACTCCATAGAAATCATATTGAAATAATCACATTTTCATAATTCAAAATTCACAATTTCAAGAAAGATACAAGTATAGAAATAATAAGCAACTTCACACTTATGTGCTTCAATAAAATAGGAAATCCTACCTGATTTAAAGTGATCAGCTAAAGTGCAACTCACGCAATTGCTCGAATGACTTCGGGACAACCCCTGGTTCCTTCTGTCCATGTACATGTTTCAAATTATAATTTCATGTCATTATCACACATAATCTTTTGTCTAATTTACGTAGGTCTAGCCAAGAACTGTATGGTCTTCAGACTCTAAGAGACTCAGCATTTGAGGCAGCAACCAATAGGGTGCTGTTACCCATCCACAATTTAGCTGAGACTATAGGTGGAGTGTGGCCTCCTCCCTCTGCGCAGGGTTTCGGGACCTACCTAGGAGCTCTTTGGCCCAATTAATATCGTAACAACCATACACAAGGACGGGGCCAAAATCAAACACTTGTATAATCATCGTACACGATACCCTAGCGAGGCCCGAACATTTCCTTCTATGCTCGGTAATGTAAATCCCTCCCATGCAACCATGCATGTGTAGCATTTCGGTATTCCATGTTATCAATATTTACGGAATTTGCCATTTTATTTGTGAATTAACGGATATGAACCTTAGATGGGTAAGGTGTTGGGTCAATGGCCCAATTAGGACCCAACAGTGATGGTATAAGGTTCAATTTAAAGTAAATGGGTAAGGCACATTTAATTGGGTCAATGTTGCTATTTGGGTCAAAATGCCCAATTGGGACCCAATGGGTCATGGTTAACTTGGTTGACCACCAGGTGAGTTCAATTTAAATTAAGTGGGGCTGAATTAAAATGGTAATGCAATATATTTATATATGAGGATGACACAAACACGCATACACAAATCAATAAGGGATTTGGATTAAGTGGCATGCGCATAGAGGGAACTTGGAATGGAAGGTATTGATGGAAAGATTTTTACGAATGGGATATTGCTTTGGCCTTGTATGTGAGATATGCATATCCATGAGGATGTGCTTAAGATCCTTTAAAAAGGGGTCATTTCCTTAGTTAAGAGTGAAACTAGGGGATTGCTAAATGAAGAAGATGTCCAAATAAAGATAGGATTGCTATGCCGTTTGGGAGTTATGCGCAATCCATGATGTGTTGGAGTATCATTAAAAAGAGTCCTTTCCTTGGTTAAAAACAACACTAAGCAATTGCTAAATTGCAAAGGGCCACGGCACCTTCTAATTAGGACCGAGTGGAAGTTTTATAAAAGAAAGACACAAGGGGCGCACGGCATACACAAATCAAGAGAAGGAGAGGGCAGCCAGCAAGTATGAAAGATCAAGTAGAAGGAAGAATACATAGAAGGAGGCTAAGGAAGAAGAGGATCGGAAGAACAAGTCGGAGCGAAGGAAAACCGGATGAGTCGCGGAACCGGTAAGTATTTTGATAATTTTGTTTAAAATAAGGAACCATAGGGTTCGGCCATAGTGCATGGCCGAACCCCATGGAAGAAAATTGGATGATTATGGTATTTTTTAATGGAAAGGAGGAACCATAGTGTTCGGCCATAGTGCATGGCCGAACCCCATGAAAGAATATTGGGTAATTTTAAATGGAGTTTGAAGGGTAAAAATCATAAGTTTATGTATATGATTTAGAAAGGAATTAATGTACCATAGGGTTCGGCCATGTTGTATGGCCGAACCCCATGGAAGTTTGTTGGTAGTGGTATATGATTTTTGGAGGGATGAAAACCATGAAGGATATTAGTTATTTTAATGGAATTGAAAGATGAATCATAGGGTTCGGCCATGTTGTATGGCCAAACCCCATGTGAAAGGTTATTTATGATTTATTTTAAATGGATGTATGGTTTGATGGTTTTAGATGCAATTAGATCATGAAAACCATGGAAGCTGGTTAATAATTTAGAAAGGTTTTAATGATGAACTTTTGGATCAAAAAGGAAGGAACCTTGATTTATGGATTCAAGGATGGTAATTGATATAATTGGAATTTAGACATCATGGGTTCGGCCATAAAGCAATTTTATAGATACTATGTCTATGTATATTTTAAATAAATGGAGGATTAATTGGAGGATGCAAGTATAGACTTATGTTTATGGACCTAAGATGGTGAACCATTTAAAGGAGAAGTTAGAAATGAAACATCAAGGGTTCGGCCATGGTGTATGGTCGAACCCCATGAACTTGTTAACGGGTCTTTTGTGGGTCCTTGTATAATTTAAATAAATGGTTTACCAAACCAAGGGATGAAGGGAATGATTAGGGTTTTTATTTTATGAATTATGAATCAATCATGAATCGATGTAATGGATCAATTTTGGATTTAAACATGAGGTGATGGAAACCATGGCAAAATTTGTAAATAAGAGTGAAAATGATAGACCATGGGTTCAGCCATGGTGTATGGCCGAACCCCATGGGAATGATTAATGGATTTAATATATGAATGGTTAGATTAATGGAATGTTAGCCATGGATAGAACAATGGTAATATGGTAATTAAGTAGAAATCATGGACCATGGGTTCGGCCATGGTGTATGGCCGAACCCCATGGGGAAGGTTTGGTGGACTTAGATTTTTATCAATGCTAAATAATTATGGTATAATTGATTAGATGTATGAATCAAGGGTAGTATGATCTTGGTTTTAAATTAATGATCAAAGGACTATAAGAAAGGCACCAAATAAGGAAGTGAAGTTCGGCCATGGTGTACGGCCGAACCCCACAAGTTGGGTTTATGGATTTAGACATTATTGTAAATCAAATGGGATATGGTTTTAATTGATTGATATATTATAAGGTAATGGGACCTCACAAGGTGTGTATGATCGTGAGCGGTTACCGAACGAGAGCGCAAGGACACGTTAGTGGTCTTTAGTAGGATTCCACCTCTTTGAAACCATGGGTTTATGTAATATGTTTTTATCTTATTTTGATGAATTTATGTTGTAAAGGTTAAAAATAGCATATGTTTCATTAGCATCTCATGCATGGCATGGGGTGAAGGATATGTAACCGGATGGGCCACACTCCGTCGGGGCGTCCGAAAAACCTATGTGGGATACCTTGATGTGTTTTTCCATCAGGAAGAAACCAGAAGGACCACACTCCGTCGGGGCGTCCGAAAGACCTATGTGGGGGTACTTATATGTACTTGTGATGGGTGGGACTCATTGCATTTGACATCATGACATGGCATGCTTTATATGGTTTTTGACATTATGATATTATGATATTGTTTTGTACTAACCATGTGTTAGCCCTAAATGGAATACCTACTGGGCGCGATATTCTAACTCCCTACTTCTACCCTAGTGGATGATACAGGAAACGAAGGAAACGATGAACGCGAAAAGGGCCAAGCATAGGAGGTTGGATGCTTTTATTTTTATTTTGATTAAGTTACTCATGAATTTGTAATTTGAGTAACTAGACTTCGGGCATGTAATAATTTAGATAATTTGCTATGGTTGGATGTTTAGTTGGATAATTATGTTATGTTAATTATTGATTAAAGACTTGAAGTACTTTACTATCTAAAATGGAATAGAATTAGGTTCTATTATAATTCCATAGTTATGATTTTAATCCGCATGTTTATATTGTTATGAGTGAACCGCTTTCATGGACTTAGTCCATGCACGCATAGGGTTGGCCAGTTAAGGGTCGCACTTTAGAAGTTCGGACTTAGCTCGCATCGGGACGTCCTACTCTCTATCACTCTTTGTTTATAAAAAAAATAGACTCTGATTTTCGGAAAGCGTAGAGTCAAAAAGGGTGGGGCGTTAACAGCATGAGGATCATGTATGCAATTCATGATGACAAAACACACATCATATAGATCAATACTTTTGGAATTCATGAAAATATCATATAATCTAACTCAATAGAAATCAATTGAAATAATCACATTTTCATAATTCAAAATTCACAATTTCATGAAAGATACAAATATAGAAATAATAAGCAATTTCACAGTTATGTGCTTCAATAAAATAGGAAATCCTAAATGATTTAAAGTGATTAGCTAAAGAGCAACTCACGCAGTTGCTCGAATGACGTCGGAACAACCCTTGGTTCCTTCGGTCCATGTACATGTTTCAAATTATAATTTCATGTCATTATCAGAGATAACCTTTTGTCTAATTTACGTAGGTCTAGCCAAGACCTAAAGGGTCAACTGTATGGTCTTCAGAGTCTAAGATACTCAGCATTTGAGGTGGCAACCAGTATTGTGCTGTTACCCATCCACAATTTAACCGAGACTATCGGTGGAGTGTGGCCTCCTCCCTTTGCGCAAGGTTTTGGGACCTACCTAGGAGCTCTTTGATCCAATTAATTTCGTAACAACCATACACAAGGACGGGGCCAAAATCTAACACTTGTATAATCATCGTACACGAGAACAAGTGAGGTCCGAACAGTTCCTTCTATGCTTGGTAATGTAAATCCCTCCCATGCAACCATGGATGATGATCATGTATGCAATTCATGATGACAAAACATACATCATATACATCGAATACTTTTGCAATTCATGAAAATATCATATAATCTAACTCAATAGAAATCATATTGAAAAAATCACATTTTCATAATTCAAAATTCACAATTTCAAGAAGGATACAAATATAGAAATAATAAGCAATTTCACACTTATGAGCTTCAATAAAGTAGGAAATCGTACTTGATTTAAAGTGATCAACTAAAGAGCAACTCACGCAGTTGCTCGAATGACGTCGGGACAACCCTTGGTTCCCTCTGTCCATGTACATATTTCAAATTATAATTTCATGTCATTATCACACATAAACTTTTGTCTAATTTACGTAGGTCTAGCCAAGACCTAAAGGGTCAAATGTATGGTCTTGTAACACCCCAATTTCTCAATAATATGAATATTTACGAAAATGCCATTGGATTGGTGAATTTAATAAATGTGATTGTAAATGAGAAAATGGTGGGGTCCATTGTTTAAATTAAGACCCTATGAACATATTATAAGGGTAAATTTATCATGAATGGGTAATGAACATCAAATTGGGTCAATATGGTTAATTGGGTCAAAGGACCCAATTGGGACCCAATGGGTCATAATGGACTTGTTTGACCATTGGGTGAGCCCAAATTTAATGGCGTTAAGCTGAAATGATTGGAAATTAAATGGAGCATAAATGGGTAGGCTTGATGCAATATGAAAATTAGATGCAAATGGCAAAAACAACCCATAATTGGGTCATGATGTCAATTGGGTCAATGAGCCAAATGGGGACCCAATGGGTCGGGTTGACCATGTTGACCATGGTTGACCGTGTGGACCGTCAAGTGAGCTTAAATATGAGTCAAATTAGGTTGAGTTGGGACTGAAATGAGTTGGATTTGAATTAAGAAATGAGTTGACTCAAGTACATTAAATGAATGGCATTAAGTGTAGTGAGTTGGGTGAGTTGAGTTGGAAATCAAAGGGCCCTTGAGTTCAAGTGAGTCAAATGGAATGTGAGGAGTTTCCTTGATCTCAAACAGCACCAAGAGAACAAGTCCCACACGTTGGTGGGTTGGAAGTAATGTGTAATGCATGGAAACCAATGAAATGAGATAAAAATCTCATGGGAATTGGGAGGGTTTCCATCTCATATGGAAACCCAAGGCTCCAACGTTGGGAGTGTCAAGGGGTGCCTTGGTTGGCACCAAATGCCTCCTTGGTTTGATCAAAGAATGATGAGGAGTAATGAGATAATATGGGGCTGTTTAACAAAAGGAATACACCATACATTTGGCCGATTGTCACTCCATGAAACCATAGAATTCATCTCTCTCCCTCTCTCAAGAACATACCTCCTTGGCCGAACCAGCTATTGGTGTTTTCACCATTGATCAAGCACATATTCAGCTAGAGATTAAGGAAGAAGGAAGGAAACAAGAGGGAAGGAAGCAAAGATCAAAGGCAAGAGGGAAGGAAGCAAAGATCAAAGGCAAGAGGAAAGGCAAAGGAAATTGGTAAGTACTCCATGGAATTTGGTTTAATTAAATTGGTAAAAAGGGAGCATGTTTTGGGCCATGGAATGGCCGAATGCATCAAGGAATTAAACTTTGGATAAAGGTTGTTTAAAATGGTAAAAATGTATCATTGGGTTCGGCCACTTTGGATGGCCGAACTCCATGAAATTATTTGGGTATTTTGATGTTTTTTTGAAGGCTAGAAACCATGCAAAATTATAGAGATTTTATGTGTTTTAATAAGACTCAAATTATATGTTAAAGAGGTTCAAAACATAGGCCATAGGGTCCGGCCATTGGGGATGGCCAAACCCCATGAAAGGAGTTGTCAAGCTTATGGTGATTTTGATGGTTTTGAGAGATAAAAACCATACAAGTTGTGGAAGGGTTAAGGTGCTTAAAAATGGAGATAAAGTGTATATATTGGGTTGGCCAATGTATGGCAGAACCATATATTGATTATGGTTAAATTAGCATGTCAAAACCATGAATAATCATGGGAAGTATTGAACCAAGAGAACCATAGGGTTCGGCCATGGGTATGGCCGAACCCCATGGACCATTTTATATGGATGTAAGGTTTCTTGGTTATGGAATTTAATGGACTGTTTTTATGGATTAATTAGGATAAGATCATGGTTGAAAATTATGGATGATGATATGATTATTTATAGACTTAGTGTAAGTAAATAATCAATCATTGTAGATGATGGAATATGGGATAAAAATCCATAGGATGAGGTTCGGCCATGTAGTGTGGCCAAACCCTATCAATGATTATTTGATGGACTTAGGCTAAATTATAATGTAATTGAAGATGATGAATGAAGGACCAAATCAAATGGTGAGGTTCGGCCAAGTAGTATGGCCGAACCCCACTAAGGTGGATGGGTTATATGACCTTGATTATTAAGGAAAATTAAACAAGGCTTAGCCTAGTGGCATTATGGTAAATATGTATGAAAAGAGCAAAGGACTTAAAAGAGTGGCTCAAACCAAAATTGTGAGGTTCGGCCATGTGATATGGCCAAACCCCACCAAGTTATGGTTAGTAGATTAAGGTTTTCAATAAATTATTTGGATGATGTTAATCCAAAATAAAAGAGATCAAATTAAAGTGGGTGAGGTTCGGCCATGGGTATGGCTGAACCCCACAAGATGATTTATGGAATCTAGACTAGATTAGAAATCAAGAAGATTAAGTATTAACTTACTGTTGTATAAACAAGGGAACGGAAGTTGAACGGCATGCGAGTCGTGATCGAGTAAAGCTTGAAAGGAACAGGCACTTAAGCGAAGTTTAAGTAGGTTTCCTACCTACTTGTAACCACATTTATACTTGGTTTTATGATGGTTTTTATGAGACATTGTTATACTATTATTTATCATATTGGATTTGAATGATGAGATTTATTTACATGTTGCATATATTTATTGGCATCTCATGCATGGACATGGGATGATGATTATGGAAACCGGAGCCCACACTCCGTCGGTATCCACGTGATGCAACTGTGGGGCCTCCTTAGGCGATGAGGGTCCCGCCAGGAGGAATATCATAATGATGAGAGTCACATCGGCCTCCTTAGGCGATGAGGGTCCCGCCAGGAGGAATATCATGATGATGAGAGTCACATCGGCCTCCTTAGGCGATCAAGGTCCCGCCAGGAGGAATATGATCAAGAAGAAATGAAAGAGTACTGTGGTTTACCTTGACGAGGAGAGTCTCATCAAGTGATGGCTATGTATATGTGTGATGGGTGGGACTCATTACATTTGCACTTACATGCATAGCATTGATTTCAGATGTTTTTGGATGATCATATACTATATAGATGCATGTTGTATATACTAACCATGTGGTAACCCTGATCGGAAAACCTACTGGGCGCGTTAATCTAACGCCCTATTTCTATCCTTAGAGGATAATGCAGGAAAAGGGAAAGGGAAAGAGAAGGTCGAGGACTAGGAGGGGAGCCAAGCTTAAGAGCTTAAGTGTTGGAATGAACTTCTATTTTACTGTCATTTGAATTACATTTTATGGACATGTAATAACTAGTAACTTTGCTATGGTTTGTTTATGGTTTGATATCGGGTGCTTGGTTTAAGCATTTTAATGGGAGACTTGTACTTGCTATCTGTTCAGTATAATTCCGCAATCAGTATTTCCGCAATTGGTCTAGTTTATTCCGCATGACTTGATTAGTTCCATGTGTGGTTTGTTATTCATGGGTTTAGTCCATGTTCACATGGGTGGCCAGTTAAGGGTCGGACTTTGGAAGTCCGAACTTAGCTCACGTCGTGACGTCGTCCGCCCTCTTCCGGTGTTATTATATTATTATTTTGAAAAAAAAATAGACTCTGAATCTTGAAAAGGGCGGGGCGTTACAGGTCTTCAAAGTCTAAGAGACTCAGCATTTGAGGCAGCAACCAGCAGGGTGCTGTTACCCATCAACAATTTAATCGAGACTATCGGTGGAGTGTGGCCTCCTCCATCTGCGCGGGGTTTTGGGACCTACCTATGAGCTCTTTGCCCCAATTAATTTCGTAACAACCATACACAACGACTGAGCCAAAATCTAACACTTGTATAATCTTCGTACACGAGACCAAGAGAGGTCCGAACATTTCCTTCTATGCTCGGTATTATAAATCCCTCCCATGCCAACCATTCATGTGGATCATGTATGCAATTCATGATGACAAAACATACATCATATAGATCTAATACTTTTGTAATTCATGAAAATATCATATAATCAAACTCAGTAGAAATCAAATTGAAATAATCACATTTTCATAATTCAAAATTCACAATTTCAATAAAGATACAAATATAGAAATAATAAGCAATTTCACACTTATGTGCTTCAATAAAGTAGGAAATCCTACCTGATTTAAAGTGATCAGCTAAAGGGAAACTCACGCAGTTGCTTGAATGACGTCGGGATAACCCTTGGTTCCTTCTGTCCATGTACATGTTTCAAATTATAATTTCATGTCATTATCTCACAAAATCTTTTGTCTAATTTACGTAGGTCTAGCCAAGACAATAAGGGTCAATTTTATGGTTTTCAGAGTCTAAGAGACTCAACATTTGAGGAGGCAACCAGTAGGGTGCTGTTACCCATCCACAATTTAACCAAGACTATCGGTGGAGTATGGCCTCCTCGCTCTGCGCAGGGTTTCGGGACCTACCTAGGAGCTCTTAGGCTCAATTAATTTCATAACAACCATTCACAAGGACGGGGCCAAAATCTAACACTTGTATAATTATCGTACACGAGACCAAGCGAAGTCCGAACATTTCCTTCTATGCTCTGTAATGTAAATCCCTCCCATGCAAACATGCATGAGGATCATGTATGCAATTCATGATGACAAAACATGCATCATATAGATCTAATACTCTTGCAATTCATGAAAATATCATATAATCTAACTCAATAGAAATCATATTGAAATAATCACATTTTCATAATTCAAAATTCACAATTTCAAGAAAGATACAAATGTAGAAATGCTAAGCAATATCACACTTATGTACTTCAATAAAGTAGGAAATCCTACCTGATTTAAAGTGATTAGCTAAAGAGCAACTCACACAGTTGCTTGAATGACGTCGGGACTACCCTTGTTTCCTTCTGTCCATGTACATGTTTCAAATTATATTATCATGTCATTATCGCACATAATCTTTTGTCAAATTTACGTAGGTCTAGCCAAGACCTAAAGGGTCAACTGTATGGTCTTCAGAGTCTAAGAGACTCAGCATGTGAGGCGGCAACCAGCAGGGTACTATTACCCATCCACAATTTAACCGAGACTATCGATGGAATGTGGCCTCCTCCCTCTGCGCAGGGTTTCGGGACTACCTAGGAGCTCTTTGGCCCAATTAATTTCGTAACAACCATACACAACGACGGGGCCAAAATCTAACACATGTATAATAATTGTACACGAGACCAAGCAAGGTCCGAATATTTCCTTCTATGCTCAGTAATGTAAATCCCTCCCATGCAACCATGCATGAGGATCATGTATGCAATTCATGATGACAAAACATACATTATATAGATCTAATACTTTTGCAATTCATAAAAATATCATATAATCTAACTCAATAGAAATCATATTGAAATAATCACATTTTCATAATTCAAAATTCACAATTTCAAGAAAGATACAAATATAGAAATAATAAGCAATTTCACACTTATGTGCTTCAATAAAGTAGGAAATCGTACCTGATTTAAAGTGATCAGCCAAAGAGCAACTCACGCAGTTGCTTGAATGATGTCGGGACTACCCTTGGTTCCTTCTGTCCATGTACATGTTTCAAATTATAATTTCATGTCATTATCACCCATAATCTTTTGTCCAATTTACGTAGGTCTAGCCAAGACCTAAAGGGCCAAATGTATGGTCTTCAGAGTCTAAGAGACTCAACATTTGAGGCGGCAAATTGCAGGGTGTTGTTACCCATCCACAATTTAAAGGAGACTATCGGTGGAGTGTGGCCTCCTCCCTCTACGCAGGGTTTCGGTGCCTACCTAGGAGCTCATTGGCCCAATTAATTTCGTAACGACCATACACAAGGAGAGGGCAAAATCAAACACTTGTATAATCATCGTACACGAGACCAAGCGAGGTCCGAACATTTCCTTCTATGCTCGGTAATGTAAATCCCTCCCATGCAACCATGCATGAGGATCATGTATGTAATTCATGATGACAAAACACACATCATATAGATCTAATACTTTTGCAATTCATGAAATTATGATATAATCTAACTCAATAGAAGTCATATTGAAATAATCACATTTTCATAATTCAAAATTCACAATTTTTAGAAAGATTCAAATAGAGAAATAATAGGCAATTTCACACTTATGTGCTTCAATAAAGTAGAAAATCCAACCTGATTTAAAGGGATCAAGTAAAGATCAACTCACATAGTTTCTCGAATGACGTCAGGACTACCCTTGGTTCCTTCTGTCCATGTACATGTTTCAAATTATAATTTCATGGCATTATCACACATAATCGTTTGTCTATTTTACGTAGGTCTGGCCAAGACCTAAAGGGTCAACTGTATGGTCTTCAGAGTCTAAGAGACTCAGCATTTGAGCCGGCAACTAGTTGGGTGTTGTTACCCATCCACAATTTAACCGAGACTATCAGTGGAGTAGGGTCTCCTCCCTTTGCACAGGGTTTCGGGACCTACCTATGAGCTCTTTGGCCCAATTAATTTTGTAACAACCATACACATGGACGGGGCAAAAATATCACACTTGTATAATCATCGTACACGATACCAAACGAAATCCGAACATTTCCTTCTATGCTCGGTAATGTAAATCCCTCCCTTGCAACCATGCATGAGGATCATGTATGCAATTCATGATAAAAAAACATACATCATATAGATCTAATACTTTTGCAATTCATGAAAATATCATATAATCTAACTCAATAGAAATCATATTGAAATAATCATATTTTCATGATTCAAAATTCACAATTTTTAGAAAGATACAAATATAGAAATAATAGGCAATTTCACGCTTAAGTGCTTCAATAAGTAGGAAATCCTACCTGATTTACAGTGACTAGCTAGAGAGCAACTCAAGCAGTTGCTCGAATGACGTCGGGACTATCCTTGGTTTCTTCTATCCATGTACATGTTTCAAATTATAATTTCATGTCATTATCATCTTTTGTCTAATTTACATAGGTCTAGCGAAGTACTAAAGGGTCTTCAGAGTCTAAGATGTAACACTTCGGAATTCCATGTTATCAATATTTATGGAATTCACCATTTTAGTTGCGAATTAATGGATATGAACCTCAGATGGGTAAGGTGTTGGGTCAATGGCCCAATTAGGACCCAACGGTTATGGAATAAGGTTCAATTTAAAATAAATGGGTAAGGCACATTTAATTGGGTCAATGTTGCTATTTGGGCCAAAATGCCCAATTGGGACCCAATGGGTAGTGGTTAACTTGCTTGACCACCAAGTGAGTTCAAGCCTAATTAAATAGGGTTGAATTAAAATGGTAATGCAATATATTTATGGATGAGGATGACACACATGCATACACAAATCAATAAGGGATCCGGATTAAGTGGCATGCGCATAGAGGGAACTTGGAATGGAAGCTATTGATGGAAATATTTTAGGAATGGGATATTGCTTTGCCCGTGTATGTAAGATATGCATATCCACATTGATGCGCTAGAGTATCCCAAAAAGGGGTCTTTTCCTTTGTTAAGAGTGATATTAGGGATTTGCTAAATTGAATGGTCTAGGCATCTTCGAATTAGGACCGAGTGGAACTATTATAAAAGAAAGACACAAGGAGCGCTCGGCATCTTCTAATTAGGACCGAGTGGAATTATTATAAAAGAAAGACACAAGGAGCGCTTGGCATCTTCTAATTAGGACCCAGTGGAAGTTTTATAAAAGAAACACATAAGGGACGCATGGCATACACAAATCAAGAGAAGGAGAGGGAAGCCAGCAAGTGTGAAAGATCAAGTAAAAGAAAGAATACATAGAAAGAGGCTACGGAAGAAAAGGATCGGAAGAACGAGTCGGAGCGAAGGAAAATCGGAGGAGTCACGGATCTGGTAAGTATTTTGATAATTTTGTTTAAAAAAAGGAACCATAGGGTACGGCCATCGTGTATGGCCGAACCCCATGGAAGAAAATTGGGGAATGAATATAGTGATTTAAGGGAAGATGATGAACCATAGGGTTCGAACATGTTGTATGGCCGAACCCCATGGAAGGACATTGGTTATGTTTAATGGATTTTTAAGGATGAAAACCATGGAAGGGGTTAATAATTTTATTGGGTTTCAAAGCATGAAAATTATAGATGTATGTTAAGGAATTGATATGGGATTAAATGTTGTTCAAGAGAAAGTAAGGAACCATAGGGTTCGGCCATGTGGTATGGTCGAACCCCACGGAAAGGATATTAATGAATTATAATGGATTTAAAGAATGGAAAGTCATAGATGAATGCTTATGATTAGAAGGTTTAAAAGGATTTAAATGGATATATGTATAAGAACCAACAAAGGACTTAATCTTGGTGGTATGATTTCTAAGAAAAATAAGGAACCATAGGGTTCAGCCATGGTGTATGGCCGAACCCCATGGAATGAAATTAAGGACTTTAAAGGGATCAAAATGATGCAATGGAGAAATTGGAAAGTTAGACATCATAGGGTTCGGCCATGGTGTATGGCCGAACACCATGAAGCAATTTTATGGGTCAATTATGGATTTATTATTGTAAATAAATTAAGAAGGAGGATGGAACAATGATATCATGGGTTCGGCCATGATGTATGACGATACCCCATGAACCAACATAATGAGTCATATGGGGTTTTATGTCACGGTTAATGGATCGTTTATGGAGCAATATTATGGATCGGTTATGGACTTAATATAGTGATTGGATTAATGGAGAGACAATGATAGAAACAATGGTAATAATGTAAATATGGATAAGAAAATGAAAGATCATGGGTTCGGCCATGGTGTATGGCTGACCCACATGAGGAATGATTTTTATGGATTTAAGTGGTTACCAATGTTAGATGATTTAATTTATAAGATCAAGGACCCCAAAGAAGGACACAAAACCAAGATGGTGAGGTTCGGCCATGTTGTATGGCCGAACCCCACTAAGGTGTATTTTGTGGACTAAGTGATTAAATGATTAACTTAGGGGTTATTGATTAATAAATCAAAGGAGGGACTAAAACCTAGTAAGTGAGGTTCGGCCATGGTGTATGACTGAATCCCACACGTTGGGTTTATGGACTTAGACATTATTCTAAATCAAATGGGACATGGTTTTAATTGATTAATATATTAGAAGGAAACGGGACCTTACAAGGTTTATACGATCGTGAGCGGTTACAGGACGAAAGCGCAAGGACACGTTAGTGGTCTTTGGTAGGATTCTACCTCTTCGAAACCATGGGTTTATGTACAATGTTTTTATCATAATCTGATGCATTTACGTTGTAAAAAATATGTTTTCAATTGTGAAGTTTTAATGCTATGTTTACAATATAAAATAGCATGTGTTTCATTAGCATCTCATGCATGACATGGGGTGAAGGATATGTAACCGGAGGGGCCACACTTCGTCGGGGCGTCCGAAAAACCTATGTGGGATACCTTGATGTGTTTTTCCATCAAGAAGAAATCGAGAGGCCACACTCCGTCGGGGTGTCCGGAAGACCTATGTGGGGGTACTTATATGTACTTGTGATGGGTGAGACTCATTGCATTTGACATCATGACATGGCATGCTTTATATGGTTTTTGACATTATGATATTATTATATATGTTTTGTACTAACCATGTGTTAGCCTAAATGGAATACCTACTGGGCGTGTTGGTCTAATGCCCTACTTCTACCCTAGTGGATGATATAGGAAACGAGGGGAACGATGAACGCGAAAAGGGCCAAGCATAGGAGCTTGGATGCTTTTAGTTTTTATTTTGCTAAAGATACTCATGGACTTGTAATTTGAGTAACTAGACTTTGGGCATGTAATAATTTAGATAATTTGCTATGGTTGGATGTTTAGTTGGATAATTATGTTATGTTAATTGTTGATTAAAGACTTGAAGTACTTTGCTATCTAAAATGGAATAGAATTAGGTTCTATTATAATTCCGCAGTTATGATTTTAATCCGCATGTGTATATTGTTATGTGTGAACCGTTTTCTTGGACTTAGTCCATGCACACATGGGATTGGCCAGTTAAGGGTCGGACTTTAGAAGTTCGGACTTAGCTCGCGTTGTGACGTCTCGCTCTCTATCTCACTCTTTATTTTTTTTAAAAAAAAATAGAATCTGATTTTCGGAAAGTATTGTGAAAAAGGGCGGGGCGTTACAGTTGGTATCAGAGCGAAACAAAAAGATTGAACCTTTCGAAGTAACATTAAGATGGTATCATGTCTCACTGACGGATAAGAATCCCAATTGATCGACTCTTCGGAGTCTGCTGCACGGGAGTCGGATTAATTTACTTCGTTAGACTCGGACGGAACATTCAATCTGAGAACAACAATGAATGATAGCAAAGGAAGTACAGTCAAAATAAATGGATTTACCAAACATAGCAAAATAGGATATATTTCCCGAATATACCGAATTGAGAAACAAACAATAGATACTTAGGGAATTCCCCAAAAACAAAGAAAATTCAAGAGTGCTTATTTGGAAATTTCCCCAAAATAGGAAAATACAAACTTTACGATGAAAACTAAGTCATGATATTTTTCAATGGCTTAGGGAAAAATGCCTCCAAAGAGAAATACCTGACAAAACCAAAAAGGGAAGGAAAAAGAGGTAGAAAAATCTCAACATGAAGAGGAGGAACGACAATCTCGACATAAAGAGGAAGAACAACCATTCCACTAAGAGGCGGAGGAACAAAACAGCGTGAATATACCGGTGGTGACTCCTGAACTTCAAAACTTGGTTCAAGCAGTGGTCACTTCAGTGCTTGAACAACAATTGAACGGGAATGGAACCACCAACGAGACCAATGACATGAGCATGGTCAGGGACTTCCAGCAAGAGCACCCTCCTTACTTTAAAGGGAGAGAAGGGGCTGTTGGAGCAGAAAATTGGTTGAAGAAGATCACTCAGATCCTGACCATACTCAAGATCACGAGTCATGCTGACAAGATTTTACTGGCCACGTCACAACTTGTTGATGATGCCGGTAAATGGTGGGAGGTGGTGGAGAAGCAGCGAGCACTTCTTCCGGAAAGAGAGAGGACTGCGATGACTTGGGATCAATTCTCAGCTACACTTGTTGGACCATTATTTTCCTGAGGAGGAGAAGGAAGGCCAAACCCAAGCTTTTCTATCTTTGGTACAAGGTACCATGAAGGTGGTAGAGTACCACCAGGAGTTTCTTAGTTTGTCTTGCTATGCATTCTATATGGTGGATGCAGAGTATCGAAGGGTACGTAAGTTTGAGCAGGGCCTTCGGCCAAGCATTAGGGCAAAGGTAACCATATTCAAGGCAGCTACATTGGCAGAGGTGGTCAGTAGGGCCAATATAGCAGAGCAAGAGATGGCTGAGTTAGCGCGTTTTGACAACCGCGCGAGCTCAGAGTGGGAAGGGAACATTTCAGCCCAACAAGAAGTTCCGACCGAACTTTAGCAGACCCTTACCATCCACTGGGTCAACCGGGGGCTTTCGTCCCAATCATCCCTCCCCATCTGCATCAGTCACTCATCCTCCCAGAGGGGTGAACAACTGCTTTTATTGTGATCAGCTGAGCCATTTTAAGAGGGAATGCCCACAACTCAGCAAACCTTCTAATACCAGAGGTTCATCTCGCCCACCACTAGGCCAGCTAATTCATGAGGAGGACATTTAATCAGGCTGGACGGGCGCCTCAGGATCTGAACGGTTGTTTACCTTAGCTCCTCCAACAGTAATGGATCACTCTGTGATTCAAGGTATGGCTGTAGTCAGTAGTGTAATGCCTGCCCCTTTTCACTCGCTTAATTAACTGAAATTAAGAGTCTATTTTTTTTTTTTTTTTGAAATAAAAAGTGACAAAGGGCGCGGGACGTCACGACGCGAGTTAAGTCCGAACTTCTAAAGCCCGGCCCTTAACTGGCCAACCCTACATGTGAGTGGAACTAAGTCCACGAGAACGGTTCATACGTAGAAAGTAAGCTCGCGGAATTAAAATAGAGTCTATCCTACCAATTTTTTTAGATAGCAAGGAAGTTACATTACTTAAAATACTAAATTACCTCAAAATCATAATGTCCAAAAGTAAAGTCCAAGCCATAGCAAGTAATCTAAATTATTACAGTCCGACGAGCTAAGTTACTCAAATTACATTTCCAAAATAAACTTAAATAAATTAACTAGCCCGCTCCTCCAAGCTCTTACGCTTGGCTCCCGTCGCGTCCTTCATTTCCGCCATCCCCTGTGTCATCAGCTAAGGTGGAAGTAGGGCGTTAGACAACACGCCAGTAGGTACTCCGAGTAGGGCTAACACATAGATTAGTGATACAATGCATATAGGGAATAATATAACAAAACCATGAAATCAATGCCATGCCATGGGTGTCTTATGTCATGAGTCCCACCCATCATCTTTACTATTGTACAATGTCCTTTTTCAATCATACATAATGTCCCCCTTGATGGAAAAGCCTCATCAAGATAAATCAACACAAGTGTCCCCCTTGATGGCAAAGCCTCATCAAGGTATAATAACAAATACAAATATCCCCCTTGATGGAAAAACCATCATCAAGGTATCCCCATGTTTGCTTCTCGTTCGCCCCAACGGAGCATGGACTCCGGTTCCATTCTTATCCCTCCCATGCCATGCATGAGATGTAAATATAATATGCCATATAATATATAAATCATAGCCATAAAAAAAAACCCATCTTAAATATATCATATGATTACCAAAATAATTCAAGAAACATCCATACACATATAATCCATGGCTTACAATAAGGTTGGAATCCTACCAAATACCGACTAGTATTCCTGTGCGTTTCCGTTCCGAATTCGGTCGCCAATCGCGTACCGCTTGCGATGTCCCGATACCTTATTATACATCATCAATTACACCCATGTTTTAATCATGTCCAAGTCCATTATCCAAGCCTTAGTGGGGTTCGGCCATACACCATGGCCGAACCCTACTAATTAGGTTTGTGGGTCCCATTTAATCCCTTAACCATCTTAAACTTGTGGGTTTAAAATCCAGCAACCTATGCTTCATTTAACCATACATAAAGTCATCATTTAAAGCACCTAAGTCCATGATCAACCTCCATGGGGTTCGGCGATACACCATGGCCGAACCCATGGTTCTTCATTTTGGCTCATATTTACGCTTTATGCCACTCCTCTTCCATGGTTAAATAACCTCTTATCCATGAACACTTAAATCCATAGCTGACCCATAAACTTGGATCCATTAATGACCCATCAACCATGTCATAAGATCATTAAAACAACCCCTTTACTTAACCTAATCCCCATTAATTTAAACACATACATAACTCCAAATTTAGCCCATCAAATGGCTCACAAATGGGCCATGGGTTCGGCCATACACCATGGCCGAACCCATGATGCCTTTTCCTCATTTTCCTTGGATCCATTACAACATTTTTGATCCACAAACAGTCCTTCCTTGAGGGGGTTTCCATCATGCATTTAGATCACCATTTTAGATCATCTTTAGGTACATTTTTGAGTCCATCATTGCTACCAATATTCCCCCATTATTTTCCATATTTTTACACCTATTAAAATACTAGTACATCACCATAGGGTTCGCCGAACCCATGGTTCGGCCATACACCATGGCCGAACCCATGGTTCATGGTTCATCTTCCTCTACCACTTTTGAGGCCATAAGAACCATTCACATTTCTCCATGGATTTCCCTCATTAAAACCCTTAAAGTTTTGCTAACATTTA
This sequence comes from Chimonanthus salicifolius, assembly GCA_013350335.1. Taxonomy (NCBI): domain Eukaryota; kingdom Viridiplantae; phylum Streptophyta; class Magnoliopsida; order Laurales; family Calycanthaceae; genus Chimonanthus; species Chimonanthus salicifolius. The sequence continues at coordinate 23,546,554 of CM023537.1, read as the reverse complement.
ATCATTCAAACCTTCAAGTCATTAATCATCATTCCATGGTTTTAATCCTAAAAACCCCATTAAAATTGCTTAATTACCTACCATGGGGTTCTGCCATACAACATGGCCGAACCCTATGGTCCATGATTCCTTCAAAAATCACATCTCCATGCTTTGAATAAACCTTAAATATATAATGTCCTTAATGTCCATTTATTTTTCTTAACCCATCTCACCCATTAGGGTTTGTCCATTTCTCATCCTTTCCTTGGATGGATTTTAGATACATGGCCCATAATATTTTGGCCATCATTTAATCCAAGAAAATGGATCCCATGATCTCTTTTTAACCCTTAAAAATGTAAATTCTTGTTTGGAGATACTTACCAATCCGGCAGCTCCTCCGGCTTCCTTTTGCTCCTCTTGGTTCCTTGGCCTTATTTCTTCTTCTTCTCCTTGTTGTTCGGCCAAGATGAAGGTAGATTGAGAGAGGAAAAAGAGGAGAGAAAAGGAGCTATCCTAAGGTCTTGAGAGTGGTGGTCGGCCAAGCTTGGGTGCTCTTGTTTCTTTTCTTCTTCTAAGTCTTTCCCTCTTTCTCTTCTTTCCCCTTGGTGTTTTCTTTTCTTTTGGTCTTGGGAGAGGGAGGGACAGTTTTGGAGAGTGAGAGATGGAGAGATGGAAATGAGATGGGAATGAGATGAGAATGGGGTGGAGGAATGAGATGAAAACCCATCTCATCCCTTTGGTTTGCTTGGGTCACACTCCTCCATCATTTCCATTCACCAACCAAGTATGAGCTCACATGCCTTAGTGGTGGTGGTTGGGATGAAACCACCACCATGCCAACGGTTTTGGGGTCTTTAGATGGGTGGTTTGGTCTTCCCATCAAGTCCATTGACCATCCATCATGGAGAGGGGTATGGGCTCACATGGTTTTGGTGGTGGTGGTTGGGATGAAACCACCACCCCTTGCCAACGGTTTTGGGTGTGTTTCTTTGAGTGGTTTGGGTGGTTTCAATGAGATGAAACCACCCATTGACTTACCCCTTTGACTCCTCATTTGACCCATTTGACTAACCTAAGTATTTAATTAATTCATTTGATACTTTAATTTAGGTCCCTTCATTACATCATTTAATTCCATCTAATTTCCTCAATTCTCCTCCATGAATCCACCCAAGTCAACCATGGTGGTTGGCCCCACCAATTCTTACTCTACCCGCCACCTCACTTGATGAGGTGGAGGTGGGTCCCACTCGGTCATGTCCCTTGGTCTGATCAAGATTAAACTTAGATGATTCACATTAATTAAATCAACTTCATTCCCTTGGATCCTCCTTAATTCCCTTTGACTTATCCATAGTTGACCAAGTCAACAATGATGGTCGACCCCATCTAAGTCTTGGTCCACACACCACCTCACTTGATGAGGTGGAGGTGGGCCCCACTTGGTTATGCCATCTTGATTCATTCATAACTAACTTAGGTGATTTAATTAATTCCATTTCAATCCATTCCAACTAATTGGATCACCATTGGGTCCCTAGCCCAATTAAATTCTCCTCCTACCCATTTACCTTAGAGCTTAAATCATCTTGACCCAATTAAGTAAACTCATTCCAATCCATGGCCCATTGGACCATACTTGGGCCATTGTCCAAATTTTGATCCATTTAACATCTATTCCATCTAAATTCCCAATTTCCATCATTAAAATGAATAATAGCTAACATATATATATATATATATATATATATATATATATAGATTTAAAAATCCGGGCTATTACAGGTAGTTCCTATGCCTTTGCTTTATTTGATTATGGAGCATCCCACTCTTTCATATCTGCTGCATTCATATCTACAACTGGAACTTTAGTACAAAAACTGTCCACATCACTCACCATTGTATCCCCCGTCGGAGACACGTCATTGGGGCTTATATGCACAGCAGTGAATACTGAACTCGCTGGACTCAGATTTGAGGTCAACTATTTGGTACTCGATATGACAGAGTACGATATTATCTTCGACATGGACTAGTTGGCTAGTTTTCAGGCCAACATTGATTGCTATCGCCGTAGGGTGACATTTTGGTCACCCAAGGGAAAACAACATGTGGTGCATACTGACAAAGAACGCAGACTGCATGAAGGGTTGAATCATCTGGTATTGAACAGTATCAGAATCAACAAGGCACCGGTGGTTGAACTTTCGGCAATAGTAAAGGAGTATGCAGATGTATTCCCAACAGAACTCCCTAGCTTGCCTCCCATGAGGGAGATTAATTTTGAAATCAAGCTGTACCCTGGCACTGCACCAATGTCATTACCACACTACCGGATGGCACCAACAGAGATGTCCGAGCTAAAGAAACAGATTGATGAACTGCTCAAACTGGGTTGCATCCGGAACAGTACATTGGCTTGGGGAGCTCCAGTTTTATTTGTGAAGAAGAAGGATGGTTCACTCCTTATGTGTGTGGATTGCCGAAAACTGAACCAACTGACGGTCAGAAACAAGTACCCTCTACCTAGGAATTGATCTATTTGATCAATTTAGAGGTTCCAGTCATTTCTCTAAGATTGACCTGATGTCCGGATACCATCAAATCCGTGTTAAGGAGGAAGACATAGAAAAGACAGCCTTCAGAACGCGGTATGAACTATATGTTTGTAGTCATGCCGTTTGGACTCACCAATGCACCAACTGTGTTCATGGATCTAATGAACAGGATTTTCCGTCTTTGCTTGGACCAATTTTTCATTGTATTTATTGATGACATTTTTGATTTATTCCAAAACTCAGGAAGAACACGCTGAGCACCTGAGGATAGTTCTGGACACATTGAGAAAGAACAAGTTATGTGCCAAAACCAGTAAGTGTGAATTCTGGCTACCCAAAGTTAACTTCTTGGGACATGACATATCAGCAGAAGGTATAGCCGTGGACCCGGCTAATGTGGTTGCAGTGGGAGAATGGAAAGCGCCAAAGAATGTAACCGAGATCCGTAGCTTCTTGGGATTGGCTGGTTACTAAAAGAAGTTTATCATGGACTTCTCCAAGATAGCATCTCCACTGACCTGGCTCACTCAGAAAGGAGTCAAATTTGAGTAGTCAGATGTGTGCAACCAGAGGTTTGAGGACCTAAAAGATAGACTTAAAACGGCTCCTATTTTGATTTTGCCAGAAAGAGGGAAGGGTTATGAGGTACAATGCGACGCTTCAAGAGAGGGCCTTGGGTGCGTCTCGGTCAAACTCGTCGTGTGGTGGCTTATGGTTCAAGACAATTGAAAATACATGAACACCTGTATCCTACGCACGATCTTGAACTAGCCGCAGTGATCTTCGCTCTCAAAAGCTGGAGGCATTATCTATATGGCGAGAAATTTGAAGTGTTTTTAGATCATAAGAGCTTGAAATACTTGTTTGATCAGAAAAAGCTCAACCTGAGGCAGCGTAGATGGATGGAATATCTACAGGATTATGAGTTCGCACTTCGTTATCACCCTGACAAGGCGAACAAGGTGGCAGATGCCCTCAGCCGTATATCACATGCAACAGTGACATGTTTAATCAGGACAGAATGGGAGATGCTGAATACCATACGAGAGTTCAATTTATATATTAATAACCATGGGAGTATGTACAACTTGATCATACGGTCCAACATGGTTACCAAAATTGAACAGGAACAACGGATAGACCCGGAAGTGGAGGAGATATGGGCCAAGATGTCTACTAGTGAAGTCATACCGTAATGGGAGTTACGACCAGGACAGAGTCTTGTATTCCAAGGAAGGATATATGTGCCTAAGAGCTGCAGAAAATAGTTACTGATTGAGGCACATCAGACCAAACTCTCTATTCATCCAGGTAGCACCAAGATGTATCATGACCTGAAGAGACATTACTGGTGGCACAGGCTAAAGAGGGATGTGGAAGAATTTGTGGCTCATTGTCTAACGTGTCAGCAGGTTAAGACGAAACATCAGAAGCCACCAGGGTTACTCAAACCCTTACCAGTGCCGGAATGGAAATGGGAGCACATCTCAATGGACTTTGTGACAACGTTGCCAAGGTCTTCAAAGAGCAGCGATGCGATATGGGTTGTGGTAGACCGACTGACCAAGTCTACACATTTTCTTCCCATTAAGATGACAGACTCATCTGAGAGTTTGGGTCAGCGGTATATCAAAGATATCATCAGATTGCATGGTATTCCTCATACTATAGTGTCCAACAGAGATGGTCGATTCACCGGCAGAGTATGCAGAGCATGCAGTCGGCGATGGGAACATGCCTACTGACTAGCACAACATTCCATCCACAGATTGATGGGCAGTCTGAGTGGACAATACAAACATTGGAGGATACGCTTAGAGCATGCATGCTAGATTTCAAGGGTGGATGGGAGGATCACTTGCCGTTGGTAGAATTCTCATACAACAACAGTTGCCAGGCCCCCCTCCAGATGGCTCCATTTGAGGCTTTATATGGTAGACCATGTAGATCACCAATGTGCTGGACAGAGGCCGGTGAGCCTGTACTGATTGGACCTGAGTTGGTTGCAGAGACTACAGCGCAGATACAGGTGATACGGTAGCATCTATTGACTGCGCAAAGTCGTCAGAAGAGCTATACTGACAAGAGGAGGAAGTTCCTTGAATTTGAAGTGGGGGACATGGTGTTCTTGAAAGTCTCGCCACGAAAGGGACACATGAGATTTGGAAAGAAGGGGAAATTGTCGCCAAAATATGTGGGACTGTTTTCAATCATAAGAAGGATGGGTGTCGTGGCTTACCAATTGGCACTCCCTTCACAGTTGGCATCTTTGCACGATGTATTCCATATATCGATGTTGAGGAAGTACAATCCTAATCCCTCTCATGTACTGAACATACAAGACATAGAGGTCCAAAGCGATGTGACATACGTCGAAAAGCCTGTCCAAGTGGTGGGCACAAAACAAAGGGTATTACAGAACCAAGTGATCCAGTTTGTCAAGGTGGTATGGGATCGACATGGCATTGAGGAAGCCACTTGGGAACTCGAGTCAGAAATGAGAACAACTCATCCTAAGCTATTTATATAAATGTTTGAAACCCTACTTCACTCGATTTTCGAGACGAAAATTTTAAAAAGAAGGTTGTATTGTAACACTTCGGAATTCCTTGCTATCAATATTTACGAAATTTGCCATTTTAATTACAAATTAACAGATATGAACCTCAGATGGGTAAAGTGTTAGGTCAATGGCCCAATTAGGACCCAACGGTTATGGTATACGGTTCAATTTAAAATAAATGGGTAAGACGCATTTAATTGGGTCAATGTTGCTATTTGGGTCAAAATGCCCATTTGGGACCCAATGGGTAGTGGTTAATTTGGTTGACCACCAACTGAGTTCAAGCCTAATTAAATTGGGCTGAATTAAAATGGTAATGCAATATATTTATTGATGAGGATGACACACGCATACACAAATCAATAAGGGATCTGGATTAAGTGGCATGCGCATAGAGGGAACTTGGAATGGAAGGTATTGATGGAAAGATTTTAGGAATGGGATATTGGTTTGGTCGTGTATGTGAGATATGCATATCCACATTGATGCGCTAGAGTATCCCAAAAAGGGGTCTTTTCCTTTGTTAAGAGTGATATTAGGGAATTGCTAAATTGAAGGGTCTAGGCATCTTCTAATTAGGACCGAGTGGAATTATTATAAAAGAAAGACACAAGGAGCGCTCGGCATCTTCTAATTAGGACCAAGTGGAATTATTATAAAAGAAAGACACAAGGGGTGCACGACATACATAAATCAAGAGAAGGAGAGGGCAGCCAACAAGTGTGAAAGATCAAGTAGAAGGAAGGATACGTAGAAACAGGCTAAGGAAGAAAAGGATCGGAAGAACGAGTCGGAGAGAAGGAAAACCGGAGGAGTCGAGGAACCTGTAAGTATTTTGATAATTTTGTTTAAAGAAAGGAACCATAGGGTTCGGCCATGGTGTATGGCCGAACCCCATGGAAGAAAATTGGGGAATGAATATAGTAATTTAAGGGAAGACGATGAACCATAACATGGCCAAACCCCATGGAAGGACATTGGTCATGTTTAATGGATTTTTAAGGATGAAAACCATGGAAGGGGTTAATAATTTTATTGGGTTTCAAAGCATGAAAATTATAGATGTATGTTAAGGAATTGATATGGGATTAAATGATATTCATGAGAAAGTAAGGAACCACATGGCCTGTAACGCCCTGCCCTTTTTCACCCGTTTTCTGAAAATCAGAGTCTATTTTTTTTTTTTTAAAGTTGAAGAGTGAGAGAGGGCACAGACGCCACGACGCGAGTTAAGTCCGAGCTTCTAAAGCCCGACCTTTAACTGGCCAACCCCACGCGTGCGTAGAACTTAAGTCCACGAGAATGGTTCACGCGTGGAAAGTAAGCTCACGGATTATAGTTATTGCGGAACATGATAATAGAGTCTATCCTACCGGTTTTTAGATAGAAGGGAAGATACAACATGCAAATTACCAAAATGCCCTATGTTCATGATTATATCACAAAATGTATCATCCATAAGTAATGTCCAAACCATCGCAGGAAATGTAAACTGATACAACCCGACAAGCTAAGTTACTTTAAAATTACATCTCCAAAATGTAAACATAATATAAACTAGGATTGCGCTTTCCAAGCTCCTAAGCTTGGCCTCCTGTATGTCCACCGCTTCCTGCCTCTCCTGCGTCATCAGCTAGGGTAGAAGTAGGGCGTTAGTCAACGCGCCCAGTAGGACTCCGAGTAGGGCTAGCACATGGATTAGTGATACACACATACCGATAAAATAAAGTAGAACAAAATAAGCATGGGATGAATGCTATGTCATGGGTGCTTATGTCATATGTCCCACCCATTATCCGTATGATCATACAATATCCTGTTCCCCATGTTTGCTTCTCGGTCGCCCCGACGGAGCATGGACTCCGGTTATAGCCCTCAGGCTATCCCCATGTCTGATTCTCGGTCGCCCCGACGGAGCATGGACTCCGGTTATAACCCTTAGGCAATCCCCATGTCTGATTCTCGGTCGCCCCGACGGAGCATGGACTCCGGTTTGTTTATTTTTTTTTCTGCCCATGCCATGCGTGAGATGTAGTGCATTATGCTATGTAATATATATGTATCCCATATACTTGACATATCATACATAGTCATATAATGCATAATATTAAAATATAAACCATATGCTTCATAATTTAAAATTCATTATAAGATAAATCATGATCATAAATCCATCATAAGCCAAATCAAAATAATTTAAAACATCATCACATATCCATCGCTTACAAAAAGGTAGGAATCCTACCGAATACCGTGTCACGTTCCGTTATGCTTCCCGTTCGATAATCCGGTCGCCGATCGCGTACCGTTTGAGACGCCCGATACCTTATTACATTTACCGAATTAGTCCATACATCGTCCATGATTAAGTCCCTAACTTAGCCCATTATCCATTGGTTCTAGACTCATACATAAATCCAATTTTGGCCAAATTTAAAATTCCGATTTGCGAGCCTAAAACGCAGCAACTAATCGCTTTACTTAACCATTCATAATATTTCCATTTTCATGTCCAACCCCCATAGGGTTTGGCCATGTACCATGGTCAAACCCATGGTCCTTCAATATGGCCACAAATTACGGTTTTGCCACTCCTCTTCCATGGTTAAGTTACCCCTTTTATCCATGCATATTTAAGTCCATATTTGACCCATAAACTTGGACCCATTTATAATTTCTTACTCATGACATAACATCATAAAATCAGCCATCTAGTTTAATTAAATTTGTAAATTTTTAATCCCATAAATAATTCCATACCTAGCCGATAATATGGCTCCCAAAGGGGTCATGGGTTCGGCCATACACCATGGCCGAATCCATGATGCCCATTTCCTAATTTCTTGGTTCATTTTTTTTTTTTCACCAAATGAATTTAATTCATTCATTTAAAACCCCATTTTTCATCTCATATAAAACATCACCTACCATGCTTACCAATCCATTTAATATTTCCATTTCTCTCCATTGTTTTCCATTAATAAAATTCCCAAAATATTACCATAGGGTTCATGGGTCACTTTTATTGGTGCCATTTTCAAAGACTCATATTTTGTCCCAAAAATAATCCATTTCAAAAATCACAAATCTTCATTCATTTTGGCCCTTTAAAACAACTTCCTAGGCATTGATACATGCATTAACCTTAGCCTAAACTTGATCAAAATTTGGGTCATGGGTTCGGCCATACATCATGGCCGAACCCATGATGTTTCTTTCCCCATCCTTCTTGGTTTCAATTACCCATTTAAACATACCTCCAATCATCCATTTCAATCACTATCTTTATTCCATTTAAACATCACATATGATACTTGTAACATCCATTTAAATTTCATCATTAACTTAACTTAAGTTCCATTCCATTTAAGCACATATATAAAACATACTTAGCCCATGAATGACCTAAAGACATGGGTCATGGGTTCGGCCATACACCATGGCCGAACCCATGATGTCTTTCCCTCATTTTTATCTTGGATTTTTAATTACATTTAAAATCCACTTCTACCCCTCATCATTTCCTCATTACCTCCATAATTCAAAATTATTTATTCCACCACTTCCATCTTTCTATTCTTATAAAAATAATTAACCATCACCATAGTTCCATAAAAAAAAAATCCTAACACATCATTCATGAACTTCATCATAAAACTTTTTCCAAAAATTTGCCTACATTTAACCCTTGAAACCCTAACCATTCTCCATCATTTTCCAACCTTAAAAACCATTATTTTAAGAACCCTAACCCTCATAATCACTAACCATGGGGTTCGGCCACCTTGTATGGCCGAACCCTATGGTCCATGATTTCTTTAAAATATCATATTTCCAATATTTTGAGGCCACTTGGAATCATCTACATACCTCATAGTTTTCCTTATTTAACACCTTTAAAACTTACCAACTTTTCAATCATTTTAAAATCTTGAAATCCTCATAAAAACCATTAAGCATTCTCCAATATTCTAAACCATATAATCTCAATTAAATTACCCATCATTCACCATGGGGTTCGGCCATGCTACATGGCCGAACCCTATGGTCATCCATTCATTTAATCTTTCTCTCTCTAAGTTTATCCATTTCTTAATCTTCCCTTGATGGATCTTAGATCCAAGGCCCATGATGTTTTTGGCTCTTATCTAGTAATGGATTCCCTTTTTAACCATAAACAAAAATCTAAACTCTTGTTTTGAAATACTTACGGATCCGACGGCTCCTCCGGTCTTTGTCGCTCCCGTCAATTTCCTTAGCCTCTTCTCTCCTTCTTCTTGGTCTTTGATCGGCTAGATGAGCTTGATCAATGGTGGGACATGTTTGGATCGGTTAAGGTAGAGCTAGGTTTGGGAGAGGGGAAGAGGGGAAGATGGTGGAAAACAAGATCTTAGCCTTTGATCTTGAGTGGATGGACCAAGACTTGCTCTCTCCTTCTCTTTTCTTCTCTTCTTTCTCTAAGTTCTCTTCTCTTCTCCTTTGCAAGGTGAGTGCCGTTTTTTTTTGGGTGTGTGGGGAGATAGGGTGAAATGGTTAGTTTGACATGAGATGGAGGTGGTCGGAGTGGTCTTCGCTCAAGCATTAACTTTCTCACCAACCAAGCATGGGTTGGCTTGACTTTGGTGGTGGTGGTTGAGATCCAACCACCATTCAAGCCCATGGTTTTAATTTGTGTTTTCTTGAGGTGGTTTGTGTTTGTAGGAGTGGTTTTGACCACTTAACCATTTGACCATTTTAATCTTAGGTTGATTAACTTAGATCACCTTGATCCCTTGATTAATTTAATTAATCACTTTCTATTTAATTTAATCCCATTAATTTCCCTCCATGATCCACCCATGGTTGACCAAGTCAACTATGGTGGTCGGCCCCACTACTCTTGGGTCCACACGCCACCTCCATGGGTGAGGTGGAGGTGGGCCCCATTTGGTCATACCATTTAATCTTGATACATCTTAACTTAGATAATTTTATAATTATCTAATCCATTTAATTTATTTTAATTGGATTACCATTGGGTCCATGACCCAATTATATTCTTGTTTTATCCATTTATCTTAGGGCTTAGTTACCTTGGCCCATTGGGTCCCCTATGGCCCTTTGACCCAAATTGATTATCTTGACCCAATTACTTACCATTGACCAATTAAATGAATTAATTCTAATTCATGGTCTATTGGGTAATCATTGGGCCCATGGCCCAATTAGATTCCCTCTTTGCCCACTTACTTTAGGGTTGGAATCGATTATTTTGATCCATTGGGCCCCACATGGTTATTGTGCCCCCTTTGACCATCATTGACCCGCTTGGTCCTCATTGACTCATTAAATGGATTTCATCCAATCCATGGCCCAATTGGGCCATCCTTGGGCCATTGTCCCAAAATTTGGTCCATTTGGCATTTTATTACATCAAACTTCAATTTAAAATGAATAAATGTCAATATATATATTTATAAAAAATTCGGGTTATTACAATAGAATCCTCTTTTGAAATTTTCGTCCCGAAAATTCGAGTGAAGTAGGGGTCCAAAACAACTCATGCGAAGAGCTCCGGATAAGCGGTCTTCATCTCCGACTCAAGTTCCCAGGTGGTTTCCTCACTGCCGTGTCGTTCCCATACCACCTTGACGAACTGAATGGCGCGGTTCCGTAGCACCCTTTCTTCGCTTTCAATAACTCTGACCGGCTTCTCCACATATGTCACATCGCTTTGTACATCGATGTCTTGAACATTTATCACATGAGAAGGATCAGGATTGTACTTTCTCAGCATGGACACATGAAACACATCATGTAGAGATGACAGCTGTGGAGGGAGCGCTAAGTGATAAGCTACCCCTTCCACCCTCTTTAGTATTGGAAACGGCCCCACAAATCTAGGCTACAGTTTCCCTTTCTTTCCGAACCTCATGTGCCCTTTCCGTGGCGAGACTTTTAAGAACACTGAGTCTCCCACCTCAAACTCGAGGAACCTTCTCCTCTTGTCAGCATAGCTCTTCTGACGGCTCTGTGTAGTGAGTAGATGTTGCCGTATCAGCTTAATCTGCGCTGTAGTCTCTGCAACCAAATCTTGTCCGATCAACGCAGGCTCACCGGCCTCCGTCCAACACACTAGCGATCTACACGGTCTACCATACAAGGCCTCAAATGGAGCCATCTGGAGACTTGCCTGGTAACTGTTATTGTAAGAGAACTCCACCAGTGGCAGATGATCCTCCCATCCACCCTTAAAGTCTAGCATGCATGCTCTCAGCATATCTTCCAGTGTCTGTATCGTCCTCTCTGACTGCCCATCAGTCTGTGGATGAAATGCTGTGCTAGTTAATACGTCGGTTCCCATAGCCGACTGCAACCCTTGCCATACTCTGCCAGTGAATCGGCCGTCCCTGTCGGATACAATAGACCGGGGAATACCATGTAACCTGATGATATCCCGGATGTACCGTCGACCCAAAGTCTCTGATGAATCTGTCATCTTGATGGGAAAGAAATGTGCAGACTTGGTCAACCGGTCCACTATGACCCATATTGCATCGTTGCCCTTGGATGACCTTGGCAACCCTGTTACAAAGTCCATGGATATGTGTTCCCATTTCCATTCTGGTATTGGTAAGGGTACGAGCAAGCCTGGCGGTTTCCGATGTTCTGCCTTAACCTGTTGACATGTTAAGCAACGAGCAACAAACTCTGCCACGTCTTTCTTAAGTCCATGCCACCAATAGTGCCTCTTAAGATCATGGTACATCTTCGTGCTGCCCGAGTGGATAGAGAGTTTGGTTTGGTGTGCTTCAATCAGCAACTCTCTTCTACAGTTCTTAGGTACGAATGTCCTACCTCAGAACATAAGACCCTGTCCGGGTCGTAATTCCCACTCCGGTACAACCTCACCGGTAGACATTTTAGCCCAAATCTCCTCCACTTCCGGGTCTGTCCGTTGCTCCCGTTCAATCTCAGAGACCATGTGGGATCGTATGATCAGATTATATATAGTCCCATGATTATTGAGGTAGAGTTTAAACTCTCTGATGGTATTCAGTACCTCCCATTCCGTCCTGATCATGTTGGCTATTGTCGCATGTGACAAACGGCTGAGAGCATCCGCCACTTTGTTCGCATTGCCAGGATGGTACCGAAGTGCGAACTCATAATCAGCCAGATATTCCATCCATCTACGCTGTCTCATATTGAGTTCTTTCTGATCAAATAAGTACTTCAAACTTTTGTGATCCGAGAACACCTCAAACTTTTCACGATAGAGGTAGTGTCTCCAGCTTTTGAGAGCGAAGACCACCGCTGTTAGTTCTAGATCATGTGTGGGATAATGGCGTTCATGAATTTTCAACTGTCTCGATCCATACGCCACCGCACAATTACCTTGACTGAGTGTGCATCCCAGTCCCTCACCGGAGGCATCGCAGTACACCTCATAATTTCTGCCTCTTTCTGGCAAGATCAGAATAGGAGCGGTCGTAAGCCTCTCCTTTAACTCCTCAAATCTCTGATTGCACAGATTGGACCACTCAAACTTGACTCCTTTCTGAGTGAGTCGGGTAAGTGGAGCTGCAATCTTGGAGAAGTCCATGATGAATTTCCGATAGTAACCGGCCAATCCTAGAAAACTGCGGATCTCGGTCACATTTGTCGGCGCTTTCCATTCCGTGACTGCTGCTACCTTAACTGGGTCCACGGCTATACCTTCCTCTAATACGATGTGCCCCAAGAAGTTGACTTCAGATAGCCAAAATTCACGCTTGCTGGCTTTGGCATACAATTGGTTCCTCCGCAAGGTGTCTAGGACTATCCGTAGGTGCTCGGCATGTTCGTTCTGACTTTTGGAGTAGATCAGAATATCGTCAATGAATGCAATCACAAACTAATCTAAGTAAGGACGGAATATCCTATTCATCAGGTCCATGAACACCGCCGTTGCATTAGTAAGCCCAAACGGCATGGCTACATACTCATATAATCCATACCGTGTCCTCAAAGCAGTCTTCTCTATGTCCTCCTCTCTAACCCGAATTTGATGGTAACCGGACATCAGGTCAATCTTGGAGAAATGAGAGGAACCCCTAAGTTGATCAAACAGATCATCAATCCGGGGTAGGGGATACTTGTTCCTGACAGTCAACTGATTTAATTTCCTATAGTCCACACACATTCGTAGGGTACCGTCTTTCTTTTTCACAAATAATACTGGAGCTCCCCATGCAGATGTACTGTTCCGAATGAAGCCTAGTCTGAGCAGTTCGTCAATTAGCTTCTTCAGCTCGGTCATCTCAGCTGGTGCCATCCTATAATGGGGTAATGATACTGGAGCGGCGCCGAGGTATAATTTTATTTCAAAGTCTATCTCCCTTTTGGGTGGTAAACCAGGGAGTTCTATTGGGAATACCTCGGCAAAATCTGCTACTACCGCCGGAAGTTCAACCATTGGTGCCTTATCTAATCTGAGGTTGTTCAAGGCAAGATGGTTCAATTCTTCCTGCAGTCTTCTAGGGATACCCTGCCTGTCAGCGTGTACCATGTACCGCTTTCCTTCGGGTGACCAAAATGTTACCCTACGAAGATGGAAGTCAATATGGGCCTAATACGTAGTCAGCCAGTCCATGCCAAAAATGACATCATATTCCGCCATATCGATGACTGAATAATCGAACTCGAATCTGAATCCCGCGAGTTCCGTGTTCAACGCCGTACATATTAGTCCTAATGATGTGCCTCCGACGGGGGATACAATGGTGAGTGATGTGGACAGGTTTTGTACTAGTGTACCCGTGGCAGATATGAATGCAGCAGATATGAATGAATGTGATGCCCCAGAGTCAAATAAAGTAACAGCATAGGAACTACCAATTACAGCCATACCTTGCATCACTGAACAGTCCACTGCTACTGGAGATGGTATGGTGAAGAGTCGTCCAGATCCCGCAGGTTTTGGTGCTCGTCCCGCCTGATTGTATGTCCTGCCTCCCCGTGACTGAGTTGATCTAGCTGGAGGGCGGAAGGCACCCCTGGAGTTAGAGGGTCGGTTGATCTGTGGACAATCCCTCTTGAAGTGGCCCTGTTGGCCACACTGGTAACATGTGTTCCCACCCCGGGGAACTTGTGTGACTGATGTTGATGTAGAAGGCTGACTGGGGCGAAAGCCCCCGGTAGACCCCGTGGAGGGTGAGGGCCTGCTAGGATTAGGGCGGAACTTCTTGTTGGGTTGGAATGTTCCCCGCCCACCCTGCCCTCGGCGGTTGTCGAATCGCACTATCTCATTTAGTTCATTTTCTGCGATGGTGGCCCTGCTAACCACCCCTGCCAGTGTGGGCTCCTTGAAAATGGTCACTCTAGTCTTGATGCTTGGCCGAAGGCGTCGTTCAAACTTGCGGGCCCTTCGGTGTTCAGTATCCACCATATAGAACCCATAGATAGACAGCTTGAGAAATTCTCTGTGATACTCCGCCACTGTCATGTTGCCCTGTACTAGTGAGATGAAAGCTTCAGTCTGGCTCTCTCTCTCTTCCTCCGGAAAGAAGTGTTCTAGGAAGGTGGCCGAGAACCACTCCCATGTCATGGGTATCCTTTCTCTTTTCGGTATCAATGCTTGTTGCTTTTCTGCCACTTCCCACCAACTACCGGCATCCTCGATCAGTTGGGATGTGGCCAGTAAGATTTTATCAGCAGTACTGGAAATCTGGAGCAAATTCAAGATTTGGTTGATCCTCTTTAACCAGTGTTCCGCTCCCACAGCCCCTTCCTTTCCCTTGAAGTAGGGAGGGCACTGTTGTTGGAAGTCCTTGACTATCTTCCGTTTATTGGAGTCGTTAGCGGTCGCATTGCCGCTTGAATGTTGTTGTAGAGCAGAAGCGATTGCCGCTTGAACTATGTCTTTCAATTCGGGAGGTACACTTTCTACGTTGATACTATTTTGTCCCTCGGCTGTATGAGGTGGTGGTACCTCTTCTTCCTGTCGAGGGGGTGTTACCTCTCTCTCCACTCGGGGGTTGCGACGGGTTCTTCTCTTTGGCGGCATTTTTTCCTAAGTCATCGAAAAATATTGACTTAGTTCTTTCACAATCATTGTCATGTTCATAGTTTTGGAATAATTTGCCTAGGTATCAAATATTCCTTCAATTTGGGGGAGAATTATTGATTAAGTATACTTCATTTTTGGGGGAAAATCCTAAGTATTGAATATTGTTTCTTTCATTTGGGGAAGCTTGCCAAATAAGCATACTTGGTTTGGGGAAAACTTCCCATCTAGCTATGTTTGTCCATTTTTGTGAAATTGGGGGAAAATTTCCTAATTTTGGTAATTCCCTCAATGTTATAATGATTGTACTTCCCTTCTTATCATTTCTTACGTCAAATGTGGCGCTCAGATTGAATGTTTCAGTCTAAGTCAATCGAAGTAGATTAATCCGGCCCCCGTGCAACGGACTCCGAAGAGTCGGTCAGTTGGGATTCTTAGCTGTCAGTGAGACATGCAACCGTCTTAATCATACTTCGAGAGATTCATTCTTTCGATTTCGCTCTGATACCAACTGTAACGCCCTGCCCTTTTTCACCCGTTTTCTGAAAATCAGAGTCTATTTTTTTTTTTTAAAGTTGAAGAGTGAGAGAGGGCGCGGACGCCACGACGCGAGTTAAGTCCGAGCTTCTAAAGCTCGACCCTTAACTGGCCAACCCCACGCGTGCGTAGAACTAAGTCCACGAGAATGGTTCACGCGTGGAAAGTAAGCTCGCGGATTATAGTTATTGCTGAACATGATAATAGAGTCTATCCTACCGGTTTTTAGATAGAAGGGAAGATACAACATGGAAATTACCAAAATGCCCTATGTTCATGATTATATCACAAAATGTATCATCCATAAGTAATGTCCAAACCATCGCAGGAAATGTAACATGATACAACCCGACAAGCTAAGTTACTTTAAAATTACATCTCCAAAATGTAAACATAATATAAACTAGGATTGCGCTTTCCAAGCTCCTAAGCTTGGCCTCCGGTATGTCCACCGCTTCCTGCCTCTCCTGCGTCATCAGCTAGGGTAGAAGTAGGGCGTTAGTCAACGCGCCCAGTAGGACTCCGAGTAGGGCTAGCACATGGATTAGTGATACACACATACCGATAAAATAAAGTAGAACAAAATAAGCATGGGATGAATGCTATGTCATGGGTGCTTATGTCATATGTCCCACCCATTATCCGTATGATCATACAATATCCTGTTCCCCATGTTTGCTTCTCGGTCGCCCCGACGGAGCATGGACTCCGGTTATAGCCCTCAGGCTATCCCCATGTCTGATTCTCGGTCGCCCCGACGGAGCATGGACTCCGGTTATAACCCTTAGGCAATCCCCATGTCTGATTCTCGGTCGCCCCGACGGAGCATGGACTCCGGTTTGTTTATTTTTTTTTCTGCCCATGCCATGCGTGAGATGTAGTGCATTATGCTATGTAATATATATGTATCCCATATACTTGACATATCATACATAGTCATATAATGCATAATATTAAAATATAAACCATATGCTTCATAATTTAAAATTCATTATAAGATAAATCATGATCATAAATCCATCATAAGCCAAATCAAAATAATTTAAAACATCATCACATATCCATCGCTTACAAAAAGGTAGAAATCCTACCGAATACCGTGTCGCTTTCCGTTATGCTTCCCGTTCGATAATCCGGTCGCCGATCGCGTACCGTTTGAGACGCCCGATACCTTATTACATTTACCGAATTAGTCCATACATCGTCCATGATTAAGTCCCTAACTTAGCCCATTATCCATTGGTTCTAGACTCATACATAAATCCAATTTTGGCCAAATTTAAAATTCCGATTTGCGAGCCTAAAACGCAGCAACTAATCGCTTTACTTAACCATTCATAATATTTCCATTTTCATGTCCAACCCCCATAGGGTTTGGCCATGTACCATGGTCAAACCCATGGT
This sequence comes from Chimonanthus salicifolius, assembly GCA_013350335.1. Classification (NCBI taxonomy): domain Eukaryota; kingdom Viridiplantae; phylum Streptophyta; class Magnoliopsida; order Laurales; family Calycanthaceae; genus Chimonanthus; species Chimonanthus salicifolius. Next base: position 23,529,480 of record CM023537.1, on the reverse strand, counting down.
CCTTCAATGTGGCCACAAATTACGGTTTTGCCACTCCTCTTCCATGGTTAAGTTACCCCTTTTATCCATGCATATTTAAGTCCATATTTGACCCATAAACTTGGACCCATTTATAATTTCTTACTCATGACATAACATCATAAAATCAGCCATCTAGTTTAATTAAATTTGTAAATTTTTAATCCCATAAATAATTCCATACCTAGCCCATAATATGGCTCCCAAAGGGGTCATGGGTTCGGCCATACACCATGGCCGAATCCATGATGCCCATTTCCTAATTTCTTGGTTCATTTTTTTTTTTCACCAAATGAATTTAATTCATTCATTTAAAACCCCATTTTTCATCTCATATAAAACATCACCTACCATGCTTACCAATCCATTTAATATTTCCATTTCTCTCCATTGTTTTCCATTCATAAAATTCCCAAAATATTACCATAGGGTTCATGGGTCACTTTTATTGGTGCCATTTTCAAAGACTCATATTTTGTCCCAAAAATAATCCATTTCAAAAATCACAAATCTTCATTCATTTTGGCCCTTTAAAACAACTTCCTAGGCATTGATACATGCATTAACCTTAGCCTAAACTTGATCAAAATTTGGGTCATGGGTTCGGCCATACATCATGGCCGAACCCATGATGTTTCTTTCCCCATCCTTCTTGGTTTCAATTACCCATTTAAACATACCTCCAATCATCCATTTCAATCACTATCTTTATTCCATTTAAACATCACATATGATACTTGTAACATCCATTTAAACTTCATCATTAACTTAACTTAAGTTCCATTCCATTTAAGCACATATATAAAACATACTTAGCCCATGAATGACCTAAAGACATGGGTCATGGGTTCGGCCATACACCATGGCTGAACCCATGATGTCTTTCCCTCATTTTTATCTTGGATTTTTAATTACATTTAAAATCCACTTCTACCCCTCATCATTTCCTCATTACCTCCATAATTCAAAATTATTTATTCCACCACTTCCATCTTTCTATTCTTATAAAAATAATTAACCATCACCATAGTTCCATAAAAAAAAAAATCCTAACACATCATTCATGAACTTCATCATAAAACTTTTTCCAAAAATTTGCCTACATTTAACCCTTGAAACCCTAACCATTCTCCATCATTTTCCAACCTTAAAAACCATTATTTTAAGAACCCTAACCCTCATAATCACTAACCATGGGGTTCGGCCACCTTGTATGGCCGAACCCTATGGTCCATGATTTCTTTAAAATATCATATTTCCAATATTTTGAGGCCACTTGGAATCATCTACATACCTCATAGTTTTCCTTATTTAACACCTTTAAAACTTACCAACTTTTCAATCATTTTAAAATCTTGAAATCCTCATAAAAACCATTAAGCATTCTCCAATATTCTAAACCATATAATCTCAATTAAATTACCCATCATTCACCATGGGGTTCGGCCATGCTACATGGCCGAACCCTATGGTCATCCATTCATTTAATCTTTCTCTCTCTAAGTTTATCCATTTCTTAATCTTCCCTTGATGGATCTTAGATCCAAGGCCCATGATGTTTTTGGCCCTTATCTAGTAATGGATTCCCTTTTTAACCATAAACAAAAATCTAAACTCTTGTTTTGAAATACTTACGGATCCGACGGCTCCTCCGGTCTTTGTCGCTCCCGTCAATTTCCTTAGCCTCTTCTCTCCTTCTTCTTGGTCTTTGATCGGCTAGATGAGCTTGATCAATGGTGGGACATGTTTGGATCGGTTAAGGTAGAGCTAGGTTTGGGAGAGGGGAAGAGGGGAAGATGGTGGAAAACAAGATCTTAGCCTTTGATCTTGAGTGGATGGACCAAGACTTGCTCTCTCCTTCTCTTTTCTTCTCTTCTTTCTCTAAGTTCTCTTCTCTTCTCCTTTGCAAGGTGAGTGCCGTTTTTTTTTGGGTGTGTGGGGAGATAGGGTGAAATGGTTAGTTTGACATGAGATGGAGGTGGTCGGAGTGGTCTTCACTCAAGCATTAACTTTCTCACCAACCAAGCATGGGTTGGCTTGACTTTGGTGGTGGTGGTTGAGATCCAACCACCATTCAAGCCCATGGTTTTAATTTGTGTTTTCTTGAGGTGGTTTGTGTTTGTAGGAGTGGTTTTGACCACTTAACCATTTGACCATTTTAATCTTAGGTTGATTAACTTAGATCACCTTGATCCCTTGATTAATTTAATTAATCACTTTCTATTTAATTTAATCCCATTAGTTTCCCTCCATGATCCACCCATGTTGACCAAGTCAACCATGGTGGTCGGCCCCACTACTCTTGGGTCCACACGCCACCTCCATGGGTGAGGTGGAGGTGGGCCCCATTTGGTCATACCATTTAATCTTGATACATCTTAACTTAGATAATTTTATAATTATCTAATCCATTTAATTTATTTTAATTGGATTACCATTGGGTCCATGACCCAATTATATTCTTGTTTTATCCATTTATCTTAGGGCTTAGTTACCTTGGCCCATTGGGTCCCCTATGGCCCTTTGACCCAAATTGATTATCTTGACCCAATTACTTACCATTGACCAATTAAATGAATTAATTCTAATTCATGGTCTATTGGGTAATCATTGGGCCCATGGCCCAATTAGATTCCCTCTTTGCCCACTTACTTTAGGGTTGGAATCGATTATTTTGATCCATTGGGCCCCACATGGTTATTGGGCCCACTTTGACCATCATTGACCCGCTTGGTCCTCATTGACTCATTAAATGGATTTCATCCAATCCATGGCCCAATTGGGCCATCCTTGGGCCATTGTCCCAAAATTTGGTCCATTTGGCATTTTATTACATCAAACTTCAATTTAAAATAAATAAATGCCAATATATATATTTATCAAAAATTCGGGTTATTACATGGCCGAACCATATGGAAAGGATATTAATGAATTATAATGGATTTAAAGAATGGAAAGTCATAGATGAATGCTTATGATTTTAAAAGGTTCAAAAGGATTTAAATGGATATATGTATAAGAACCACCAAAGGACTTAATCTTGGTGGTATGATATTTTTAAGAAAAATAAGGAACCATGGTGTATGGCCAAACCCCATTGAAAGAAATTAAGGACTTTAAAGGGATCAAAATGATGCAATGGAGAAATTGGAAAGTTAGACATCATAGGGTTCGACCTGTAATAGCCTGAATTTTTAAATCAATATATATATATATATATATATGGCAATTATTTATTTTAATAATGGAAAAATGGGAATTTTGATGTCATGGATGTTAAATGGATCAAAAATTTGGGCAAAGGCCCAAGTATGGTCCAGTGGACCATGGATTGGATAGAACTCATTTAAAGGGGTCAATAATGGGTAAAGAGGGCCCGATAACCATGTGGGACCCAACGGATCAAAATTGATTCAAACTCCAAGGTAAATGATAAGAAAATAAATATAATTGGGCCATGGGTCCAATGATGACCCAATAAGGGGAATGGATTGAACTGATCACCTAAGTTAATGAGGAAATAATCAAGATGGTATAATCAAGTGGGGCCCACCTCCACCTCATCAAGTGAGGTGGCATGTGGACCAAGGAAAAAGGTGGGGTCGACCATCATGGTTGACTTGGTCAACCATGGATGAGTCAAAATAGAATTAAAGAGGACCCAAGTAAATAAAGTTGATTTAATTAATGTAAAACACCTAAGTTTAGTCTTGAATAGACTAAGGGGCATAATCGAGTGGGGTCCATCTCCACGTCATTAAGTGAGGTGGTGGGTTGACTAAGATTTGGTGAGGCCGACCACCATGGTTGACTTGGTCAACCATGGGTGAATTCTTAAGGAATATCTAAGGAATTTAATGGAATTAAAAATTAAAAAGGGATTAACTAACCTAAGTGAGGAAGTAATTTAATTAAGTAGATGGGTCAACTTAGAGTCAATTGAGAAAGTGAAAGGGGACAATGGCCCTAAGATTGGGGGCATGCAAGGCCATACCCTCTCCATGCTTGGTTGGTGGGATCATCATGGACGAGTGTAAACCAAGCAAGCCAAGACTAGATGGAAAGAGGGGTTTTCCAGCTCATTCCTCTCATCTCACTCTCTCCCTCTCCTCTCCAAACCGTCCTCCCTCTAGCAAGACCAAGAATACACTAAGGAAAGAAAGAGAAAGAGACTTAGAAGGAAGGGAAGAAGAAGCTAATAGTTGGCCGACCACTGTAACGCCCCGCCCTCTTCGAGAATTTCAGAGTCTAATTTTTTTTTTTTTAAAATAAACATCGGAAGAGAGCGGGCGGCGTCACGACGCGAGTTAAGTTCAGACTACCCAAGTCTGAACCTTAACTGGCCACCCATGTGTACATGGAATAAACCATGATAGTGAATCACACATGGAACTAACATCAACATGCGGAATAATCTAGATAATTGCGGAATAGAAAGACGAGATAGCAAGTAACAGTCTTAAATATTAAATAACATAGATCAACCATCCACAGGTTATTATCCTAATCAAACCATAGCAAATAACGAATTATTACATGTCCAACAATAGCATTCAAATGACAGTAATATAACGTAATCCAAATCCATCATTAAAGCACTTAGGCTCAGCTCCCCTCCCGGTCAATGACCTTTCCTTTCCCATTGCTTGTACCTGCAATCTCCTCTGAGGATAGAATTAGGGCGTTAGATCAACGCGCCCAGTAGGTTCCCGAATCAGGGCTACCACATGTTAGCATATAAAACATGCATATACATATCATAATACATGATCATCAAAACAGGTAAAACAATGCTATGAAATATGCACATGCAATGAGCATCCCCCATCATGTACTTTCATAGCCATCACTTGACGTGCCTTGCACCGACAAGGTAAATTACAACACACCTTCATCTCTTCTATAAGCGATGTACATGTAATGAGCAACCCCCATCATGTACCATCGTAGCCATCACTTGACGTGCCTTGCACCGACAAGGTAAATTACAACAACATTCATCTCTTCTATACAATATGTACATGCAATGGGCAACCCCCATCATGTACAATCGTAGCCATCACTGTAGAACTTCATTCATTATCCCATGACTATGCATGAGATGCCAATGCCTGTATGCCATTTGTTAATGCATAATATATCATTTGCAACACATATATTAAAACAAGAGTATCATAAGAAAACTGGGTAAAAATCGTGGTTAGAAGTAGGTAGGAAACCTACTAAAGAATCACTTCAGCGTTCGTTCTTTCTTAGGCTTTAACCGGTCACGACTCGTTCGTCGTTCAACTTTCGGTACCTTATTATGCAACAATAAGTAAATCATAATCTTATTTAGATGTCCATTCACATATGAGACCTAAAACATCTTATAAGTACTTTTGATCAATCTCTTCATTTGGCTTGTATTCACAGATTTGCCATTGCCACCAATACCTTGATTAAATTCTACAACCTTAACCGTAACCTTAACATGGTTCAGTCATGTTTTGGACGACCAAAACAGCAAACATGATTCCATTTTTAATCACACATACATCCATAAAATGGCCCATGAAAACAGTCCATGGGGTTCGACCATACTCATGGCCGAACCCTTATGGTTCTTTGCTCAATGATGTCCTTTGTTTAAATACTAATTGGCTCTACCCCTTAGCCATATTAAGCCCATGATTTAGCCATCCCATAGCCAACCCAAAATCAGTAACCTTATTACATAAAGACCTCCCAAAAACAGTCCACAAAGGTCTATGGTTTCCATGTTTTCCAACATGAAAACCAACCCTCTTTTACATGGGGTTCGGCCCTCCATGTTGGCCGAACCCAATGGTCATTCTTACTCTATTTAAACCTCCAATAATCATGTATAAACAATATATTAACATCAGGTTTTAACTTTAAAAGAAAGCATCCAAAACAGTCCATAAAAAGTCTATGGTTTACATGTTTTTCCAACATGAAATCAACATTCTTTTACATGGGGTTCGGCCCTCCATGGTAATGTATGGTTTTTATCTCTCAAAACCATCACCATTAACCATAAAATGATCACACCATTTCATGGGGTTCGGCCATGCTCATTGGCTGAACCCTATGGCCTTTGGTTTGAACCACTTAAACATGTCATCTTATGTCTAATCTAATCATCCAAAAACAGTAAGACATTTGCATGGTTTTATCTTACAAAAATCATCAAGATTTCAACATCAATTCATGGTGTTCGGCCATCCAAGATGGCCGAACCCAATGAACCCTTTCATCATTTGATAACCAAGGTCTTAGACCCATGATACATTCAGCCATTCATGATATCCGAATCCATGTTTTAAACCTTTCTAAAACATGCATTTGAATCTTAAATCAAACCCAAAAACAGTTCATAAAATCCATGGTTTTCATGTTTCAAAACATGAAAACCAAGCCATCTCTCACATGGGGTTCGGCCCTTCATGGTGGCCGAACCCAATGGTTATTTTTACCATTTTAAATCCTCCACTAATCAAGGTTAAAACCTTGGTGTATTTGGCCATAACCATGGCCAATACACACCACATTTGCTCCATGTTATTATACCAAAATAACAAATAAATACTTACCAAACTTCCAATCTTTCTCTTTGCCTTTGGTCCTTGGTTTCTCCCTTTTATTTCTTCCTTTCTTTTGCTGTTTTGTGCTTGATCTACTGGTGCAAACACCTCTGCTATTCCAGTTAGGAAAAACGAATTTGAGAGAGGGAGAGAGAGATGGGAATTCTTGGATTCCTTGGTGTGAAAAATGGCCAACCTTGTGTGCTTATTGTTTTTGTAGTTCAGCCCCCAAAACTCCTCCACTCCCTCATAACTTCTTGCACAAACCAATGGGTATTGGGTGCCATCCAAGGCACCCCTTGGCAGCTACCTATGCAGCCATTCAAATCCCCAAGCATCTCATCACAATCCCATGTATTCCCATTTAATACATCATGGAAATCACCCCAAACAAGTCCCCAACGTGTGGGACTTGTTTGGGTGGTTAAAGCTGGGCCAACCTCTTCAAATTACCCTTAAACTCACTGATTTACAGTCCCTTGAATTTCCATTTCAACTCACCCAACTCAAGGTATGTTTATTCCAACCCAACTCATCACATTTAATGCATTTCATTTAATGCACATGAGTTAACTCACCTTTTGATTTAATTCCAAGTCACCTCAATCCCACTCAACTGATTTGAATCGTGTTTGAGCTCCCTTGAGGGTTCACACGGTCAACAATAGTCAACTCGGCCCGTTGGGTCCACTTTTAGCTCCTTGACCCGTTTTGACAACATGACCCATTTATGGTATTTTGGTCATTTCTAATTGTTTTTTACATATGGATCAAGCCTACCCATTTTTCCTCCACTTGATTTCCAATCAAATAGGCTTAACCCCTTTTAATTTAAAATCACAAAATGGTCAAATCATCCATTTTGACCCGATGGGCCCCATTTGGGCCCTTTGACCCATTTAGCCATTTTTGACCCAATTGATGTAAATTGCCCAACCAATCACACTTAACGTTCATAATGTACTCATATGATCTTAATTTGAGCAATGGGCCCCACCATTTCCTTACTTAACATCACAAAATAATTAATTTAATACATCAGGGGCATTTTCGTAATAATCCACTTCATTGAGAAATTACCCATCCAATCAAACTTGACAATCATAATGTGCTCATATGATCTTAATTTGAGCAATGGACCCCACTATGTTCTCATTTAACATCATAATTATTACATTCACCAAATCCAGGGGCATTTTCGTAATTATCCATTTCATTGAGAAATCGAGGTGTTACAATATAACCCTCTTTTTAAAATTTTCGTCCCGAAAATCGAGTGAAGTAGGGTTCTAAACGATTACATAAATATCTCAGAGTGTGCTATTCTTATTTCCGATTTCAAGTTCGCAAGTGACTTCTTCATTACCATGTTGGTCCACACCACTTTGACAAAATGAATCCCTTGGTTCCGTAACACCTTTTGTTCTGTCTCACATTATATCTTTTTCTCGTGAGCCATTTGTGATCTTACGTAGATTAATCTACTTTGTTTCACTTCACTTGTTCTCATGATATTTTCCATACCTACCTGCTCAATACGTTCTTTCATCTACTCTCTGTGTGAGGTAGTCTGTCAATGAGAGCCTATGCTCAATGCTTTTTTCTGATTCCATTTTAACTAGGTTTCTAGTTGCACTCTCCTGGAATTCCATTGGCTAACTACAGAGTCAGGTGATCAGTCTAACTCGGCAGTCGTCCATAGTTTCCCATTCAAGTTTCACCAGACACTTATCTTTTCCGTTGAGTACATCTCCAAATTTAAACACATCTTTCTTTGCACATAAGTCTCTATGTGACTAACAACTTTTGTTCCAACTTCCACGATACCAATTCCCGGCATCAATCCAAACCACCATGGGCATAATCACCCATGGTTAAATACATCCATCCCTGGTGTTTCCCTTTCAGTAAATATCATCTATCCCTATTTTATAATCATCCATGAATATAACCCACCTATGGGTATAATTCATTCAAGGAAACCATCCATCCTTGGTATCACTCTGTCCATGAGTATCATTTATGTATGATTAATAACTATCCATGAAATAAGCCACCTATGGGTATAATCCATTCATGGTAACAATCCATCCTTGGTATCATTATGTCCATGAGTATCATTTATGTATGATTAATAACTATCCATGAAATAACCCACCTATGGGTATAATCCATTCATGGAAACCATCCATCCTTGGTATCACTCTGTCCATGAGTATCATTTATGTATGATTAATAACTATCCATGAAATAACCCACCTATGGGTATAATCCATTCATGGAAACCATCCATCATTGGTATCACTCTGTCCATGAGTATCATCCATCCATGATTTAATATCCGTAGGAACAACATTCAAATGAATCACTATAAGACTGTGGTAACCATATCAAATCACAAATATATCCCGACCCCTTGGAAGACTTAGGGCTCATGACTTACCAAGCAGAAGACCCACGTCCAACGTGATCCGGTCTACCTTGCCCTGCATCCCTTTACCTCATAGGTGATTTAGTCAAGCTCTAAGGCGGTCGCTCCGCATCTGACGAAACTAGTACCACCCCCACTGAGTAAAATAGTACCTAGCTCTGCGCATTCCAGCACATCTAGTGTGCCAAACAGCCGTGAGAGCGCCCTCCAGGGCGTAGCATGCGAGGGACCCACTCCTCAACGGTAGTCCTATGGGACCAAGTCTCCGTATTTCGTATCAAGGTTCCCACAGCCTCATAGCTACTCAAAGCCATACTCATGAAGTTTATATTCTTATCTCATCAATACCATGTGAGGGACGCACCCATACCACATCTCAATCATCAACATTACGTGAGGGACGCACCCATAGAACGTCTCAATGTAATCAAGTGACCTCGTCACCTATATCTTAGTGCCAATAATCCTCTTAGAATCATAACATCGCATACTTTATATAAATTCATACTTCATCCTTGTACAAAGGTGGGTAGGGTGAAACAAAACCCTATAGCGAACAAAATACACCCTTACCAAATAACCCTCTTTTTAATACCCCTTCATATTACTTCCTAATCTAGTCTTCCGTAGAAGACTCCGCATCATCAGTGAACTTGAAACGGTTATCGAGACACGTCATCGCCGTGTGCCCCAATACTTCACATGTCATGCAGGGTATTAATCCAGGTCCTCCGATATAAGGACAATTAGTCCTCGCCTCTCCATGCCCGTGCAGTCCACAAACCGGACAGACAACTCCTAATGGATGAGGACAATACAAACTGTTGTGATCGTCCTGATTACACAACTCACAGGTATCGTAGGGATCTACCTCCCCCGCCGATTCCAATATTATAGGAAAGTCTTCCATAGGATCCTCATAAAAGAATCCTAGATCATCCTCTTCTTCCTCAAGAGGTTCCACCATCCCAGGAATATCATCCATCAAATCCTCTGCAACAGGTGCTAAGTCCATCTCATCCAATGGTGCTAGATTCCATTCCTCTTCCTGAAGGTTCACATTAGCCTCCATGTTCGTGTTGTTAGAAGCAGACACCAAGTCTATGGGATTGCTAGAGATGGCTTGGTTTTCATGTTTTGAAACATGAAAACCATGGATTTTATGAACTGTTTTTGGGTTTTTATTTAAGAATCAAATACATGTTATAGAAGGGATGATAAACATGGATCTGAATGACAAGAAGACTGAAGTTAATATGGGTTTAAACAGTAGATTTAAATTGATATCATGGACCATTTGGATCGGCCATTTTGGATGGCCGAATCCCATGAAATGTTGTGGTCATTCGGACAAAGTGATTAACTTATTTCTATGGTTTTGAGAGGTAAAAATGCAGTAGTAATATACTGTTTATACATGTTTATCTGAGGTTTAAAAACAGTAAACATAGCCATTGGGTTCGGCCACCATGGAGGGCCGAACCCCATGTAAAAGAATGTTGGTTTCATGTTGGAAAAACATGTAAACCATAGACTTTTTATGGACTGTTTTGGATGCTTTCTTTTAAAGTTAAAACTTGATGTTAATATATTGTTTATACATGATTATTGGAGGTTTAAATAGAGTAAGAATGACCATTGGGTTCGGCCAACATGGAGGGCCGAACCCCATGTAAAAGAGGGTTGGTTTTCATGTTGGAAAACATGGAAACCATAGACCTTTGTGGACTGTTTTTGGGAGGTCTTTATGTAATAAGGTTACTGATTTTGGGTTGGCCATGGGATGGCTAAATCATGGGCTTAATATGGCTAAGGGGTAGAGCCAATTAGTATTTAAACAAAGGACATCATTGAGCAAAGAACCATAAGGGTTCAGCCATGAGTATGGTCGAACCCCATGGACTGTTTTCATGGGCCATTTTAGGGATGTATGTGTGATTAAAAATGGAATCATGTTTGCTGTTTTGGTCGTCCAAAACATGACTGAACCATGTTAAGGTTACGGTTAAGGTTGTAGAATTTAATCAAGGTATTGGTGGCAATGGCAAATCTGTGAATACAAGCCAAATGAAGAGATTGATCAAAAGTACTTATAAGATGTTTTAGGTCTCATATGTGAATGGACATCTAAATAAGATTATGAATTACTTATTGTTGCATAATAAGGTACCGAAAGTTGAACGACGAACGAGTCGTGACCGGTTAAAGCCTAAGAAAGAACGAACGCTGAAGTGATTCTTTAGTAGGTTTCCTACCTACTTGTAACCACGGTTTTACCCAGTTTTTCTTATGATACTCTTGTTTTAATATATGTGTTTCAAATGATATATTATGCATTAACAAATGGCATACAGGCATTGGCATCTCATGCATAGTCATGGGATAATGAATGAAGTTCTACAGTGGTGGCTACGATTGTACATGATGGGGGTTGCCCATTGCATGTACATATTGTATAGAAGAGATGAATGTTGTTGTAATTTACCTTGTCGGTGCAAGGCACGTCAAGTGATGGCTACGATGGTACATGATGGGGGTTGCTCATTACATGTACATCGCTTATAGAAGAGATGAAGGTGTGTTGTAATTTACCTTGTCGGTGCAAGGCACGTCAAGTGATGGCTATGAAAGTACATGATGGGGGATGCTCATTGCATGTGCATATTTCATAGCATTGTTTTACCTGTTTTGATGGTCATGTATTATGATATGTATATGCATGTTTTATATGCTAACATGTGGTAACCCTGATTCGGGAACCTACTGGGCGCGTTGATCTAACGCCCTAATTCTATCCTCAGAGGAGATTGCAGGTACAAGCAAGGGGAAAGGAAAGGTCATTGACCAAGAGGGGAGCTGAGCCTAAGTGCTTTAATAATGGATTTGGATTACGTTTTATTACTGTCATTTGAATACTATTGTTGGACATGTAATAATTCGTTATTTGCGGTGGTTTGTTTAGGATAATAACTTGTGGATGGTTGATCTATGTTATTTATTATTTAAGACTATTACTTGCTATCTCGTCTTTTTATTCCGCATGTTGATGTTAGTTCCATGTGTGAATCACTATCATGGTCGATTCCATGTACACATGGGTGGCCAGTTAAGGTTCAGACTTGGGTAGTCTGAACTTAACTCGCGTCGTGACGCCGCCCGCTCTCTTCCGTTGATTATTAAAAAAAAAAAAAATTAGACTCTGAAATTCTCGGAAAGGGCGGGCGTTACAGTTGGTATCAGAGCGAAACGGGAAGTTGAATCATCGAAGTACGATTAAGACGGTTTCATGTCTCACTGACGGATAAGAATCCCAACTGACCGACTCTTCGGAGTCCGCTGACTGGGGGCCGGATTAATTTACTTCGAGTGACTCGGACTGAACAATCTATCTGAGAACGACAATGAAAGATAGCAAAGTAAAGAACAGTCATCATAACTGGACATATCAAACATAGCAAAGTAGGATGCACTCCCCTGAAATCCCCACACTGAGAAACAAACAACAGGAAATTAGAGATCTCCCCAGAAACAAAAGAACACAAAGAGTGATGATTTGGTAATTTTCCCAAACAAAGTACATGACTTTATGCATGATCAGATTCCCCTGAAAACCAAGGTTGGTTTATTTAGAATTGTTGTTAAATATTCTTGTGTTCGACTGATATGGTACAGATATGTCGAGTAATGTGGAGTGCTCGGAATGGCACAGTGGAACTCCTAGCCATCCCATAGACTTGGTGTCTGCTTCTATCAACACCAACGTAGAAACTCAAGTAGGCCTTCAGGAGGGACCTCCTGAAGAGGATGAGATGGACTTAGCACCTGTTGCAGAGGATTTGATGGATGATATTCCTGGGATGGTGGAACCTCTTGAGGAAGAAGAGGATGATCTAGGATTCTTTTATGAGGATCCTATGGAAGACTTTCCTGTAATATTGGAATCGGCGGGGGAGGTAGATCCCTACGATACCTGTGAGTTGTGTAATCAAGACGATCACAACAGTTTGTATTGTCCTCATCCATTAGGAGTTGTCTGTCCGGTTTGTGGACTGCACGGGCATGGAGAGGCGAGGACTAATTGTCCTTATATTGGAGGACCCGGTTTAATACCCTGCACAACATGTGAAGTATTGGGGCACACGGCGATGACGTGTCTCGATAACCGTTTCAAGTTCACTGATGATGCGGAGTCTTCTACGGAAGACTAGATTAGGAAGTAATATGAAGGGGTATTAAAAAGAGGGTTATTTGGTAAGGGTGTATTTTGTTCGCTATAGGGTTTTGTTTCACCCTACCCACCTTTGTACAAGGATGAAGTATGAATTTATATAAAGTATGCGATGTTATGATTCTAAGAGGATTATTGGCACTAAGATATAGGTGACGAGGTCACTTGATTACATTGAGACGTTCTATGGGTGCGTCCCTCACGTAATGTTGATGATTGAGATGTGGTATGGGTGCGTCCCTCACATGGTATTGATGAGATAAGAATATAAACTTCATGAGTATGGCTTTGAGTAGCTATGAGGCTGTGGGAACCTTGATACGAAATACGGAGACTTGGTCCCATAGGACTACCGTTGAGGAGTGGGTCCCTCGCATGCTACGCCCTGGAGGGCGCTCTCACGGCTGTTTGGCACACTAGATGTGCTAGAATGCGCAGAGCTAGGTACTATTTTACTCGGTGGGGGTGGTACTAGTTTCGTCAGACGCGGAGCGACCGCCTTAGAGCTTGACTAAATCACCTATGAGGTAAAGGGATGCAGGGCAAGGTAGACCGGATCACGTTGGACGTGGGTCTTCTGCTTGGTAAGTCATGAGCCCTAAGTCTTCCAAGGGGTCGGGATATATTTGTGATTTGATATGGTTACCACAATCTTATAGTGATTCATTTGAATGTTGTTCCTACGGATATTAAATCATGGATAGATGATACTCATGGACAGAGTGATACCAAGGATGGATGGTTTCCATGAATGGATTATACCCATAGGTGGGTTATTTCATGGATAGTTATTAATCATACATAAATGATACTCATGGACAGAGTGATACCAAGGATGGATGGTTTCCTTGAATGAATTATACCCATAGGTGGGTTATATTCATGGATGGTTAGTAACTGTGTTTAGATAATGCTCCTGGACAGAGTAATACCAAGGATGGATTGTTACCATGAATGGATTATACCCATAGGGGTTATATTCATGGATGATTATAAAACAGAGATAGATGATATTTATTGAAAGCGAAACACCAGGGAAGGATGTATTTAACCATGGGTGATTATTCCCATGGTGGTTTGGATTGATGTCGGGAATTGGTATCGTGGAAGTTGGAACAAAAGTTGTTAGTCACATAGAGACTTATGTGCAAAGAAAGATGTGTTTAAATTTGGAGATATACTCAACGGAAAAGATAAGTGTCTGGTAAAACTTGAATGGGAAACTATGGACGACTACCAAGTTAGACTGATCACCTGGCTCTGTAGTTAACCGATGGAGTTCCAGGAGAGTGCAACTAGAAACCTAGTTGAAATGGAATCAGAAAAAGCTCTGAGCATAGGCTCGCATTGGCAGGCTGCCTCACACAGAGAGTAGATAAAAGAACATATTGAGCCGGTACGTATGGAAAATACTATGAGAGCAGGTAAAGTGAAACAGAGTAGATTGATCTATGTGAGATCACAAATGGCTCACGAGAAAAAGATATAACATGAGACAGAACAAAAGGTGTTACGGAACCAAGCGATTCAATTTGTCAAAGTGGTGTGGATTGACATGGTAATGAAGAAGTCACTTGGGAAATTGAAATCGAAAATAAGAATAGCACACTCTGAGATACTTATGGAATTGTTGAGAACCCTACTTCACTCGATTTTCGGGACGAAAATTTTAAAAAGAGGGTTATATTGTAACACCCCAATTTCTCAATGAAGTGGAAAATTACCAAAATGCCCCTGAGTTGTTAAATTAATTATTTTGTGATGTTAAGTAAGGAAATAGTGGGGCCCATTGCTCAAAATAAAATCATATGAGCACATTATGAATGTTAAGTTTGATTGGTTGGGTAATTTTCATCATTTGGGTCAAAAATGGCTAAATGGGTCAAAGGGCCCAAATGGGACCTATCGGGTCTTATTGGATTATTTGACCGTTTTGTAAATTTAAATTAAATGGGGTTAAGCCTATTTGATTGGAAATCAAGTGGAGAAGAAATGGGTAGGCTTGATCCATGTATGAAAACCATTTACAAATGACCAAAATTCCATATTTGGGTCATGTTGTCAAAACGGGTCAAGGAGCTAAAAGTGGACCCAACGGGTCGAGTTGACTATTGTTGACCGTGTGAACCCTCAAGGGAGCTCAAACACGATTCAAATCAGTTGAGTGGGATTGAGGTGACTTGGAATTAAATCAAAAGGTGAGTTAACTCATGTGCATTAAATGAAATGCATTAAATGTGATGAGTTGGGTTGGAATAAACATACTTTGAGTTTGGTGAGTTGAAATGGAAATTCAAGGGACTGTAAATCAGTGAGTTTAAGGGTAATTTGAAGAGGTTGGCCCAGCTTTAAGCACCCAAACAAGTCCCACACGTTGGGGACTTGTTTGGGGTGATTTCCATGATGTATTAAGTGGGAATACATGGGATTGTGATGAGATGCTTGGGGATTTGAATGGCAGCATAGGTAGCTGCCAAGGGGTGCCTTGGATGGCACCCAATACCCATTGGTTTGTGCAAGAAGTTATGAGGGAGTGGAGGAGTTTTGGGGGCTGAACTACAAAAACAATAAGCACACAAGGTTGGCCATTTTTCACACCAAGGAATCCAAGAATTCCCATCTCTCTCTCCCTCTCTCAAATTCGTTTTTCCTAACTGGAATAGCAGAGGTGTTTGCACCAGTAGATCAAGCACAAAACAGCAAAAGAAAGGAAGAAATAAAAGGGAGAAACCAAGGACCAAAGGCAAAGAGAAAGATTGGAAGTTTGGTAAGTATTTATTTGTTATTTTGGTATAATAACATGGAGCAAATGTGGTGTGTATTGGCCATGGTTATGGCCAAATACACCAAGGTTTTAACCTTGATTAGTGGAGGATTTAAAATGGTAAAAATAACCATTGGGTTCGGCCACCATGAAGGGCCGAACCCCATGTGAGAGATGGCTTGGTTTTCATGTTTTGAAACATGAAAACCATGGATTTTATGAACTGTTTTTGGGTTTTTATTTAAGAATCAAATACATGTTATAGAAGGGATGATAAACATGGATCTGAATGACAAGAAGACTGAAGTTAATATGGGTTTAAACAGTAGATTTAAATTGATATCATGGACCATTTGAATCGGCCATTTTGGATGGCCGAATCCCATGAAATGTTGTGGTCATTCGGACAAAGTGATTAACTTATTTCTATGGTTTTGAGAGGTAAAAATGCAGTAGTAATATACTGTTTATACATGTTTATCTGAGGTTTAAAAACAGTAAACATAGCCATTGGGTTCGGCCACCATGGAGGGCCGAACCCCATGTAAAAGAATGTTGGTTTCATGTTGGAAAAACATGTAAACCATAGACTTTTTATGGACTGTTTTGGATGCTTTCTTTTAAAGTTAAAACTTGATGTTAATATATTGTTTATACATGATTATTGGAGGTTTAAATAGAGTAAGAATGACCATTGGGTTCGGCCAACATGGAGGGCCGAACCCCATGTAAAAGAGGGTTGGTTTTCATGTTGGAAAACATGGAAACCATAGATCTTTGTGGACTGTTTTTGGGAGGTCTTTATGTAATAAGGTTACTGATTTTGGGTTGGCCATGGGATGGCTAAATCATGGGCTTAATATGGCTAAGGGGTAGAGCCAATTAGTATTTAAACAAAGGACATCATTGAGCAAAGAACCATAAGGGTTCAGCCATGAGTATGGTCAAACCCCATGGACTGTTTTCATGGGCCATTTTATGGATGTATGTGTGATTAAAAATGGAATCATGTTTGCTGTTTTGGTCGTCCAAAACATGACTGAACCATGTTAAGGTTACGGTTAAGGTTGTAGAATTTAATCAAGGTATTGGTGGAAATGGCAAATCTGTGAATACAAGCCAAATGAAGAGATTGATCAAAAGTACTTATAAGATGTTTTAGGTCTCATATGTGAATGGACATCTAAATAAGATTATGATTTACTTATTGTTGCATAATAAGGTACCGAAAGTTGAACGACGAACGAGTCGTGACCGGTTAAAGCCTAAGAAAGAACGAACGCTGAAGTGATTCTTTAGTAGGTTTCCTACCTACTTGTAACCACGGTTTTACCCAGTTTTTCTTATGATACTCTTGTTTTAATATATGTGTTTCAAATGATATATTATGCATTAACAAATGGCATACAGGCATTGGCATCTCATGCATAGTCATGGGATAATGAATGAAGTTCTACAGTGATGGCTACGATTGTACATGATGGGGGTTGCCCATTGCATGTACATATTGTATAGAAGAGATGAATGTTGTTGTAATTTACCTTGTCGGTGCAAGGCACGTCAAGTGATGTCTACGATGGTACATGATGGGGGTTGCTCATTACATGTACATCGCTTATAGAAGAGATGAAGGTGTGTTGTAATTTACCTTGTCGGTGCAAGGCACGTCAAGTGATGGCTATGAAAGTACATGATGGGGGATGCTCATTGCATGTGCATATTTCATAGCATTATTTTACCTGTTTTGATGATCATGTATTATGATATGTATATGCATGTTTTATATGCTAACATGTGGTAGCCCTGATTCGGGAACCTACTGGGCGCGTTGATCTAACGCCCTAATTCTATCCTCAGAGGAGATTGCAGGTACAAGCAAGGGGAAAGGAAAGGTCATTGACCGAGAGGGGAGCTGAGCCTAAGTGCTTTAATGATGGATTTGGATTACGTTATATTACTGTCATTTGAATACTATTGTTGGACATGTAATAATTCGTTATTTGCTATGGTTTGATTAGGATAATAACCTATGGATGGTTGATCTATGTTATTTAATATTTAAGATTGTTGCTTGCTATCTCGTCTTTCTATTCCGCAATTATCTAGATTATTCCGCATATTGATGTTAGTTCCATGTGTGATTCACTATCATGGTCTATTCCATGTACACATGGGTGGCCAGTTAAGGTTCAGACTTGGGTAGTCTGAACTTAACTCGCGTCGTGACGCCGCCCGCTCTCTTCCGATGTTTATTATAACTTAAAAAAAAATTGGACTCTGAGATTCTCGGAAAGGGCGGGGCGTTACAGTTGGTAAATAATCTTCATGTAAATCACATAAAAACCCCATGGTAATGTATGGTTGGTTTTAAGGTGTTTGAAACATGGAAACCATAGAACTTTGGTGGACTGTTTTGTGTTTTTATTTAAGAATCAAATACATGTTATAGAAGGGATGATAAGCATGGATCTGAATGACAAGAAGACTGAAGTTAATATGGGTTTAAACAGTAGATTTAAATTGATATTATGGACCATTTGGATCGGCCATCTTGGATGGCCGAATCCCATGAAATGTTGTGGTCATTCGGACAAAGTGATTAACTTATTTCTATGGTTTTGAGAGGTAAAAATGCAGTAGTAATATACTGATTAATACTTGTCTAAATGAGGATTTAAAATACATACATAAGGACCAAGACATGAACATAGGGTTCGGCCACTTTGGATGGCCGAACCCCATGTTAGTTTTGATGATGTTGGTGAGTTTTAAACCATATAAAGTATGGTGTTTGAGGTGATTTATGGAAGTTTAACTTGCTGTTATTGGTTGGCCAACATAGGGCTGAACCATGTCATTTTTTTAGGGTTAAGTTATGGATTCAAATCAGGGGTAAATCATGGACTAGTTGAACCAAGAGAACCCCATGGACTGTTTTTGGATGCCATGGTTGGATTGAATCCTATTGGAAACTATGAATTGTTTCATGTCTTTGATCTAAGAATTACCTAGCTTGAGTTGTGGATTTAATACTAAGTTGACCAACCATGTTATAAGATGGAAAGTGGAGACAAAAACCAGATTGATGAGAATCGGCCATGTGTATGGCCGAACCCCACTAAGGGTCTTTGGTAACCCTATTGTGTAGCCGACTTTGTGATTGAAATTATGGGAAAGAGTGATTATTGATCAAAGGTGGAATAATCATGTGTATGGTTGTATGGACCTTAACAAGACATGTTTAAAAGGGTTAAGTGTTTAAGAGTCGATTAAATAAAGTAGGAAGTTAAATCCTAAGTTGGTGATGTTCGGCCAAGGGCATGGTCGAACCCCACATGATGCGGATGGGTCATAGATGTGATTGAATAAGTAAATGATGTTATGACTTGCTGTTTGGTATATGGATAAGGTACCGGAAGTCGAACGACGTGCGAGTCGTGACCGGGTGACGCGAAAGAAAGATCAGTTACTGAAGGGATTCTTCAGTAGGTTTCCTACCTACTTGTAACCACGGTTTTACCCAGTTTTTCTTATGATACTCTTGTTTTAATATATGTGTTTCAAATGATATATTATGCATTAACAAATGGCATAAAGGCATTGGCATCTCATGCATAGTCATGGGATAATGAATGAAGTTCTACAGTGATGGCTACGATTGTACATGATGGGGGTTGCCCATTGCATGTACATATTGTATAGAAGAGATGAATGTTGTTGTAATTGTCGGTGCAAGGCACGTCAAGTGATGGCTACGATGGTACATGATGGGGGTTGCTCATTACATGTACATCGCTTATAGAAGAGATGAAGGTGTGTTGTAATTTACCTTGTCGGTGCAAGGCACGTCAAGTGATGGCTATGAAAGTACATGATGGGGGATGCTCATTGCATGTGCATATTTCATAGCATTGTTTTACCTGTTTTGATGGTCATGTATTATGATATGTATATGCATGTTTTATATGCTAACATGTGGTAGCCCTGATTCGGGAACCTACTGGGCGCGTTGATCTAACGCCCTAATTCTATCCTCAGAGGAGATTGCAGGTACAAGCAAGGGGAAAGGAAAGGTCATTGACCGGGAGGGGAGCTGAGCCTAAGTGCTTTAATGATGGATTTGGATTACGTTATATTACTGTCATTTGAATACTATTGTTGGACATGTAATAATTCGTTATTTGCTATGGTTTGATTAGGATAATAACCTGTGGATGGTTGATCTATGTTATTTAATATTTAAGACTGTTACTTGCTATCTCGTCTTTCTATTCCGCAATTATCTAGATTATTCCACATGTTGATGTTAGTTCCATGTGTGATTCACTATCATGGTCTATTCCATGTACACATGGGTGGCCAGTTAAGGTTCAGACTTGGGTAGTCTGAACTTAACTCGCGTCGTGACGCCGCCCGCTCTCTTCCAATGTTTATTTTAAAAAAAAAATTAGACTATGAAATTCTCGGAAAGGGCGGGGCGTTACAACCACTCCTAAGACCCAAGACTTGTGATATTTTCCCATTCCCTCTTCCGTTTTTCCCTCTCAAAACTGCTACACCTTGGCCGAACCAAACGTTGGTGACCTTACCTTAATCAAGCTCACCATTAGCCGAGTATCAAGGAGGAAGAAGAAGGAGAAAGGCTAAGGAACAAGAGGAGCAAGAGACAACCGGAAAAACCAAGGATTGTAAGTATTTCCAAACATGCCGTTATGGCTCTTTTAAGAGAAATCACGAAGGAAGGAAGTACAAAACATGCAATAGAAAGGACTGACAAAACAATCAGTCGTCTGAATCAGAGATTCAGTCGACTGAACAAATAATGAACGAACCAGAAACGAAGTTCTGGGAGTTTCAGCCGACTGAATCAGGGATTCAGTCGACTGAACTGATAATGGAGAATCAGAAACGAGTTTCTGGGAGTTTCAGCCGACTGAACTAGAGTTTCAGTCGACTGAACTAATGGTGGCTGAAAACAGAAGGAGTTTCTGGGAGTTTCAGCCAACTGAATCTGTTGATTCAGTCGACTGAACACAAACGTCTTGGATACGAAAAGGGTTCTGGAAGTTTCAGCCGACTGAATATATGATTCAGTCGACTGAAGGAATGCTTATTAAACACGTAAACGGATGGTTGATAGTTCAGCCGACTGAATCTATGATTCAGTCGCCTGAAAATAAACTGGCAGAACAAGCAGATAACCTGATGCAAAGTCAGCCGACTGAATCTCAGATTCAGTCGACTGAAATGGGTACGGACCATGTTTCAGCCGACTGAATGTGTATTTCAGTCGACTGAAACTGAACTGGCCAGACAAACAGACGATCTGATTCAAAATCAGCCGACTGAATCTGTGATTCAGTCTACTGAACTCATGATTCAGTCGACTGAACTCCTAATTCAGTCGACTGAATTGAAGAGTACGGTTTTGAATATCTTCAGAAATCACTGTTAATCCGGTAGGAGGGATGGAGATTATGTTATATTAAAGGGACTGATTTTATGATGCTAGATCATGATTAATGAATCCTTAATGGATCTAGGTTATGGATGAATTTTGGACTTAGAATGTACATAAATGAAACGAATAGACGCTGCGTTTTAGGCTCGCAAATCAGAATATTTAAAATGGCCAAAATTGGATTTATGGATGTCTTTTAAATCAATGGAAAAAGAGGCTAAGATAAAGGCTGATTTATGATAATCTTGTGACATGATTAAAGATCATTAATGGACCTAGGTTTACGATCAGTTAGAGATTTAATCATGAAATAAAATACGGACTAATTCGGTAAATGTGTAATAAGGTATCGGGCGTCGCAAACGATACGCGATCGGCGACCGGACTATCGAACGGAAACGTAACGGGACGCTAAGTGGTATTCGGTAGGATTCCTACCTCTTTGTAAGCCGTGGATATGTGATGGTTATTTTAATCTATTTTGATAATTATGTGATTTGTATTATGATGGGTTTTTGATTTATGAATTATATATTCATACTATGGTTTATATTTTAATGTTATGCATTATATGGCTATGTATGATATATTAAGTTTATGAGATATATATGTTGTAACACCCTGGAATTTCAAAGTTATCAGTTTATGTGAAAATATTCATATTTACGGAATTGCCATTGTGATAAAAATTGATTGGAATTTAAATGGGTCAATGGCTCAATCGAGACCCAAAGGATGATAGTTGGTTTACAAAACAAATAAATGGGTAAGATAAATTTAAACGGGTCAAGAATCATATTTGGGTCAGATTTTGATAAATGGGTCAAAATGGCTAGATGGGACCCAATGGGTCGTGTGAATGGCATGATTAACCATGGATTGAGTTCAAGCTTAGTAAATTTAAGTTTATTAATTACTTGAGTTTGGTTTGAGTTGAAATGAATGGTTGGTTTAGTTAAGTTGAATTTATTAGTTAAGTTAAATTAAATGAGTGACTTAGGTTGGGTGAGTTGAATGAATATGTATTTTTAATGTAAGTGAGTGAAGTGTGTGAATGGGAGGAGAAGTGGTTTAAATTCCAACTTTGAGCAAGAAAAACGTTGGTGCATGGGGAGAAATTACCATGCATGTAACCCCCATTTAGGTGATGAATAAAATGGGAGTTACATTTTGAATGGGAGTTACTTCTTGAAAACACAAAGGTTGCTAGGGACGTTGGCTGCATGCATGAGCAATTTCATGCATGTAACGGCTACCATGGTGATATGAGAATGATGGCTTTGAGAGTTACAAATGTATGAATGAAGGAGAATGAAGCACATGGGAGTTTCATTTGGTTGCATGGAAATTATGGCCTATGCATGAAACTCCAAAGATGGAGACAATTGGAGTTGCCGTTTCATGGAGTTACAAAAGGGGTCCTTGACTTTTCAAATTCAAAAAGGTTAGATTACACGTTGGAAAGGGCATGAGGGTTTATTCCATGCTTAAGTATTCAAAGAGACAACCAATGGAGGGAGGATGAAGCACATGGGAGTTTCATTTACATGTGAAACTCCCACATGCAAAATTAATGCAAAATGGATAGTGTGAGGAATGCACACAGTAAAACCGTTGCGAACCCTTGGTGTTTCATTTCATAGATGAAACCCCAAGGAACTTAAAGGATTCTAATTATGGAGAGATGAGTTACACAAGGGCTGAATTAACCTTGGACTGTTTTTTGATCAAGCAAAGGATTTTCACTCTCTCTATCTCTCTATCTCTCTTGGACGTCCTCTATCTTTCTTAAAACTAAGAGCAGTAGCTGGTTGTTAATCAGTCCTTGGTTTGATTCCTTTTCATCAAGACAAGTTCAGCAAAAAGAGAAGGAACAAGCGGGAGTAAAGATCAAGTGGAGGAGTCGCGGAAACGGTAGGTGTTCGATAAACTATGTTGTTTAATTAAGAAATATGATCCGGCTATTGGATGGCTGAATCTAACAAGTGTTAAATGTTGGTTAGAAGTACAAGAATGAGATCAAAAGATGGACCATAGGGTTCGGCCCATTGGATGGCCAAACCCCATGGAAATGATGGATTTGTTTAGATGGTTTTTGGAAATTAAAACCATACAAATTTGGGACTGTTGTTAGATGATTTTAAGTATGTGTTTTAAAAAGGTTAAAACATAAATAAGGAAGTTTGTTTTGGACAAAAATGAATGATCAAGAAGTTCAAAACCAAAGGTCATAGGGTTCGGCCACCATGGAGGGCCGAACCCCATGCAAATAATGGTATTGTTTTGATGTATTTGGAACAAATAAACCATGAAGTGATGGACTGTTTTGGGTTGTTATTTTAAGAAGTAAATACATGTTTTACAATGGTTAAAAAAAACATGGATTAGGGTGCTGGTTTCAGACCTAAGATGAAGGACTAAATGTTCAAAATTAATCTCATGGTGTTCGGCCAATATACATGGCCGAACCCTATGAAATTGGGCTAATTTTGGAGGATTGTTTTGAAGGTTAAAAACCTGATTTAAATATACAGTTATTACCTAGTTAATTAAGGTTTAAAAACAGTGAATGTAATCATTGGGTTCAGCCATGATAGAGGGCTGAACCCCATGTAAAACGGTGTGGGTTTTCATGTTGAGAACCCCATGGAAACCATGGAAACCATGAAAATCCATGGACTGTTTTGTAGAATAATTGGGTTAAGTTTATGATGAACATTAGGTATTATTTATATGCTTTGATTTAAGAATAATATATGTTGTTTATGGAGTTAGTATGGGTAGGTAATCGGCCAATATGAATGATGGAAATTGAGAATAAAATCACATTGGTGAGGTTCGGCCATGTGTATGGCCGAACCCCACTAATGATAATTGTGGGACATAATTGTTGGTTTATATGAGGATATGGAGGGTTAAAGAAGGATCAAATTAGGTGATGAGGTTCAGCCATGTGTATGGCTGAACCCCACTAAAGATGGTTTTATGTATGGTGATGAAAGTTAGTTAATTTAGAGCAAAGGTTGGTCTCAATGGCACAATTGTAATTATGGCTGAAATGATCAAAAATAAAATGATCATATGATGGGATAAATGGGCTAAAACCAAAGTGGTAAGGTTCAGCCATAATGTATGGCCGAACCCTACTAAGGTTCGTTTAGAAGTTTGGGTAATTAGATAGGTTTTAATTAATGAATGACCAATGTTTTAATGGATGAGGTTCGGCTATGGCTTTGGCCGAACCCCATTAGGTGATTCTTGGAACATAAAGCTTTGCTGGAAATTAGGTGGATAAATGATTAAGTTGCTGCCATGTGCATAGGGTATTCGGATTTTTAGAACGGTGAGCGAGACGTGATCGGAAGACGGTCCAAAGGAAGGATCGAACAAAGTAAACTACAGTAGGTTTCCTACCTTGTTGTAACCACACAACTTATTCGCTGTTTTATGTTTATTTGAATAAGTATTTGAATCAAATGTTATATTTACAAATGGCATGTTTGCATAGACATCTCATGCATAGCATGGGATGATGGGGAAGTAACCGGAGGCCACACTCCGTCGGGGCGTCCGAAAGACCATTGTGGGGTACCCTGATGATGAGAATCCCATCAGGAGGAATCCGGAGGCCACACTCCGTCGGGGCGTCCGAAAGACCACTGTGGGTTACCTTGACGATGAGAATCCCGTCAAGTGATGGCTATGTTGAATGGTGATGGGTGGGACTCATTACATGTTCATTTCATACATAGCATATTTTTACAGAATTTTGTCACACATGTATAACTATTATCCTATTTGCATGCTTTTGACTAACCATGTGGTAGCCCTATTCGGAAACACTACTGGGCGCGTTGATCTAACGCCCTATCTATATCTTTAGTGGATGATGCAGGGAAAGGAAAGAACGTGGTTGGAGAAGAGGACCAAGTACGAAAACTTGGGCGATTTGAATGATTGCAATAGACTATGAACGGATTATTTATGGATTTGTTAGTTGATTTATTTGGAACAATGTAATTTGTTAAATTAGATGTTGGCATGTAATAAGTAGTTAAGTAGATGCTATGGTTGGATTTATTTGAATGGTTTGGAATGAATAGTAGACTAAGGTTATATAATAATTTTGGAAAATAAATAAGGTACTTTGCTATCTAAAAATGGAAATTGGATTAATCATAGGTTCTATTATAACCTCAGTTAGATCTAGGCTAAGTTAATTCCGCTAGATAAATATGTACCATGTGCGGATCAGTTTTATGAACTTAGTTCATACGCACATGGGCTTGGCCAGTTAAGGGTCGGATTTAGAGATCCGAACTTAAACTCGCGTCGTGACATTCCGCCCCGATCACTTATTGATTATTATTATTTAAAAAAAAAAAAAAAAAAAAAAAACTCTGAAAATTAGAGTGAAAAGGGCGGGGTGTTACAGTTGGTATCAGAGCGAAACGGGAAGTTGAATCTTCCGAAGTAAGATTAAGACGGTTTCATGTCTCACTGACGGATAAGAATCCCAACTGACCGACTCTTCGGAGTCCGCTGACTGGGGGCCGGATTAATTTACTTCGTGGACTCAGACTGAACAAATCAATCTGAGAACAACAGTGAAAGATAGCAAAAGTACATTATTATAATTCATCTATCAAACGTAGCAAAATAGGATATACATTCCCCAATACTCCCCAATTGAGAAAAACAAACATAGGGAATTTAGAGACTCTCCCCTCAAAAACAAATAGAAAAATCAAGTTTGCTTATTTGAAAATCTCCCCAAAATTGTGAAAAATACAAACTATATGAGGAAACTAAGTCAATAATGTTTTATGACTTAGGGAAATGGCTCCAAAGAAAAAGATCCCTCAGAATCAGAAAGGGAAGGAAAAGGTGTTGCAAATCACGCAACATGAGAAAGTGTTATCACAACACGAAAAATCTGTGCATGAGAAGGAGCCATCTGTACATGAGAAAGAGGTAACCCAACCTGATGGGGAGCGATCTGTTCATGAAAAGTCTCACAATGCGGAAGAATCACAGCACTCATGGAGGGAAGAAAAGGGGAGTGAGAATGCATCACAGAAGGAGGGAGAAGGGAACAGTGGTGTACATATACCACATGTGCCACCTGAACTTCAGGGCTTAGTCCAAGCAGTGGTAACCTCAGTACTCCAGCAACATATGAATGGGAGTGAAAGTTCCAGGGATGCCAGTGACCGTAGTATGGCACGAGAATTTCAACAACAGCGTCCTCCCTACTTCAAAGGGAAGGAAGGGGCTGTCGGAGCCGAGCACTGGCTAAAGAAGATCACTCAGATCTTAAAGTTACTTAAGATCTCGAGTCATGCTGACAGGATTTTACTGGCTACATCACAATTGATAGAAGATGCCGGTAAATGGTGGGAGGTGGTGGAGAAGCAGAGGGAACTCATACCAGCTAGGGAGAGGACGGCCATGACATGGAATGAGTTTTCAGCAACCTTTCTGGAACATTACTTTCCGGAGGAAGAGAAGGAGCGACAGACGGAACTTTTTCTGTCCTTGGTACAGGGCTCTATGACGGTGGCAGAGTATCACCGTGAATTTCTCAGTTTATCCATTTATGCATTCTATATGGTGGACACAGAACTTCGTAAGGCAAGGAAGTTTGAGAGGGGTCTACGGCCAAACATCAGAGCCAAAGTGACCATATTTAAGTGCACCACATTGGCTGAGGTGGTCAGCAAGGCCACAATAGCAGAACAGGAGTTGAATGCAATAGTACGGTTTGACAACCGTCGAGCTCCAAGTGGGAGGGGTGGGTTTCAGCCCAACAAGAGGTTCCGTCCGAACTTCAGTAGACCCTCACCATCTACTGGGTCCGCGGGGAGCTTTCATCCCAACCAGCCCTCCCCATCTGCATCAGTCACCCAGTCATTCAAAGGGGTGAACAACTGTTTCCATTGTAATCAGCCGGGTCACTTCAAGAGAGACTGTCCAAAGCTCAATAGGCTCTCATATTCCCGAGGATCTTTCCGTCCACCAGCTAGGCCAGCTAACTCCCGAGGAGGCAGGACATATAATCAGGCGGGACGGGCGCCTACTCCTACCGGATCTGGACGACTATTTGCTCTGGAACCTCCTGAGGATGTGGATCATTCTATGATTCAAGGTATGGCCGTTGTCAATAGTTCTTATGCTTATGCATTGTTTGATTCTGGAGCATCGCACTCTTTTATATCTGCATCCTTTATAACTGCTACTGGAACACTAGTACAAAAGCTGTCCACCACACTCACAGTAGTATCCCCTGTCGGAGACACGTCTTTGGGACTCATATGCACGGCCATAGATACAGAACTCGCTGGACTCAGATTTGAGTTCAATTATTTGGTACTCGACATGACTGAGTACGATATTATATTTGGCATGGACTGGTTGGCTAGTTATGAAGCCAATATTGATTGTTATCGCCGAAGAGTGACATTTTGGTCACCCGAGGGAAGACAGTATATAGTTCGTGCCGACAAGCAAAGCAGATTGCAGGAAGGGTTGCATCACTTGGTGTTGAACAATATTGTCATCAACAAAGCACCAGTTACTGAACTTCCAGCAATTGTGAAAGAATTTGTTGATGTCTTTCCAAAAGAACTTCCTGGTATACCGCCTATGAGGGAGCTCAATTTTGAGATCAAGCTATATCCTGGTACCTCACCAGTGTCTCTACCCCATTATCGAATGGCACCAGCAGAAATGTCCGAGTTGAAGAAGCAGCTTGATGAATTACTCAGACTGGGTTGCATTCGGAACAGCACATCGTCATGGGGAGCTCCAGTGTTGTTCGTGAAAAAGAAGGATGGTTCACTTAGAATGTGTGTGGACTACCGGAAGTTGAATCAGCTAACTGTCCGGAACAAGTATCCTCTACCCAGGATCGATGATTTATTCGATCAGTTGAGGGGATCCAGTCATTTTTCCAAGATTGATCTGATGTCCGGTTATCATCAAATCCGGGTCAAAGAGGAAGACATCGAGGAAAACAGCTTTCAGAACACGGTATGGACTATTTGAATTTGTAGTCATGCCATTTGGGCTTACCAACGCACCGGCTGTGTTCATGGACTTAATGAACAGAATATTTCGTCCATATTTGGATCGGTTTGTTATAGTGTTCATTGACGATATCCTGATCTATTCCAAGAGTCAGGAGGATCATGCTGAGCATCTTCGAATAGTATTGAACACCTTGAGACAGAACCAGCTGTATGCCAAAGCAAGCAAATGCGAATTTTGGCTACCTGAGGTCAAATTCTTAGGGCATGTTATAACAGCAGATGGTATAGCCGTTGATCCGGCTAAGGTGGCAGCAGTAAGTGAGTGGAAAGCACCAAAGAATGTCACCGAAATCCGTAGTTTTCTGGGTTTGGCTGGATATTATAGGAAGTTTATCATGGACTTCTCCAAAATTGCATCCCCATTGACTCGACTCACGCAGAAAGGAGTCAAATATGAATGGTCAGAGCTGTGCAATCAGAGATTTGAGGAGCTGAAAGAGAGACTTACAACTGCTCCTATTCTAGTTTTGCCGGAAAGAGGCAAAGGTTATGAAGTACAATGTGATGCATCAGGAGAGGGACTGGGATGTTCACTCATGCAACGTAATCGGGTGGTGGCATATGGTTCAAGACAACTAAAGATACATGAACGCCTCTACCCCACACATGATCTGGAATTAGCTGCGGTGGTCTTTGCTCTCAAAAGCTGGAGACACTATC
Source organism: Chimonanthus salicifolius (assembly GCA_013350335.1). NCBI lineage: Eukaryota > Viridiplantae > Streptophyta > Magnoliopsida > Laurales > Calycanthaceae > Chimonanthus > Chimonanthus salicifolius. The sequence goes on along the minus strand of CM023537.1, from coordinate 23,500,240 downwards.
TATATGGGGAGAAGTTTGAAGTATTTTCAGATCACAAGAGCTTGAAGTATTTATTTGATCAGAAAGAGCTCAACCTGAGGCAGCGCAGATGGATGGAATATCTGGCGGACTATGAATTTGCACTCCGATATCATCCGGGAAAGGCCAACAAAGTGGCGGATGCTCTCAGCCGCATGTCTCATGCATCAGTGGCATGTTTGATCAGGACTGAATGGGAGATGTTGAATTCCATTCGTGAGTTTAATCTATACATCACAAACCATGGGAGTATGTACAATTTGATCATACGATCCAACATGGCTACAAAGATTGAACAGGAGCAACGAACAGATCCGGAAATGGCTGAGACATGGGCCAAGATGTCTAATGGCGAGGTTGTACCGGATTGGGAATTACGACCAGGACAGGGTCTTATGTTCCGGGGTAGAATTTATGTGCCAAGAAGCTGCAGAAAAGAATTACTGATAGAGGCACATCAGAGCAAGTTGTCCATTCATCCAGGTAGCACAAAAATGTATCATGATATAAAAAGACATTATTGGTGGCATGGACTCAAGAAGGATGTTGCAGACTACGTGGCTCATTGTTTAACTTGTCAGCAGGTTAAGACGGAACATCAGAAGCCACCAGGGTTACTTAAACCCTTAGCAGTGCCGGAATGGAAATGGGAGCACATTTCCATGGACTTTGTGACGGGGTTGCCGAGGTCCTCGAAGGGCAATGACGCTATATGGGTTGTGGTAGACCGATTGACCAAGTCCGCGCATTTTATTCTTATCAAGATGACGGATTCATCAGAGACATTGGGTCGGAGATATATCAAAGATATCATCAGATTACATGGTATTCCACAGACTATAGTGTCTGATAGAGATGGCCGATTCACCGGCAGGGTATGGCAGAGCATGCAGTCGGCCATGGGAACCGATTTACTTATTAGCACAGCATTCCATCCACAGACCGATGGACAATCGGAAAGAACAATACAAACGTTGGAGGACATGTTGAGGGCGTGCATGCTAGACTTCAAAGGTGGATGGGAGGATCATTTGCCATTGGTGGAATTTTCTTATAACAATAGCTACCAGGCAAGCCTCCAGATGGCACCATTCGAAGCTTTGTATGGTAGACCATGCAGGTCACCAGTGTGCTGGACCGAGGTCGGCGAACCTGCACTGATAGGACCTGAGTTGGTTGCAGAAACTACTGCACAGATCCAGTTGATACGTCAACATTTGTTGACCGCACAGAGTCGGCAAAAGAGTTATGCGGATAAAAGGAGGAGGTTTCTCGAATTTGAAGTGGGAGACATGGTATTCTTGAAGGTCTCGCCACGAAAAGGGCACATGAGATTTGGGAAGAAAGGAAAATTGTCGCCAAGATATGTGGGACCGTTTTCAATTATCAGAAGGATGGGAGATGTAGCCTATCGGTTGGCACTTCCTTCGCAATTGGCGTCTCTACATGATGTATTCCATGTATCTATGCTGAGGAAGTACAACCCTGATCCATCTCATGTTTTGAATGTGCAAGATATAGATGTGCAAAGCGACGTCACTTATGTCGAGAAGCCGGTTGGAATATTGGAAAGTGAGCAAAGGGTGTTGCGTAACCGAGCGATTCAGTTCGTCAAGGTGGTATGGGATCGACATGGTGTTGAGGAAGCCACTTGGGAATTAGAATCGGAGATGAGAACATCTCACCCTGAATTGTTTGTATGATTTACTTTGAAATCCTACTTCGTTCGATTTTCGGGACGAAAATTATAAAAAGATTATTGTATTGTAACACCCTGGAATTTCAAAGTTATCAGTTTATGTGAAAATATTCATATTTACGGAATTGCCATTGTGATAAAAATTGATTGGAATTTAAATGGGTCAATGGCTCAATCGAGACCCAAAGGATGATAGTTGGTTTACAAAACAAATAAATGGGTAAGATAAATTTAAACGGGTCAAGAATCATATTTGGGTTAGATTTTGATAAATGGGTCAAAATGGCTAGATGGGACCCAATGGGTCGTGTGAATGGCATGATTAACCATGGATTGAGTTCAAGCTTAGTAAATTTAAGTTTATTAATTACTTGAGTTTGATTTGAGTTGAAATGAATGGTTGGTTTAGTTAAGTTGAATTTATTAGTTAAGTTAAATTAAATGAGTGACTTAGGTTGGGTGAGTTGAATAAATGAGTTGAATGAATATGTATTTTTAATGTAAGTGAGTGAAGTGTGTGAATGGGAGGAGAAGTGGTTTAAATTCCAACTTTGAGCAAGAAAAACGTTGGTGCATGGGGAGAAATTACCATGCATGTAACCCCCATTTAGGTGATGAATAAAATGGGAGTTACATTTTGAATGGGAGTTACTTCTTGAAAACACAAAGGTTGCTAGGGACGTTGGCTGCATGCATGAGCAATTTCATGCATGTAACGGCTACCATGGAGATATGAGAATGATGGCTTTGAGAGTTACAAATGTATGAATGAAGGAGAATGAAGCACATGGGAGTTTCATTTGGTTGCATGGAAATTATGGCCTATGCATGAAACTCCAAAGATGGAGACAATTGGAGTTGCCGTTTCATGGAGTTACAAAAGGGGTCCTTGACTTTTCAAATTCAAAAAGGTTAGATTACACGTTGGAAAGGGCATGAGGGTTTATTCCATGCTTAAGTATTCAAAGAGACAACCAATGGAGGGAGGATGAAGCACATGGGAGTTTCATTTACATGTGAAACTCCCACATGCAAAATTAATGCAAAATGGATAGTGTGAGGAATGCACACAGCAAAACCGTTGGGAACCCTTGGTGTTTCATTTCATAGATGAAACCCCAAGGAACTTAAAGGATTCTAATTATGGAGAGATGAGTTACACAAGGGCTGAATTAACCTTGGACTGTTTTTTGATCAAGCAAAGGATTTTCACTCTCTCTATCTCTCTATCTCTCTTGGACGTCCTCTATCTTTCTTAAAACTAAGAGCAGTAGCTGGTTGTTAATCAGTCCTTGGTTTGATTCCTTTTCATCAAGACAAGTTCAGCAAAAAGAGAAGGAACAAGCGGGAGTAAAGATCAAGTGGAGGAGTCGCGGAAACGGTAGGTGTTCGATAAACTATGTTGTTTAATTAAGAAATATGATCCGGCTATTGGATGGCTGAATCTAACAAGTGTTAAATGTTGGTTAGAAGTACAAGAATGAGATCAAAAGATGGACCATAGGGTTCGGCCCATTGGATGGCCAAACCCCATGGAAATGATGGATTTGTTTAGATGGTTTTTGGAAATTAAAACCATACAAATTTGGGACTGTTGTTAGATGATTTTAAGTATGTGTTTTAAAAAGGTTAAAACATAAATAAGGAAGTTTGTTTTGGACAAAAATGAATGATCAAGAAGTTCAAAACCAAAGGTCATAGGGTTCGGCCACCATGGAGGGCCGAACCCCATGCAAATAATGGTATTGTTTTGATGTATTTGGAACAAATAAACCATGAAGTGATGGACTGTTTTGGGTTGTTATTTTAAGAAGTAAATACATGTTTTACAATGGTTAAAAAAAACATGGATTAGGGTGCTGGTTTCAGACCTAAGATGAAGGACTAAATGTTCAAAATTAATCTCATGGTATTCGGCCAATATACATGGCCGAACCCTATGAAATTGGGCTAATTTTTGAGGATTGTTTTGAAGGTTAAAAACCTGATTTAAATATACAGTTATTACCTAGTTAATTAAGGTTTAAAAACAGTGAATGTAATCATTGGGTTCAGCCATGATAGAGGGCTGAACCCCATGTAAAACGGTGTGGGTTTTCATGTTGAGAACCCCATGGAAACCATGGAAACCATGAAAATCCATGGACTGTTTTGTAGAATAATTGGGTTAAGTTTATGATGAACATTAGGTATTATTTATATGCTTTGATTTAAGAATAATATATGTTGTTTATGGAGTTAGTATGGGTAGGTAATCGGCCAATATGAATGATGGAAATTGAGAATAAAATCACATTGGTGAGGTTCGGCCATGTGTATGGCCGAACCCCACTAATGATAATTGTGGGACATAATTGTTGGTTTATATGAGGATATGGAGGGTTAAAGAAGGATCAAATTAGGTGATGAGGTTCAGCCATGTGTATGGCTGAACCCCACTAAAGATGGTTTTATGTATGGTGATGAAAGTTAGTTAATTTAGAGCAAAGGTTGGTCTCAATGGCACAATTGTAATTATGGCTGAAATGATCAAAAATAAAATGATCATATGATGGGATAAATGGGCTAAAACCAAAGTGGTAAGGTTCAGCCATAATGTATGGCCGAACCCTACTAAGGTTCGTTTAGAAGTTTGGGTAATTAGATAGGTTTTAATTAATGAATGACCAATGTTTTAATGGATGAGGTTCGGCTATGGCTTTGGCCGAACCCCATTAGGTGATTCTTGGAACATAAAGCTTTGCTGGAAATTAGGTGGATAAATGATTAAGTTGCTGCCATGTGCATAGGGTATTCGGATTTTTAGAACGGTGAGCGAGACGTGATCGGAAGACGGTCCAAAGGAAGGATCGAACAAAGTAAACTACAGTAGGTTTCCTACCTTGTTGTAACCACACAACTTATTCGCTGTTTTATGTTTATTTGAATAAGTATTTGAATCAAATGTTATATTTACAAATGGCATGTTTGCATAGACATCTCATGCATAGCATGGGATGATGGGGAAATAACCGGAGGCCACACTCCGTCGGGGCGTCCGAAAGACCATTGTGGGGTACCCTGATGATGAGAATCCCATCAGGAGGAATCCGGAGGCCACACTCCGTCGGGGCGTCCGAAAGACCACTGTGGGTTACCTTGACGATGAGAATCCCGTCAAGTGATGGCTATGTTGAATGGTGATGGGTGGGACTCATTACATGTTCATTTCATACATAGCATATTTTTACAAAATTTTGTCACACATGTATAACTATTATCCTATTTGCATGCTTTTGACTAACCATGTGGTAGCCCTATTCGGAAACACTACTGGGCGCGTTGATCTAACGCCCTATCTATATCTTTAGTGGATGATGCAGGGAAAGGAAAGAACGTGGTTGGAGAAGAGGACCAAGTACGAAAACTTGGGCGATTTGAATGATTGCAATAGACTATGAACGGATTATTTATGGATTTGTTAGTTGATTTATTTGGAACAATGTAATTTGTTAAATTAGATGTTGGCATGTAATAAGTAGTTAAGTAGATGCTATGGTTGGATTTATTTGAATGGTTTGGAATGAATAGTAGACTAAGGTTATATAATAATTTTGGAAAATAAATAAGGTACTTTGCTATCTAAAAATGGAAATTGGATTAATCATAGGTTCTATTATAACCTCAGTTAGATCTAGGCTAAGTTAATTCCGCTAGATAAATATGTACCATGTGCGGATCAGTTTTATGAACTTAGTTCATACGCACATGGGCTTGGCCAGTTAAGGGTCGGATTTAGAGATCCGAACTTAAACTCGCGTCGTGACATTCCGCCCAGATCACTTATTGATTATTATTATTTTAAAAAAAAAAAATAAACTCTGAAAATTAGAGTGAAAAGGGCGGGGTGTTACATATGTATACTACATAGCATAATGCACTTACATCTCATGCATGGCATGGGCGGGAAAATAATGAAACCGGAGTCCATGCTCCGTCGGGGAGACCGAGAAGCAAACATGGGGATAGCCCTAGGGGCTATAACCGGAGTCCATGCTCCATCGGGGCGACTGAGAATCAGGCATGGGGATAGCTCTTATGCTATAACCGGAGTCCATACTCAGTCGGGGCGACCGAGAAGCAAGCATGGGGACACCTTGACGAGGATTTGCCGTCAAGGGGGATATGACATTTATGATGATGTGGATGATGGGTGGGACACATGACATAAACACCCATGGCATGGCATTCATCATATGATTTTATTATATTATTATCAGTATTGTTATCAGTATGCATGTTATCACTAATCCCTGTGCTAGCCCTACTCGGAGTCCTACTGGGCGCGTTGACTAACGCCCTACTTCCACCCTAGCTGGTGACACAGGAGACGGAGGAAACAGTGGACGAGACGGGAGTCAAGCTTAGGAGCTTGGGAAAGCGGCTACTTTGTTTATCAAAGTTTTATTTTGGAAAAGTTGTAACTTAAGTAGCTTAGCTTGTTGAATTGTAATAATTTTGGATTTCTTACTATGGTCTGGATTAAACTCTGTACGTTAACATTTTGAGACATAATTATGAACATGGGAGTATTTTGGTAATTTAATGATGTATCTTCCCTTCTATCTAAAACCGGTAGGATAGTATCTATTATAATGTTCCGCATGTAATTATGTTCCGCGAGCTTACTTCCTACGCGTGAACCGTACTCCTGGACTTCGTTCTGCGCACGCGTGGGGTTGGCCAGTTAAGGGCCGGGCTTTATAAGTTCGGACTTAACTCGCGTCGTGACGTCCACGCCCGTTGTCAGTTTTATTTATTTCAAAAAAAAAAAAAATAGACTCTGATTTTGGTGAAAATGGGGCGGGCGTTACAGTTGGTATCATAGCGAAATCGGAATAATGAATCTCTCGAAGTATGATTAAGACGGTTTCACGTCTCACTGACAGATAAGAATCCCAACTGACCGACTCTTCAGAGTCCGCTGCACGGGGGCCGGGTTAATCTACTTCGATTGACTCAGACTGAAACATTCAATCTGAGCGTCACATTTGACGTAAGAAAGTGATAGTAAGGGAAGTACAATCATTATAATATTGATGGATTTATCAAACATAGGAAAAATTTTCCCCAACTTCACAAAAATGGACAAACATAGCTATTTGGGAAGTTTTCCCCAAACCAAGTATGTATATTTGGCAATTATCCCCTCAAAAACAAAGTATATATGTTGACAAATGTTTTCGAAACTAAATATGAATGCGCCAATATTATGAAGAAACTAAGTTAATATTTTTGCAATGACTTAGGAAAAAATGCCGCCAAAAAGAAGAACTCGTCGCAACCCACGGGTAGAGGAGGAGGTGCCACCACCTCATCAAGAGGAAGTACACCCACCGCATCAAGAAGGGATACAGATACCTCATCCAGCCGAAGGACAGAATAGTATAAACATACAAGGTGTACCTCCTGAGTTAAGAGACGTAGTTCAAGCGGCAATCGCTTCTGCTCTTCAACAACACTCAAGCGGAAATGCGATCACCAGCGACTCTAGTAAACGGAAGATGGTCAAGGATTTTCAACAACAGTGCCTTCCTTACTTCAGGGGAACAGAAGGGGCTGTTGGAGCGGAACACTGGATAAAAAGGATCACTCAGATCTTTAATCTGCTCCAAATTTCCAATCCTACTGATAAAATCTTACTGGCCACTTCTCAACTGATCGAGGATGCCAATAGTTGGTGGAAGTTGTAGAAAAGCAACAAGCACTGGTGCCAGAAGGGGAAAGGACCATCATGACATGGGAATGGTTCTTAGCCACCTTCCTAGAACAATACTTTCCAGAGGAAGAAAGAGAGAGCCAGACTGAAGCCTTCATCTCATTGATACAAGGCAGCATGACGGTGGCACAATACCACAGAGAATTCCTTAAGCTGTCTGTCTATGCATTCTACATGGTGGATACTGAACATCGAAGGGCCCGCAAATTTGAACGTGGCCTTCGGCCAAGCATCAAGGCTAGAGTGACCATTTTCAAAGAGCCCACACTGGCAGGGGTGGTCAGCAGGGCCACCATAGCAGAGCGAGAGTTGAACGAAATAATACGGTTTGACAACCGCCGAGGGCAAGGTGGGCGTGGTACATTCCAACCCAATAAGAAATTCCGCCCGAACTCTAGCAGACCCTCATTCTCCGTAGGCTCTATGGGGGGCTTTCGCCCCAATCAACCTTCCCCATCAACATCAGTCGTACAACCGACCCTCTAACTCCAAGGGTGCCTTCCGCCCTCCAGCTAGATCAACTCAGTCATGGGGAGGCAGAACATACAATCAGGTAGGACGGGCGCCAACCCCTACCGGATCTGGACGACTTTTCACCATACCGACTCCAGTAGCGGTGGATCGCTCGGTGATGCAAGGTATGGCTGTAATTAGTAGTTCCTATGCTGTTACATTATTTGACTCAAGAGCTTCATATTCATTTATATCTGCTGCATTTATATCTGCCACGAGCACATTAGTACAAAACCTGTCCACATCACTCACCATTGTATCCCCCGTCGGAGACACATCACTGGGACTCATATGTACGGCATTGAACACTGAACTCGCGGGATTCAAATTCGAGTTTAACTATTTAGTAATCGATATGGCCGAATACGATGTTATATTTGGCATGGACTGGTTGACTACATATCAGGCCCATATTGGTTGCCACCTTCGTAGGGTGATATTTTGGTCACCCGAGGGAAAGCGGTATGTGGTACACGCTAACAGGCAGGGCATCCCTAGAAGGCTGCAGGAATAATTGAATCATCTTGCCTTGAACAGTCTCAAATTAGATAAGGCACCAATAACCGAACTTCCAGTGGTAGTATCAGATTATGCCGAGGTATTTCCAACAGAGCTCCTTGGTTTACCACCCAAGAGGGAGATAGACTTTGAAGTCAAATTATACCCCGGCGCCGCCCCAGTATCATTACCCCATTATAGAATGGCACCAGCTGAGATGACCGAGTTGAAGAAGCAAATTGATGAACTACTCAGACTGGGTTTTATACGGAACAACACATCCGCATGGGGGACCCCAGTGTTATTTGTAAAGAAAAAGGACGGTACCCTTCGAATGTGTGTGGATTATAGGAAGTTGAACCAACTGAAGGCCAGGAATAAGTATCCCCTACCCCGGATTAACGATCTATTTGATCAGCTTAGGGGTTCCTCTCACTTCTCCAAGATTGACTTAATGTCCGGATACCATCAAATTCGGGTTAGAGAGGAGGACATAGAGAAGACAGCTTCAGGACTCGGTATGGCTTATATGAATATGTAGTCATGCCGTTTGGGCTTACTAATGCACCGGTGGTGTTCATGGACCTGATGAATAGGATATTCCGTCCTTACTTGGATCGGTTTGTGATTGTATTCATTGATGATATTCTGATCTACTCCAAAAGTCAGAAGGAACATGTCGAGCACCTGCGGATAGCCCTAGACACCTTGAGGAAGAACCAATTGTAAGCCAAAGCCAGCAAGTGTGAATTTTGGCTATCTAAAGTCAACTTCTTGGGGCATATCATATCAGAGGAAGGTATAGCCGTGGACCCGGCTAAGGTAGCAGCAGTCAAGGAATGGAAAGCACCGACAAATGTGACCGAAATCCGCAGTTTTCTGGGAATAGCCGGTTACTACCGGAAATTCATCATGGATTTTTACAAGATTGCAGCTCCACTTACTTGACTCACTCAAAAAGGAGTCAAGTTTGAGTGGTCAAATCTATGCAACTAGAGGTTTGAGGAGCTAAAGGAGAGGCTTACAACCGCTCCTATTCTGATCTTGCAGAAAAGCGGCAGAACTTATGAAGTGTACTGTGATGCCTCCGGTGAGGGACTGGGGTGTACACTCAGTCAAGGTAATCGTGGGGTGGCATACGGGTCACGACAGTTGAAAATTCATGAACGCCATTATCCCACACATGATCTAGAACTAGCAGCAGTGGTCTTCGCTCTCAAAAGCTGGAGACACTACCTCTATGGTGAGAAATTTGAGGTGTTCTCGGATCAGAAAAGCCTGAAGTACCTATTTGATCAGAAAGAACTCAACATGAGACAGCCAGGTGGATGTAATACCTGGCGGATTATGAGTTCGCACTTCGATACCATCCTAGCAAGGCAAACAAAGTGGTGGATGCACTCAGCCGCATGTCACATGCGACAGTAGCCAGTTTGATCAAGATGGAATGGGAGGTACTGAATACCATCCGAGAATTTAAACTCTACCTCAATAATCATGGGACCATATATAATCTGATCATACGATCCAACATGGTCTTCGAGATTGAACGGGAGCAACGGACAGATCCAGAGGTGGAGGAGATTTGGGCTAAGATGTCTACTGGTGAGGTTGTACCGGAGTGGGAGTTACAACCAGGACAGGGTCTTATGTTCCGAGGCAGGACATACGTGCCTAAGAATTGTAGAAGAGAGTTGCTGATTGAAGCACACCAAACCAAACTCTCTATCCACCCGGGCAGCACCAAGATGTACCATGATCTTAAAAGGCACTATTGGTGGTGTGGACTTAAGAAATATGTGGCAGAGTTTGTTGCTCGTTGCCTAACTTGTCAACAGGTCAAGGCAGAACATCAGAAACCACCGGGCTTACTCGCACCCTTACCGGTGCCAGAATGGAAATGGGAGCACATATCCATGGACTTTGTAACAGGGTTGCCTAGGTCATTAAAGGGCAACGATGCGATATGGGTCATAGTGGACCGATTGACCAAGTCTGCACATTTCCTTCCCATCAAGATGACAGATTCATCCGAGACTTTGGGTCGACGGTACATCCAAGAGATCATCAGGTTACATGGTATTCCCCGGTCTATTGTATCCGAAAGGGATGGCCGATTCACCGGCAGAGTATAGAAAGGCCTGCAGTCGGCTATGGGGACCGACGTATTGACTAGCACAACATTTCATCCACAGACTGATGGACAGTCAGAAAGGACAATACAGACGTTGGAAGATATGCTGAGAGCATGCATGCTAGACTTCAAGGGCTGATGGGAGGACCATTTACCACTGGTGGAGTTCTCTTACAATAACAGTTACCAGGCAAGCCTACAGATGGCTCCATTTGAGGCTTTGTATGGTAGACCGTGTCGATCACCAGTGTGTTGGACAGAGGCCGGTGAGCCTACATTGATTGGACCAGATTTGGTTGCGAAGACTACAACACAGATTAAGTTGATACGGCAACATCTACTCACTGCACAGAGCCGTCAGAAGAGCTATGCCGACAAGAGGAGAAGGTTCCTCGAGTTTGAGGTGGGAGAGTTAGTGTTCTTAAAAGTCTAGCCACGGAAAGGGCACATGAGGTTCGGAAAGAAAGGGAAATTGTCGCCTAGATTTGTGGGGCCATTTCCGATACTAAAGAGGGTGGGAGGAGTAGCTTATCAGTTGGCGCTCCCTCCACAATTATCATCTCTAGATGATGTATTCCATGTATCCATGCTGAGGAAGTACGACCCTGATCCTTCTCACGTATTGAATGTTCAAGATATCGATGTACAAAGCGATGTGACATATGTGGAGAAACCGGTCAGAGTGATCGGGAGCGAACAGAGGGTACTGCGGAACTGCGCCATTCAGTTCGTCAAAGTGGTATGGGAACGACATGGCAATGAAGAGACCACTTGGGAACTTGAGTCGGAGATGAAAGCCGCTTATCCAGAGCTCTTTACATGAGATGTTCAGAACCCCTACTTCACTCAAATTTTCGGGACGAAAATTTTAAAAGAGGATTCCATTGTAATAGCCCGAATTTTTAAATCAATATATATATATATATATATGGCAATTATTTATTTTAATAATGGAAAAATGGGAATTTTGATGTCATGGATGTTAAATGGATCAAAAATTTGGGCAAAGGCCCAAGTATGGTCCAATGGACCATGGATTGGATAGAACTCATTTAAAGGGGTCAATAATGGGTAAAGAGGGCCCGATAACCATGTGGGACCCAACGGATCAAAATTGATTCAAACTCCAAGGTAAATGGTAAGAAAATAAATATAATTGGGCCATGGGTCCAATGATGACCCAATAAGGGGAATGGATTGAATTGATCACTTAAGTTAATGAAGAAATAATCAAGATGGTATAATCAAGTGGGGCCCACCTCCACCTCATCAAGTGAGGTGGCATGTAGACCAAGGAAAAAGGTGGGGCCGACCTTCATGGTTGACTTGGTCAACCATGGATGAGTCAAAATGGAATTAAAGAGGACCCAAGTAAATAAAGTTGATTTAATTAATGTAAAATTTAGTCTTGAATAGACTAAGGGGCATAATCAAGTGGGGTCCACCTCCACCTCATTAAGTGAGGTGGCGGGTTGACTAAGTTCGGTGGGGCCGACCACCATGGTTGACTTGGTCAACTACGGGTGAATTCATAAGGAAGAGCTAAGGAATTTAATGGAATTAAAAATTAAAAAGGGATTAACTAACCTAAGTGAGGAAGTAATTTTAAGTAGATGGGTCAACTTAGAGTCATTGAGAAAGTCAAAGGGGACAATGGCCCTAAGATTGGGGGCATGCAAGGCCATACCCCCTCCATGCTTGGTTGGTGGGATCATCATGGTGGAGTGTAAACCAAGCAAGCCAAGACTAGATGGAAAGAGGGGTTTTCCATCTCATTCCTCTCATCTCACTCTCTCCCTCTCCTCTCCAAACCGTCCTCCCTCTTGTAAGACCAAGAATACACTAAGGAAAGAAAGAGAAAGAGACTTAGAAGGAAGGGAAGAAGAACCTAAGAGTTCGCCGACCACTCCTAAGACCCAAGACTTGTGATATTTTCCCATTCCCTCCTTCGTTTTTCCCTCTCAAAACTGCTACACCTTGGCCGAACCAAACCTTGGTGACCTTACCTTAATCAAGCTCACCATTGGCCGAGTATCAAGGAGGAAGAAGAAGGAGAAAGGCTAAGGAACAAGAGGTGCAAGAGACAACCGGGAAAACCAAGGATTGTAAGTATTTCCAAACATGTCGTTATGGCTCTTTTAAGAGAAATCGCGAAGGAAGGAAGTACAAAACATGCAATGGAAAGGACTGAAAAAACAGTCAGTCGACTGAATCAGAGATTCAGTCGACTGAACAGATAATGAACGAACTAGAAACGAAGTTCTGGGAGTTTCAGCCGACTGAGTCAGTGATTCAGTCGACTGAACTGATAATGGACGAATCAGAAATGAGCTTTTGGGAGTTTCAGCCGACTGAACTAGTGTTTCAGTTGACTGAACTAATGGTGGCTGAAAACAGAAGGAGTTTCTGGGAGTTTCAGCCGACTGAATCTGATGATTCAGTTGACTGACCACAAACGTCTTGGATAAGAAAAGGGTTCTGAAAGTTTCAGCCAACTGAATATATGATTCAGTCGACTAAAGGAATGCTTATTAAACACGTAAATGGATGGTTGATAGTTCAGCCGACTGAATCTATGATTCAGTCGACTGAAAATAAACTGGCAGAACAAGCAGATAACCTGATGCAAAGTCAGCCGACTGAATCTGAGATTCAGTCGACTGAAATGGGTACGGACCATGTTTCAGCCGACTGAATGTGTATTTCAGTCGACTGAAACTGAGCTGGCAAGACAAACAGACGATCTGATTCAAAATCAGCGAACTGAATCTGTGATTCAGTCGATTGAACTCATGATTCAGTCGACTGAACTCCTAATTCAGTCGACTGAATTGAAGAGTACGGTTTTGAATATCTTCAGAAATCACTGTTAATCCGGTAGGAGGGATGGAGATTATGTTAAATTAAAGGGACTGATTTTATGATGCTAGATCATGATTAATGAATCCTTAATGGATCTAGGTTATGGATGAATTTTGGACTTAGAATGTACATAAATGAAACGGATAGATGCTGCGTTTTAGGCTCGTAAATCGGAATATTTAAAATGGCCAAAATTGGATTTATGGATGTGTTTTAAATCAATGGAAAAAGAGGCTAAGATAAGGGCTGATTTATGATAATCTTGTGACATGATTAAAGATCATTAATGGACCTAGGTTTATGATCAGTTAGAGATTTAATCATGAAATAAAATACGGACGGTAAATGTGTAATAAGGTATCGGGCGTCGCAAACGATACGCGATCGGTAATCGGACTATCGAACGGAAACGTAACGGGACGCTAAGTGGTATTCGGTAGGATTCCTACCTCTTTGTAAGCCGTGGATATGTGATGGTTATTTTAATCTATTTTGATAATTATGTGATTTGTATTATGATGGGTTTTTTATTTATGAATTATATATTCATACTATGGTTTATATTTTAATGTTATGCATTATATGGCTATGTATGATATATTAAGTTTATGAGATATATATGTATACTACATAGCATAATGCACTTACATCTCATGCATGGCATGGGCGGGAAAATAATGAAACCGGAGTCCATGCTCTGTATGGGAGACCGAGAAGCAAACATGGGGATAGCCCAACGGGCTATAACCGGAGTCCATGCTCCGTCGGGGCGACTGAGAATCAGGCATGGGGATAGCTCTTATGCTATAACCGGAGTCCATGCTCCGTCGGGGAGACCGAGAAGCAAGCATGGGAACACCTTGACGAGGATTTGCCGTCAAGGGGGATATGACATTTATGATGATGTGGATGATTGGTGGGACACATGACATAGACACCCATGGCATGGCATTCATCATATGATTTTATTATATTATTATCAGTATTGTTATCAGTATGCATGTTATCACTAATCCCTGTGCTAGCCCTACTCGGAGTCCTACTGGGCGCGTTGACTAACGCCCTACTTCCACCCTAGCTGGTGACATAGGAGACGGAGGAAACAGTGGACGAGACGGGAGTCAAGCTTAGGAGCTTGGGAAAGCGGCTACTTTGTTTATCAAAGTTTTATTTTGGAAAAGTTGTAACTTAAGTAGCTTAGCTTGTTGAATTGTAATAATTTTGGATTTCTTACTATGGTCTGGATTAAACTCTGTACGTTAACATTTTGAGACATAATTATGAACATGGGAGTATTTTGGTAATTTAATGATGTATCTTCCCTTCTATCTAAAACCAGTAGGATAGTGTCTATTATAATGTTCCGCATGTAATTATGTTCCGCGAGCTTACTTCCTACGCGTGAACCGTACTCGTGGACTTTGTTCCGCGCACGCGTGGGGTTGGCCAGTTAAGGGCCGGGCTTTATAAGTTCGGACTTAACTCGCGTCGTGACGTCCACGCCCGTTGTCACTTTTATTTATTTCAAAAAAAAAAATAGACTTTGATTTAGGTGAAAATGGGGCGGGCGTTACACGGCCATGGTGTATGGCCGAACCCCATGAAGCAATTTTATGGGTTAATTATGGATTTATTATTGTAAATAAATTAAGAAGGAGGATGGAACAATGATATCATGGGTTCGGCCATGATGTATGGAACCCCATGAATCAACTTAATGAGTCATATGGGATTTTATATCACGGTTAATGGATTGTTCATGGAGCAATATTATGGATCGGTTATGGACTTAATATAGTGATTGGATTAATGGAGAGACAATGATAGAAACAATGGCAAGAATGTAAATATGGATAAGAAAATGAAAGATCATGGGTTCGGCCATGGTGTATGGCTAAACCACATGAGGAATGATTTTTATGGATTTAAATGGTTACCAATGTTAGATGATTTAATTTATAAGATCAAGGACCCCAAAGAAGGGCACAAAACCAAGATGGTGAGGTTCGGCCATGTTGTATGGCCGAACCCCACTAAGGTGTATTTTGTGGACTAAGTGATTAAATGATTAACTTAGGTGTTATTGATTAATAAACCAAAGGAGGGACTAAAACCTAGTAAGTGAGGTTCGGCCATGGTGTATGGCCGAACCCCACAAGTTGGGTTTCTGGACTTAGACATTATTGTAAATCAAATGGGACATGGTTTTAATTGATTGATATATTATAAGGAAACGGGACCTCACAAGGTGTATACGATCGTGAACGGTTACCGGACGAAAGCGCAAGGACACGTTAGTGGTCTTTGGTAGGATTCTACCTCTTTGAAACCATGGGTTTATGTACAATGTTTTTATCTTAATCTGATGCATTTACGTTGTAAAGGATATGTTTTCAATTGTGAAGTTTTAATGCTATGTTTATGTAACACCCCGCCCTTTTCACTCTAATAATCAGAGTTTATTTTTTTTTATAATAATAAACAAGTGATTGGGGCGGAATGTCATGACGCGAGTTAAGTTCGGACTTCTCAAGTCCTACCCTTAACTGGCCAAGCCCATATGCGTATGAACTAAGTCCATAAGAACTGATCCACACATGGTACCAATAAGACTTGCGGAATTAAACTTAATCTTAGTCTAACTGCGGGTTATAATAGATCCTAGGACTACTCCATTTTATATCTTTAGATAGCAAAGTGCATGATCATATTCTCCAAAATTACTAAAATAACCTTAGACTAACATTCATTCCAAACCATAGTAACTAGTTAACTACATTATTACATGCCGAGATCATCTAACTATCAAATTACATTGTCCATATAAAAGTCCATAAGTCAATCCATTAAAAGTCCATTCAAAGCCCAAGCTTCTAGGCTTGGTTTCCTTCACGATCCTCGTTCTTCCCCTTTCCTGCATTATCCACTAAGGATAGAGATAAGGCGTTAGATCAACGCGCCCAGTAGGTGTTTCCGATTAGGTCTACCACAAGGTTAGTAACAAAACATGCAAATAATAGAATAATACATGTTCATCAAAATCTCATAAAAACAATGCTATGTATGAAATGCACATGTAATGAGTCCTACCCATCACAAATATAGATAGCTTCCTCTTGACGGGATTCTCATCGTCAAGGTACCCCACAGTGGTCTTTCGGATGCCCCGACGGAGTGTGGCCTCCGGATTCCTCTTGATGGGATTCTCATCATCAAGGTACCCCACAGTGGTCTTTCGGACGCCCCGACGGAGTGTGGCCTCCGGTTTCCATAATCACCACCCCATGCCATGCATGAGATGTCAATGAGTTCATGCCATTTGTAAATACACCTTAACATACAAAACCACTTTGAAACATAATAACTTAGCACATATTTCATCAAAATTAAGATAAAACATCAAATATAAGGGTGGTTACAAAAAGGTAGGAAACCTACTCAAAGTCACTTAGATTGACCGCTCTTTAAAACCGTCACCCGTTCACGACTTGAATATCGTTCAAAGAGTCCCGTTACTTTATTTATATAGCAGCAAGTCAAACATATGTCCATATCATTTCAAACTTAGTCTAAGTCCCAAAAACCACTTTGTGGGGTTCGGCCATACCCCATGGCCGAACCTCACCCATTTAAATTTTAATCTCTCTTTTATTTAACTAAAATCATTCAATTAACTCAAACTTCCAAATGAACCTTGGTAGGGTTCGGCCATACAACCTGGCCGAACTTTACCACTTTGGTTTTGGCCCATATTTCAAATCCTTTGGTCATTTCATCTTTGATCATTTCACCTTTGACCATTTCATCCATATTTACAATAATGCCACTATACTAATCTTTATCTAATTTTTCTTAAAAACTAAAGTTCATATCCAATCTACCTTAGTGGGGTTCGGTCATACAACATGGCCGAACCTCACCACTTGATTTGGTCCTTTAAATCCTTCATTCACCCTTCTCCAATTACATTATGAATTAACCCTAAATCCACCAAATGATCATTAGTGGGGTTCGGCCATACTACATGGCCGAACCTCACCCTATGGATTTTTACCTCATGTTCCATCATTTATCATGGTTGATCAATTTAGTATTAAATCCATAACTAAGCCTAGGTGATTCTTAAATCAAAAGCATAAAAAAAATCATAATTTCCAACATGATTTTAATCCAATTATCCCATCAAAACACTCCATGTGTATGGCCGAACCCTATGGTTCTCTTGACTCAATCATTCCATCATTTATCCATGGTTTATGATCAGCAACTTAGCCATAATAACAACATGGTTCAACCATGCAATAGCCGATCCAAAACAGTAACCTTATCACCATTTAAAAACCCTTTAAACCTTCAAAACATGGTGTGGTTTTTATCTCTCAAAAACCATAAAAATTACCAAGTCTTTTCATGAGGTTCGGCCATCCCAAGTGGTCGAACCCTATGATCCATTTCTTATCCTTTTTACACATCATTATCCATTCATTTTCTTCTATGGGGTTCGGCCATACTCATGGCCGAACCCTATGGTTCTTTTACCTCTTCATTTAAACTTCATAGCCATGATCATACCATTTGATGGGTTCGGCCATACATCATGGCCAAACCTAATCACCTCCTTTTCATACTCAATGTTTGTACATCCCTTTTTAAGATTTGGACATACAATGGACTGATCATGTTTCTTTGGTTATCTTACTAAATAAAAGTTATAGAACACCTACCGTTTCCGCGACTCCACCGATTTGATCTTTGCTTGTTCTTCCGTTCCTTTTGCTCCTCTTAGATCCTTAGCCTTCCTCCTTCCTTCCTGTCCTTTAGCCAAGCTTAATCTTGCAGGAAACTCCTTGAAGATGATCAGCCAAAGTATTGATTTGAGAAAGGGAGAGAGATAGGAATGTAACGCCCCGCCCTTTTTCACCCGTTTTCCGAAAATCAGAGTCTATTTTTTTTTTTTAAATAGAAGAGTGAGAGAGGGCGTGGACGCCACGACGCGAGTTAAGTCCGAGCTTCTAAAGCCCGACCCTTAACTGGCCAACCCCACGCGTGCGCGAAGCTAAGTCCACGAGAATGGTTCACGCTTAGGAAGTAAGCTCATGGATTATGATTATTGCGGAACATGATAATAGAGTCTATCCAACCGGTTTTTAGATAGAAGGGAAGATAAAACATTGAATTTACCAAAATGCCCCTATGTTCATATCTATATCACAAAATATAATCGTCCATAAGTAACGTCCAAACCATCGCAAGAAATGTAAACTTATACAACCCGACAAGCTAAGTTACTTTAAAATTACATCTCCAAAATGTAAACGTAAATAAACTAAGACTGCGCTGCCCAAGCTCCTAAGCTTGGCTCCTGTCATGTCCACCGCTTCCGCCATCCCCTGCGTCATCAGCTAGGGTAGAAGTAGGGCGTTAGTAAACGCGCCCAGTAGGACTCCGAGTAGGGCTAGCACATGGATTAGTAATAACACACATACCGATAAAATAACATATAACAAAATAAGCATGTGATGAATGCTATGCCATGGTGCTTATGTCATGTGGCCCACCCATCATCCGTATGATCATACAATGTAATGTCCCCATGCTTACTTCTCGGTCGCCCGACGGAGCATGGACTCCGGTTATTGCCCTCAGGCTATCCCCATGTCTGATTCTCGGTCGGCCCGACGGAGCATGGACTCCGGTTTGTTTATTTTTTTTCTGCCCATGCCATGCAATAGATGTACGTGCATTATGCTATGTAGTATATAAATAAACCATAATTTTGATATCCCATACATAGCCATATAATGCATACTATAAAAATATAATCCATATGATTCATAACTTAAAACTCATCATAAGATAAATCATAATCATAAATCCATCATAAACCAAATCAAAATAATTTAAAACACCATCACATATCCATCGCTTACAAAGAGGTAAGAATCTTACCGAATACCGTGTCGCGTTCCGTTACGCTTCCCGTTCGATAATCCGGTCGCCGATCGCGTACCGTTTGCGACGTCCGATACCTTATTACATTTACCGAATTAGTCCCTACGTTATCCATGATTAAGTTCATAATTGATCGATCTACTTAGACCCATTAATGGTCATTAATTATGTTACAAATTTATCGAAAATCAGCCCTTTAACTTAGTCTTATTTTTTCGTGGTTTAAAACACATATATAAACCCGATTTTTGGCCAATTTAGATATTTCCAATTTGCAGTCTAAAGCGCAGCAACTAATCGCTTCACTTAACCATTCACAAAATATCCGATTTTTATGTCTAATCCCTATAGGGTTCGGCCACGTACCATGGCCGAACCCATGGTTCTTCAATGTGGCCTGTAACGCCCCGCCCTTTTTCACCCGTTTTCCGAAAATCAGAGTCGATTTTTTTTTTTTTTTTGAAATAGAAGAGTGAGAGAGGGCGCGGACGCCACGACGCGAGTTAAGTTCGAGCTTCTGAAGCCCGACCCTTAACTGGCCAACCCCACGCGTGCGCGGAACTAAGTCCACGAGAATGGTTCACGCGTGGGAGGTAAGCTCGCGGATTATAGTTATTGCGGAACATGATAATAGAGTCTATCCTACCGGTTTTTAGATAGAAGGGAAGATACAACATTGAATTTACCAAAATGCCCCTATGTTCATGATTATATCACAAAATGTATCGTCCATAAGTAACGTCCAAAACCATCGCAAGAAACGTAAATTTATACAACCCGACAAGCTAAGTTACTTTAAAATTACATCTCCAAAATGTAAACATAATATAAACTAGGACTGCACTTTCCAAGCTCCTAAGCTTGGCCTCCGGTATGTCCACCGCTTCCTGCCTCTCCTGCGTCATCAGCTAGGGTAGAAGTAGGGCGTTAGTCAACGCGCCCAGTAGGACTCCGAGTAGGGCTAGCACATGGATTAGTGATACACACATATCGATAACATAAAATACAACAAAATAAGTATGTGATGAATGCTATGTCATGGGTGCTTATGTCATGTGTCCCACCCATTATCCGTATGATCATACAATATCTTGTTCCCCATGTTTGCTTCTCGGTCGCCCCGACGGAGCATGGACTCCGGTTATCGAACTATCCCCATGTGTGATTCTCGGTCGCCCCGACGGAGCATGGACTCCGGTCATAGCCCTCAGGCTATCCCCATGTCTGATTCTCGGTCGCCCCGACGGAGCATGGACTCCGGTTTGTTTATTTTTTTTTCCGCCCATGCCATGCATGAGATGTAGTGCATTATGCTATGTAATATATATATGTAATCCATGTACTCAACATATCATACATAGCCATATAATGCATAATATTAAAATATAATCCATATGATTCATAACTTAAAACTCATCATAAGATAAATCATAATCATAAATCTATCATAAACCAAATCAAAATAATTTAAAACACCATCACATATCCATCGCTTACAAAGAGGTAGGAATCCTACCGAATACCGTGTCGCGTTCCGTTATGCTTCCCGTTCGATAATCCGGTCGCCGATCGCGTACCGTTTGCGACGCCCGATACCTTATTACATTTACCGAATTAGTCCATACATCGTCTATGATTAAGTCCCTAACTTAGTCCATTATCCATTGGTTCTAGACTCATACATAGATCCAATTTTTGGCCAAATTTAAAATTCCGATTTTGTGAGCCTAAAACGCAGCAACTAATCGCTTTACTTAACCATTCATAATATTTCCATTTTCATGTCCAAGATTCATTCATACTTAGGTCCATTCAATCATGACCTTACATCATAAAATCAGCCACCTAATATTTAATTTTTGAAAAATAATTACTCCCACACCTAATTCCACATTTTGGCCTAAGGTGTGGCCCACATATCCTTTTTTTATAAATCCATCAAAATCTAGTATTCTTCTACATTATTTTCCATTTATTAAAGCCACTAATCACTACCCTAAGGTTCACCTTTATGGATACCATTTTCAAAGACTAAGTTTTGTCCCAAAATAATCCAATTTAAAATCACAAAACTTTTAATCATTTTGGCCCTTTAAAACAACCTCTTATGAAACTTAAATCATCCATTTCAAAAATCACAAATCTTCATTCATTTTGGCCCTTTAAAACAACCTCCTATGAAACTTAAATCATCCATTTCAATCACCATCTTTATTCCATTTAAACATCACATATTATACTTGTAACATCCATTTAAATTTCATCATTAACTTAACTTAATTTCCATTTTGTTTAAGCACACATATAAACCATACTTAGCCCATGAATGACCTAAAACATGGGTCATGGGTTCGGCCATACACCATGGCCGAACCCATGATGCCTTTCCCTCATTTTTTAACTTGGGTCCTTTAATCACATTTAAAGTCCATTAAAACCACTAACATTTCCTCATGATTTTCTCATTTTAACAGTCCTTTAAAAACACCCAATTTTTAATCATTTGAAAACTAATTTTCATTAACCATTCTCCATACTTCTAATCTTATAAAAATTCCAAAATGTCATCCATGGATTCCATCATAAAACTGTTTTCCAAAAATTGCCTACATTTAACCCTTGAAACCCTAACCATCCTCCATCATTTCCCAACCTTAAAAACCATTATTTTAAGAACCCTAACCCTCATAATCACTAACCATGGGGTTCGGCCACCTTGTATGGCCGAACCCTATGGTCCATGATTTCTTTAAAAATCATATTTCCAATATTTTGAGGCCACTTGGAATCATCTACATACCTCATAGTTTTTCCTTATTTAACACCTTCAAAACTTACCAACTTTTCAATCATTTTAAAATCTTGAAATCCTCATAAAAACCATTAAGCATTCTCCAATATTTTAAACCATAAAATCTAAATTAAATTTATCCATCATTCACCATGGGGTTCGGCCATGCTACATGGACGAACCCTATGGTCATCCATTCATTAAAATTTCTATTTTTCCTATGCTTAATAAAGACTTATAACCATTCCATTTAAAATTTCCATGCTTCCATTTCTTAATCCATTCCTCCATTTTTTTCATCCATTTCTTATCTTATCTTTTGATGGATCTTAGATCCATGGCCCACAACATTTTTGGCCATGTTTAGTCTAAGAAATGGATTCCACATGCTATCTTTTAAAAAAAAAAACATAAACTCTTGTTTAAGAAAATCTTACCGCACCGACGACTCCTCCAGTCCTTCTTTCTTTTTCCTTAGCCCTTTCTCCTTCTTTCTCTTCTTGATGATCGGCTAGATGAGCTTGATCAATGGTGGGACATGCTTGGATTGGCTAAGATAGGGTTAGGTTGAGAGGGAAAGAGTATGGAAATGGGGAAGAAAATTCTTCAAGGATCTTGATCTTGGGGTGGCCCAAGACTTAATCTTTTCCTTCTCTTTTCTTCTTCTTTCTTCTAAGTTTTTTTTCTTCTAAGCTTTGTTCTCTTTTCCTTAGTGCAAGGGACGTTTTTTTTGAGAGTGCAAGAGAGAGGGAGAGAGAGAGATGGAAAGGAGATGAGAATGAGATCAAACACATCTCATTTTGGTTGACCAAACTACACTCCACCATTATGGCTCCACCAACCAAAGTATGGGCTCCCTTGACCTTGGTGGTGGTGGTTGAGACCAAGCCACCACCAAGCCAATGGTTTTGGTGTTTGCACAAGGGTGGTTTGAGTCTTTCAACCTTGACCATTTGACCCACTCATGGCTAGGTATGGGTCACCATGTTTGGAGTGGTGGTGGTTGGGATAAAACCACCACCCTAAATCCATGGTAATTTTGTGTTTTTTTCTTAGGTGGTTTGTGTTTCTTAGAGTGGTTTTGGTCTAGATAAAACCATCATTTGACTTCTTCCATTGACCCAAAATTGACCAATCTAATTAGTTTAATTAATTGGATCCTTTAGGTTAATTAATTCTTATCTAATTTAATTTCATTAATTTATTTCTCTAAGAAATCCACCCATGGTTGACCAAGTCAACCATGGTGGACGGCCCCCACCTATACCTACCCCACCCGCCACCTCACCTGATGAGGTGGAGGTGGGCCCCACTTGGCCATGTTATTGTTTTTAACTTAAATCCTTTTCCAATAATTTTAATCAATTTAATTTACCTTAGTACACCTTAGTCCTCTCAATTTATCCATGGTTGACCAAGTCAACCATGGTTGGCCCCACTTTTCCTTGGTCCACACACCACCTCAATGAGTGAGGTGGAGGTGGGCCCCATTGACCATGTTGCCTTGGTCCATTGGGTCCCACATGGCTCTTTGACCCAAATTGACTATCTTGACTCAATTACTTACCATTGACCAATTAAATGAATTAATTCTAATTCATGGTTTATTGGGTAATCATTGGGCCCATGGCCCAATTAGATTCTCTCTTTGCCCACTTACTTTAGGGTTGGAACCGATTATTTTGATCCATTGGGCCCCACATGGCTATCGGCCCACTTTGACCATCGTTGACCCGATTAGTCCTCATTGACCCCTTTAATGGATTTCATCCAACCCATGGCCCAATTGGGCCATCCTTGGGCCATTGTCCCAAAATTTGGTCCATTTGGCATTTTATTATATCAAATTTCAAATTAAAATGAATAAATGCCAATATATATATTTATCAAAAATTCGGGTTATTACAATAGAATCCTCTTTTGAAATTTTCGTCCCGAAAATTCGAGTGAAGTAGGGGTCCAAAACAACTCATGCGAAAAGCTCCGGGTAAGCGGTTTTCATCTCCGACTCAAGTTCCCAGGTGGTTTCTTCACTGCCATGTCGTTCCCATACCACCTTGACGAACTGAATGGCGCGGTCCCGCAACACCCTTTGTTCACTTCCAATAACTCTGACCGGCTTCTCCACATATGTCACATCGCTTTGTACATCGATGTCTTGAACATTTATCACATGAGAAGGGTCAGGATTGTACTTCCTCAGCATGGACACATGAAACACATCATGTAGAGATGACAGCTGTGGAGGGAGCGCTAATTGATAAGCTACCCCTCCCACCCTCTTCAGTATCGGAAACGGCCCCACAAATCTAGGCGACAGTTTCCCTTTCTTTCCGAATCTCATGTGCCCTTTCCGTGGTGAGACTTTCAGAAATACCAAGTCTCCCACCTCAAACTCGAGGAACCTCCTCCTCTTGTCGGCATAGTTTTTCTGACGTCTCTGTGCAGTGAGTAAATGTTGCCGTATCAGCTTAATCTGTGCTGTAGTCTCTGCAACCAAATCTGGCCCAATCAACGCAGGCTCACCGGCCTCCGTCCAACACACTGGTGATCTACACGGTCTACCATACAAGGCCTCAAACGGAGCCATCTGGAGACTTGCCTGGTAACTGTTATTGTAAGAGAACTCCACCAGTGGCAGATGATCCTCCCATCCGCCCTTGAAGTCTAGCATGCATGCTCTCAGCATATCTTCCAGCGTCTGTATCGTCCTGTCTGACTGTCCATCAGTCTGTGGATGAAATGCTGTGCTAGTTAATACGTCGGTCCCCATAGCCGACTGTAGGCCTTGCCATACTCTGCCGGTAAATCGGCCATCCCTGTCGGATACAATAGACCGGGGAATACCATGTAGCCTGATGATCTCTCGGATGTACCGTCGACCCAAAGTCTCTGATGAATCTGTCATTTTGATGGGAAGGAAATGTGCAGACTTGGTCAACCGGTCCACTATGACCCATATTGCATCGTTGCCCTTAGATGACCTTGGCAACCCTGTTACAAAGCCCATGGATATGTGTTCCCATTTCCATTCTGGTACTGGTAAGGGTGCGAGTAAGCCTGGCGGTTTCCGATGTTCTGCCTTAACCTGTTGACATGTTAAGCAACGAGCAACAAACTCTGCCACGTCTTTCTTAAGTCCATGCCACCAATAGTGCCTCTTAAGATCATGGTACATCTTCGTGCTGCCCGGGTGGATGGAGAGTTTGGTTTGGTGTGCTTCAATCAGCAACTCTCTTCTACAATTCTTAGGTACGTATGTCCTGCCTCGGAACATAAGACCCTGTCCTGGTCGTAATTCCCATTCCGGTACAACCTCACCGGTAGACATTTTTGCCCAAATCTCCTCCACTTCCGAATCTGTCCGTTGTTCCCGTTCAATCTCGGAGACCATGTGGGATCGTATGATCAGATTATATATGGTCCCATGATTATTGAGGTAGAGTTTAAACTCTCTGATGGTATTCAGTACCTCCCATTCCGTCCTGATCATGCTGGCTACTGTCGAATGAGACAAGCGGCTGAGGGCATCCGCCACTTTGTTCGCCTTGCCAGGATGATATCGAAGTGCGAACTCATAATCCGCCAGATATTCCATCCATCTGCGCTGTCTCATGTTGAGTTCCTTCTGATCAAATAAATATTTCAGACTCTTGTGATCCGAGAATACCTCAAACTTTTCACCATAAAGGTAGTGTCTCCAACTTTTGAGAGCGAAGACCACCGCTGCTAGTTCCAGATCATGGGTGGGGTAGTGGCGTTCATGAATTTTCAACTGTCTTGATCCGTACGCCACTGCACGATTACCTTGACTGAGTGTGCACCCCAATCCCTCACCGGAGGCATCGCAATACACTTCATAATTTTTGCCTCTTTCCGGTAAGATCAGAATAGGAGCAGTCGTAAGCCTCTCCTTAAGCTCCTCAAATCTTTGATTGCACAGATTGGACCACTCAAATTTGACTCCTTTCTGAGTGAGTCGGGTAAGCGGAGCTGCAATCTTGGAGAAGTCCATGATGAATTTCCGATAGTAACCGGCCAATCCCAGAAAACTGCGGATCTCGGTCACATTTGTCGGCACTTTCCATTCCTTGACTGCTGCTACCTTAGCCGGGTCCACGGCTATACCTTCCTCTGATATGATGTGCCCCAAGAAGTTGACTTCAGATAGCCAAAATTCACACTTGCTGGCTTTGGCATACAATTGGTTCTTCCGCAAGGTGTCTAGGACTATTCGTAGGTGCTCGGCATGTTCGTTCTGACTTTTAGAGTAGATCAGAATATCATCGATGAATACGATCACAAATTGATCTAAGTATGGATGGAATATCCTATTCATTAGGTCCATGAACACCGCCGGTGCATTAGTAAGTCCAAACGGCATGACTACATACTCATATAATCCATACCGTGTCCTGAAAGCAATCTTCTCTATGTCCTCCTCTCTAACCCGAATTTGATGGTATCCGGACATCAGGTCAATCTTAGAGAAATGAGAGGAACCCCTAAGTTGATCAAACAGATCATCAATCCGGGGTAGGGGATACTTGTTCCTGACAGTCAACTGATTTAATTTCCTATAGTCCACACACATTCGTAGGGTACCGTCTTTCTTTTTCACAAATAACACTGGGGCTCCCCATGCGGATGTACTGTTCCGAATGAAGCCTAGTCTGAGCAGTTCATCAATTTGCTTCTTCAGTTCGGTCATCTCAGCTGGCGCCATCCTATAATGGGGTAATGATACTGGAGCGGCGCCGGGGTATAATTTTATTTCAAAGTCTATCTCCCTCTTGGGTGGTAAACCAGGGAGTTCTATTGGGAATACCTCGGCAAAATCTGCTACTACCGCCGGAAGTTCAACCGTTGGTGCCTTATCTAATCTGAGGCTGTTCAAGGCAAGATGGTTCAATTCCTCCTGCAGTCTTCTAGGGATACCCTGCCTGTCAGCGTGTACCATGTACCGCTTTCCCTCGGGTGACCAAAATGTTACCCTACGAAGATGGCAGTCAATATGGGCCTGATACGTAGTCAACCAGTCCATGCCAAAAATGACATCATATTCCGCCATATCGATTACTAAATAATCGAACTCGAATCTGAATCCCGCGAGTTCCGTGTTCAATGCCGTACATATTAGTCCTAATGACGTGTCTCCGACGGGGGATACAATGGTGAGTGATGTGGACAGGTTTTGTACTAGTGTACCCGTGGCAGATATGAATGCAGCAGATATGAATGAATGCGATGCTCCAGAGTCAAATAAAGTAATAGCATAGGAACTACCAATTACAGCCATACCTTGCATCACTGAACGGTCCACTGCTATTGGAGATGGTATGGTGAAGAGTCGTCCAGATCCCGCAGGTTTTGGTGCCCGCCCCGCCTGATTATGTGTTCTGCCTCCCCGCGACTGCGTTGGTCTAGTTGGAGGGCGGAAAGGGCCCCTGAAGTTGGAGGGTCGGCTAGTCTGTGGACACTCTCTCTTGTAGTGGCCCTGTTGGCCACACTGATAACAGGTGTTCCCACCCCGGGGAACCTGTGTGACTGATGCTGATGTAGAAGGCTGACTAGGGCGAAAGCTCCCGGTAGATCCCGTGGAGGGTGAGGGCCTGCTAGGATTCGGGCGGAACTTCTTGTTGGGTTGGAATGTTCCCCGCCCACCCTGCCCTCGGCGGTTGTCGAACCGCACTATCTCATTTACTTCCTTTTCTGCGATGGTGGCCCTGCTAACCACCCCTGCCAGCGTGGGTTCTTTGAAAATGGTTACTCTATTCTTGATGCTTGGCCGAAGGCCCCGTTCAAACTTACGGGCCCTTCGGTGTTCAGTATCCACCATATAGAACCCATAAATAGACAGCTTGAGAAATTCTCTGTGATACTCCGCCACTGTCATGTTGCCCTGTACCAGCGAGATGAAAGCTTCAGTCTGGCTCTCTCTTTCTTCCTCCGGAAAGAATTGTTCTAGGAAGGTGGCCGAGAACCACTCCCATGTCATGGGTATCCTTTCTCCTTCCGGTATCAATGCTTGTTGCTTTTCTACCACCTCCCACCAACTACCAGCATCCTCGATCAGTTGGGATGTGGCTAATAAGATCTTATCAGCAGTACTGGAAATCTGGAGCAAATTCAAGATTTGGTTGATCCTCTTTAACCAGTGTTCCGCTCCCACAGCCCCTTCCTTTCCCTTGAAGTAGAGAGGGCGCTGTTGTTGGAAGTCCTTGACCATCTTTCGTTTATTGGAGTCGCTAGCGGTCGCATTGCCGCTTGAATGTTGTTGTAGAGCAGAAGCGATTGCCGCTTGAACTATGTCTTTCAATTCGGGAGGTACACCTTCTACGTTGATACTATTTTGTCCCTCGGCTGTATGAGGTGGTGGTACCTCTTCTTCCTGTCGAGGGGGTGTTACCTCTCTCTCCACTCGGGGGTTGCGACGGGTTCTTCTCTTTGGCGGCATTTCCTAAGTCATTGCATAATATTCATTGCCTTAGTTCCTTCACAAAATTGTCATGTTCGTAACTTAGAACAATTTTCCTAAGTATCAATTATTTCCTTCATTTTGGGGGAGAATTATTGATTAAGTATACTTCATTCTTGGGGGAAAATTCCTAAGTATCGAATGTTGTTTCTTTCATTTGGGGAAGGTTGCCAAATAAGCATACTTGGTTTGGGGAAAACTTCCCATCTAGCTATGTTGTCCATTTTTGTGAAATTGGGGAAATTTTCCTATGTTTGATAAATCTATCAATGTTATGTTTATTGTACTTCCCTTACTATCATTTTCTTACGTCAAATGTGGCACTCAGATTGAATGTTTCAGTCTGAGTCAATCGAAGTAGATTAATCCGGCCCCCGTGCAGCGGACTCCGAAGAGTCGGTCAGTTGGGATTCTTAGCTGTCAGTGAGACATGCAACCGTCTTAATCATACTTCGAGAGATTCATTCTTTCGATTTCGCTCTGATACCAACTGTAACGCCCCGCCCTTTTTCACCCGTTTTCCGAAAATTAGAGTCGATTTTTTTTTTTTTTTTGAAATAGAAGAGTGAGAGAGGGCGCGGACGCCACGACGCGAGTTAAGTCCGAGCTTCTGAAGCCCGACCCTTAACTGGCCAACCCCACGCGTGCGCGGAACTAAGTCCACGAGAATGGTTCACGCGTGGGAGGTAAGCTCGCGGATTATAGTTATTGCGGAACATGATAATAGAGTCTATCCTACCGGTTTTTAGATAGAAGGGAAGATACAACATTGAATTTACCAAAATGCCCCTATGTTCATGATTATATCACAAAATGTATCGTCCATAAGTAACGTCCAAAACCATCGCAAGAAACGTAAATTTATACAACCCGACAAGCTAAGTTACTTTAAAATTACATCTCCAAAATGTAAACATAATATAAACTAGGACTGCACTTTCCAAGCTCCTAAGCTTGGCCTCCGGTATGTCCACCGCTTCCTGGCCTCTCCTGCGTCATCAGCTAGGGTAGAAGTAGGGCGTTAGTCAACGCGCCCAGTAGGACTCCGAGTAGGGCTAGCACATGGATTAGTGATACACACATATCGATAACATAAAATACAACAAAATAAGTATGTAATGAATGCTATGTCATGGGTGCTTATGTCATGTGTCCCACCCATTATCCGTATGATCATACAATATCTTGTTCCCCATGTTGCTTCTCGGTCGCCCCGACGGAGCATGGACTCCGGTTATCGAACTATCCCCATGTGTGATTCTCGGTCGCCCCGACGGAGCATGGACTCCGGTCATAGCCCTCAGGCTATCCCCATGTCTGATTCTCGGTCGCCCCGACGGAGCATGGACTCCGGTTTGTTTATTTTTTTTTCCGCCCATGCCATGCATGAGATGTAGTGCATTATGCTATGTAATATATATATGTAATCCATGTACTCAACATATCATACATAGCCATATAATGCATAATATTAAAATATAATCCATATGATCATAACTTAAAACTCATCATAAGATAAATCATAATCATAAATCTATCATAAACCAAATCAAAATAATTTAAAACACCATCACATATCCATCGCTTACAAAGAGGTAGGAATCCTACCGAATACCGTGTCGCGTTCCGTTATGCTTCCCGTTCGATAATCCGGTCGCGATCGCGTACCGTTTGCGACGCCCGATACCTTATTACATTTACCGAATTAGTCCATACATCGTCTATGATTAAGTCCCTAACTTAGTCCATTATCCATTGGTTCTAGGACTCATACATAGATCCAATTTTTGGCCAAATTTAAAATTCCGATTTTGTGAGCCTAAAACGCAGCAACTAATCGCTTTACTTAACCATTCATAATATTTCCATTTTCATGTCCAAGATTCATTCATACTTAGGTCCATTCAATCATGACCTTACATCATAAAATCAGCCACCTAATATTTAATTTTTGAAAAATAATTACTCCCACACCTAATTCCACATTTTGGCCTAAGGTGTGGCCCACATATCCTTTTTTTATAAATCCATCAAAATCTAGTATTCTTCTACATTATTTTCCATTTATTAAAGCCACTAATCACTACCCTAAGGTTCACCTTTATGGATACCATTTTCAAAGACTAAGTTTTGTCCCAAAATAATCCAATTTAAAATCACAAAACTTTTAATCATTTTGGCCCTTTAAAACAACCTCTTATGAAACTTAAATCATCCATTTCAAAAATCACAAATCTTCATTCATTTTGGCCCTTTAAAACAACCTCCTATGAAACTTAAATCATCCATTTCAATCACCATCTTTATTCCATTTAAACATCACATATTATACTTGTAACATCCATTTAAATTTCATCATTAACTTAACTTAATTTCCATTTTGTTTAAGCACACATATAAACCATACTTAGCCCATGAATGACCTAAAACATGGGTCATGGGTTCGGCCATACACCATGGCCGAACCCATGATGCCTTTCCCTCATTTTTTAACTTGGGTCCTTTAATCACATTTAAAGTCCATTAAAACCACTAACATTTCCTCATGATTTTCTCATTTTAACAATCCTTTAAAAACACCCAATTTTTAATCATTTGAAAACTAATTTTCATTAACCATTCTCCATACTTCTAATCTTATAAAAATTCCAAAATGTCATCCATGGATTCCATCATAAAACTTTTTTCCAAAAATTGCCTACATTTAACCCTTGAAACCCTAACCATCCTCCATCATTTCCCAACCTTAAAAACCATTATTTTAAGAACCCTAACCCTCATAATCACTAACCATGGGGTTCGGCCACCTTGTATGGCCGAACCCTATGGTCCATGATTTCTTTAAAAATCATATTTCCAATATTTTGAGGCCACTTGGAATCATCTACATACCTCATAGTTTTTCCTTATTTAACACCTTTAAAACTTACCAACTTTTCAATCATTTTAAAATCTTGAAATCCTCATAAAAACCATTAAGCATTCTCCAATATTTTAAACCATAAAATCTAAATTAAATTTATCCATCATTCACCATGGGGTTCGGCCATGCTACATGGCCGAACCCTATGGTCATCCATTCATTAAAATTTCTATTTTTCCTATGCTTAATAAAGACTTATAACCATTCCATTTAAAATTTCCATGCTTCCATTTCTTAATCCATTCCTCCATTTTTTTCATCCATTTCTTATCTTATCTTTTGATGGATCTTAGATCCATGGCCCACAACATTTTTGGCCATGTTTAGTCTAAGAAATGGATTCCACATGCTATCTTTTAAAAAAAAAAACATAAACTCTTGTTTAAGAAAATCTTACCGCACCGACGACTCCTCCGGTCCTTCTTTCTTTTCCTTAGCCCTTTCTCCTTCTTTCTCTTCTTGATGATCGGCTAGATGAGCTTGATCAATGGTGGGACATGCTTGGATTGGCTAAGATAGGGTTAGGTTGAGAGGGAAAGAGTATGGAAATGGGGAAGAAAATTCTTCAAGGATCTTGATCTTGGGGTGGCCCAAGACTTAATCTTTTCCTTCTCTTTTCTTCTTCTTTCTTCTAAGTTTTTTTTTCTTCTAAGCTTTGTTCTCTTTTCCTTAGTGCAAGGGACGTTTCTTTTTGAGAGTGCAAGAGAGAGGGAGAGAGAGAGATGGAAAGGAGATGAGAATGAGATCAAACACATCTCATTTTGGTTGACCAAACTACACTCCACCATTATGGCTCCACCAACCAAAGTATGGGCTCCCTTGACCTTGGTGGTGGTGGTTGAGACCAAACCACCACCAAGCCAATGGTTTTGGTGTTTGCACAAGGGTGGTTTGAGTCTTTCAACCTTGACCATTTGACCCACTCATGGCTAGGTATGGGTCACCATGTTTGGAGTGGTGGTGGTTGGGATAAAACCACCACCCTAAATCCATGGTAATTTTGTGTTTTTTCTTAGGTGGTTTGTGTTTCTTAGAGTGGTTTTGGTCTAGATAAAACCATCATTTGACTTCTTCCATTGACCCAAAATTGACCAATCTAATTAGTTTAATTAATTGGATCCTTTAGGTTAATTAATTCTTATCTAATTTAATTTCATTAATTTATTTCTCTAAGAAATCCACCCATGGTGACCAAGTCAACCATGGTGGACGGCCCCCACCTATACCTACCCCACCCGCCACCTCACCTGATGAGGTGGAGGTGGGCCCCACTTGGCCATGTTATTTTAATTCCCTTGATTTTAACTTAGGTAATTTTACAATAATTTTAATCAATTTAATTTACCTTAATCCACCTTAGTCCTTCTTAATTTTATCCATGGTTGACCAAGTCAACCATGATGGTTGGTCCCACTTTCTCCTTGGTCCACACGCCACCTCAATGGGTGAGTGGGCCCCATTGGCCATGTTGCCTTGGTCCATTTATCAGCTAATTTAGGTGATTTAAATTTTATTAATTATATCCCTTTTATTGGATCATCATTGGGCCCATGGCCCAACTTGATTCTTGTCTTACCCATTTATCTTAGGGCTTAGTTACCTTGGCCCATTGGGTCCCACATGGCTCTTTGACCCAAATTGACCACTTACATGTATCAATTTCAATTCAAGGTTTATTGGGTAACCATTGGGCC
Source organism: Chimonanthus salicifolius (assembly GCA_013350335.1). Lineage (NCBI taxonomy): Eukaryota > Viridiplantae > Streptophyta > Magnoliopsida > Laurales > Calycanthaceae > Chimonanthus > Chimonanthus salicifolius. The sequence continues at coordinate 23,466,920 of CM023537.1, read as the reverse complement.
CATGGCCCAATTAGATTCCGTCATTTTCCACTTACCTTAGGATTTGAACCGATTTTGATCCATTGGGCCCCACATGGCTATCGGCCCCACTTTGACCATCGTTGACCCGATTAGTCCTCATTGACCCATTTAATGGATTTCATCCAACCCATGGCCCAATTGGGCCATCCTTGGGCCATTGTCCCAAAATTTGGTCCATTTGGCATTTTATTATATCAAATTTCAAATTAAAATGAATAAATGCCAATATATATATTTATCAAAATTCGGGTTATTACATTATGAATGTCAAGTTTGATTGGATGGGTAATGAACATCAATTGGGTCGAAAGTGGTTAAATGGGTCAAATGGCTCAATTGGACCCAATGGGTCAAATTGGATGATTTGACCATTGTGTAAGCTCAAATTAAATGAGGTCAAGCTAAACTGATAGGAAATCATCTATAGCAAAAATGGGTAGGCTTGATCCACATGTAAAAAACCAATTACAAATGACCAAAATACCCATAATTGGGTCATGGAGTCAAAAACGGGTCAAAGAGCTAAAAATGGACCCACGGGTCGGGTTGACTATGGTTGACTGTGTGGATCCTCTAGGGAGATAAAATATGAGTTAAATCAGTTGAGTGGGACTGAAGTGAGTTGGAATTAAATCAAGTGTGAGTTAACTCTTGTGCATTAAATGAAATGCATTAAGTATGGTGAGTTTGGTGAGTTGAGATGGAAATCTAAATGACCTTGAGTTCAAGTGAGTCAAAATGGAAATTAAAGGGGCCGTAAATCAGTGAGTTGAGTGGAATTTGAAGAGGTTGGCTGGGTCATAAACACCAAAACAAGTCCCACACGTTGGGGACTTGTTTTGGTGATTTCCATGGTGAATGTTAAATGCAAATGATGGGTTTGAGATGAGTTGCATGGAAAGCTGAATGGCTGCATGGGTAGTTGCCAAGGGGTGCCTTGGATAGCACCCAAGACCCATCGTTTTGTGCATGAATTGATTAGGAAGTGGAGGGGTTTTGGGGGCTGAAATACAAAAGCAATGAGCACCCATGTTTGGCCGAATTTCTCATTGCAAAAGCCTAGAATTCATCTCCCTCTCCCTCTCTCAAGAACACCCCCTCGGCCGAACCCCATAAAAGTGGTTGATAAGTTGGTATGGTTTTTGGTGAGATAAAAACCATACCAATGGTGGAGTTGTTTATGTAATTTAATGGAGTTAAGGTTAAGATGAAGGATCGGCCAATGTATGGCTGAATCTTGTTAATTTTTATGGCTAAGATGCATGATAAATGATGAAAGATTATTAGAAGAATTGAATCCAAAGAACCATGAGGTTCGGCCATGTGAATGGCCGAACCCCATGGGTTGCTTTATGGTTTTTATGTGGTTTACTTAGGGTTATGGTTACTGATTGGGTCAGCCTTTGGATGGCTGAACCATGTATAATTCATGGTTGAGTTAGCATGATTAAACCATGAATAATCATGGTGATTATCGGATCAAGTGAACCCTAGGGTTCGGCTATGAGTATGGCCGAACCCCATGGGGCTGTTTTTGGGATGAATGGACCAAGTTTATGGGTTTTCTTATGTGTTTTAAATGGAGATAGCTTGCTGATTTTGGTTGGCCAATAGAGGGCTGAATCATGTAGCAATCCTAACAAAAAATTATGCATGAATGGTGGAGTTATGGAACCAAGGGAACCATTGGGTTCGGCCATATGTATGGCCGAACCCCATGGACCATTTTATTTGATTGAAAAGTTTCGAAGTTATGAAATTTAGTGAACTTAGTGTAAACAAATAACAAATCATGGTTGATGAAGGAAAGTGGGATAAAAACTCATAGGATGTGGTTTGGCCATGTAGAATGGCCGAACCCCATCAATGATTATTTGATAGAATTGGGTTAAGTAATAAATGGGATTAAAGGTGATGAATGAGGAACCCCAGATGATGTGGATGGGTCGTAGATGTGATTGAATAAGTAAATGATGTTATGACTTACTGATTGATATATGGATAAGGTACCAGAAGTTGAACGACGTGCGAGTCGTGATCGGGTGACGCTAAAGAAAGATCAAGTACTGAAGTGAATCTTTAGTAGGTTTCCTACCTACTTGTAACCACATTTACACTTGTTTTCATGAAGGGTTTTATGAGTTATTGACATACTATTACTTACCATATTTTGAATGATGAATTATGCATTTACAAATGGTATACAAAGCATTGGCATCTCATGCATGGACATGGGATGATGACTGAGGTTCTACGATGTTGCAATTATGAGTTACGTCCTCCTTAGGCGATGAGAGTCCCGCCAGGAGGAGTAACATGATGATCATAGTCACAATGGTCTCCTTAGGCGATGAGAGTCCCGCCAGGAAGACTAATATGTGATATGAGTCAACTCAATGATGAAGAGATGGAAGTGTATTGTGATTTACCTTGACGGTGCAAGGCACATCAAGTGATGGCTATGAATGTACATGATGGGAGAGACTCATTGCATGTGCATACTTCATAGCATTGTTTTACCTGTTTTTTACTAATCATGTAATATGATATATATGCATGTTTTATATGCTAACATGTGGTAGCCCTGATTCGGGAACCTACTGGGCGCGTTGATCTAACGCCCTAATTCTATCCTCAGAGGAGAATGCATGTACAAGTAAAGGGAAAAAGAAGGTCGATGACCGGGAGGGGAGCCAAGCCTAAGCGCTTGAATATTGGACTAGACATCTTCATATTACTGTCATTTGAACTATATTTTGTTGGACATGTAATAAGTCATTACCTGCTATGGTTTGATTAGGTTAATAACTTTGAATGGTTGATTTATGTAATTAATGTTTGAGACTGTTACTTGCTATCTAGTATTTCTATTCCGCAGTTAACCTAGGTTATTCCGCATGATGATGTTAGTTCCATGTGTGATTCATTATCATGGTCTAGTCCATGTACACATGGGTGGCCAGTTAAGGTTCAGACTTGAGTAGTCTGAACTTAACTCGCGTCGTGACGCCGCCCTCTCTCTTTCGATGTTTTATTATAGCTTTTAAAAAAAAAATTAGACTCTGAATTCTCGGAAAGGGCGGGGCGTTACAATCATTATCTATGGGGGAGAGATAGAATTTTTTTAGTCCATACATTGTGGGGGACTAAATTTGCTCTATTTTTGGACTAACATTCTAATGGGAAATTCTAGTTTCCATATTGCTTGCTTGGTTGTGCTTTATAGGTAAACATCAAAATTGGAACATGTTAAGCAAGCATTTGTGTCATTTGAATTTGTAATGTAATTTGTATATCATGTATTTTGAAATGATGTATTTTGGGTTTGGGGATGTCTATTGAGTCTGTAATTCGTAGCTTCTCAGTTTTGCCATGAATTTGACAAAGGGGATATTGTTAGTGCCCCGGCTTGCCGAGTCCCTTGTTTGTCAAATTCATAACTCGAGTGAAGCACTGCCTTGAAGATAGAAGCTCAAGAATCAAGAATCATGTAGTGGTTGAATCAAGTCAAGTTGGAAGATCAATCAAGATCCAACAGACCATCAAAGTGCATGGCAACGTTTCACCTGAATCATGGAATTGACAAATAGATGACTCGGGAAGCCGGGACACTAACATAAGATATGTCTCGAAATTGAACGAATAGTGTTATAACTAATCATTAGGGAGATCACTTTCCATCAAGAATATGCAATTTATGTTGTGCTTACAGGAACATATTCTAAGGGGGAGCAGCCAAGAGCCTGCAAGCCTTCAGACCTAATGTTATCATGTCCATGTTCATTAAGAATATTATAATATTGTACTTTTGTATATGGCATGTATTTGTTCTTTTCAAAGTTTGTATGTATTAAGGTCTGTATAGAGTATTCTCTAGGTTATGTCACGAAATTGATGAAGGGGGAGATTGGTGGTCTAAAAGTTAATTTTGTTCCCCTGAGTTGTCAATTTTGTGATTGTGTCCTACTGAGTCCTGAGTTTTCATATTTCTTTGACTAAGTCGTGATCAGGTCCACGTGTCCAAGACTGCACCTCTGGAAGCCAGGCATAGACAAATCAAGTTTGAAGCTCCAAATCATGCAAAGATTGAAAGGCAATGCACTGAAATCAAAAGATCCTCATGACTGCCAACCATCATAGGTATATGGACCATAGGACTGACCTAAAAGCCTTAGAAGCCTTTTGGTTAAAATTGGAATACTACAAACGTGGTTTCTAATTATTTTCTCTGCCCTGTGGAGAGTTCTTGCTATCTACCAAGTATATCCATATTTTCTATGTCCTTGCAATCTAAAATGTTCATTATAGTTAAATCTAATTGATTACAAAGATCACACTTGAGCTCTCCACCATGTCCATGTTTTCACAAATCTCAAGTTTCCAACACTTAGTGAAAATGGGTTTTCTGGGAAGCTCGAAAGTTCCAAGAACATGGTCTCGGAACGTCCGAGAATATTCCCTCGGACGATCCGAGATGAGACCTTCGGACGTTTCAAACCCTTGAATTCCAAGGTTCCTCAGACGTTTTGAACTTGTAACACCCCGCCCTTTTCACCATAATAATCAAAGTTTTTTTTTTTATAATAATAAACAAGTGATTGGGGCGGGATGTCACGACGCGAGTGAAGTTCGGACTTCTAATGTCCGACCCTTAACTGGCCAAGACCATGTGCATATGAACTAACTCCATAAGACCTGATCCACACATGGAACAATGAACTTGCGGAATTACTTAGTCTAACTGATGTTTATAATAGATCCTAAGACTACTCCATTTTCCATTTCTAGATAGCAAATCATATAAACATTAACTCCAAAATTACTGGCATAGCCTTAAACTAAACATTCAAACCAAACCATCCAAACCATAGTTAACTACATTATTACATGCCAATAACATCTAACTATCAAATTACATTGTCCAAATAACTTAATAAAAAGTCCATAATTCATAGTCCATTCAAAGCCCAAGCACCTATGCTTGGTTTCCATCACGATCCTCGTTCTTCCCCTTTCCTGCATCATCCACTAAGGATAGAGATAGGGCGTTAGATCAACGCGCCAGTAGTGTTTCCGATTAGGGCTACCACAAGGTTAGTAAAACAACATGCAAATAATATAATAATACATGTTCATCAAACCTCATAAAACAATGCTATGTATGTTATGCTCATGTAATGAGTCCCACCCATCACAATTATACATAGCCTCCTCTTGACAGGATTCTCATCGTCAAGGTACCCCACAGTGGTCTTTCGGACGCCCTGACGGAGTGTGGCCTCCGGATTCCTTTTGATGGGATTCTCATCATCAAGGTACCCCACAGTGGTCTTTCGGACGCCCCGACGGAGTGTGGCCTCCGGTTTCCATAATCATCACCCCATGCCATGCATGAGATGTCCATGATGTCATGCCATTTGTAATTACATATTACCATACAAAACTACTTTGAAACATGATAACTTAGCACATAACTCATCAAAATTAAGATAAAACATCACATATATGTGTGGTTACAAAAGGTAGGAAACCTACCCAATGTTCACTTAGGTTGACAGTTCTTTTAAACCGTCACCCGTTCACAACTCGTACACCGTTCAAGCAAGTCCCATGGCCCTATTTATAGAACAGCAAATCAAACATTTAACCATATGATTCCAACTTAGTCTAAGTCCCAAAACCACTTTGTGGGGTTCGGCCATACCCCATGGCCGAACCTCACCCACTTAAACTTTGGTCTCTCTTTTATTTATCCAAATAACCTAATCCTCCAAATGTACCTTGGTAGGATTCGGCCATACAACATGGCCGAACCTTACCACTTTGGTTTTGACCCATAATTCAAATCCTTTGATCATTTCATCTTTGATCATTTCATCCATATTTACCATAATGCCACTATACTAACCCTTGTTTAATTTTTACTTAAAAACCAATAACCATAACTGATCCACCTTGGTGGGGGGTTCGGCCATACAACATGGCCGAACCTCACCATCTTAATTTGATCCTTTAAATCATTCTTACATACATCTTTAATCACATTATTAGCTACACACTAAGGCCACCAATGACCATTAGTGGGGTTTGGCCATACTTCATGGCTGAACGTCACCAAACTGGTTTTTGTTCCTCTTTCCATCATCCATGATGGCTGATTATTTACCTATACTAAGTCCATATAATTCTTAAATCAAAGCATATAATTATTACATAATTTCCATCATAAACTTAATCCGATTATCCATCAAAACTGTCCATGGGGTTCGGCCATATTACATGACCGAACCCTATGGTTTTTTTAACTCAATGATTCCATCAATTATATACAACTTAGGCTCTACACTTTAGCCATGATAATCACATGGTTCAGCCATCCAATGGCCAAACCCAATACAGTAACCTTATCTCCTTTTTAAAACCCTTTAAATCTTCAAAACATGTATGGTTTTATCTCTCAAACACTCTAAAATTCACCAAGTCTTTTCATGGGGTTCGGCCATCCAAAGTGGCCGAACCCTGTGATCCATTTCTTACCCTTTTTACACAACATTATCCATTCATTTTCTTCCATGGGGTTCGGCCCATACTTATTCCTTTAAACTTCATAACCATGATCATACCCTTTGATGGGTTTGGCCATACCTCATGGCCAAACCTAATCACCTCCTTTTCATACTCAACGGTTTTTGTACATCCCTTTTTAAGATTTGAACATACAATGTACTGATCATGTTTCTTTGGTTATTTTACTTAACAAATATTATAGAACACCTACCGTTTCCACGACTCCCACCGATTTTATCTTTGCTTGTTCTTCCATTCCTTTTGCTCCTCTTAGATCCTTTTCCTTTCCTTCCTTCTTGTTCTCTTAGCTGAGACTAACCTTGCTGTAACGTCCTTGGAATAATTCGGCCAAGGTATAGATTTGAGAGAGAGAGAGAGAAAGAGAATTTTGGTCTTGGATGAGAGTGAAGCCTTGGTGCCAAACTCCTTTGTATATTTTGTGTTGATAAAGAGATCGGCCAAGGACTGATTGAAGATAAGCAATCAGCTAATGTTCTTGGTCTTGAGAGATGGAGAACGTCCAAGAGAGGAAGAGATAATGATAGAAAATGAAATTCTTTTGGCCAATGAAGTTCAGCCCAAGGTTGGTACCAAATGTAACGCTCCTCCCATTACTTCCATAACTTATTTCATGTGGGGGTTTCATCTTTGAGATGAAACCCTCCAACGGTTTTGGCTCTTGGCTGCCCTAGATGCAACCTTCTTCAAATGTGAACCCAATTGTAACTCCCATTTGCTTAATACCTTCCTTGGGGTTTCACCTTTGAGATGAAACTCTCCATGTTCCAACGGCTCCAGGCATGTCTTTGTTGTATACATTCCTCCATCATTCATCTCTCATTATCCTTGCATGTGAGAGTTTCATTTTGAAATGAAACTCCCATAAGCTCCAACGGTCATGTTTGAATTGGTAATCCATAACAGCCACCTTTCATTATATGCTCATGTGGGAGTTTCATCCTTAGATGAAACTCCTACATGCCAACGGTTTTGTAACTTAACCCTTGAACCATCCAAATTCCTCTTATGCATAGACTAATATTTCATGCATAACCTAAATCTCCATGCAATTTCAACGTGTAAAAATGTTTGAATTTAAAACATAACTCCTGCCATTTGTAACTCCCAAATTGCCACCCCATTCATCTCTTTTGTAGGAGTTACATGCATGGTAAAGCCTCTCCATGCAGCCAACGTTTTCTTGGTTTAGAATTGGAATTTAAAACACTCCACTCTCATTCTACACTTCACTTATTTATAATAATCTAACTCTCTCAACTCAACCCATTTAACTCATCAATTCAATGTAACTCAACTCAAATTCAACTCAACTAAACTCCATTATTTATTTCAACTCAAACCAACTCAAATATTTAATGAAACTTAAACCAATTAAACTTTGAGCTCACTCAATGATTAATCATGTCATTCACGACCCATTGGGTTCCATTTGGGTCCTTTGACCCATTTAACCTCTTTGACCCGAATAAATGTAATTACCATTTAATTTAATTTAATCCATAACACCTACATTAGGTCTTATTTGAACAATGGATCCCACCCATTTTCTCATCTATGATCATAACCCTTCAATTTATAAATCCAATGGCATTTTCGTAAATAATGATATTGAAAAATCTAGGGTATTACAGAACTAAACCCTTCAGACGTTCCGAAAGCTATCCTAAACAGTCAATTTATCCATTGAAAGGTTAAACTAGCAGTTGTAAGATGACCATTGAGCATCCCACCGTTGCAACCTCAGAAGGTCCGAGACCCATCTTCGGAAGATCCGAAGATAGATCTATTGGAACATTTCTAGCTTATAAATGTTAGGCTTTCTAGAGAGTAAAAAGTTGATGATTTGAGCCCAATTTTTCTATACACTCTCCCAAGCTTCCAAACAATTTCCAAAGCTTACATGCTCCATAGTAAAATATTCTAAACTTTGGATCTTAATCTCAAACACATTCAATGTAACGCCTGCCCCTTTTCACCGAAAATTAGAGTCTATTTTTTTTTTTTTGAAATAACAAGTGACAAAGGGCGCGGACGTCACGACGCGAGTTAAGTCCAAGCTTCTAAAGCCGGCCCTTAATTGGCCAACCCTACGTGTGCGTGGAAACTAAGTCCACGAAAAACGGTTCACACGTAGAAGTAAGCTCAAGGAATATTTAAACTAAGTGCGAAAATGTAATAGAGACTATCCTACCAATTTTCAGATAGCAGGGAAGAAACATCCATTTATTTACTAAAATACCACTATATCGTACTATCCAAAATAAAGTCCAAACATAGCAAGTAATTTAAGTTATTACATTCCGACGAGCTAGTTACTCAAAATTACATTTCCAAAATAAAACTTAAAAAACTAAACAGCTCACTTCCCAAGCTCCTAAGCTGGCACCCGTCTCGTCCTCCGTTTCCGCCATCTCCTACGTCATCAGTTAGGGTAGAAGTAGGGCGTTAGACAACGCGCCTAGTAGGACTCCGAGTAGGGCTAACACATGGCTTAGTGGTAACAAAACATATTGATAATATCATATCCAAACCATGCAATTTGGTGCAATGTCATGCAATGGTGTCCTATGTCATGAATCCCACCCATCATCCATACCATCATGCTACCATGTCCCCTTGACGGAAAAACTCGTCAAGATATAAACAATCACAATCATCCCCCTTGATGGCAAAACCTCGTCATGGTGTAAACAATCACAAATCATCCCCCTTGACGGCATAGCCTTGTCAAGGTGTCCCCATGCTTGCTTCTCGGTCGCCCCGACGGAGCATGGACTCCGGTTATATCTCTAATATCCCTCTTGATGGATGAAACACATCAAGATATCCCCATGCTTGTTTCTCGGTCGCCCCGACGGAGCATGGACCGGTTTCATTTCATCCTTCCCATACCATATCCCTCCCATGTCATGCATGAGATGTGGATGCCATATGCCATGTAATATATGATCATAGTCATAAAACCCATCTTAAAACCGTTACATGATTACCAAAATAAATCAAAGGAAAACCATCACATAATACTTATTCTGTAATATCCCGAAATTTTAAATCAATATATATTTGGCATTTGTTGATTTTAATTTGAATTTTTGACATGACGGAATACCGAATGGATCAAAATCGGTTCAAACCCTAAGGTAAGGGAAGGAGGGAATCTAATTGGGCCATGGGCCCAATGGTTACTCGATAGACCTTGAATTAGAATTGGTTCATTTAATCGGTCAATGGCAAGTAATTGGTCAAGATTAGTCAATTGGGTCAACTAGCCATATGGGACCCAATGGGCCAAGGTAGCTGAGCCCAAAGATAAATGGGTAAGACAAAATTTAATTGGGCCATGGGCCCAATGGTGATCCAATAAGAGGGATACATTTAATAAAATTTAAATCACCTAAGATAGGTGATAAATGGACCAAGGTAACATGGCCAATGGGGCCCACCTCCACCTCACCCATTGAGGTGGCGTGTGGACCCAAGAGTAGTGGGGCCGACCACATGGTTGACTTGGTCAACCATGGGTGGATCTTAGAGGGAACTTAATGAGATTAAATTAAGTGGAAAATGATTAATTAAATTAACCTAGGGATCAAGTGATCTAAGTTAATTAACTTAATCTAAATTGGTCAAATGGTCAAAACCATCCCAATAACACAAACCACTTGAGAAAACACAAATTGAAACCATGGATTAAAGGTGGTGTTTTATCCCAACACCATTGATGCATATTGGTTGGGAGGAATTAATGTTTGAGTGTAGGCCACTCCAACCATCTCCATCTTTCCCAAACAAACATTTTCACTCTATCTCTCCCTCCCACTCACAAAAAAAAACGTCCCCTACGCTTCAAGAGAGAAGAAAAGACTTAGAAAGAAAAGAGAAGAAAAGAGAAGGAGAGAAAAAAATTTGGGCTACCAAGATCATTGAAGAACTCCCTCATCTCCATACTCTTTCTCTCTCAACCTAACCCCATCTATCTTAGCCTATCAAGCATGTTCCACCATTGATCATGCACATCTAGCCGATCAAACAAGGAGAGGAAGGAGAGAAGAGGCTAAGTAAATCAAGAGGGAAAGAAAGACCGGAGGAGTCGTCGGATCGTAAGTATGTTCTAAACAAGAAATTTAAATTTTGAGGGTTTTAAGTTTTGAAATCCTTTCCTTGGATTGGATGGTGGCCAAACCATCATAGGCTTTGAATTTAAAATCCATCCAATGGTAGGATAAGGAATGGATAAAATGGAAGAATGGAAATCTTAATGGAGTTTCAAGCTTTTGGATTTTTTTTTATGGATTGATGGGCCATAGGGTTCGGTCATTAGCATGGCCGAACCCCATGGTAAATGATGGGATGAATTTTAGTTAGGGTTGAGGATTAAAAATTTGGAAAGGGTAATCCATGATTTTTAGATGTTAACAAGTAAGCATTAGTAATTTTTAAGGGGTTTTAAATGAGGACATTTCATGAAATATGGATGATTTTTCATGAACTTAAAAGGCATAGAATGGAATGAATGGATGACCATAGGGTTCGGCCATGTAGCATGGCGAACCATGGTGAATGATAGGTAATTCATTTGAGATTATATGGTTTAAAGTTATGGAGAAGGGTTAATGATATTGGTTTTAAAGATTAAAAAGTGGTATTTTTTTTAAGGAGTGTTAAATAAAGAAAAATCATGAGGTATGTAAATGAATTCAAGTAGCCTCAAAATGATGGAGTTATGATATTTTAAAGAAATCATGGACTATAGGGTTTGGCCATACAAGGTGGCCGAACCCCATGGTTGGTGACCTATGAAGGTTAGGGCTCTTAAATGCTCAATGGTTAATGGTTTCTAAGGTTTGAAAATTATGAGTATGGTATGTGATTTTTAAATGGGTATTAAAGGATGGAAGTGGTGTATTAAATATTTTTGAATTATGGAGATAGTGAGGAAGTGATTGGTGGTGTAAATGGACTTTAAATGTGAGTAAAGATATGAGGAAAGACATCATGGTTCGGCCATGGTGTATGGCCGAACCCATGACCATGTTTTTAGGTCAATTGTGGGCTAAGTTATGGTTTATACATGTGGTTAAGCAAATGGAAATTTGGGTAAGTAAATGGTAAAATTTAAATGGATTTACAAAGTGTATGATATGGGTTTTTAAAGGGCCAAAATGAATGAAGGTTAGTGATTTTAAAATGGATTATTTTTGGGACAAAAACATTAGTCTTTAAAATGGCATCCATAAAGGTGAGCCAGACCCATTATGTGGGCCACATCTTAGGAAAATGTGGAATTAGGTATGGGATTAAATGTTTTTTCAAAATTAAATAATAGGTGGCTGATTTTATGATGCTAGGTCATGATTAAATGAATCTAAGTATGAATGAAGTTTGGACTTAGAATGTACATAACGAATGAATGGATGATTTAACCATGGGAGAGGAGTGGCAAACGGTAAATAAGTGCTACATTGAAGAACCATGGGTTCGGCCATGGTACATGGCCGAACCCTATGGGGATTAGACATGGAATCGAATATTACGAATGATTAAATGAAACGGATAGATGCTGTGTTTAGGTTCGCTCATTGGAATATTCGAAATGGCAAAAAAATCGGATTTTATGTATGTGTTTAAACCACGGAAAATGAGGCTAAGTTAAGGGTTGATTTTCGATGAAATTGTAACATAATTAATGGCCAATGGGTCTAAGTAGATGGATCAATTATGGACTTAATCATGGAAAAAACGTATGGACTAATTCGGTAAATGTAATAAGGTATCGGGAGTCGCAAACGGTACGCGATCGGCGACCGGATTATCAAACGAAAATGTAACGGAACGCTACGCGGTATTCGGTAGGATTCTACCTTTCTAAGCCGTGGATATGTGATGTTATTTTAATATTTTGATGATTATGGGATTGTATTATGATGGTTTTAATTTATGATTATATGATGGTGTTATGGATTATATTTTAACATATGCATTATATGGCTATGTAGGTTATTAAATTTATGGTTATCTATATACTACATAGCATAAGCACGTACATCTCATGCATGGCTGGGCGGAAAATAAATGAAACCGGAGTCCATGCTCCTTCGGGGCGACGAGAATCAGCTGGGGATAGCCTGAGGGCTATAACCGGAGTCCAGATCGTCGGGGCGACCGAGAATCAGACAT